>VDFB02000002.1:106600131-106973794 GCA_007258455.2 Sequoia sempervirens | reverse complement strand
TCTATTTCTTTTGCAGCTTTATGCTTCTGATGCTTCTCCTAATTTTTCAATGGAAGAGTATTGTATGATGAAATCTTGAATTTTGAATGCAAACACGCCTATGTCCGGAAAAGTTTTACACAAACTACTAAAAATAAGTTGCTGATTTTCTCAAAAAAAGCAAATTTCCTAAAAAAAACTGAGGTCTGGGTTTTGTAGACGATCTCGTTCTAAAGAGACTCAGTTTGTTAGATTTTGAAAAAGCTGAGGATTTCTCGAAAAAGCAAGATCTAAAAAAAGGGGCTGAAAAAGTAGATTTTGGAAAATTAAAATTTCCCAATCTTCAAGAGGAGTAAAAAGCAAGTGGACCCAGATCGATGAAAATTGAAAAAGCCGACCACTTGTTTCTGAAATGTGATGCCCTAGAAAAATGGACCATGAAAAAGCGTGCCTCTGTGCTTCCCAATCCTGAATTCACGAAAAACACTGAAAAAGCACTTCGTTTGAGCCTCCAAATCTTGATGAGAAGAAATTCTATCTTTCTTCCTTTGAATACCAACCTGCAAAATATGAAGAATGAATGATAAAAACTCTCTTAAATAGAGTTTGGAGATGACAAAGCGCTTTCATGCAAAACCCTATAATTTTGGAGTCTATCCATGAAGATAGAAACTTTGTATGCAAAAATATGACTTCGCTTCGATGGATATCCTTATGAGCTATTGAGGTACCCAAGTTTTCAGATTCTACTTATGGAGTATTGTAGGCAAGTATCAGTTGCTTACAAATATTGTCGAGACAAGCATAAGCCATAAGCCAATTTCCCAACATAGGTTGGTCCATACAAGTGTGTAAATGCTATGGATGCAAATAACAAGGGTGCTGAATCGTCCAATTATAACTTGAAATACTATCAGAAGAATAGGTGTTATGTCTCTAAAGACAACATGATCAAGAGATTGGGCTGCAAATTTTCACATTTACTTGACGTTGAAGATTTTTGGGCAAATTGCATTGATGAATATGATGCACGAAGGATGAGAAATAGTAGAATAACCTTGTATCAATTAAGGGAATTAACATTTGAGAAAGTACCAAGTGAGTTGGAGGAATCAGGGAGGATGTTTTGTCTCCTAGATTTGTTCAGGAAAGGGGCGATGTTTAGACATTAGCTTCAATTGATTGGTCAATTTGAGATGGGTATAGCTGAAGACTGGATGAACAAAGCAATGATGGATAGGTCTTGAGCATTTTTAGAGAAGTAGTTGGTAGAACATGTAGAGGTTGTGCTACAAAGAAAATAGTCAAGATTGCTTGAAAGAAATAATGAGGAAGCCACTAGAGTTTGAGTGTGTGATACTGAAGATTAGAAAGTTTAGACAAAAATTTCAAGTGAAGCCGAAGGGAGATCTAGACCTAACAAGCTGAAATTAGTGCCTAAGAAGAAGGCAAAATCATCGAAGCTGTTTCATATAAGTGACTTTTCTATCTCTAAAGTAGTAGTTACTCTTCTTGCCCAGCTCCAATTCAGCCTGAAGTGGTTCTTGAGATTCCTAAATCTCCTTTACACACTTCCCCTCCAACAACCTAGCCCATGGAAGAAATTACAGCTTTGGAGTTATGGTTTTCAGCACCAAGTACAACTAATATTGAGTGGGTTCAGGAAACTTTAAAAGGAAAGAAGAATGGTTGTAGTGCCATCCCCACATTTGAAAGCAATTTCAAACCTTATTTCTGTAGAGCAGACAGAGAAAGCAAAAAGACAAACAAGATTCAATAAGAATGAAGTACATTTAGTTGTTGAGACTGCCATTCACCCTGTTGATAAAACCATTCATAGAGTACATGTGATGTTTTTCAGTTTTTTGGGATTAATCTTGGTCTTGCCAACAGAAGAGGGAAAATTCATTGATTTCATTTTAATTAAAGACATCAGATTTCCACAATCCATGATGTTGATCAATGCTGTTTCTGGATTAGACTGTGTCAGTGTTTTTTAAATAAATTCTATTTTGCCACTGAAAATCTAAAGGAGATGATGAGAAAAAGATTGTGAAGTAAATGCAAAATTGAAGGCAGAAAATAGGGAATTGAGAGCATACATTGCTCATCTTATGAACCCAGTGTCAAAAGCAGCAATGAGTTCACTACCAAGATTGGAAAAGCGTCCACAAAAGCAGCAGCTTGATGAGTTGGTGTCACATGGGAGAACAACACAACAATGGATTCGGAATTTATGTGCAGATAGCTTGACAACACTTAATGATTTGTTTGCTCAATACATTGGAGGAGATTAGAGACACCATTTAGAGGTCTATTGAGCTAGAGTGTTCCATGACTGCGAGTCTGCGAGTATAGTGGCATGTAACAGTGTTTTGACCAGCTTGGAGCCCATGGAGTTTTGGGGTGTTGATGAAATGATGAGACTGAAAGGGATGGCTGATCTAGAAAGTAATCAAATTTCAAAGTGGATAGCCAATTGTCAAATATTATTTGAAATGTGGGAGCCTCCTTTAGAGATGATTAAAGATAACATAGAGAAGTTAAAGATTGCTGAACAAGATATTTTGTCCTTTGTTCACCTTTTCCTTTCACATTTATTGATGATGATTGGGTCGAGAGGCAGTGAAGAGCAATTTCAAACAGTTAGTCATGATTCATCTAGGAGGATCAACCTTTGATTTTAACTCTATGGATAAATCTATGAAAATTGCAGAATATAGGCTCAAGTTACCAAAGTATCAGATGCTACATGAGCAGAAAAAGTTTCTTGTAAAGGCAATTGGGTAGAGAGGATTCAGCTTGGAAACTCCCAATCACTGAAACAAATGAATTCTTGGGTAAAGTTCAATTAGCAAGAGAAAAGGACAATACACCTTCGCTAGAATCTCCAGATCATTCAAATAATTCAAATCTAGATACAGAGATAGAAGACGAAAATGCAGAATAGTTATTTATAACCACTTGACTTTTTAATCCATTTTATTTTTGAGTAACGATGAGAGCATAATTAGGCAAATTGTATTTATTTAATAATTTTAGAATTGGTTGTCTTAAAAAGTGTTTTATTTCCTTAATTTAGAAAATAAGATTTGCTTTAAAAGTAATTCAAAGCAATATTTTGTTACTATTTTTACTTAGAGAGCTGATAAATAAGTGCTTTGAGCTGATTGAAAGGAGAAGAAAGTTTGTGTTAATATTATGCCATTGAATTTTTTTTTTTAAGATCCAGAGTCAGAATTTTGTGTTATAATTGTGTAAGTTTGGCAAGTCAAGCAATAAAGAAGGTTCCTATCTTTGTGTCATATTGATCTTCTATCTTGAAAAGTAGTGTTGCATGCTTTGGAGTTGTTGCTTCCTTTCAATCTCATTCTTCGTCAACTGTTATAAATATTGTGTTTCTTGTTCAGATCAATCCAACTATTGATGCATATCATCGATTCCTGTTTTAATCATTGGGAAGCATTAGTGTTTAAATTCACGTTATTGTTTAGTTGCAAAAACAAAAAACCTTATGTTGAGATAAGTACTTTCAGTCTTTTGTCCCAACCCCAAGATTGAAAGATAGGTCTAGATTGTTTCTTTCAAGCAACTGGCTTACATGCAAAACCCCTAGAAGGTTATTTGCATAGTGTACATAATTCACAATCTAGTTTACATGTTTAGCATTTTAGGAATAGATTAAATTAGGAAGCTTCCCTTCCTTGCACACTGTTCCATTTTTTACTGTCATGCAGGTGACAAATTAAAATGCTAACAGATGAAGAGATTGAATGTGTATTCTCTTACTTTTTGATCCTAAGTGGCTTCTCATAAATTAGTTATTCTTAATTGGTTGGATGCTTTTCCTGGGTGGTCTTCAACTTTGTGTTGGACTTGTGGAGGGGATGGGGGTGGTAGATGTTCTAAAATGGTGGTAGATGTCCCCTCCATTGTGACGTTAAGATAATAAAATACACATTTAAAAGATTAACCATTGGGCATAATTATAATTGTCATAGACAATATTATAATTATAAATATTAAATACTGTTATAAGTATTAAGATATATACATATTAACAATCTAATGATAATAAAATAAATATTAAAGATATATAATTATAAAACCCAATAAATATTGACAATTTAAATAATAAAATAAATATTAAAATATATACAAGAAACTAAAATAAATAAATATCAAATTATAATATAAGAGATCTTAGATCATTATAATTATAATATAATATAAATTAACATTATTATAAATTCTCAAATACAAAATATATAAATATAAAATGATGAACATAAAACAAAGCATTGAATTATTTGAAAGGCATGGCTCTCGAGAAAGGGTGTGATTAAATGAAAGGACATTACCGAAGCGATAAAAAGCAAAAGAAAAGAAGACCTAAAGAAATAGGGATACCATCGAGAACTTCTGAACCCAAGGCGTATCCCTATATCATCCCACCCCCCTCGGTGGGGTGAGGGCACGACCAGCCCCAACCTGTTGTCTTGTCTTGTCTTGTCTTGGGGGTCCCATTGTCTTCCCCAACTAAGTGGGGAGGAGGAGAAGTTCCAAGGTAATAGGGATACCCACTTAGATGGGGAAGACAGTGGGGCCCCCAAGACAAGACAAGACAAGACGACAAGTTGGGGCGGGCCCCCAGACAAGATTAGTTTAGTTGTGAACAACTAAGAACTCGTAAAGAGAGTTGTGAACAACTCATAACTCATAACTTATCTCTATGGGAGGAATAGGTTATTCTAGTACGTATATTCATAGATAGCAGTAGAGGCTCATAGTTGGTAGTTCAGGCTTGTAGTTGGGAGTTGAAGTTGGTAGTTGTTGGTTGAGGTTGGGAGTGCCTAGCCCGGGGGTTGGGAGTGCCGGTTGAAGCTCTATCCGTCCTCCCAGCCCTAGGTGGGAGGATGGGTCGGCCCCTCTTTTGCTATTATCGAAGGTTGGGGTGGGTTTGGGGAGATAGTTGGCTACCCGACACTATAGCTATTATAGAGGGGTGGGGGGCATGTTACAACCTTCTATTTCTTCCCACCCACCCCAATCTGGACAGTTGACCTAGGGGTGGGTGGGAGGAGATGAGGCTATAGCCCGCTCGCCCCTTGCCATTGCGGGGGGGCATGTTACATAGAGAATCTAGTCCTGTCGTCATCAACCTATAGCAATCGTTTCTCACCCCTATAGTTCCCACCCACCCGGGGTTGGGTGGGAATAGTATCTATAGTTGACGGCGATTCCAGATTCTATACGTAATATAGAGATTGGTATTGAGAAATGGTATTTTTACTCAACCGCAAGTATTCGGAATAGAGGATAAGTGCTGTTTAGTTTCAAAAATCTCACACAGCTAAGAATTAGATGTAATTATAAGTTTTATGAGACTCGAGCCTTAACATTCCTATTGCTACTTCAGTGGAGGAAACTATCAAATACATATGATGCACTAATGGGATCAAACAGAGAGCCGTCGCTGGTGTTGAAGGAAGGACAAATTCAAGGAAAAGACAAACAAGAATTATATTAGTCGGTTGAAGATGTCACTCTTTAGCCGCTTGGATTTGGAGTTAGCAAGAGAAGACAAGACGATTTCAATAGAGGACAGATTTGTGATTAGTGCATTCAGTTGTTGTTGGAAAGATACAAAACGTGGCAAGGAAAATATTTTAAGGGAATAAGTCTAGCCGCTAGATGAGATAAACAAATAAGCAATCAGCAATTAGTTGGGAGCTGCTTAAAATTCTCAGTGCGCCCCTTCAATAGTGGAAACGGATAAAAGAGGAGAGTTGTTAGTCTATGATAAGACAAACTATCGATGCTTGTCTTATATGAGAGCTAAGGCAAAAGAAACAAATACAGAAGTAATATTAAGGGGAGCCGCCTCTACATTGAAGATCGTTATATTGAGTTTGCTGCTCATTATCTCTTGGCCGTAAGCATCTGGAGCGATGGGAGAGGAAGCTGCCAATATCAAGGATGAGTTGCTGCCATGAGAATAGTCTAGACCAGCTTTATAGAAGGCATTGGCGGCCCCGCCAGGTTGGAACGATTTATTATTGTTTGAGTCTTGCACTTAATATCCAACTCTGCATCCATAGCTGTATCACTGCCATCACATCTGAGTCTGCAATTGGGCATTGCTACTTGTAATCAGTTTAAGAGTACCTCAGCATCGTAATAGTGGCTCTTCATATTTGGCAGTCAGAAATTAATAGAATTGGAGATTGGGAAGTCTGAATGATGATTGCTTGTCAAAATATCTCATGACTGTAACAGCATGTTGTAAGCATCTTGTCAGCTGCATTTCAATAAGCATATGTGCTGGGTGCATGACAACTGTTTGCTGAAATACCTTAGTGCTGTAGCTGAGTTTCAATCATATGGTTGCATTAGAAAATCAGGAAACATATGGCATTGCATCTTTAGCATCATTTCAGTCATTAGTAAGTTTGAGATAAATCCTTTATGCACTTGACATCATCGAATGCATCAAAAATACAAAAAGAAACATACAAACAGCGGTTATCAGTTGCAAGACAACCGTTTGATGAAATATCCAAATGCTGGAAGCTGAAAAATTACATCAGAATTAGCAAGGGACATTACATCTTTCCCATCTTGTTATAGGGACATATGGAGTTAGGTTCTGGACTTTGTATCCAAGAAAGTTTCTAAGTGGCAAGTTTGTATTCTTTTGTTGGTAGGAAGATTTCAATTGTGCTAGAAAGTGTTTTCCTCTTTTTCTATTCTATTATTTCTTCTTTTGGTTGGTATGTTCCTCTCATATCAATTAATTAAACAAGGTGATTAAAGGTTTTTTGTGATTTGTTGGTAAAAGCTCTAGGAAAAGACATGCTATTTTTTGGAATGTTTGTTGTCTGCCTTGAGCTTTTGGTGCCATGGGCTTGAAGAATTTGTTTCTGCAAGGTTTTTCTTTAGCTGTTATATGCATCATTTGGGCTCTTGTGGTGATGAATTGTGGAAAATTTTGATCAGACATAATATTGATTTTGGTGTTCCCAAAGGAAAATCTTAGTGGAATAATTTGCATGACATCCTTTTTGTTCCTTCTAGGGTTAGGCTTGGAGGCTCTATTGTTTTTGGTTGCATTTGGAAGTCTTGGGATTTGGCTGGGGCTTCACTAGAGGACATGAAGCTTGTTTTGGTTGGGGAGCTTTTCCTCTAAACCTTTCAAATCAATTTGGTAGAATTTGTAAAAGGATAAACATTTGGCTCTTATTAGAGGTTGTTTTGCCAAAGCTTGTTATGTGCTTGGATTAAAAAATTTTGAGCAGTTGATTGGTGTTGGTGTTTTAGTTTGCACCATTCAATGCAACACAAGATAAAACATGTACAATAGAACCATTCTTTGAATTGGAAGGGGAAGCTCCATTTTAAAAAAAAAGAAAAAACTTTAAACCCTAATATGGCCAATATGTACTTGCTACTTACAATTTGTATAGTGTTTTCTAGGGTGGCTCATGCATAGCCAATAAAAGTTAAACCTATATTTTTGGTTCTCAGGCTAGGGCACAAGGTGATTAAAAAATTATGCTTAAGGCAAGAAGTTATGCTTTTTGATTGAAAGTAAACCCTAAATAACTGTTGGATGCTCACTTTTTCTAGCTAGTAGAGACTAAAAAGATGAGTAAAAGACAAGGATTAAATAGTTTTAAACAGGACACAAATACTTAGGTAATTTGAATGAAGGATTTACATACAAAGTTGTAATCTCCAACTTCGAATAAACTTACAATACAAAGCTTGCAAACTTGTCAACGATTAAGGGCTTAGCACACATACACAAAACACTATAAGCTAAACACAGTTGTTGCATTCAAAGCTACAATGATTAACTTGACAACTATTACAATACAAAGATTTCAATAAATACTAAGCAATGTTCAATGCATAAAAGCACAAATTCATGGAACATTTCAACAACAATTTAGAAGCAAGGTAGCCATCACTAAATTCTATTGCATGATACTAAATCTATAAACTAAGTGCTAAGAGCACTTATTAGTTATTTATATTGTTTTAGAAACTGGTGCATGATAAATAAATTAAAAAACTAGCTAACACTAGCACACTAAGAATAGGTTACTTGCAGGTGAAGCAAGCTTATTACAGAATTCTGTTTTCTAACTTAGGCAATCATTAGATAGATTCTTGATAAGGATAATTATAAGCCTAATACTAGACCTTCTCAAAGGTTGTCTAAAAATAGCTGATTTTTAATCAGATGCGAAAAATAGATTTCTCAAAATATGCTTACCTCAAAAAAAGTGACTGCTTAAAAGGGCTATGAATAGCTTGGACTCAAAATAGCGAATCTTGACAATTGGCTCCTGATTACAATTTTGAGGAAGTTCTTTGTTCTAAACATGGCAAATCCTTTGAGTACAATCTGAAACTTTGATAATTCACCAATCTTCTGGGTGACTTGAATCTGACTTCATCTCTTTTTGTTGATTTTGCTTCAAATCCTAGCAACTTGGAAAAAATCAACAGTGATATGCTTGATGATGAAGACCTCCAAACCCTAGGCATGTGGAAGATTGAAAAATTGGCATTTTGTTTGATGATCTGCTAGTATATATCTGAACACTTGCTCAAAATGAGGACTAAACTCTAAAGGAAACACTGGATATTGATGAGAACAGATGAACGTTGATATGAAAATCACCATAAGTTGATCACTAAAACACTATGTTGAAATAAAGGCTGCTGCTGAATGAAGGAAGATGGAAATGTATGAGGTGCCTCTGCTGAAAATGTTGTCAAAAACCTGAAATGCCCTTGCTGAAGTGATACTGAAAACTATGAAATCAGACTTTTTGATGATAATCACTGCTGTGAGCTGCCAGAAATCAATGAAGACTGCTGATTTGTGCTGCTGAAACTTTAATTGAATGACAAGGATTACCACGGTTATGACGAAGATAGAGGTCAAACCCCTGCTATTTCTGCTTTTTGCCTTTTTCATCTTTGTCAAAAATATGTTAATTTTGATGAGTGCCTGTGTACACAGATGTTATTCCTGCCTTTATTTTGATCAAACAATGAATTACCTGTTTCCAGCCACACACCTATTAATAGCAATCTCAACTAAAAATCACGACCCTTCATGGAAAAGTGTGCTCTCAGCAGTAGCAGATGCAACTTTTGTAAAATCCAGTCAGCCCTAATATAGGTGCACACCCTTATATATGTTCACATAATTTTGAAATGAAAACTAATCAGCCCTCTATCAAGCGTGCACAAGTCTATGTGGGGTGCAGTTTTGACAAAAATATGTACCTCCATTATAGGATGTGCACTACAGTGCATAGACTTACCAATTTTGGTTTTAGACCAGAAACTTCTATCCCTCTTCACTTGGCATGCATTTCTGTATTATCTCTGCAGTTTCAAACTTTGAACTGATATTCACCTCATATGGCGCTTGACTGATCTTGATCTGTATCTTTTGATTTTTAAAAGTTAACATATCCTTTCTAGAGCCCGTGCCAGTAAATGGCTGTGTATTTTTTGTAAACCTGAAACTTTCCACACCTCAGATGGGTGTTTGCTTTCTACTTGTGATGCATAATTTTGTTTTGAAAACTCACTTTCCTGTTGTGAGGTGCGTGCCCATGCATACTGATTTGATTTTTGAAATTTCAAACTCGTGTCCACCTGTTAAATGGTGTGTGACAGTCAACTAAGAGGCAAGTTTTAGATCTAAACTTTGTATTTGATCCTCATAAGGGCATGCCTATAACTCTGCCTGCAAACTTATTAATGCTGAAACCAAAATTTTTCCCTTACCTTATGTAATGTGCCCCTTCATCAGCTTTGCAGACTTTTGTTTTTAAAAACCAGTTTATGTTGTTCATGGCATGCACCGGCATGTTGTGTGTGCATTTTTTTGGCAAACAAATATCTGTTTTATGCCTAAAGGCATGGTCCATGGTACTATCATGCAAAATTTTCAACTTAACCCCAAAATCTGACATTCCTCCTTGTTTATGACTCTTTGATAGATGGTGATAGGAAATTTCTGATTTAAATGCCTTAACAGATATCTCCATCACTTCTTCATTGATTAACCGTTCTTTGCCTATACATTTGAAATCTCTTTCTGTTTTCCCTGCATAAGGTACAGAAGGACAACAAAACAACATAGGTGAGCAAACAAACTTTAGAACATGACTCATACTTGAGGGGACAACAAAGTTTGTAGCTTAGAATTTCTCACGATATAAAAATTTTGTATGGTTACAACAATTAGGACTGAGGGGCATCTTTTGTGGGATACTCTTAGGGAGAGATTTTCCTTACCTGATAGTGCTAAAAGGACATTTTCTGTGGTTGATAAGTAACTGGATGATGATCCTTATCTTGATCAGCAACCTCATTCTCAGAATTAGTTGATGGGGTCAACTGGATTGGTGGCTCCAATTTGCTTCAGGAATCTTCTAAATATATCTATTGCCTGTTATCTTTTTTGGATGGTCTTTTCAATAAGCTCAATACCATTTGGGGTTTGATAGACCTACTGATGTCTGGTCTAAGAGACTTAGTGTCCTGTAATCTCCATACATGAGCCCAAAAAATCCTTTAGATGGCTACTTGTTTGTAATAAACTTGCTATTGGGTTTGTGTGTTCCTCATCCCACTTCAAGGCCTGTTAGGTCTGTGGTTACGTGGAGTCTGTTAGTCATCTCTTTTTAGATTGCCGCTTTGCTAAATTTGTTTGGAGTGTCTTTCCAGTAGTTTGGATCAATATGGTTGAAAAAATCTATTAGCTGGTTTGAAATTCTTTTTTGCTCCATTGGTGCTGGCAATTCTAAACGGTTATCTGTTAGAGTAAATGCATATTTACTTAAGTTTTACTTAAGTAGACTCTAGTTTAGTTGCATTTAATTTATTAAACCAGGAAATTAGTTTTCTTTCCCATATTCCTGTATTGGGTGGTTGCTCATCCGTTTGGCTTTTTTCATGGCTTTATAAGCCTATATTATAATGTATTTTATCATCTTAGCTTTTAATAAAGTGTTGTACCCAAAAATTTTTTTTGGCATTCTGTATAAATTGAGCTAAATCTTGTTAAAATGCCGTTAAAAGTCTGTTTTAGGTCAAACCAAACATAGGGTCTTTGTGGGTTTCTGTCAAGGAACACGTGCAAAATTCTGAAAATTTGAAAATTAAGGTTTTACGCCCCTATTTTTAGGGAAACCCCCAAAAATAGGACTTTCCCAGAAGTGATTGAAAATGATTTTTGATAGGATTAAAAGGCTTCACGATCACATTGGTCAAGTTAGAATCATCAAAAGACACGTTTTACTTTGGTGGGTCTATTTCTATTTTTCAAGAACAAAGTTAGGAGCTCCGTAGCCATTAATGGCAGATTGGCCAGTACCAAGTGCTGAAAGCTAAGCTTCAAAAACTTCAATGACGCAACCATGGCAAAAAAGATCTAAAAAGATGTTGTTTGATGAAGGAGATTCTTGAAACCCAAAAAGGTCAAAATTTGACTAACTTTGAAAACGTTACGAAGGAGAGATCATTTCGCAATGCTGAAAAGAGCCTTTTTCAAGCAGGGGCGCCCATGATCTTTAAAGGTCAAATGCAGTCTGTTGAATCATCCCAGGCAGTCATCCTCAGCGTTTGCTTGCTGGCGCAACAACGAAACAAACAGCTAGATCATCTGATGAGTTGATCATAAGCAGTTGCCGACGAAGCAAAAAGAGGCAGTTGACGAAGTATCAAAAAACAGCTATCAACAACAAAGATTAAAGAAAAAAGAGTCTTTTCCAAAGAAAGGCGCCCTTCTTTCTAAACCTCTAGATGCTGACAAATGACAAAAGGCCTCCCAGGACAATCTTCTCAGCCTAGGTAGATCTCAACAACGCAACTGCAAGCACAAGCATTTGACGAAGCAGTCAACAAATAATCAGGATCAAACCAGGGAACTTTTCAGATGAGGATAACTAAGTTGAAGGGCAAAAGCACCCTATTCAATGAGGGGCACCCTTGAATAAAGGGACCCTAAAATGACTTCTGAGTTTTCCAACTTAAGTCATCTTTGGCGAAACAGAGTTGGCTACCTAATGAGATATCAAACAAGATCATCTAATTCTCCGATCAACGAGAAAATCCAGATCAAAACACGAGAGGTCATTTCAAAAGGCTGAAGAATGAAGATTGAAAAATCACTAAGGCAAAAGCAAAAGCGCCCTTTCTTGGAAAAGGCGCCCTTTCTTTTGAGGCCTTGAACTCAAATTTTTGTCATCATGTCTCCTAGACACCTCTTCTGGTTGGATCCAGCTCAAAAATGAATGTGCCAGCAACAGCTCAGGATCAACAGATCAAGTTAGATTCTGGATCAAACTGAGGTCATTCAAGAGAGAAAATAATAAAAAACTTGCAAAACTCAAAAGGGACGCCTAGAAGAAGTCAAAGGTCAAGTTGTTGACAAAAGTCAAGATACTTTGAGATAAACTTGGCTAAATCACTCCACGATCAGTGGAAATCACCTTTTTGAACTTCAAATCAAGCCAAAACAACTTTTGATCATGAGTTAAGTCCCTAAACTTATGGATCTAAGGCTTGAGTCTATATAATCAAGGTATAGGCGTCCTACTTGATTATTTCATTGTAGGTTAAGGATCAAGAACAAACATAAGCTCTCAAGAATGCCATTTACAGATCTGGACAAGGTTTTCATCTGTTCTTCAATATTTCTTACAGATCTGAAGCAGAAGAAGATTGCTAATCTTAGGTTGGATTCAAAGGTAGATTTTCTCAAGGAGATAGATAAAAACTCCCAATCCATCTTCTGTCTACTTCTCTTCTTGTCTTAGGTTTTCTTGCATGTCACACAAAGCAGTAGGCTACATCAGATCTGATCAACTGGGCAAATTCAGCATAATTTTCTAGTGAAACCCATCTCGTCAAATTTTCCAAAATCACCAAACTTGTTGCCCCTATTTTTGGGGGTTTTTTCAAAAAAGTTTCAGAATCAAAATTTTGAGGAACTTGGTTTGTTTAGCATTGAAGCACGAACAAAACCCATGTGCCAGATTTTTTTCGAAAAAATACTTCTCAGCGGGTGGCTATTTTTAGGGATTTTTCAGAAGTTGTCTGAACACATCCGTGTTTACAGTCAATAGGCGAGTTCTTCACAGAATGACAATTTGGCGTCCTTGGGCTCCAATTGAACAGCCAAACCTTGCACCGGCAACTCTCCAACCAGATCTTACACACATTGTTGGAGAGCAAACGGACATCAGCAGTAGTCTACGGATCTTTATCTTTGAAAAGAATACATCTCCCACTCAATGGAGAGCCATAGCAATTACGCTCGACGAAGAAGAAAGAAAGGCTGATCTTGCAGCAAAAAGACTAGTATTATCACCTCCCGCGTGGCAGTAAGCACCTTGGCTTGCTAGCTACGAAGAGGTCATTCCAAACACGGAGCCGCCAAAGTTACCAAGAGCAACAGCTTGCAAAAGAAGAGGAGATGTCGTGTCATCAAAGCATTGACTATCCGGAAATGGAAGAAGTCAACACATGGATCAAGGAGTTGTTGACTGAAAGTGGTGAAGTGTGAAAAGAAACCTAGGAAGGACGTCCTACCTTCCAATTGGCATTTATGATACTTGAAGTTGACTTGATGCCTCATTCCAAGTCAACTCAAGAAGGCATTAAATATAGTTGGAGTTAACTTGATGCCCCTTTCCAAGTTAATTTCATATCCCATAAATCATGCATTGTCAGATCCCACTGATTAAGGATGTCTGATCGGCTTCCATAATTTGTGGATCTTAGATCTCCACTAAATGTGGATGTCTATTTTGGAGGGATACTTTACATTAAAGTTCACCCTTAGTTTACTTTCAGTCAACTGAAGTAGTTTCTAGTTGACTCTTTGTTTACTTTCAGTTAACTGAAGTATTCTTCCAGTTAACTACTTGTTCCCCCTTTTAGGAATAAATCTTGCTAATTGATTAGCAAGAAGTCATTGTTAACTCAAGGAGATTTTGGGGTTGCCCACTCCTTTGAGTTCTATAAATAAGAGCCTTGGGCTCATTGTTTGTTCAACCTTTACTTGCTATGCAAAATTGCTGCACAATTGTTGCCAACAGCTTTGAAAGCGAATATTTGTTCACTCTTGGATGAGAGTTCGTTGGTTGATTGTAATTGTGCATGATTTCATGCCTTTGCTATCCCAACCTTTGTAATTCGTTGATGAAGCTTGAAGAAGAATATTAGAAGGCGCTTGCATTTTGATCTACCTATTTGAGTTATTTCCACATCTTGTATCAAATAGCTTGTTTCATTTCCCTACTCGGATAGGGGTTCCTCCTCCTTGGATATTTGTCATTGACAGTTATTGTTTGTTGTTGTTTAATGTATTGTCCTTCAAACTATACTTCGGATAGGGGTTCCTCCTCCTTAGCAAGTTTTTCGGCCAAGACATCGTCAATTTGTTGTTTCTTGTAAACCGTTTCCTAGCCCATACCTCGGATAGGGGTTCCTCCTCCTTGGCAGGTCTCATATCCAGTTTACCGTAAAGAGTGTTTGCTTGTACCAACCTTATCCCGGCATGTATCCGAGAGTTCAGAGCCTCGGCCATATTCTCAAGAGACGGCAAATTCAGGTGATCCAACCAATCCATTCCCGCTCCTATACCCTCATGCTCTGTTTACCTTGAAGGTATTGGATAGATTAAAAGCTAGAACAGTCGTAGTTAAGATTTGCAGAAACCAAAGAAAAAGCTTAGCTGCGGCGCATTGTGTTTGTGCACCCTTGTGTCCTACCGCTGAAGTACAAAAAAGATAGGAACCTTAGTTTACCATACCCTTCCTTACGCATTGCTTTCAGCAGAGAGGGACTTCTCTTTAAATAACGAAGAAGTGTTGCAAAACATTTGAAATAGCTGAACGTTTACAATCAGCACTCCAGAGGTGCTAATTTAAACACCAACATAAATCTTATCACATATTTGGTGATTATTATTTTCTTGGCTGTGAGGGTTGAGTTGCAGGTTGTCCCTGGGTGATTTGGAGCTTTGCTCCAACAAGGTATCAGAGCAGGTCTCCTGCCTTTCCTTCCGTTGAGGATTTTTTGCCTGTTGGTGAGCTTGAAAGCTGAGGTCACTGGTGTTTTGGCAGACCTCTGTGTGGTTAGCCTGCACCTTTATCGAGATTTCTGCAATGCATATTTTGTGTGGTTAAATCTGGCCTCTTTTTTTAAAGGACGTAGAAGGTTTATCACACATTTTCCTTTGTAGATCTATCATTCATTGTTGGTTTGTATTTGGCAAACAAATTTGATTCTCTATGCAGATCTAAAGTCTTTTGCCCGGTGGCTGGGCGTTTTTCTCTGGGCCCAATTCCTTTATGTTTAGAGGGCGCGATACCTTGTTGGAAGCCCGTTTTCATTGAGAAAGGCGTTTCTTTCTTTGCCAAGCTGTTTGATTTGCTGAGAGGTGGCGATTTGCTGTTTGGAGGAACGGTTAAACCAATAAAGGCGGGAATTTATGTTGGAGGTGCAACAAACCTCCTTAGGCTCGCACATGAAATCTACCAAGATGGAGTTGTTGTGCAAAGGGCGAATTAATTTCTCCTGAGAGGGCATCGATCTTCTATTTTTGTTGGCATTGATCTTTTGTTTTGCTGGCATTGATTATTCTTGGGAATCCAAGGCGAAATCAGAGGAGGTGCTATTTCTCTGTCACGAGGCATTTCTGTAGGTGTTTCTGTAGAGGGCGTTCTCTTATTGCTGCCATTTCATTCCATGGGAGGCTTGATTTTGCTTGAAGGCAGCTGTAAGATTCATCTGAAGGCGTGTTTTTTTTGCAAGCCATTTTATTTTGGCTATGAAAGGCCCCATTTTCACCGGTTGGGTGTGTCCTTTTTTGCTGGGCATATATGCTCATTTGGGGTTTTCATGTGGGTGAGTGATAAATCTGCTCGTGTGCCCCATTTCATCTACTCTGTGCACCCCATTTACTCTGATCTGCCCCGTATACCAATTGCTTGCTTGTGATTGGCCGATGATTCTTTGTTTTGGGTTGACACATTACACTTTATAAAGTTCCATTACCTACATTTGTGGTGCTAGGTTTTTGGGCATTGCTATTTGTTGTTGGTTTTATCCCACATTCTTAGTGCATCAACCGTTTTAAGCCTTTATATTCTGCCACCCACCCTCTTGTTGCTGTGCGCATCTATGGCCTCACACTCGCGCAATGCCTTGTGAGGGATTTGATCAGTTGTTGTGGATCGGTGGCGTAGCTTAGTCTTGGTGACTGGAGGCATTGTGGCACGTGTAACTTCCACAACATTGTCTAATCGGCCTTAGAGGCCTTATTTTTCCCTCCTATCTGCCGTGTGGAAATTGCTTTGTTGGGCGAACCGGCGTTTGCATAGGCATACTAAGCATCCACCTTGTTTTTTTGTTGCAGATTTGTTCTTCATGAACACCGAGCGGCAACCTCATTAGTGTTCTTTAGATTTGTTTGGAGGCTATTATTTATCATCTTTGGATTTTGTTCCTTATATGTTTGCGCATTGTCTGAGTTTGTCATCTTTCGGGCGAGTCCTTGATTGGTTGGTGACATCATCATACTTGGTGAACGAGACGCGTGGACAGCTTCCAGAGACATCATCATACATATTCATGCTTCTTTCCTTCAATTCCTATCTGGAATGGGAAGCATACTTGCATTTGTATTTGGTTTTGTTTCTTCCGAAAGGGAGACAAGTTGTTTGTCGACATTGGATCATGTTTTGTCTTCAGGCACTTACCATTTTTGCAGGTGATTACACATTGTGGGGGGGCTATATAGTCTCTCTCTTTCCCTCTTATGGGGGGGCTATTGATTGTATATACATGATGTATGTAGTCCTTGGGGGGTGATTGAGTCCTCCATCCATGCATCATTTTTTGTTTTTTGTTTTCTCTCTTTTGTAGAGGGGATTTTTCCCACTAGCTTTTTCTCCTTTTCCCCGCTTGTGAGAGTTTTTTATGCATTGTAAATGGGTACCTAAAATGGTTGTGTAGCCGGGACCCATCTTGCATCTTCATATTGCATTCATTCTCCCTAAGTTGCACTTAGGTGGGGGTGTTAGAGTAAATGCATATTTACTTAAGTTTTACTTAGGTAGACTATAGTTTAGTTGCATTTAATTTATTAAACCAGGAAATTAGTTTTCTTTCGTGTATTCCCGTATTGGGTGGTTGCTCACCCGTTTGGCTGTTTTCATGGCTTTATAAGCTTGTATTATAATGTATTTTATCATCTTAGCTTTTAATAAAGCTTATCACATATTTGGTGATTATTATTTTCTTGGCTGAGTTGCAGGTTGTTCCTGGGTGTGTTGGAGCTTTGCTCCAACATTATCTAATATCCAACTGCAGTTTTCTATTGAGATTTTATGGTTTTTATGGTTTGTTAAAAACAAAAATGTTTTCCATGGAGAAAAAAGATATCACTGGATTCTTTGTAGAAGTCACCCTTTCTCTGATCTATTTGCAGGTGAGTTTGCAATATGATGCTGATCCTGATTGAATGAAGAATTGCTCCTGTCGGTGATCCATTACCTCAGAGGACTAGCATGAAATCTGCTCCATCTTGGCTGCTGATCCTGATTTTGAAGAGTTTAAATACAACAGGGATAGTTGGTCTATCTAGGGGATGGAGGATGATGATAGTTCCTCTGGCAGAAGATGACACTCAGAACTCCAGCTCCTCTGTTCCTGTTGCTAAAGGCTGTAAGGGTGTCTACCTTGACTTGTGGATTAATGAATGTATGGAATAAAGGATCAAGAATAATGAGAAGAAACTGTAGGATATAATTACTTGTCTTGACAAGAAAATTGCCTCTGAAGGAAATAAGGACAAGGATTTTAATTAGTCAGTGTTTTGTATAGCTCTGTGGATTAGCCTCTTGAAGGCTAAGCCTGTTATCTTGTATCTGTTGACTTCTGTTCTCCTTGGGAGATCCATTTTGTTCTTTTGTCTTGTACGACTTGCTAGAGCTATATTTGTAATCTTTCCCCAATATAAGTTAAAAAAGAAAAAAAGAACCATCGTTAGAAGTTTTTCCTACTCTCCAGTCAACATTCTTTTTCAAATCCTAGTGGATATTATGGTGGTTGGGGAAGCTGACCGAATACCTTATTGGTCCAGAATCCCAGATCTATATTACTCTAGATTCATATTTATGTTATCCTTATGCTATTTTGATGTAAGCGTAGATTTAGAAGAGATTACCTACACATTCCCTTGCTTCATTATAAATATAATTTCTTGCTTTGTTGACCATTTTTGGCTGCTCAAGAGACTAATGTATATCCTTTCTTTCCGAGGTATGTTTTAGCTCAGAGAAAGAGTTATTTTGTTTTGTTGTATATTCGCAAGTATAGCCATTCTATTGTATTTTATTTGAATGCATTCCAGACCAACTTGTATCCCTGCAGTTCCAGCATATCTTTACGTTTGCCTATTTTATCACATTGAGATGTTCTAAATGTTATTATGATGAATAAAGTAAATCCATGGTACTGGCTTACATGTTAACGATGTAAGAACTCATAGTAGATCTTTTTAAAGCCATGGTGTTTGTCTGTAGGAATTCTCAGTCTTTGATACTACTTTTGCCTATTATTATGCAGAAATTGACGAGATAATATGTCGACCTCAGAGATTTTGAGATTTATAAAGAACAAGAAATTGACAAGACAGATTGTTTGTGAGTTCCAAAGTCAATGCTATATATGTATTTTAGAATTTATATGCTCAAAGAATTTGTGTTCGTAAAACAATATTTTTAGTGCAAATTAGGCTCATCACTACATGAAGTATGATACGAACAGAATTAGAGATAATGCTGCCTGGAAGTGTCCTTATAATTAAACTTGCAGGGTTATTCAGTATTTTCAAAACCTGCCAATTTTTGCATTGGTGAATTAGACACTGGAGCATCAACTTATTGTGAACGAATGCCAGCTCTATGATCTTCTCGGTAACTTAAACTAGAAGAGAGTGTTGATCTTCAGCTTGCAACTGAGTCCATAATTTCACTTTGATCATAAATTTCATGCTCTAAGAAAGATGTATAACATAGTGAAAATATTATCGGAAAGCATAGACACCAAAAATTATGTTTGAAATGAAATCCCTATGTTCTGTTGTACCTGTCAACCTAAATGTATTTGCTGGGCATGGAAATAGTTTGAGCGTGGATATTTAAGAAGAGAACCTTTTGCAAGACAAATAACGCTTAAATTCTGTGTAAGGGATAGTGACGACAATGATTAAGATTATGGTCTCATGACGTATGGTAACAATATTGAAATCAACGTTGAGTATACTGAAATGATGGGACACTAAGTTTTACTTTGTGAAACTATAATCGGTTTAAGGCTAGGTAATGGAAATAAAAATAGAATTGGTTCGGGTCCTAGTTTACTTATTGACATGGAAACTGATGGGAAAGTTCAATTGAATGCATTAACTAATGAAATTGAATGTAATGAATGTATGAATAAAACACAAATAAAAAAATAATTTTAATTAAGATCAAATTTTTTTAAAAAACATGTAAACTTTGTATTGCATTGTTTGAAATTATATTAATTCGATATGTGGATTGTTCAATTGTGCTTTTGTTGATGATCTTAATTCACAAAAGATGCTCAAATGCTTAAAACATGAAGAAATGCTCTCAAAAGAATATCAATTTCTTAGAAGAATTGTGAATGAATCTTCATAAAGAGGACGACTTGTTTTATAGATTTCTAGGAGATTTGATCAATGGTGGAGATCAAAAGATAAAGATCAAGAGATCAATGGATGAAATTGAATGAAAATATCTCTTCATTTCAAGGGAATTAGTTTGAGATATTTTGGAGGGAAGATTATTTTGGAAAAGAAATATTTCCTTTTTGAAAATGGAATATGCCATGTGCAAGTTGGAAGAAAATTAGTTATTAAATAATTAAGAAATTATTTAATTGTGAGATAAGAAAAAAATATTTAATTAAGTGCATAAGAGGGAACTGATATTTAATTAAATAATTGGAATTATTTAATTAAGGTGGATAGATGGAAATTTGAATTTAATTTAATATGAATTAGAGGAAAAATGATGAATTTTGATGAATTAATCAAATATATTTATTATTTAATTAATAAAGGAAAATAATGAATTTAATCAAATAATTAGAAATTATTTAATTAAATTTGATGAATTAGGAGATAATGAGAAAAATGATGTAAAACAATGAATTAAGAATGTGTGAAGTGTTCAGAGAATTTTAGGTGTATATTTTGCCTCTCATTGAGATAATGTACCTGTTACGTTGTTTCAAACACATAATACTGATTGGAAAAAGAATTAATTGTTTTTGATGCCACCTATGCCTCAACGAATGAAGGAATGATGGGAGGATGGTAGGTTGCCCCCTTGAAAGATTGGCTGAATTTTTTTTTTTTAGGTTGGGCTTGAGACAGGATGACAAGAAAGGTTTGGTGAAGAAGAGGAAGAAAAATCAGGTCCTAGGAGGCCAAGGGACTAATCAAGAAAGATGACGAAGATGATGAATAGGATGAAGAGGGTGGGCAGGATGAAAACTAGGGTTTTGGGGACCATATATATGCATTTGGGGTCATTTTCAATTCATTTAAACCTTGAGAGTTAGAGATTTACAAAGCTCAAAGCTAATTTTCTTTATAAAGACCTTGCAAAGATGGCTCACATTCCACATGCCCCACATCACGCAGACGCGGTTTGATAGTTCCAGCGGTCCATCAGAGCAAACCCCTTGGTACATACCTAGCCTTTGTACTTTTGCACATAGTTTTAGGTATATTAAATTCTAGGGAAAAGTAGGTCATCAAACACATCGAGTTAGACTCTACGCTTATGAAACTTGACGCGACGTGTTTGATTTTAGTGTGACACTTCTGTGTATGCGAGTTAGTTTAGGATTTTCATTCGCTTTTGATTGATGCAAAGTGACATGTTTGATAAACGATTCACTTTTGAAATTGGTAACGTGATGCTTTGAAAAATAAAGCTCGCTTATGATTGATAAAGCGACATTTCTACATAAAATATCGCTTGTGATTCAAGGTCTTGTAGACTTAGTTTTTTTACACTAGTAGAATTTGACAAATAAATGACTACATGACTAAATTTTTTGTCATAACAACTAAAAATGACTAAATTCTACTAATTTTTTGCAACTCAACTATAAATGAGTAATAAATGACTAATTTGGTTGTTGACTAAAAAAATTATTTAGTCACAAAAATAAAAATGATTAAATAGTTAGTCACACAAATACAAATTCGCTTTTGAAAAGCATATTGTTAAAATTTTAAGCGCTAAAAGCAAGCACGTTTTTTTTGAAAGGGAAAATCAAAAGATATTGAAAAATAGAAAATGTCCAAAGCTTAGGCGCTAAAGTGGGAAATGGTTTCAGTTTTGTCTTCATTACACCTATGTGATAAAGAGGTTTAGGGTTTTGGAGAAATTTTCATCATGCCTGGCATGGAATCAACAACTTTCATTTTAGATGAAGATATGTGTTTGAAGGAATCTTCCATGGAAGTAGCAACAAAGGGGCAAATAGCTTCTGAAAGCTAGAGACATGTTGTAAAGTTTTGAAAGGCACATTGCAAGGTTTTGGAGAAACTTTCATCATGCCTAGCATGTAATCAACAACTTTCACTTCAAATGAAGATACATGTTGCAGTTTAAAAGAGAGAGTATGGCGTGGTGCACAAAGATAGACTTGCATTACTGCTTCATAAATATCGGGTATGCATGGCGTTACTCGAGTTTTAACCATTGTTGAGCTTTTGGAAGGGTTTGCATGAGTTTGGATTTTCTAAGTTTTGTAAAAAAGTCTCTAGAATTAGTAAAACTAATCCCAAAGACATGATTTTCTGTGATTTTTTTATTGTGGATGTAGGGCTATTTTCTTGCTCCTCTATACACTCACTCTCCTGCAATCAATGTGATTTTCCGAAGGTTTGTAAGGAATGATTTAAATAATCTCTGTATCAATTGAATGAAATTTGTTTTGATTTACAGTTGAGACAAGCTCCTTTTATGTGTCAACTCTCAGCTTTTATGTTAGCATGGTTTTTGGCAAGACATTTATCAGTTAAGTCCATTCTATTAAAATGTTAGCCCAGTTCATGGATTGGTAGCCTGTGGTGGAGAAGATGGTGCTTTGGAATGGTTTGATCTGAGACAGAAAGTTGTTGTTCGAAGAATTAATATTGTTGCATCACCAGGAGATAATGAGTAGGTATTGGTGATATATTCTACTCTAGTAAATATTTTTCACTGTGTCAATAACTACTGCAAATATATATCTTATCATCTATTCATTTTTTTCATAAACTGATTTATACATTTCAGGAAGTCAAACAATACGATTTGATCAAACAAAAGGATTGCATGTGGCAGTCAGAACTAGTTTAGGACAGGCAAGTAAAAAATTATAGGGTATCATCCAAGTTTGGTAATTTTTTTTCATTCAAGGGTATTGTATTGATAAATTTTTATACATGTTTTTATCTATAATGGAAGATTCTCAATCCATTCTGAAATGAATAAGCAATAAGTAAAAGTGACACAACTTTTAAGATTTGGCATGTAAGGTTTCATATTGTTTAGTATTTGTGGTTTAATACTTAATTGTTGGGGATTTCAACACTACATACATAGTATGATCATTGATTAAATCCTATTAATTTGATAGGTACAAGATTCAATATAAGCAACATAAGAGATGGATAATAGAAGAGATAATAGCTGCACTGACGTGTGTTCCTATGTAATATAACTATTCTAGAGTAACATCTTTTGACTATGTAAAATCCCATTTTTTGTGAGTGATCTTGATGCATAAGTAGTGTAGATATTACATTACCAATTTACAATAGCTAATGTTAACTTGTTCTCTTTGAAACTTGGTTAATAAACTTGCAGTTTTCTCTATTAAAAATAGTAATAGAAAATTATAAAAGATTGTGCTAAAATGAGTTGTTTTAAGCGATGAAATTGATTAGAGATAGCTGCATCATGCATTGAACAAAATAAGAACTGAAATATTATAAGAAACTGAGCACAAACACAAGAGACTAAGGCAATTTGCTTCTCTCGCTATTTACCTTGGAGAGCTCAAAGTGAAGAGAAACTATAGAAAATTAGAGCAATTTGCCTTCTTTGACCACTATTTTGCATAAATTAGAAGCTTATTACCTTCTTGTGGTCATCAAGGACACCATTTTGCAAAACTGAGCTATCCTAACATTGGCAATGCTATGCAAATTGCTTATATACATAATAGTTTACTGCACTTAACAACAAAATATGCTTGAAAATGGAAATGCAAAAGCCAAAGAAGTAGACAAGACATTGTTTGAAATTGTTGTAGAAAAACTACCAAAACAGACAAGACAAATCTACTACATTCAGTCAGAAAAACCATGGCAATTCCAAAACCACCACTTGTTGCATCTGGTGGTTCTACCACCTCTACATTCTCCATCCATTCACCTTGTACATATAGGTACAATTAAGAATGGAATTGTAGTTTAGGAATGAATTGTATTTCTATGATAAGTAGATTTTGAATAATAATATCCCTTGGTAGCATGACTCATATTATTCACTAATGAGTGATTTTCCTTTTAGTCACAACTTTCTCTCCTAAGCTGTATGGTTGCAAACCAACATCCAGAGAACAACATGTTTGTTCAAATTATGTAAGAGACACAACAAACATCTTCTACAAGATCAATGCAACTAGTGTGAGGGAACCTAAAGCATTGGCTTCTCAACTTTTTATCTTTGTTTAGACCTAGACTCAATAGGAGCTCCACAACTTGCTTTTTAAGAATACTGTAAGGCCTTTGACTAGGCGTGTACTTAAAAGAAAAGAAAGGGAATACACTCTCTTGTAAAAATTATTTTCTACTTGGCTCACATTCTTTTTCCATTTTGACTCTAATGTCATATACATTCTTTATGTTTCCTATTAGATTCTTAGTTGAGGTCTTGAATTTAATATTTGTTCTCTCTTCCAGTGTTTTCTTAATGTTCTTTACTTGGGAGGACTTTCCATCCTTTTTTGATTTCATCCTAAGAAAATTACTATGTGGATTTTTTTATTCTATTTTTTCTTAGAAAGTGCTAGTTGTAAATCTAGGAAAAATATATGGTCTTGACTCTTGACATTCTAGTAAGAGACATTGAGTAGTTGTTTACAATAGTACTTGGATGTGTTGAAAGCTATTTTGTTACAATGGACTCTTCTCAAGGCATGAGATATGGATTATGAGTATATTCCTTAGATATCATTATAGCTATGGTAGATTGAAGTTTGTATGCATTCCCAAGATAATACTTTTTCAAAGTTGAGCCAAGATCAATGTTGATGTACAATGGGCATGTTTAGATTGTCTTTATTTATTTTTCTTTTGGGAGTGCTATTCATTGTCGAACAATCATTATCAATATTTTGTGAGAGGTCAACTATCTACATGTTACTAAGACCTAACAAGTGTGACTTTGATAGACTATCTTTCATATCTGAAGGATTCTTGAATTTTCTTATCCTTACACACATCATATTACTAGGGTTCCATAATTTGGATTTGCTTTTGATCAATGCTTCCTTTGAGGTTGAAGTTGCAACATAGGTATGAACATGTGATGTTTTTTAAGTCCCCCATATTTTTGGGGAACAATCATTTACTTTCTACACCAAGAACTGGATATGTAACATGGAACTTAAGCCAACTGAAGCATTGAATAAGCAGTTGTACTCCTTGTTCTTCTTTTGAAGAAATATTCCTTGTTTCTATCACACAATCAATTACTTTTCTCCTATATCTTGTTGTAATTAGGCAGAAGATGGGGAGTGACTGGACTTTTGGTATCAATTTCTACATATCAAATTTATAACACATGCTTGAGCCTTCACAATCAATAAAAGAACTAATTATTGCCTTTCTCTTATATGGTTCCATTATGTTTTCTTAAAGGATTGTAGGTTTCTCTTGTGGATATCAGTTCCTTTCACAACTACACCTTTCTCCTCCTAACCTTTCTGATAATATTCCATGAGTTTGTGTGAATGCCAGTCAGATCCTTGAGGTTGTTTTGTGCTTGATAAGCAGGTCTATGACTTGTCCTGTTATTAGTGTATCACCGTTTTTGTACTTTCAATCACTTCTCCCTCCTTTTCCATGATGTGAACCTTGTTTAGAATATTGAGTAGTGTTCTTTAGTAGTGTTTATAGGTAGAATATGAATGTCTTGAAAGAGTAGATCATAAGATAAATTTGGGTTGTCTTTGATACTCATAAATAGTTTGTAAAAATAATACTTTATCTTGTGTAGGTTGCATTACCACTGGATATTGGAAGATTTTTTGTGGGATATGGGGTTAGCCTTACTTCCTATACAAAATGTCTCCTTTCTATATAAGATTAAAAGGGTTGATGTTTATCCTTTGAATATATGGGTGAATCAACATCAATATTAATATAATATAGCTAACCATGACTCATTTTTATAGCATATATAGCATTTTGAGGTCTGAAAAAGGTTGATTATGTTTATTTTTTTGCATTGATTTTAATTCCCTTATTTTTAAATACCTGGATAGGTTCCTGTCTACATAGCTGAAATAACTCCCAAGAACTTGAGAGGAGCACTCACAAATACAAATCAGGTCAGAGTCTTTAATCCACCTTATCCTTTTCTTAGTAGATAGGTGAGAAAATGATTAAAATAGATAGAATTATATCAGTTAAAATTTAGAAGAAGCATCATTGCACTTCATTATTCTCAAAAGAAAGTGCTCCTATCTGCAAATCTGAGTTTCATGGACGTTGACTCCTCTAACAATTGTCAATAACTGTTGGTATACTAATAGTATACCTTCTTGGAATGTTGGTGACATGGAATGAACTTGCTATTATAGGTAATAAAATCCATTAAGATACCACTTGACATGTTTTGATCAAATAAAACATCACAATAAGCAGTGAATGTTCTCCATCTAGGTTGAATTCTAGTAAAAATCACAATATATATAGGCTTAGTATCATAATACATCGAAATTGTATTTGTGCATGTGAGGAAACTCAACATTGCTCCACTTAAATCTGGCATGAATAGTCTTTGCAGGACTTATCCCCTATTATATTTTGGTCTTGGGTCTCCTCTTTATTCTAGAGTCCCCCAAGTGGTTGGTGAGTAGCTTTTTCATTTGGTAATTTCATCATGTTTTGTGTAATATATGTAGGTAATTAAAAGAGAGTGAAATTAATATGTTTTGTGGTCCTCTTCCTTTTAGATGTTTTCATCCTTAATCACTTCACCTCATAGTGTTGTTTACTTGTAGTCACTAATCTGCCATGTGAACCTCAAGACACTATCATCAAGCATTGAATTCTAGAGGTCTGTCTTTGATTGCTAATTATTCATGAACCCTCAAGACTGTCCTACCTTTGAATTTTATCATTGTCTTACACTTCATTGGTCATTTACTATAAAAAATAACAACCAAGTTCTTCCTTATAGTCCTAAAGACTATCCTTTACCATCTGATGCTTGATATTGCATGGTCTACCCTCATGTCTTATGACTACCTTTTCGCTATACTTTGTTATATTTGATCCATCAAGATTAATGCCATTTGTTGCATTCATGGTTTTGATCCAAAACATAAGCTATAACTATCTTCTTATGAGATCACTGGAACTGTCCTTCTTGGTGACTATCACCTTCAATATGGACTATCGTACTTACTTTATGATGCATGATATTTCCCCCATGTCTACCTCAAGGCCACTATCATAAATGATAAACCACTATCATCAATAAAAATGACTTACATAAAGTTATGGCTGCCCTTACATGCCATAAAGAACTTGGTATTCTTTGTTACACATCCCTTCAACCTTGACCAAGGACAAGGTAGGGTTACAAGAGTTTATGAACTTAATGGTGACCATCACTTCTCATTTATTCCCTTGGACTTCATGATAAAACTCACCACCTTCTGCATAGTGAATTCTACTATCTTTATCTACAAGAACTCTAAACTGTCCTCACCTTGTTGTTTGTCTTTAATTTATACCTTTGATCAAAACTTTGTCCTATAGTGAAAATAATCTCTTTAATAGACTATTGACTTGAGGTCTCGCTCATATAGTTTTTCAATTGCAATACATCCATACCTTCTAGCACAAAGCACATAGGCTATAAAATCAATTAAAGTAAGACTTTCCAGCCAAAGTAAAAGCATTCATATGTCCATAGTTAAGGTTTGTAGGTATCCAATTGGGACCACTCTCCCTCTTTGTAATGTTATGCTTTGAAATATTCTTTAATGCATCTTAACATGGATCACTACCTTCTAGACTCATCTTTATTATCATTCAGATGAGAGGATTGTCTTGACTGCCATTCTTGGTGGTCATTTTCATTTGATGAAGTCTTCATGTTACCCTACCTTAGTAACCTTGTTAGGATTGTGACTGGCACTATGGTGATTCCATGACCTTAAATTAGTGATTAGGTGACAGTCATCTCTTATATCCTAACCTTGATTGTCCCTTAGTCATATTCACTGGCCATTGAACCCTTGATTGTCACTATGTTTCCTCTTTTCAATTGTCCATTCAAGAATTTACCCTTGTTTATATGATTTCTAGGTTTTGGTGAATGATGATTATATTTATTATAGTTAAAGACTATCCTGACTCCTCATGATAGCCATTAAGACTGTCTTTCTTTAAAACCTTGACTATTTAATTTGACTATCCTCAATTATCTTTATCACTACTTTTGTCAAGGTCTCAAATACTAATGGATAAGATTTCCCTTTTTTTCCTTCCTTCATCAATGACCTTTGTGACAATCCTCCTCAGTTGGTTGTGGCTTTAAAACTTATGTTGATCCATGGTCATATTTGTGATTGCTATCATAGAAAGTTACCTTATCTTCATGCTTTTAGATTGTCATTTCAATCCCCTGTACAAGTCATATGAATCAGGCATGGGCACCAACTGGTTAGCATGCCCACAAACTCTTTTTTCAAATATTCCACAACCCGTAATACAATAGCAACATGCCATGATGCAACCACCAGATCCACTTTATATTTTTTTGGAGATCTAGTCCAAGTCTCTACCATGTATGAGATATTATGAGAAGCTATTCGCCTTTGGTTTACCTTTTTCATATTAAACACTTCTACTCATAATTTCACAGATCTATAGCACATCATAATCTCTCTTAAAATTTTCATAGTCACATGACTATCTGTCACATTACCATTCTAACAATAGTAGATGTTAAAGATTTTCCCCACTATATTATGCATAATAATATATCTTAACTATGATATGTGAGTTCATCATACCTTCTCTACGATATATATATATATATATATATATATATATATATATATATATATATATATATATATATATATATATATATATATATATATATGCATAATATTGTAAAACTCTTTCCAAGGACAATCTTCTACAAGCACCATATCTTCCTTATCATCTGTGTAGAGAACCTGCTAGCCTTTGTTTGGATCCTCTAGTTGTCCTTCAAAATTGAACATCACCTCAAGATCGTGGATGAGATCAGAGTATCCTTCAAATTTTGTAAGATCCACAACTCACCGAAGAGCACTAACCAACCTGTTTAGTATAATTCCCCATAGAATTACTTTGAGATTTGTACTGTGTTTCTTGTAATGGTCTCCAAGATGATTTTTCCTTCTCACAACTCATAATAAGTGTATCAAACTCGGTGATCCTTGTTTTTTGTCATATGTTGTAGTTACAAGTTCCGTACTAGACATACATGAAAATGTGGAAGCATAGACAAGGCAAGCGAACTATTTCAAAAAATGCCTCAAAGAAATGTGATATCATGGAAGGAAGCCTTTCCCACTCTCCCGCAAAAACTTCAAGCCATTACCATGGGAATGGCTTGAAGTGTTTGTGGGAGAGTGGGAACCTGTTTCAACTTTTACACCTTATGAAGCACCCGTTTATGAACCAATTGAGGAGGCACCAATTAAAGGTGGCTCATAATCTGCCATGCTAACTCTCCTCACGACTGTCATTTCTTGTTTTGAAAGCTTGATACTATTACTTAATCTTTGTTTGTCACCTTCATGCCTTTACTTAAGCAACTCTATTTCTTCTTCATAACCTAGCTTCTTGAATGAGTGACAATTGTCCTTTATGGGAGCATCTTATCATACTCTTAATTTGGTGATCTCATGGTTAAAAATTATCCTCACAGTCGTAGGGGTTGTCCTTGAGAAAAGTATCATTTTCTGCCCTTCTTCATCAATTGTCTTGTTCTTGAGATTTCATAGTGTTTTTCTCTTCCATGACTTTGTTATAAGTATTGCCTCTCACATGCTTATAAATTCTCCTAGAATTATGCTAACTATATTGTTCTCTTCCAATGGTCTGCTACCTTACAAGTGATTAGCATCTATCCTTTTATTCATGGTGATTGCTCTTATGGTTATGGTTAACCTTGCTTTGATAGTTTCTAAATGATATAGTTTTCCAAGGGAGGACTATGCAAATGTAGAAAGCAAAAGGGAGACAACACAAGGAAACAATAGCAGTCTTCTGATCATAGTCCATTCAAGTGAAGATAACAAATAAAGGTGAATGGAAAAAACCATAGCAATGGTTAGTGTTACTAAGACATGGCAGTAGCCTTCATGGGACAATATTTGAATAAGGGACTCTAAGGATAGTCATCCTCACAAATGTTATGCTTTGATGGACGTCCCTTCAATATTACTAAATATCTGATGTAGTGCACATTATTATAGTGCAAGCCTATTTTTCAGATTGTTTCATTTAGCATCATCAATTTTCTCTACAAGAAAATTGTCCCTATTTAAAATGATGGAAATGGTTCACATCTCTCAAAACAATTTCTCTTGCAACAATCTTGGAGATGAATTTAGATGGAGAAGATTTATTGATTTTGTGTCATCTTTTGGTCATGTAATATAAATCAACCCATGTCTTTTCCTATCAATTAAATTAGTGTTGTAGAAAAACATTTGTCATGATTGCATTTGGCATCAACGTGCAAAGTCACCTCCTTGTCATTTCAAAAGAACAACCTATCTTTGAAGCACAGCTCAAAGTTTGATTAAGAGGACTACCACCTTGCACTTTGAACCCTTGCACATTCATAACATCCTTTGCATAAGTTTGTCCTCTATCATTTTTTATATGATGATATTTTCAAACAAAAAGGCTTTAAGTGGTGGAAACTAAAATTATATTTATCTCCAATAATTGTTTTTCCAATGCTCTCATAAAAGAACCTCTGTTTAAGCACAAAATTTGAGCATGGCTTCATGAAACTGTCAACTAATATTGACTATCTTGGCATTTGGACCTCATATTGAAAATGAACTAAGATGATCTAACTCCCTATCTTTCAATCTCTCGTGAAGCTCACAACGAAGCCCTTAGTTTCTTACTTTTATAGGGAGATAATTGATTCCTATCAAAACCCTACCCCTTTAGTATCATTTGTGTGGTAGTTTTATAATGCTACATGCTCCTCTCAAGGCTAGCTTTGATACAAGCACTTTATTCACCAAACCTATTCAAGACTACACTTTCATTGTGTATATGCTTGATATGATACTGCATTCACTAACTTGCACTCAACATCATTCATTTAATTTGCATAGTCCCATATCCCTGCAATCATCTCATTACAATGTTCTTCAATGCAACCCTGTAAACCACTGAAAGAAGCATGTCTTCAAGATAAATTGTCATGAGTACCTTTATTAAATCAATTATTTTATTACTTCACTTGTCACACATGCACAATAACCAAACCCCAACAATCATATGTACTAGGTCTAAGATGATATCATAACATGTAACATGAACTAGCTCTAGCTTGTTCAATGATACATCACTATATTTTGTAATTTGCACTGTCACAACACATTTGAAGGACATGTCTATGTTGAGTTTAGAGGCACTAGATCTCCCAAGTGTATGGAATCAGATCTTCCTTCAAAGTGTTGCCTTTGCATGACATATGACTGTGACATCTTTATCTCTTTGCTCAATTCAAGGAAAGGAAAGTCCATGCAATGAAAATCAGTAGGCAATAACAATGATGCAGTGGTCTTTGCATTAGAGTTGTGAAAATCAAAACATACTCGAAGGTTCTTAACAACTCTAATACTTGTACCAGGGGCCATGTTTAAGAAACCAAATGCAATTGCTAACTTTTCACTATGGTGGCAGATAAATGATTATTTTTTCTTCTATTCCACAACATTAAGTAAAAGTCTTGAATCTGGAAATACCCTGTTGCCTTCATTTTCCAAGCCAATTTCTCCAATTTTGCATAGCTCTCCCATGTTTGTGGATGTGATCTGTCTCCTACAATTTTTTAATTGATTTATCTTTTTTGTTGTGTTTGGATTTACTTTTTTAAACTTGCAATATACAATGCACTTTATTCTTTTTGAATTGAGACTAATAGTAATTTTGTTGGTTGTATTGAGGCACAACTTCATTCATGGAAAAAAAGGCAGCACCTTGTTTCTCATATTAGATGGCACATTGCATATAAAGGAGGAAATATTCTAAGGTTATTGTTGACTACATTGAAGAAGATAACTTCATATATGGGACACGATCAACACTCTCCTTGGATTCTACATGTTACAACTTGCTCTAGGAAGATTTCCCACGTTGTAGAAGTTTTAAGAGATGAAAGAGGCATGTGCTCACATTGAAGGGCTCCAAGCATGCATTCCAATCATTGTAGAAGTTTTTTGGAGAAGTTTATTTCTTGTCATTTCTATGCATTGTAACTTAGATTTCCAGTGTTGTGGCTAAAAATAAAAAAATTAATACTCTATTTCTAAGCATTTTTCAAGCAAGATAGATATTTCAGACTTGCGGAAGTTGTAAGAACACCTTTCTTTTAATAAAGTTCAACGATTTTGCCTTCTCAATGGCTGTCTTATTATGTGCAATTGATGATTGATGTGTATTTCTATATTTTATGGTTAGATCCTCAAATATGAGTCAATTAAAATGACTAAATATGCTACTAATTGACATCAATTAATAATTAAATTGACTAAATATACTACCAATTGACAAAAAAATGAATAAATATGACTAAATATATGACCAGTGAAATCAATGAATAAAAATGACTAAATGTACTACCAAATTGATTAAAATTACTGACTATATACACTAGCAATGGACAAAAATCAGTGAATAAAAATAACTAAATAAGTGACCAATTAACAACAATCAATGACTAGATTAATGACTAAATATATTAGTGAATAAAAAATGACTAAATAAGTGACCAGATTACAACAATCAATGACTAAATCAATGACTAAATATACTACCAAATCGATCAATAAAAACAACCAATAAATGACTAAAAATGGTTTAGTCATCAATTTGGTCGCATTATAAATGACTAGCAATAAACTACTAATGGTCATGTGACCATGTTTAGTCATTTATAAGCAGTTTTTAGTAGTTTTTTCAGTCATATATTGGTGTTTCTGTACAAGTGTTTCAAATTTTTTGACAAATTCATGTTGTGGACATTATGCTTGTAGGCGGTAAGTTTTATTTTATTTTGTTGCGGGAGCGACAACCTAGGGTGCTTGACTAGAGGGCTCATCTGAGTGGGGTGGACATCGAGTTCCTCGATGTTGTCTATTTGTACCATATAGCTTATTCAAGCACATCATGTATTCATGACTGTTATAGTGGAGTGATGCACTCAAAGACGTCTTCCTTTCGACTACTGATAGGCGAGGCGAATGTCACTTTAGAGGTCGTGTGGTGCATCTTGAGAGTTTTGATCCATGAAACGAGGGTTTCATATGATCCTGACTCTGGTGTAGAGGCTTTAGAGAGAGTCTTTCTTGATGACGAGCTCAAGATCAATGATGACCAGATCAACCTCCAATAGTACATCAGGGTCATTGATGACATCATTATAGTGGCGGTTGGTCTTATCTATAGGAAAATCATGCCTGATCAACACTTTAGGGGTTTCTTGTTTGGATGGGGCCAAGTCCTAGAGATATTGATGGAGGACAACATGGTCTATGCATGGGGACCATGCATCTTTGCACATTTGTACCACATTATGCATCTGGTGATATATTGATCATTGACTAGTTTGCAAGTGGGTGTCACCTTGCTCCATATTTGGGCATGGGAACACATTACAATTACCTGATCTATTGGGGATGTCGTCCAAGCAATGAGTGGGCCTTTTGTATACAAACATGACACATTTCTAACTCAATGTCAACTAGGGGACTTGGACTACTGGTGACATATTATTGATGATATAGATGAGTTCCGGTGGAGACCATGGCTTTGGCGTGAGGCATGGGACGAAAATGATGTCCACTTGCCCTATTGTAGATTGAAAGATCCTTGTCTTATTCTGTCCCAAAAACTCAGTTTGAATGGATTGACATTTCATCAAACATTGGCATGAAGAGTGTCTAAATTCTGGTTCCTTAAGTATGATATAAATTTATGAGTGTCTAATGTTGGTTTGAAAGATGTTTCAATGCCAAAACATAGACAATAACATAGAAATGATAGATAAATTATTGCATACTCATATATCAAGGAACCCACTTGCAAATATGCCTTTATTGATCATATAACATGTCTGATATAGGTTATTTTAGTCTATTACAATCAATAAAATATATCCCCAGTTGATCAAATAGCAATGTATGACATACCTGTGATCAATCCTCATGAAGTATACAAGATATTGTTGACATGACGATGAAAGATACCTAAAATGGAATACAAAAGTGGTTGCTACATGACTGATGTTTGATATAGAATGTTGATGTAAAGTATACAAACTGAAATAGCTCCAAACAATCCCACAAACCTCCCTCAAGGGTAGTACATTAATCCTAGAAGGTTGTAATATCCTTTGGGAGTGCACTTAGGGTTTCAACAAGCCTCAACAAGCCACGATCTACCCTTAATATGCAAAAAAAACATCTAATATGTATTCCACAATGCCTCAAAATGATGTTCCAAACATAATATTCAACACTCACGAAGATATATACCCAAATTTCCAAAATGGTGGAATTAAAAATGAACCAACAACATTAAAATTATATCAACATGTAATCCATCAACATTTCACCATAAAATCAATGCCATAATGCTACCATAAAACCCTATAGGTGAAATATGTAATATCTCCTCAAGATATCAATACCCAACTTTGAAATTTATCATACAAATCATTTCCAAGTTGTTACAAAACCCTAGCAGCTGATAAACCTGCAAATACCTACTTTTCCAACTCTTTAGTCTTGCCAAATTAGGCCAATGAAGTGAAAATGCAAACCCTAGGTGGATTTTCCTATTTTGTGAACCTGGTTTTCATCCAATTCACTATCCTCCAAGGGATTTCATCCTCAGAAGCCCTGTATGCTACTAAAACCCTCTTTCAGAGCTCAAACTTGCAATTTACTTTTGTCAAAATGAAAATAGAATGCTCAAAAAAGATCCCAACACTTTTCTTTATAACCTCCATAAGATTTTATTAATAAAAAGAAATAAAATATCCTCCTCAAGGGTCTTTCCTCATCAAAAGAAATGGCCACCTTTTAAAAACAACATGAGTTACTAGGATGGGGTTACTTTTCACTATTCATCTTATTATTTTCAATTACAATTCACTTTTTGCTATTCCCATAAGGAAAACTTTAATTTTTCACTTTATCCTTTGATTCACCAATTGAACTCCAAACTAAAGGACTTGTAAGCCTCCCAACTAAAATCCCCATCCCTCGGTTGGGTCCCGTAAGCTTTTTGCTAACCCACGAGAACCCTAATAGTAGGCCAACCTCCGCTATAGTCTGCGTTGCCTAAGGAAGGGACCCGATGGTTGATCAAGATGACACTCTACATCTTGGGGAGATGTTCAGCAAATAGAGTTCATTAACAGTTTGAGGAGATGTAGGATGTTCTAGAAACTGACTATCATGCACTTTTTGCTCGAACATAAGGGGAAATTGTTGATTAGGGACCCATGTTGATCCCACAAATAGTAGTGACAAAAGTTATTTAGTTGACACATGTACAGTAGATATGGGTAGATGGGGCTAACAAACTAGGGGTGACTACAGGTTATGATGCTTGGTGGATTCCCCAAAGATCACTAAGGTTCACACATCCCAATGATGGAGCGGTGGGAACCAAGAGGAGGGATGCTAAGATAGGGAGAGCTTGTAGACAACGATAGAGGGAAACAACCGAGATCCCTATGGCTGAGGACAGGGGACAACAAGTGGGGGTGCTAGTAGTACTGGTACTCACAGGGGAGGGGGATCAAAGGGGAGGTGAAAAATAGATGCCCCAAGGAGTGGACCCAGATGACATTCGACTTTGAGTCGCTCTTAGTGAGAGAGGTCAAGTGAGGAGGGAGAGGGATGGGTACTGAGATGAGAGGGATGACCTCACTATTCAATTGATTCATAGGACTATAGAGAGGGACCGAAGAGCCTCGAGGAGAGACATTGAGATATCCCAAAGATAATAGTTGGAGGCATCGATGATTCAACTCATTATAGAGAGAGATACAAAGAGAGCTAGGAGGAAACAACTAGAGGCTATAGGGTAGGGGCAATGATCTTGGTGGTGGATCATATCAAAGAGGTTAGACTCCTAGAGTGGGAGGCTACCTAATATTGTACCCTTTATGAGTTAGTAGTACCCATAGGTTGAAGACAACCCAGGTTTTTAGCTAGGATTGCAGTGGTAGCCTCAGGTAGATTAGATGGAGGATTAATCAGTTGTCCTTCACAAGTACAAACTTTTAGTAGCCATAGGGGTTAGGGGGTTAGAGATCCTAAGGATAGGTACCAAGATTACAACAACCTCTGACACAATAGACGCCTCCTCCTCCTGGTCAAGAGAAGGGGAGTTCCATGCGATCATGTCTCCAAATTTTGATGTACATATATTTTGATGTAGACACACATTTTTCACGTATATATGTATTATTGGCTCTCGATCATGACATACTTTTGATGATATATGAGATATTGATTTTGAGTGACTATTATTATGACTTATGTGGTGTTATGGATGATTATGGATATATGTGATACCATATGATATGGATTATGATTTGATGTATGCATTTAATGATTCTATGATGTGATGGTATATGATGGCATGCTATGGAGATGCAATGATGTTAAGATATGGGTATATGCAATGATGTTACTAATGGTGTGTGGATGTAGGATGTATGATGTTATGTTATGATTATTTTTGTATTTTTGATGCTATAAGTGATATCTATGCAGAATGTATGATGCTATGATAATATGGATAGATGATGCTATTGATGCTTTGTGGATATAGGATGTGATGAATATTTTTGTGTATGTCACGATACTTGGATAGAATTGTTAGTATGAAGAGTAGGATAAAAGAATGGGTAGATGATTAGATGGATAGATATAATAGGATGTGATGAATGAATGATGTTGATCAAATATCAAGAAAGTTATGATTATTGGATAGATTTGATTGCTTTATTGGATATGTGATGAAATAGGATAGATGATTTTTCTTTTGCTTTAGGTTATGATAAATAATGTAGAGCAATCCTTATTTTGATATAGCAAGTAGACACTATGCACCAAGGTATGAATAACCAGGGTGGCATCGTATCTATTACATGAACTTTGAATCTGAAAATAATAGGAGTATCCTTGTTCATACCTGACATATGAAAACCTCATTTGATCATGTGAGAGAATGAAACCTCAAAGAAAATTAGGCCAATGCACAAAAGGTATAAAGAACCTGATATGCAAAGGTCATTGTGTTGCCTAAGACTATCCCTACACACACAAGGCAAGTACTCACCATGGTCATATTACAAGAACATCCCACAAAAAAAATAGATGAAAGTAATGACTATGCCCCATTATGTACCACTCTAGACACACCAATATATTGAAGATCAAGGTGGTGTCGAGTGAGTGATGGAATGAGACAAAAGATAAATCAAAAGAAAAGACCGACTAACAAAACATACCAATGCCATTATATCTCTTTCCAAAGAGATTGTTGTTTGTTGATTCATGTTTAGTTCCTATTGTAGGAATAACATATCAAATGACATTGGATGTTAAACTAGATGCTTTAGGTTATTTGACATGTAGGTAGTTGGTGTGTTTCAACAATGATTGACTCCTGCAATTGTTCATGAATGTTTGTATTTTGATGATTGTCATATTTTATTTTTCTTAATTTTTTAAAGATGAGTGTGATGATAGGATTATTATGGATGGAAATTTTATTGTGGATGGGCAAGTTATAATGATTTTTTTTTGAAATTTTTAGAATTTTCTGAATGTTTTTCAAATTGCCATATTTGAGGTTGTTTTTGGACTTTTTTGTTAGTTAAACTTTTTTTTGGATTTTTCATTATTTGAATGTTTTGAGATTTTGCATTAGTTGATTTTTTTTTGGATTTTGTGATATTTGATTTTTTTTGGATTTTACATTATTTAAATGTTTTTGGATTTTGTGACCTAGGCAATGAACAAGGATCCAATTCGAGAACTGGGTTTAAGAAGATTCCCCCAATTAAAAGTAAGATCACTTTATTATGGAATAAATGAGATACCCTAAGATGATGTTAGGTGATCAAATGGTGATAAATACTATTTGAATACTAAGCCATGCTAGGGGTGCAAGTGAAAATAGGATAGATGGATGGATGAAGTGGATTTTATTATGAGTGAGATGGGAAAGAATTTTAATAGATGGTGGATGATACTTATTTACACATGGCGTTTATTTTCCAGGTTTTCACCAAGGTACTTTCCAAAAGCACCACCAAAGTAGTTTTCACCAAAGGACAATTTTTCTCTTTACTATTTTATTCTTTTTTAGAATTTTTTGATATTTTTATTTATTTTTTATTTTCTGAATGATTCCCCAATTGGTTAAGAATAGAACTCTTAGAGGTAGTTTCTATTCATAGGTTCTTGAAAGGGGGTCACCTTCGGGTGTTTCTAATTGATAAGCTCTTGATCCATAGCTTGTGCTAACAACGAACAATCCTAACCAATTATGTTCAAACTTTCCTTTGTTATCTTCATCCATCCGATTCTTTTGATTCTCTTTAAGGACTAGTTCTCTCACTTGGAATTTTTGGCCCTTGATATTCTTGTTGTAGCTTCAACAAAGATGATTCTAATAGGCCTAAAGATGATTAATTTCTCAAATACATTGTTCATCCAGTAATTCTAGCTGATTTAGTTTGGACACTCAGTATTCTTCATCATCAATCAGGTGTTGCAACTAAAACCTCAATGATGGAAGCTCAAGCTCAATAGGAAAGATGGATTCGGTACCATACACCAGGGAGTATGGTGTAAAACTAATAGGTTTTCTAATACTAGTTTGGTAGGCCCATAAGGTGGGATTAAGTTGTAGGTCTTAGTCACGACCAACAGTATTAACAGTCTCATTTAGGATTTGCAAGATAGTTTTGTTAGATGCTTTGGCTTGGTTATTTCCTTGAGGATAATAGGGTGTAGAGAAATGATGTTGGATATGGAATTGAGTACAAAGTTACTAGACTTCCTAGTTCTTGAACCTTCGCCTTACAACCCAACCTGCAACCCCTAGTAGGCATAGTTGGAAGGTTCCAAAAGTATTGCACAATGAAACCTTAATTGGGTCACTGTCCTATTTTGCAACCTTTGGGGGGCCTTATGAGAGTTTTTTTATTACATGTGATGGACTCTTTCCTGCATCAACCTATCCCTTTTGCACAGCCTGTGAGCATGGTACTGGCATAACCTTCACCTCGCAGGATCTGTCGATTGGTTTTAATAGGGAACCATCTCTCTACATCCCTACGTAAATCAACAAAAAATATCATAGTAGGTGTTCTCATTGATTCGACATCTCAAGTGAACATTATAACTGAGGAGATCATGCTAATCAAATTTTTACACAAAGATGGGTACCTATGAGCACCATCTGCATGCATGACAAAATTTCGTACCTCCTTTGGGTAGTATCATCTTGTCAATTTTGGTTCAACCTAAATCCGTGAAGCTTTTGTTCGACATAATCCTTGGATCTAAACTCTTTAGAGTGAAACTGGTTATCCCTTGGTTAGTAGTTATGAATTTAGTACCCTTGGTCATGCATAAATGTTTAAAATTTATCCATGATGGTTATGTGCACATAATTCATGACGTCAGTTACCACTAGTTGCTCGTAATAGTCCTTGGATTACTCTTGGCCTACGCCCATTGGTCCTCTCCCGCCTAGGAAGAACCTCTTGTATCTAACATATCAAAACTATAATAAAGGACATTTAAGGCCGAAAGTAAGATACCCTCCATCGCCTTATGTTGTTTCACATAAGACTTGCTTAAAAGCTGACAGTGATGCCTTTAAGGCACGTAGAAGGGAAGAAGAGAAGCAGTTTCGAGATCCTCCTTCTTCCTCTTCTGTTGTTTAGCTTGACACTTCCTCTCGCCCCATTCTGGTGCCATCAAATTCCACTCTGTGTCTGTGGGAGAATCCTATGGTACCCACTTGGCAGAAGCCTAAGCGTCATGTGTTCGAGCTTCCTTTTTTTTTGACGAAGCCTAGGCCTATTCGATATAGTAGGAAGAAAGCTTCCTATGGGGAATCTTCTATGTGTTGACCTCCATGGCCTCCTACTTCTCCTTCTCCCAGAGTGGTGAATGGGAAGAGGCCCACTGCCAGGGCATTAGAGCCAACTCCCCTCACAGCTTCTCAACCTGCTCCTCTTGCTCCCATTTAGGAGCCTTCCCCTCTGATGGAAAAAACTGTGGCGGACACTCCCATGGTTGAGTAGGAGCCTTTTGTTCCTTTGCAACCTCCAGCCTCTAGCTCAAAGAGTCACAACAATTTCCTTGCATGCAAGCCCCAGTGAAAGGCTCTCACAACTGAGCCGAACGCCTTACAAAGGAAGGAAGAGGAGACGACCACCCTTGTATCAGGGCCTCCTGCCACATCCTTCTCTCTCCTCCCCTCTTCTTCCATTCAATCTAGCTCTACATCACTTTTGACTTTTGATGTGAGTATGGATGCACCTAACCCTAAAATGATGCAGGTGTTCATTGCTCCTTTGGTGGATCTGCCTTTGTTGATGTCCTTTCCAGATGTCCCTCCTTTCCCAAAACTCGTAGATATGTTGAACACTTCAATGGTATCTACTATAGTTTTATCTTCCTCCTCTTCCTCTGCATCTCTCACCTCGTTTGTGGGGATTTCACATCCCCTAATAGAGCATAAGGAGGAGAGTGGTCCTTCTAGCAATGGGGGAAGTAAGAGGAGTCCACCTCCCCCAAAAGGTGGTCTCACACTGACTTGTTCTATCCTAGTGACGAAACTAGTCCCAACTTCCCTTGAGTTCGTCAGTGCTCCTGAATCACTCGGTGAGTCTAGCGGTGAATCTCAGGCACAACTCTCTCCATCCATTGAGGTAAAACATGGCACTCCTATGAAGTGCATGTTTAACTCTCTAGATGAAGTTCCGGCCTTGTCAACGATCTTTGCAGAATCAATGACCTTAGCTCCACAAGACCTTAGTGGAGGAGACATTGTGGGGGATTCTTCCTCAACCCTTTTTGTGGGAGGGTCGGAAGCTCCTCCTCTTAACATTCCACCACTACAAGCTCATCCTCCTTCCCACTATGATGATCTAGAGTGGGAAGTAGACAACCTCCTGGTCGATCAGTGTTAGGAGGAGACCCCTTCTTTACCTTTAGAATAGATGTGTGTGTATTGTGATGTGTTCCCCTATGATTGTGATATGTGTTCCTAGATGACCCTTAACACCCTTGTTGGTTCTTGGATACAAGTGTGGTTTTTGTCTTGTAAACCTTCTTCTATGTGTATCATCATCCTTCCATGTTTATGATTTATCTTCAGAAAATTGGGGACAATGCAAAGTGTTGGGGGCATTTAGGCTTCCCTTCCATGTTGAACCAATTTTTAATTTTTACTTTGTCTTCTTGTGCATTCTTCACATGGTATGATATAGTAGGGGGTTGATGACAGTTCATTTTATATAATATTATTATACTTATATATATTTATGAGTAGTTCTAACCCCAAAACATTAGGCTACCCCTGTGCCCTGTGTTTATGTTCTTTTCTCTTTTGCTATTTTCTTATCTTTCTCTCTTCTTTTCTTGAGTTTTCCCTCTCGTGTGTGACAACACCATTTCTATAGCACTTCAATTTTTAGAAAATGCATTCCTTGCCAATGAATCTTTTCTTGAGAATCTTCACAAACTTCTTTTCAAAGGATCGCATTCTCGACTTGAAACCCTAACAGAATGTGTTTCCTTCATCATGGGTTCGTAAAGAAAGAACTTTCGAATCTTCCCCTCATGAGGGGGAATTTTATTCCTTTCAAATTCCTTGATGAAGTGAACATATTTCAAAAGGATTCCTTGATGAAAAATTGATTCGAGAAAGAAACATCTCTTTTGTACTTTCAAACAACGCATCCCTTGAGTGGACCCCTTTCTTCACGCCGGGTTCTTGAGGGACCCCTTTGAAAGCTTTCCAATCTATCATTAGTCTATGTGGATGTCTACTTACTTGCCTACGTGGCCACTTTCGGACATGTTCTATCTGTAGGTAAACATGTCACTTTGTAGGTGCGCCTATGAAGCCACTTTTTGACTTTGCAGAATCCCCTTTCTTTGGGTTTCCTCCATGTGAGAGATCTTGGGGAATACCTCCCTATAGGTTTGTGGATCTGTAGGGTACTTCTTCTAAGATTCCTCCATGTGAGAGATCTTGGGGGTCATCATTTATTTTCCAAGTGCATGGAAATCTGCAGATCATACTTCATGATTTCCAACAATTAAGTCTCCACATGCACGAAGATCAATTTGATCACTTCTGTAAGGAATATGTCATTAATGAACATTGGATGTAGAAAGAAACAACTATCATGTGTTCATTTTCCAATTTTAAATATCTTTCGTCAATCTTGTGATGAGATGGGAGATCACACAACTCACATCGAGCTAACAAGATTTGAATTCCAGCAATACTTGGTCCATTTATCTCTAGCCAATAGCATGGAGCCAAGTTAAGTAACAACCTACCCGTTGGCAAGTCGCATCTACCTCATGGGATGGGTGGACTATTCCACAAGTCGGGATCTCGTTGATCCCGCAACTTCTAATAGGTGTTCACTTTCTCCCCGCGAGCCAGTGAGGAACAATTCAGATTGCATCCCACGATCAATAAGCAATAAGTGGGGATATCATTGTTAGTTTGAAACCATGAGCAATAAGTGGGATAGTGGAGACCGGGACCACATTCATATGAGGACACACGTCCTCATATCTCTGCCATCACAATGCATAATTGACATGAATTTATTGCTCACGAGTTGGTAGGGTACGACCAAGATCATTTCCTACAACCTCGAATCTCAAAACCTGCACACATGGAAAGGTTAGCATTTAATAAAGGGCCATTGTTAGGCCGATGGTGATATGAACCTCCTGGGTGGACGACTTAAGCTTAAGTCACTAGGGAAAATTAAAACCCGACTTTAGGAAATAGATAAAGTCAATGGCTGGATGGATGACTGGTGCTCTTAACTAAAGGGGCTGGTGGATGGACACATATGATGGCTTAGGTGATGACTTAAGCTACTGACAACCGGGAAAATCAAGTCAACACAAAATTAGAAGAACCAAGGGTTTTCAAATACACAACCTTGTCCTAACCATGAGGATGAGGGTTTAATTTGTAGTCCAAGTCCATGGGGATTCCAAAGATTACATAAATTTTGGAAGCTCCATCAGTGCCTCATGCTCGGGGATGTATACCCCTATGGGTATAGCGAGAATCCAGATCTCAGGTTGAAGCAAACCAGGGCAGAAAAACAAAACCCTGGAGCTTGCCTAAACAAGGAAAGCAGACACAATAGAAAGAAAACACACCAAACCAACCTATGTACACTATTTACAAAATATAGATTGCAATTTACTTCAATAAATTGGTGGTCTTTGGCCCCAAAAATTTAGGGACAACGCTCTCCTCTATCAAACTCCTTGGCCTATTTTACTAGCAATGAGTCCACATGAACATTATGCAATTCCAAGTTGTTAGCACCAACATAATCAACACTTCCTTTGAAATTTGATGTAACATTGCTACATTTATCCTTCTCAACCATAGGTTCATCAAGCAGGAGTGGGAAGATGAAACCCTCATACTCCACACTATCATGAAGTGTAGAATCACATTCCACTTGCTCATCAAACTTAAAAGCCTCATATACATTTTGGCTTATATCTGGCCAATCTTCTATAAGATCAGAGGAAAGGAAAACATGATTAGGAATATCCTCAATCTATTTGTCACAATTGTTGTCTTCATGAGATGAAAGAAGTTCCATGATAATTTCCATAAGATAGGGAGCATCTACAAAAAATTCCATTGCAACTTTATACTGACTTATATCATTCCCCTTGTTATCTATTCATTTGAACCACTCCTCGCATGGATGAAATAATCCTACAATACTAACATATTTTGTAGAATTGTCAAGTAGATCCTTCTCCTCAACATAAAATAATGTTGTTTGAGTGTCCATGCTTTTATCCTGATTTACCTCTTGATCTCCTAAGAGTGTACTTTCTTTTATGTCAAGGAAAATATCATCATGTGGAACATGAATAGCTAACATTTCAATTATCTTTTCAAGTACATGTCCAATCATCATAGGAAAATTAGCATAATCATCTACATCCCTTTTGACATCCATGCTACATTCAAAGTTGACATCATAATCTTGAACTTCTTGATCATGTGAGCTATTGTCACATTTAGACTCCAACAAGTCTAAGGCATTCTCTTGATACTTATCAAGCAAAATCTACTTAATTACATGTTGATAAACTAATTCACCAATGTTTTTTTCTCCATATCCTCCATTTTTTTGGGGGACTATCTAGCTAGGGGTGACATTTTTAGAGGCAAAGTTGCCAACCTTAATATCACCTTGATTTTTGTTTACACCATCCATGACACGTCCACTTGTAGCACTTGTTAGATACTCATCATGGGTATCTTCAAAAAGAGGATTTCTTATATACCAATAGGAATTATCATTTATAACCTCACTATCTAATGTAGGTTCATCAAATAAAGGATTTTTCCATACCTTCATGATAGTTGCATGTACTTCATTTTCATCAGTGTCAGGATTCCAACAACTCTGATCATTAGTGCATTCAAATTCAACGTAATCACTTGAGGAACAAAGAGAAACATTCTCAACACCATCTTCATCATTTACACTCACAATAATTGATCTACATTCAGAGAATTCTTCACATGAAGAGTATTGCTCACTGCCTAGGAAACACACACCCTCAAGGTTGTTAACATATCCTCTACTAGAAGCAAGGGATTCCATCTCCACTTCATAAGAAGAATCATATTCAATAGAAGATTGTCCAAACTTGATCTCATCACTTTGATTCCTCATTTGTGCCATCTCATTGAAGCCAAGTGGATTCCCCTCACTAACTAGTGTATGATGAGTGTTGGCTGAATCAGTTTGTGAGGTTTCACCATGTACTTCTTGTGTTTTCTCATAGCTTATGAGATCCCAAGGGAGATAATTAGGTACTATCTCCTTTTTATCACACTCTGTCTCTTCATCCTCATCACTACTACATGCACTTGTTTCTATGTTGCTTGCAAAATAACAACATTCAATAGTTAGTTGCTCATACTCTGATGCTTCTCCTTGATCTGTCAACCTTAATCTCTAATCCTCCTCACTATAGAAATGATTGCCCACATTCTAGGAAACAACTAGGGGCATATGAACATGCTCAATTTCTTCCATAGTATTTATCCAATCCACTACTTGATCAAGGCTATGAGACTTATGATTCTCAGACCACTGGCTTGATCTTGATATGTAAGCTTCACAAAATAAATTAATGCACATTAAATCACTAGGCCTAAAAATCTTGGGTATCTCCATCAAAACATCCAAGAATCTTGAAAAAAATTCATATGGTGACTCATTCACATGTCTATTTATTAAATACAACTTTCTAACAGAGAGAATCAAGTCATCCTTCCCCATCCTGAGTTGATGCTTGCTCATGTTCTGCACTTAGTGGGAGTAATGTAGATGCAACATATATGGGTTCCTTTTCTTGACAAACATTTTTAATTCCTGATTGGTTTGGCTCACTAGCTTGAATGCTATTCAAACTACTGTTAGCAATTACAGGTCCTCTCATGATTGAGTATTTCAAATTGTTCTCAATGTTCATAGCCTCTTGGTAGGCTTGTTGTAAGGTGGCATGCTCTTTATCTCTCAAAAATAATCTCATCTTACTATCAAATGCTCCCAAATATACAACCAAACACTCTACATCATTTGGTCTCATGTGCTTAGGGATTTCCCTTATGACCTTGGAAAATCTAAGGTTGAAAGCAAGGACCAATTCCCCCTTATCCCTAGAAATCTCCATGAAATTCTTTCTTGCAACACTTGGGTTTATCCTTTCACCAAACAAATCCATGAAGGCTGCCTTAAGTTCATCCCAACAATGTACAAAAGAAGCAGGCATAAAAGAGAACCAATCTCTTGTATCTTCTTTCATAGATTGAATGAATAGCTTCATAACCACATCTTCACAATCTATCTCATAATCACCCATCACATTAGCAAATTCTTGCACATGCCTACTTGCTGACTAATTCTCGTCACCACCGAATCTTGGTATTTTGTCCCTAACCTTGGGTGGTACCATATTTGGGTAACCATAGATATTGTCAAAGCTAATTTCCTTGTACCTATAAGTACTGCAATTGCTTTGGTGAGGCAATGATTGTTCTCCTTGCATGTCCTTTTCCATATTTATGCTAGATGATGTGAATTGATAACCCATCCTTAGTTATTGAAAAGGAATTTAGAATGCTCCAGGAAAACATACAATATTATCCCAATTCCTTTCACAAAATATGATCATAAGCTTCTAGCATATGTACTTCTTACAAATGCTACCTAAGATCTAACAATTTGTCATGCTCCTTTCATCATTATGCAGGAATTTAACTTGTACATAAAAGCATGCTAAAATATTACTATCATTCTCTCATCTAGTGCTAATTCACTCATTAGGGAATCATTTACATGTCTAGTATGGGAAATTTATATTGATTTACCAATAGTACACTCCTATTTCTTCAAATTCTATGAAAATACCTGGTAATTTGCAGCATATGACTATCCTTTACCTTTTAAGTTGCAGATTCGATCAATTGATGTATGCTCTGATAGGTTATTTGAGTCAGAGTTGCCACCTCCTTCCAAAGGAATGAACTTCAAGTGAGATGAAGTTTCTTTACAATTAGTACACATTCTAGGTATCTTCCACAACAGAGTCACGTTCGGATCCTTCAGTCTTTGCTACACTTAAAATATTTTCCAGGTTCTAGAATTTGTTGTTATCCAATCAAGTTGTTCAAGTTTGCTTCATCCTTTGAATCTGCATTTGGAGAATGAGAATTTCCCTAACAGAGTTGCCATTCTATTGGTGACTCGGATGGGAAAATGATACTCCACAATTGTCAATCTCTGGTTACAAATTGTATTTAAAATTTAAATGACTCTTAAGGCTAGATTCTTCAATCAGAATTTTCTCAAATTCTCCCCAACGAAGTCACAATTTTGTTGATTTTTTCCCAGTACACCTAAGGAATCTCTAAAGAGTATACAACTCCTATGTTTAATACCCTTAAAGCAAATGGCCAACTACCAAGATTCAATCGAAGATTGCAATCTTCTACTCTTTAGGCTCTGTGGGACCTAGGAGGGTGTTCCTTTGAGCATATTATTTGATTATTTCAATAAATGACATAGCAAATCATAGATCGGTTCCTATAAGGGGTAAAAACCACAATTCACTCAAAGGTTGGCTAATCTTTAAGCAAATATCCATCAATCTACAAGGAACATGGAAAATATCTCACATACATGCTTCATTGTAGATAATTTCAGAAGATTTGTATTCTAACACTAAATTGACAGTCCAATATGTTATTATCATTCAAAAGGAAAATACCACGAAAAGTAGGCTAGTGTCTTCATCAATTGGGTAATGGAGTCATGCATCTTACAACCTGTCATGTATAAATTCTTTAAATCTAATAATTATGGACTTATTTCCATAAGGAATCGCGTTATGGAATCTCTCTGCACATAGTTCATCACTTCTTACCAAATTCTCAATAAATCATTACAAGTCCATGGCCTCATTTAAACATTTAGTTGATTCATTGAACCAAGGAAAAAATGAGGGCATGCATTGAAATGAAACATTTGAAGATGAACCAAATATACTTGATATTATATTCAAAACGTGCAAAATGGTTTACAGAGAAGAGTAAATGAAATATGTATGGGATTTACTTTTGATATCAATAATTTCTACAAAACTAATTAAGATTTTCATATGCAAAGTTCAAAAACCAAGACAATTGGACTACCCTATTTTCTACCCTTTTACATACTAGACCTAAAGACTTAAAAAGTTAGAACCCCTACAAATGAGACCTAAATTCCCTTTTATAGAGTAAGGGAGCCAACAAGCTTCTAACTCGAAATGCAGTTACATTACAAAATTTTATTTCGCATCAAATTTCAATTGCATTTCAAAATTCCCCACATGGTGATTCTGTTAAGACGGGGAAAACATAATTGCCACAACTTCCTTGAGAAAGAAACAAAGTATCACCAAAATTTCCTCGATTTCCATGTAAGCAACAAGACCAACGTTCAGGTTACCACGAGGGCACACAGTCAGCATCCAACATCCCAAAAAGTTTCCACACACGTAGAGAGAGAAAATGACAACCACATAGGTCATTAAACAACACAAAAATTTCATTAACCAGATTCCCTTTCATGAGCAGCACGCACACCATGATACACACGCCCACTTTGTGTTGTAGCGAGGGTTGGAGATGAAACTTCAACTCCTTCCTCAACTTTTTCCTCTTTTGTCACAATAGCATCTTGCCTACTCAAAGTCTTGAAAACCAAAGAAGGAACAAATAACACCTCCACCTCAGGAGATAGAGCTCGGCCCAAGGTCACTAGGTACCAGAGGTAACTAGAGTCTGTCTCCATTTTGCTATCGGACGAGCTATTAGTAACATCAATGGGAGATTTTTTTCATCCAAATGAGCCATGACCATGCCTAATTTTCCTTTGCATTCTATTGGATGTCCCAACAACTTCCTTCCCTTTTGTTCCCATTATCTCCAAGCTGGAAACTTGGCCTTTCAATCAATGGCTGCATCTGGTAATCATGGGTGAAGAGTCCTCACCATGAGCACTCTTATGAGTACTTTGTGTAAGCTCTAGGTCTACCCCATAAGAATTCTACAAATTGAGTCTAATAGACCTCCGTATTGGGATAGATGGAGTGCCAACCATACTCATTCTGATATTAAAAGAAACTGTGCTTGTAACCTCAGCTTTCTACATGTACTCAAAAGACCTAACAGCCGACTACAATGGCAAAAATGGCAACTCTCGAGCTGTATTTATTGAGAAATGGGATGACAACAATCATCAATGCTTTGATGAGATCACACACGCAAGATTGGAAATTTGTTGGCATGAGTATTGTCATTATTTATTTCCCAAGTGCATGGAATTTTGTAGATCATACTTCATGATTTCCAACAATTAAGTCTCCACATGCATGGAGATCAATTTGATCACTTTTGTAAGGAATATGTCATTAATGAATGCTGGATGCAAAAAGAAATGGCTATAATGTGTCTGTTTTCCAATTTTAAATATTCGTCGTCGATCTTGTGATGAGATGGAAGATCACATAACTCACATTGGGCTAAAAAGATTTGAATTCCAACAATACTTGGTCCATTTTTCTCCAGCCAATAGCGTGGAGCCAAGTCAAGTAACAACCTACTCATCAGTGGGTCTCATCTACCTCATGGGCTGGGTGGACTATTCCATGTGTCGGGATCTTGTTGATCCCGCAACTTCTAATAGGCTTTCACTTTCTCCCCATGAGCTAGCGGGGAACAGTTTAGATTGCATCCCACGATCTAATCACCATCGTCAGTTCAAAACCATGGGAAATAAGTGGGATAGTGGAGACCAAGTCCCACGTCCATATGAGGACATGCGTCCTCATCTCGCTTCCCTTGCAATGCATAACTAGCTAATATTTATCACCCGGGAGTTGGCAGGGTATGACCAGGATCATTTCCTACAGCCTCGAATCTCAAAACTTGCACACATAGAAAGGTTAGCATTTAATAAAGGGCCATTGTTAGGATGATGGTGACATAACCCTCCTAGGTGGATGAATTAAGCTTAAGTCAGTGGGGAAAATTAAAACCCGACTTTAGGAAATAGATAAAGTTGATGGCTGGCTGGGTGACCGGTGCTCTTCACCAAAAGGGTTGGTGGATGGACACATATGATGGCTCAGGTGATGAGTTAAGCTACCATCAACCAAGCAAAGCAAGTCAACATGAAACTAGAACAACCAAGGGTTTTCAAATAGACAACCTTTTCCTAACCATGAGGATGAGGGTTTAATTTTCAGTCCAAGTCCATGGGAATTCCAGAGATTACAAAAATTTTGGAAGCTCCATCAGCTTCCTTGTAGGTCTACGGGCCTGTAAGATGCTTTCATTTTATAGCTTCATAGTTCTGTGGGGCTATGAAGTCCTTTGCTTGTCCTGCACTCTCGAGTTCGCCAGATTGTGGTCTGCTTTCTTGACGGTTCAGGTATACATTTCTAACCCTACTACCTTTCTGATCTATTTTACCAAAGCACTCATCAGTATTTCTGCTCGCTAAAGTGGGGGAAAAATGTATAGGTGTGAATTTGTACACATTATGAAAATTCCCCTTTTAAACTTCCTCACCATAGAAAACCAAATCTGAAGGTGAAATTTCATATCAGCCCGCTACCTTTGTTCCACTTGAAATTTGTCTTTTACGTCAGTAGAAGAATATTTTTTGGGGACACCCATGTGGGGTGCAAACATCCCTAACAAATTCATTCGTTTGAAGCTAGTAGAGGTGTTACACTTCCCATTGAGAATGGCTTGTAACGTCCCTCTTTGACTAATTGACCCAGAAAATAGTAGTTTCTCTCATCCCACCTTCAAAAACACTCTTCCTTCATTCATTTCATCTTCTTCACAAGCTCTACCAATCTTCTACATAATCTATTTTTGCATCCATCACTTCAAGTAGCAGTTTGGAACTTCATAGCAGTAGCAACAACACTCCATCAACTCCGTGAAGCAAGTGTGGAACAAGCCATTGCAACAGGGGCTTGAGGTATTACAACACCTCCCTTCATCATAGTTGATATTGTGGCGATTGATCAAGCTCTCTTTCTCCATCATTGGCTAGTGAGCTCTTGGTGGAGGTGGCAAGTGTTTTCACTCCTCTCCTTTACAATTTGGTTGAATAGCTCTTTACTGTTTTGTAGTGTTACTTTCTTTTTCTCCTCCTCTACTTATTTATCGAATATTTCTCAATTGTTGCTATCTTGGTTTTCCATGGAGGTGAACACCAAAATGGGGGTTTGACTGAGGCAGACCCCTATACATCCCCCAATAATTTTCCCTCTCTTGTGTGTAGGTGGACGTGAAATTGGAGCTAGATGGCGAATGCGAATCTTTGTGAGAGTATATTTGTCACGTTAGCCTTCATATACTTACTTTATCACATTCATTTGTATCTTTCCTACTTCATAGTTTTGTTTTGTTCCTTTAGAAGTGACTAGCTAGGCTGTCAACTTGTTTTTTGGTGGTTCATATTGTGTTTTGGTCCTCTAGTCGTACAAACTCTAGTGAACTTGAGAGATGCTAGCGCACCTCACTATCGTTCCGGAACTGCGCTTCTGTCATCGGGTAGAGAGCTAGCAGAGGTATAGTGTTAAACTTGAAAAATGACTCGCCTATCCACAATTTAGATTTTGGGTCTAAAGAGTGGTTGTAAGGCCTTATATTCCTCATCATTCTCATCCCTCGCATCAAATATCCCTTTAGAGTGAGGTAAGTTAGGACAACCTTCATCTCTTTGCTCTCCATGACTTGGGGCCTTGACATGGTTAGTCCCCCTCTCTTATAGAATGATAGGGTAGTGATGGTGTAGATGGATGTATTTTTGAATAGATCGGTAGCATATGCAGGCGATTCATTGATGGCGTCGTCATCAGGTGAATTAACCACAAGAGAAATTACAACTTCCTTACTAGAGATACTTTTGACGTTAGGGGTGACATTGTCTTGTGAACCATACCTAAGACCCTTATTTTTCTATCACTTTTCCAAAATAATAGGTTCTCTTATACCTTGCTGATGTAGACCAAGACCACCATAGCCTGTAAATCCCATACTCTTCATCATTTGGAAGTCCTTACTATTTTCATGAATAGGAAGAGGAGCTTCTTCTTGTTCATCTTGATACAACAATTTAGAAAAGTCTTCTTCGTCTATAACCTCTTTATTGATTTCACCCACTTAGAAAAGATTGTGGGTTCAATCTTGATGGTGATAGAGGTTTTGTAAATATGTTGTGGTTTCCCATACATTTTTGGAGAAGATGGAAGTTGTCCCACATAGAAGGATCCTTTGATATTGTAGTCACTAAAACCATTGTCTCGTACCTAGACCTTGATTTTGGGTATTGGTTGATGTGATGTAGATGATGAGGCTAGTGTAGATGGATCAATATAGGAAGTGGAATGTGAAGCTACATCGTTTTTTAGGACTTGGAGTAACTTGTGGTATTTCTCTTCTAAGTTCTTACAATAGTGGAAGGGTTTGGGATCATCATAAATGGTAACCTTCATCTCATTGTACAAAAAAAATTATGCATTGATGATAAGTGGATGAGATGGCCTGCATGGCATGTATACATGAGCATCCTAGGAGAATGTTGTAGGATAGATCAAGGTACAATACTTGACATGTTGTTTCAATGATCATAGGACCAACTTGGACAAGGAATCTTATTGTTCCTTCTTATTCTCTTTTATTAACATCATAGGCCTTGATAATGATACCCTTTTATCTGTCGATAGCTTCTTCAAAGTATCCAAATTGTTGAAAATATTTTAGAGTGTAGATGTTTAAGACCATGCCACTGTCTATCAAAACTCCTTTTATTTTGTGTTTATGGAAAAATACTTCGATAGATAGAGCATTGTTATGATAGGTATGAGTAGGAAGATCCTTTTTGATAAAGACAAGGTGATGAGTGGATGCTATGTGCACTACCATAGCTTGGAATTATTTTGTATCTATATTAGTGGGTACATATGACTATAGGAGAGCTTTATCTAAGAATTTATTATGTGCGGGTGAGATTCTTAGAAGTTCTAGGATAGAATTTTATGCGAGAGTCTTTTTGGGGTGATCAATTAGACTATAATCGATTGGGTGCACCTTAGTTACGCCTATTGTAACCTTCCCTCATCATGTGGTGACTTCAAACTCAGGATTTCTACTTGTAGACATGTAAAATTGACTTAACGCCTATCACAACTTGGAATGTCTTAGAACATCTCAGAATCAACCCAGAACATCTCAAAACAACTCGTAATCAACCCAAAACGTCTCTGAACATCTCAGAATCAACTCAAAACATCTTAGAATCAACTTGAAACATCTCAAAACAACTCAGAATCAACCTAAAACATCTCAGAATCACCCCAAAATATCTCAAAATATCTCAGAATCAACTCAAAACATCTCAAAACAACTCAGAATCAACTTGGAACATCTCAAAATATCTCAGAATCAACTCAGAACATATCAAAACATCTTGGAACATCTTCAGAACATCTCGAATCATCTCGCAATATCACACAACATCAAACAACATCCAAAACCCTAATTTCCTCTATTAATTAAATAATACAACATTATTTAATTAATTCACTTTTTCATCATTCTCGACAAATTAAATAAATTTTGTTTATTTAATAAAGTCTTGAAAACACTAATTCTACTATTAATTGAATAATACAATGTTATTTTATTAATTCATGTTTCATCATTTTGACCAATTAAATAAATTACTTTTATTTAATAAATTCCTAATCTCACCTTATTTCATCCTGATTAATTAAATGACACCAAATATTTAATTGCATCACTAATTCACCTTATTCCCCTAAATTGATTAAATTATTAAATCATAATAATTTAATTATGATACTTTCCCTCCAAAATTTGAATAATCAAATCAAACTATTCAAATCAATTATCAAAAATCAAACACAACTAGGAATTAATTAATTAAATCAATTAATTCATATTCCTCACCCACTTTCTGATTGAGAAAATCATGGGTTGCCAACTAATCAATCTAATTTTTCTAACTCAACATCTAATTCCTAACTAAACCCTAACTAATCAATAAAATCCTGACTAATCAATCTAATTCCTAACTAGCCAATCTATTCCCCAATCACCCAAATTGTGCAATCAACTTTGCACAATATTCTCATGTCTAAATCCTCTCAACAAATTTTGATCATTGATCTAGATTTTCTCCAATGTGATCTTGATCGTCGATTCAAAATCTCATTTCCTATATAAAAAACCTCTCTCCTCACAAATAAGGATCAGGGAATCAACATACTTTTTGCAATGAAGTGTTGTCACAATCACCATTGATAGAGCTTCAACCTTTTTTGATCAACCAAGCATCACTCATCCAACTTTTGCACATGAACTTTGGAGGCTTCGCGGTGACAAGAAAAATCCAACATCAAGTGAATACACTTCATTATGGGATGGTAAAGTTGTGCTTATTGCTTAATTTCATTTTGTATGTGTAGGATTAGATTTTAGATTTTATGTGTTTGATCTTATCTTAGATCCTAATTTCAATTACAGTTTGATCTTTTTTTCATCTATCATCTTCCCCCTTACACATTCTGGCATGCCCTATGTGGGACCTAGGTCCCCCTTACTAATGTTGTTTATGAGCTAAATTAAAGTTACAAGGTTATGAGAGCTTTCAGAAGAAGTTTCACGCACTACCCAGTAAAAGCTTGCATTTGACTGTCAATATTTATGAACATCTACAACAAGAAGCTCGTTTATCCCATGGGAAGCTCAATTTTGCAATAATAACCTCAAATTTGCACCAAAAACCATGCATTTGCTTATTTTTGGGTTAGCATCTACATAGGGATTTGAGCATTTGTTTCTGGAACTGAGCATTTGCAATTTTTTTAGTACTTGCATTTTTTCTGAGCATTTTCACTAGAAATCAAGTGCACGGATCCTGCACTATTGTAATGAACCTCTTTGCTAACATTTTCTTATTTTGAATGTACTAATGAGTTTTTTTATGCAAGATTTGAAACACGTTAACTCATTTTGTGCAAGGAAGATGATCAGTCCAATATTTTTATATCCACAAACATTTTTTTATTAACTTAGGAAAACTTGCATTTGGCGCACTAAAATGAACAGCGCAAACTCACATTTGATTTTTGTGTTGTTAAAATGAACCAATTTTAAGCTTTCTAAGTTAGGAACTTTAGTTTGGTGCTCTAAAATGAACAAACAACAAACTCACATTTAGTTTTGGTGCTATTAAAAATTGAACAAATTTTAAGCTTTTCAAAGTTAGGAACTTTCATTTGGTTAACTAAAATGAACAACACAAACTCACATTTGATTTTAGTGTTGTTAAAATGAACCAATTTTAAGCTTTCTAAGTTAGGAACTTTCGTTTGGTGCTCATAAAAAGAACAAAAACTCTTCAATTTTGGGTTCTAAAAATGAACACATTTCATGTTTTCATAATTAGGAACTTTAATTTTGGTGTATAAAAAGAATGCAAAATGGTTTCTATTTTGTTGACACACGCTCGATTCACTTTTTGTTGACCAAAGTTAGAACCAAGCCTGATTTCTTAGAAACACTTCAATTTTGGGGCTTAAAAATGAACAAACTATTCTTGTTGTTTTTACACCATTGCTATCTTAATTGCTTGATATCTTGAACACTTCATATTGGTGCAAAAATAAAAAGAACAAGTTGTTTATATTATTCACATATTTTTAGGGATAACACCACTCGAGGTGTTTAAAATGAATCAATTTGCTATGAAGTGTATGTCATGTATTCACTGATTGGAAAGTTAAATTTTTATTTTCTCCCCTCATACCTTTTGGAAATCTTGGGTGAACGAAAAATATTTTGAGCTTCACACCTTTCTTTTCAAGCATACCTTTTTAGAGGGCCTACCTACTTGAGGAAACTCTCGCGTTGGAGAACTTGTAGGCGACCCAAGCAGTACTTTCATTCTGGACCGCTATATAAATCTTTTGTGAGTGTGAGGAAAGTTCATCACTCGTCAGTTGTGGATGTCCTATACTGATGTATTCTCCCTTAGTATCCTTGTGATGCATAAAAACCTATAAGGGCTGGGAGGTTCTTAATTGAACAAAATGCCGCATGTATAGGTGCCCAAAAATAATATCCCCAGAACATGACTAAGAGACAATTGTTTTAGAAGCCACCCTATTATCCAAAACATTCTTTGAAAATGGTGCATCGGGATTTACTTCTGAGAAGTTACTTGCCAAGTATGACTATAGGCCCATGCCATAAGTCATATGTAAAGTTGTCTCTTCGGAGCATGAGGCAAGCCCACCAAAAAGAGTGGTATCTATCCCCTAGGGTTGTAAATGCATGTTTTTGTGAAACTTGCTTATTACATTAAAAAAAATTGACATCAAATTATGTGTTTGATTTAAAGCAAAAGAATACATCAAAACAAACATTGAACAAGATGGTAAAAAACCCTTTGATTTAGTGTATACTTGTGAAAGAATCCTTATGTTTTTCACTCCTTGAAATCATTTATCCTTAAAGGCTTCCAAACATTTTGGCTTTTATTTTAGGTTACGTTGATCAAATTAAACATTTGGTAAACTATGGATTGGGTGTTGTGGATTCACAACTTGGGCTATAGAAATTTAAGTCACAAAAATTCCATGCTTTTGAGTCAGTCCAGTGTTGTTCTATAATTTTCCATACTCAAGAACATAGAGGAAACAAACACATAGAGGTTACAAACTGTCATTCTAGCTCACAGTCTTTTTGTTGATACTTAGGGGAAAAAAACTAAAGTTATTTATAAGGTCATTGTTCAAACAAAAAATTTGGAAAATCAAATTGGTCACAAAGTCTCTTGTCCATTATTCCCATACTACTTATTTGAAATCAAAATCAAACAAAACACTAGGATCATTCCTTCACTCAAAAAGTCTATGATATCAACAATTACTTGGAACTCACAGATAGTTCGAGTATCTTTCCCACAACATATCCTCTAGACAAGGAAGTGGAATATCGACCCTAGTTCTTCAGTATTTTGATTTCCAAAAAGTAGCCACATTCCAAAACAACACTCAAACCTTAGGGTCTTGAGCTTCACAACAACCATCCTGAAACACCATCACATCTTATGACCATCTGACAACCTACCGCTTCAATTCAACAACCAGACCTTTTAGCACCAATATTTCAACCAGGTAACATATATATTGAAGGTTCCCAAAATAACATCATAAGCAATTTGAGAACCTTTATATTTGAGAAAAATGAAACACCCCTCTAGTTTCTCACCGCATCAATCATCTTAGACGAAGAGGAAGAGAAAGAAAACATAGAAGCTGAAAGACCTGTGTTACCACCACTTGCATAGCAATAAACATACATCCCTCATGCTTTTTGGCAAGAAAAAGATCCTTAGGTCTAGCAAGAGCAAGATCCTTAAGCGAAAATCTATACTTCGGCTCTCAAAGAATCTCCCTACAAAAAGGTTTGCCAAAGGGTTCTTTCAAGGAGATATTGCAACCGTAAAAACCGGCTAGCCCAATTCTATTATCGCTTTCCACCAATAGGCCATGTCTTTTTCAGAGAATGGGAATCAAGAAAAACAATCACAAAAGCTTAGTAGTTGTTTATGACAACGACAAGATCACAATACATAAAGAAAATGGAAGCAAACAAAAAAACCACTAGCATCCCACAATCAAATGATAAAGGTAGCCCATGGGGCTATAGGCCAAGCGATCTTGAAACACCGTGAAAGAGGCCTATGTATAGAAACACCTTTAATAAGGAGGAACTAAATCACAAAAAAAAGGAGGTAATAAAACAAAACAACCAACGCCCAAATAGAGTGGTTATAGAGGAGGTAGATATAGAAGAAGAAATAAACGAGGAGGAACTATTCAAACATTCCAACAACCCAAAAGTTCTCAAACTAATGGAAAAGTTGTTAAGAAAAGACCTAAACTCCTATTTCTTCAAATTAGCACAAAGTGGTGCTAAATTACTAGTGGGTTTCAACGTAGAGGCTCTCAAGGATGCCAACCTTATTCCCTTAGGGGATAACACAGTTGTAAGAAAAATAACCAAATCCCCAAATATTCCAAACATGCCACCCATGTTCTCACAAAACGATGGTCAACCCAAAGACAACCCCTTGTTCAGAAAACCAACTCAAGTTGATGAAGCAGCAGTGTCACAACTGTATTAGGGAGGGCCATTACGATCTAAAACACAGAACAACAATACTCCTCATGGATAGTATATACCACATAATACCTCAAATATCGATCCTTCCCACAACACTCAGTACTTTCAACAAGGTGGAACACAGGGTCCCCCTCCAAGCAATCAGTAGCTCCAACAAGGTGGAACACTGGGTCCCCCTCCAAATAATCAGTACCTTCAATACGATGGAACACAGGGCCCCCCTTCGAGCAATCAATACATTCAATAGGGTGGAACAAAGGGTCCCCTTCTGAGAAATCAGTACATTCAACAAGGTGGAACACAGGGTCCCCCTTTGAACAATCAATACCACCAACAAGGTGGACCACATGATCCCCTTCTGAACTAGCAATACCAATAGAAAGGTGTGCCATAAAGCACCCTATTTCGGTCAACCCATCAATAAGGTGTCCCACTAATGTATCAACAGGGTAACCTTCAGTTTAGTCCCTCCCAACAACAAGGTGTGCCACAAAGCAACCTTCTACAGTCATCCCATCAACAAAGTATCCCAATAATGCATAAACAGGGTAACCTTCAATTTAGTCCCTCCCCACAACAAGGTGTTCCACAGATTAACCTTCTGTAGTCGACCCATCAACAAGGTGTCCCACTAACGCATCAATAGGGTAACCTTTAGTTTAGTCCCTCCCAACAACAAGGTGTGCCACAAAGCAACCTTCTGCAATCGACCCATCAACAAGGTGTCCGGCTAACACATCAATAGGGGTAACCATCAGTTTTGTCCTTGGTGCAAGAGCACCTTAGGTATAGTAGGTGAAAGTTAATATTTTGTCTTCTTTTGATGTCTTTCCATGTAGTAAGGTCATTTAAGACCATATCATGTGTGTTTGAGTTAATATTAAGTCATTGGGTGGATTGGTGAGTCAAGTTGCATAAAGTTGTCAAGTTTGCAAAAATGTTGTAAAAGTGCAAAAATAGGGAATGTGAAGAGTCACCATTTGTAAATGAGGAAGTTGGTTATTGTAACTAAAATGGAAGTTGGAAAATGTTGGGGAAATTTTCAAATAGGCTTGGAAGGTAGAGATCAAGGTTGGGTTGGTTGTATTTTGAAGAAAATCAATAAAAACTAACTCTGTTTCTGCAAATTTGAACGCGATTTTATTGTTCTAGGATTGTGTACAGTTTTGTACAGTAATATCATGATTTAAAACTAGTTGGGATTTATGGGGAATTTATTTTACTTTCATTTTCACTTTGTTTCATCAAATTTCATTAAGATTTGAGCATTTTATAACAAATTTACCAAAACTGGTCTAAAACCCTTGTTTAACTTCCTTGAAGGGAAGAAAAACGAAAAACCCACCATTCTACCAGTGAAATCTCATGAAACTTGATGGAATGGATGGGTTTAAGGTTTCTTTGATGTCCAAAAGTTTTCAAATGCAAGGGAGGAGTGCAACACGTGCTAGAGTGATGCCCTAGTTGAATAATTTTCATGTTTGAGGACTTGAAGTTGCATATGACTTAGGGTTTGGATAAAAGCTCTTGGGAAGTTGTTTCCAGTGATTGGGATGGATGTTTCAAACCTCATTAGACATTTTTGAGGCATTGGTGTGAATATTTAAGGCCTGGAGATTGAAAACCTCATTGCTACCTAGTTGTTCAAGCCTAATTAGGCTTATTTGAGACTAGGATAGTCCAATTTTTAAGCATACTTTTCAAAGGAACCCTGACCCATTTTGACATATATTAAATAAGGGCCAAATGGGTATTTGAATCAAGTTTTTTTCTTGTATATTAATTTCGGTTTGAAATATATGGCCAAAATACATGAAATTGCTACTCCACTTCAAGTCTAGTCAAGAGTAGGATAGTCAAGATTTGGCCCTAGTGTTCCAAAAAACCCCACCTGAAAATTGGATATGTTGTCAAAGGGAATAAAAGGGTATCTAAATTTGCAGTTAGATTTTGGGTATGAGGTCCACTTTGAAAATTATGTTGGAAAAACAGATTATGGAGTACTACTAGGAGTTAGCATACATAAGAGAAACCCACCATTTAATGCTTGGAAACTTGAAAAGTTGATTGTTTTAAATCATTTTGAGGCTAACCACCCCTGCTTTGCATTAAATTGGTATAAGAGAGAGAAAATATTTGGGAAATGATATATTATTTTGGCTAATGTGGTTTAGTGAGATTTGATATTTCAAGATGACTCTTAATAAGAAGAAAAATGGGAAAAGGGAATCATCATTATTAAATAAATTTTTCAAAGTGGAAAAGAAGATACAAGAGGGAGAAATGGAAAAAATAATACATGAGAAAGAAATGAAAGCCAAGAAAGAACGCGAGATGGAAAAAGAAAGCTTATTCTAAACTACTTGCAAGTCTAAAGGTAAATGTTGTCAAGTTGTGATCTCATATATTTGCATGGATAATATTGTTCCTGAATATATGGTAGATAAATTAGGTTTGAAAATAATTCAACACCCCACACCCTATTCAGTGACTTGGCTTCAAATAGGTAATCAGGTAACTGTACGTGAGCAATGCAAAGTTGAGTTTCATATAGGAAATTATAAGGATGAAATAGTTTGTGATATTATGCATTTGGATGTATGTCACATTGTGTTTGGAAGGTTGTGGCATTATGGAAGGGTAGCGAAGTATAACAACAACAAAAAACACATATGAGTTGAGAAAATATGGGATGAAATATGTATTAACATCTTTGAAGGATGAGTGCATAAGAATTGAAAACTTGTTGTTAAGTGAGAAGAAGGAAGTATAATAGTATGAGGCAAAGAAAAATGAGTTAATGGATGATGTAATAAGTTTTGATACCATGTTTGAAAATCCAGTTGAACAAGAAATGGAAGAATTTTCTTAAACTAATGAAAGTAGTAGTGACATTGATGTTGAAGTGGGTGATGTTTAGGAAGAATAAGAGATAGAAAAAAAAGTTGTAGAGGACTCAAGGATAGTTAAAAGAGATAAGATAGTTATGGAGGATAAGGAGATAACATGGTTCTCAAGAGAATAATTGAGAGTTGAAAATTTTGATGTCAAGGAGACCAAAAGATTGGATGAGAAATTCAAAAATGAAAATGAATGGTTGAGTAAGGTTGAGGTGAAGCCAAATATTTTGAAGAATAATGAAGAGAAAATGATGTGGAAAACAACATGAGGTGGATGAAGAAGTGAAGTATGAAGAAGAATAATGTGATTTCTTTAATATGTTTGTTTCATGTGTAGGTAACAAAGACAAAGTGGATGAAAGAGATAATAACTTTACAATTGTAGTCCAAGGTCAAGCTAAAACAAGAACCAAAACAAAGCGCATGGCTACATTGTACCAAGTTGGCCTTGGCTCAAGAAGCGTGTTGATGGAACAAAACACACAAGTGCACTAGTTGATACAAATGTATTTGAGATCTAGGAAAAATGAAACAATGTACGCATGCAAAGGAACTGGAAGACAAGAAAGAAGATTCCTATTTGAGGTGGACCTCAAATTTTCTTTTCCTTGGGAGTATAGTGCAAGAGCACCTTAGGTCTAGTAGGTGTAATTTAATATTTTGGCTTGGTTTGATTTTTTTCCATGTAATAAGGTTATTTAATACCATATCATGTGTGTTTGAGTCAATATTAGGTCATTGGGTGGATTGGTGAGTTAAGTTGCATAAACTTGTCAAGTTTGCAAAATGTTGTAAAAGTGCAAAAATAGGGAATGTGAAGAGTCACCATTTGTAAATGATGAAGTTGGTTAGTTGTAACTAAAATGGAAGTTGGAAAATGTTGGGGAAATGTTCAAATAGGCTTGGAAGGTCGAGATCAAGGTTGGGTTGCTTGTATTTTGAAGAAAATCAATAAAAACTAACTCTATTTTTACAAATTTGAATGTGATTTTGTTGTTCCAGGATTGTGTACGATTTTGTACAGTAATATCATGACCTAAAAATGGTTTGGATTGATGGGGAATTGAGTATAATTTCATTTTTTCACTTTGTTTCTTCAAATTTCATTAAGATTTGAGCATTTTATAGCAAATTTACCAAAACTGATTTAAAACCCTTGTTTAACTGCCTTAAAGGGAAGAAAAATGCAAAACCCACCATTCCACCAATGAAAACTCATGAAACTTGGTGGAACGGATGGGGTTAAGGATTTTTTTTATGTCCAAAATTTTTCAAATGTAGGGGAGGAGTGCAACATGTGCTAGAGTGATGCCCTAGTTGAATAATCTTCATGTTTGGGGCCTTGAAGTTGCATAGGACTTAGGGTTTGGCTAAAAGATATTGGAAAGTTATTTCTAGTGATTGGGATGGATGTTAAGGCATTCTTGAGGTGTTGGTGTGAAGAGTTAAGGCCTGGAGATTTAAAACCTCATTGCTACCTAGTTGTTCAAGCCTAATTAAGCCTATTTAAGACTAGGACAGTCCAATTTTGAAGCATACTTTCCAAAGGAACCCTAACCAATTTTGAGATATATTAAATAAGGGTCAAATGGGTGTTTTAATAAAGTTTTATTTTTTGGATATCAGTTCTATTTTTAAATTTATGACCAAAATACACGAAACTGGTGCTCCACTTCAAACCTAGTCAAGAGTAGGATAGTCAAGATTTGGCCTTAGTGTTCCAAAACACCCCCACTTGGAAATTTAATATGTTGTCAAAGGACATAAAGGGTATCTAAATATACAGTTATATTTTGGGTATGAGGCCTGGTTTGAAAATTAGGTTGGAAAAATAGATTATGGAGTGTTACTAGGAGTTAGCAGACATAAGAAGAGAAATCCATCATTAATGCTTGAAAAAATAAATATTTGATTGATTAAGATCATTTTGAGGCTAACCACCCCTACTTTGAATCATTTCTACCCAACATCAAGTTGTGCCATAGAACACCCTTCTGTAGTCGTCCCATCAACAAGGTGTCTCGCTAACGCATCAACAGGGTAACCTTCAGTTTAGTCCTGCCCAACAACAAGGTGTGCCACATAGTGCCCTTCTTCATTCTTCCTACCAACAAGGTATCCTGCTAAAACATCAATAGGGTAACCTTCAATACACTTCATCATAGTAACAAGGAACTAACCTTCCTTACACCTAATAAAGACCTAACCTGTTCTATGTTCAAAACAATTACCATGGTCCTATACATTCACAATACCTAATATATGACCCAAAAATGGTGAGAAAACAGGGCTATTATACATAGAACTCACAAATGAACATGCCAAAAACTTACATGGAAATGAAACTAGAGGCCATCACTCAACAGGTAACAAACATACAAGCTGAAAAACAAAAGAAAACTTATACCATACAAAAAATATGCCCATTTTCATTTGATCAATATATCACTTTAATACCCTTTCCAAAGAATTTTAAGATACCTAGGTTTGACAAAAAATATAAAGGAAGACGAGATCCAATAGAGCATATATGCTATTTCTCTATATCATGCATGGAAGTGGGATACAATGACTCATACGTCATGAGGCTATTTCCATGTAGCCTTATGGGGTGTTCCATGGAGTGGTTCACCCGTTTGACACCAACATTCAAGAACTTCAATGAACTATCTAACAAATTCATAAGTCACTTCTCCTGCAACATCGAGCAGGATTTCACCATCACAAGCTTGTCCACAATCAAATAGAATCAAGGAGAGTCTTTTACCTCACCTCCTACTTACAATGATGGAGACACAAGGCTCGTAGATGTAAATGGCCCATTCCCAACAAGGGATTGGTGGACATATTCATTACCAACGTATTACCTGAGATCAACTATCAACTCACAATGTTATGTCTAATATATTTTTAAGAAACCATCGAGAAGGGATTAAATATTGAGAGAGCCCTCATTACAAGAGGAGCCCTTAAATCAAACAACTCAAAAGACAGTCCATCTAGTTGGAATGAGAAACCGAAAGTTTGGGCCAAAAATAAAAATGTCACAAATGATGGAGTAGTTGATGCTAGAGCATAATGGCATGCACAAAACACAACTCAAAACAATCCATAGGTAGCACAAATGGGCTATGTTCCAAACAACACACAAAAAAACCAAAATACCTACCCAAGAATGATCTGGTTGTAAAACCACAAGCAAATCAGGGAGGGAAACGGAGGAAGTATGATCAACCAAGGAGACAATTCACAGTATTAGGTGAGTCACTTGAAACAATCATGTGCAAACTATTGCACCAAAACCTCCTCAAAAATAATGATCATCCAAACTATGAGGAACCTAGTTTCAAAACATCATGGTATAATGAGGACTTGTGTGACTTCCATATGATCAAGGGACACACCACGAACAATTGCATGAGAATCAAGCACCTCATCCAAGATTTGATAGAAAAAGGGGAGGTAGATATCAAACATCATCCTAGGAATAAGGACTTACAAATATATTCAAACCCAATCCTGAACCATGCCAAAAGAAATAACAAGTAAAAGAACAAGAATACCATAACACTAATTACACGTATGGTGACACAATTTTAGGAACCCTCTCACAAGTTGACGACAATAGGGAAAACGTAGTAGCTATACGAGGTGAGATAACAATTGTAACATACCCACCCACCAAGGAAGAGTTACAATTCAAGGAGACCCACCCAAACCCACAATCAAGTCACCAAATGACTATAGTATTTTGGAACAATTGAAGAAAACACTTGCCCTGATCTCAATCTTAGAGTTGTTAAAGATATGACCCGCACATAGGGAAATACTTAAAAAGGAATTGGAAACAACGTTTCCTAATGACCTCGATCCTAGTCAGTTCCAAGCCATGGTTGGAAAGATCACAACAAATAATCATTTAATCTTTTTTGAGAAAGATCTACCACAAAGAACATTCCACAAACAAGCCCTCTACATAGAGGTTCGTGTTCATAAAACCATGGTCAAATGAGTATTGATAGACAATGGTGCGGGTTTAAACATTTGTACCTTAAAATTTGTCAAACAATTGGGGTATTCTGATGATGTGATTGAAAAAGGCAAGAGTATCAGCATAAGGGCCTACAATGAACTTGAAAGAAATTCTGAAGGAATAGTTAGGTTACCAGTGCAAATGGACCAACCATCATAGAAACCACTTGTCAAGTACTATACCTTGAGTTTCCATACAACCTCCTCATAGGATTCCCTTGGATCCATGTAATACAAGTAGTTCTTTCCACTTTTCATCAATGCCTAAAGTTTCCCCATGAAGGGAAAGAAGTAACCCTATATGCCAATCTTGATCCTTTTCATTTCTATGCCAAGTTAGAGGAGAAATACAAAACAATTCAACGTGTGCCTAGCAACGACACAACATTCCACTCATTTTATTATGTTTACCCCTTCCACACTTCCATCAAACTCAACCAAGAACACCTCAAGTAACCAACCAAATACGAAAGCCAAGATTCAAGTGCTTGACAAGGGTAATGGGAATTACTATTTCTACCAAGCATTTTGCATCGACATGCTTCCACTAACACCCAGAGTATATGGAGTTCCAAAAGATATCAAGATAGTGCAAATGATTTCCAAGCCCACTATCTTCACTAGGTTGGGAGACATGCAAGATGAAGAAATATTCAAGGTGGACTTTTCATCTATGATCTACAAGGAGGACCAAGAAAAACCAAAAAAGCCACAACCCATTTTAATTGACCCTACCACTAGAGGTTATCAATTAGTTAAACAAATGGGATATAATGGAAAAGGTGGCCTTGGGATATACAAACAAGGCTGATCAAAGCCTATCATAGTGGAACAAAGGAAGAAAAATATGGGGCTATGTTACAAGCCAAAATATGTGGTTATTCCAAAAACGAGACGAACCTCTTGGAAGAAGCGAGAAACTTCTGCTAGTGTTAAGGAATTGGATACCTATCATACCTTAGACAATGAATTACCCAATGAAGACTTATTTGATAACTTTAGCATTGATAGGTTCCCTCTCCAACATATTCAAACCATTCCCAACATCTACTACAATTCTGGTATGAACTCTAATGAATATGAATAGGATTCTCCTTCCTTCATCACCGGATATGATTCTCCCACTTCTAGCAATGATGACCTAGACACTCAATGGTAAAAATACACCTGAGCCATACTGAACCTTTTGTCCACTTACATAAGCTTTGTAGATCAAGATAATAACCTCCCACTCTGTCACCCACAACTCATAGATTGGGATCAACAACAACATACACCTATTCTAGATCAATTCCAAAATGATGAGGCAATCACAGAGTTCATGGGACTTCGAACAAACATACCAGTAGGAGACCGCAAAGAAGGGTTCATCATGGAACTTGAACAAGATGCATACTTTGGTGGAGAGATTGAATCTTCCAATCACAAAAATGAAAGAAAGAACATAAAAATATGATCCCCTAGAGAAAAACACATTGTGGCTCTATCGGATGTAGAAAACAGGAAAATAAAGGATGCATCCGAAGGTGAAAACCTCCTAGAGGCACCCGAGGATGGAGGATTCAATCTCCCCATATTAGAATATCAGGGAAGATCAACACTGATAGTAGAGGAAGCAGAACCCATAAATGTTGGCACAACAGAGGACCTGAAGATAACCTACAATGCAACATCACTTGACCTAGAAGAAAAAGACAACTTCAAATTTTTCATCAACACCTGGAAGGTAAATTTTGCATGGACCTATGCTAGCATGCCTAAAATAGATCCAACATTAGTTGTACATCATCTAGTTGTAATCCCTGGAACAAAGCCTATCAAGAAAAAACTCAAAAAAATGCATCCACAAATAGCATTATTGGTAAAGGTAGAGCTAAAGAAACTACTAGATGTGGGTTTCATCAGACCCATCGACTACCCACAATGGATATCAAATCTAGTACCAATGTCCAAACCTATTGGGGGCATAAGGGTATGCACAAACTTCAAAGACTTGAACAAGGCTTGTCCAAAGGACAACTTTCCATTGCCAAGTATAGACATGATTCTAGATCTAACAGTAGGGCATGAGATGCTATCCTTAATGGATGGTTTCTTGGGATACAACCAGATAAATATCTCTCTAGATGACCAACACAAAACAACATTTACTTATGCTTGGGGAAAATTTTGTTAGAATATAATGCCCTTTAATCTAAAGAATGCAGGAGCAACATATCAAAGAGCAATGACGACCATCTTTCATGATGTGCTACACATAATCATGGAGGACTATGTGAACAACATTCTAGCAAAGTCAGTCAAAAGGGAAAACCACTTGAAAAACCTAGCCAAGGCATTTGATCATCTTGAATAGTACAATATGAGACCCAATCCTAAGAAATGAGTATTCAGAGTAACATATGGAAAGGTTTTGGGGTACATAGTGTTAAGAAGAGGGATTGAAGTAGATCTGGCCAAAGTAAAAGAAATAATAGAGATTCCTCCACCAAAGACACTAGAATAGTTGAGGAGCCTACAAGGGAAGCTACAATCCATTAGGTGATTTATTACACAATTGGTGGAAAAATGTCACCCTTTCACTCATCTCCTACACAAGGACATCACCTTCAAGTGGGATGGGAGTGTGACCAAGCATTCTAACAAGTCAAGGAGTACCTACTTACTCCTCCTATACTCATGCCACTAATCACAAAAAAGGAAATGATACTTTACATGTCTACCACACAAGCAACACTGGGAGCTCTCTTAGCCCAGCTAGATGATAACAATAAAGAAAGGGTAGTCTACTATATCAAAAAAACATTGGTGGGTTGTGATATAAACTACTCACCCATTGAAAGAGCATAACTCTTAGTTGTGTTTTCAACACAAAAGCTGAGACACTACATCCTAAAAAAAAATGTCAAGCTAATTTCCAAGGTAGACCCACTCAAGTACATACTAGCGAAAGCAGCCCCAACAGTCCGAATTGCAAAATGGATGATGATCTTGAGTGAATTTGATATAGAATATGTGGATAGGAGGGCTATCAAGGGACAAATTATAGTAGACCAACTAGTTGAAGCACCCTTAGATGATCATAAACCTCTCATAGTGGACTTTCTAGATGAGAGTATCTTGATGATAGAGCAAATAGACCAACGAAATCTATACTTTGACAGGTCCCATACTCAACATGGCTCTGGACCCAATATTCTATTTGTCACACCACAAGGAGATAGAATACCCAAGGCCTAAAAGATTGCATTCCCATGCATGAACAACATCTCATAATACGAAGCTCTTATCACAGGGTTAAAAATGGCTATTGAATGGAGAATAAAAGAGCCACATGTCTTCAGAGACTCTCAGCTAGTGATGATACAAGTGAATGATGAGTACCAGACAAAAGATAACAAACTGATTCCATATAAAAGGATGGTGGATAACTTCAAGGAATACTTAATCAGAATAAACTTTGACCAAATTCCTCAAATCAATAACAGAGTTGTCGATGTAATGACAAAAATAGGATCACTGCTTGATATTCCACAAAACATGCCTAAGTATGAATTCCTCGTGGAACAACTACTTGTACCAACATTCGACAACTTATAATCAAAATTGGTATGTGTTATTGTTGGTCCTAACTCCCCATGGTACCAAGATACCTTTGACTACATCCAACATGGTATCATACCACTTGACTTTACGACCACCAAAAAAAACCTTCACCTATAGAACTTCCCATTTTACCATCTTAGGAGATACCCTATATTGTCGTAGTCTAGATGGTATGTTACTCTGGTGCCTTAATGCAGAAGAAGCAAAACAACCTTACAAGAGGTTCATGAAGGTATTTGTGGATCCCACTCTAGAAGACTTAACCTAGTCTAGAAACTACTCAGAATAGGATACTATTGGCTCTCCATGGAACATGAATGCATACAGTATTCTAGAAAGTGTCGATAATGTCAGCAACATAGTGACCTGGTTCATGCAATAGCACAAGAATTGAGACCTATAACCACACCATGGCCTTTCTCGCAATGGGGATTAGACCTGGTAAGAAAGATATCACTTGCTTCATCCAACGAACACAATTTCATTATCACAGCAACATAGTACTTCACAGATAGAGGCAATTCCATTGACCTATATCATCGACAAACAAATATCAAAAATCATTTTGAATTATCTCATTTGCAGGAATGGAATTCCCTAAAAAATAATAATAGACAATGGAACCCCATTCAAAAATCAGGATGTCCAAGAGCTTTGTTCCCAATTTTCTATCCAACATCAATTTTCCACACCCTATTACCCCCAAGGAAATGGTCAGGTTGAGGCATCTAAAAAAACCATATTGAAAATACTCAAAAAGACTGTTAATGAAGTCATCCGTGATTGGAATTTGCAGTTAAACCCAACCTTATGGGCCTATTGAACTAGCATTCACACACCTACTGGCGCCACACCATTTTCCTTGGTCTATGGATCAAAGGACATCTTGCCTATTGAGGTTGAAATCCCTTCATTGTGAGTTTTGTTAAAAGGAATGGTCAACAACGAAGAATACAAGGCATCCAGGTTAAATGAATTAGAACTCCTAGATGTAAGGAATTTGAGCACATTAAACCATCTGCAAGTTTATCAAAATCGACTCAAATGGAACTATGACAAAAATATCAAGGACAAGAACTTTCACATTGGTGAATTAGTCCTCAAAGATAATCAAAAGGTATAACTAAATCAAGATGGAAAAGGAAATTTTGAACCCAACTGGTTAGGTTGGTTCATCATCATAGCAAGCTACGGCTCTAGGGCTTATAAGTTGGCTATTCCTGAAGGAGAACCTTTATAGAACCACTGAACAAAAACCACCTCAAAAATTTCTACACATAAAACATGTCAGAATACCCTAGGGAAAAGGGTAAAAACCCCCCCAAAAAAAAAGAAGATAAAAAAATACAAAAAATCAAAAAGCAAGAAAAACAGTAAAGAGAAATAAAACGTTCTCTAAGTGAAAACCACTTTGTGGTGCTCCTAGAACAGGTACCTTAGTGAAAACCTGGAAAATAGGTGCTATATGTGAATAAAACTTGCATCATCATCTATCATTACTATCCATAGCATCCACCCATTCATTTCATAATAAAATAGTCTATCCAACCATGGCTTGTCGCTGATTAAGGAAAGCCATCTCATCTACAACTGGGGGAAATTTCCAAATGTTGGTCATGGATTAGATCTTTGAACATCCTATCATGGTCAGAAAATGACATAAGTCCAAAACATTTGAAAAAAATCAAAAACAAAACAACATCGTGGGGTTATTCCTTCACTCAAACAGTCTAAGATATCAATATTTACTTGAACCTCACAACTAGTTCAAGTCAATTTCGAGCAACATATCCTCTAGAAACAAAAGCATAATTCAATCCAAATATTGTTTTCCAAAAACAGTTTATGCTTAGAGTCAAATGGTCGAACTACGTGGTCTCTGTGTGTACAACGTAGGAAAGGATTATTAGCCCCAGAGACACTAGGTCAGTCCCCTTAGGTTTCCAACATGCTTTATTTCAACTTCGTTAAAAATCCAAAAATCTAAAAATAGTCAAAACTACAAAATCCAAAAACATTCACAAAAAAGAAAAGGTCAAAAACACTCAAATCAAGTGAACTACGAACCTCTACGTGTACAACATAGGCAAGGATTATCTTTGATGAACCCTCAAGGCCCTAGGTTAGTCCCTAGAAAACAACAAAAATAACATCCTAAAACTTAGAAAAATAAAAAAGACCCATCCCATCCATAAAAATCCGCAATAAAACATCACCCATAATAAACAAATCATTACATTCACCCTTTGACAAAACAAACAAAAAAAACAAAGCAAACATCAATAGTTGGAACCTTCAAGTAGACAATCACATAAGAATTTGATCACAAAATAAACTAAAACAAATCCAAGTATCAAATACATATCTTTTTGACAAGACCCAACAACATCTTGAGATATGTCTTAACGGATCTGTTCCTACGATAGATATGAACAACATTGGATAATAGACCCACCCCAAATAGATATGGAAAGTGATAAAACAACATTGTTTTATCTTTTTGTTGTCTTATTTTTATGATTTACATTATTGACTCATTCCTAGGATCTCTCAAGGATTTCCATAAGGATTTAGAGAAGAAGGAATGGGGGCAATTGAGTGTCATTTTTATTTTCTATTTGTGGATAGTCTTGTTATACTACCATGGTGAATAATTGCTTTGTTCTGTGTGTGGAAGTCGTATTTGGAGCATTTTGTGTAACATTGACATGTTAGGTTCTTAATACCTCTTGTTTTACTGGTCCAAAATGTTTTAAAGCTTCTCACCCATACACTCTAACAGGGTTTACATATGTCAGGTATGATCAAGAATATTCCTTGTTTGTAGAGTCAAATTCCACGCAATAAATACAAAGTCACCTTGGTCATTAATACCCCGGTGCATCGTATTTATTTGCTACATCAAAAATGATTGTTCAAAACTATGAAGCTTCCAAGTAAAGCGAAAGAAACTCATCAACTACTAATTAACATCACATTTCTATCCATCATCAATATTTCTACTAATTAACATAACATTTCTATCCATCATCAATATTTCCTCTAATTAACATCATATTTCTATCAATCATCAACATTTCTTCTATGTAGACCCTGCATAGCAATATCATTAGTACCATTCTGCATCCATAATGTCATCAATACACATCATGATGATGATAAACCAATAAAAAATATCATGTATGGGGCATTCATTCACATATCAACACCATATAAACATATATAAACATACATCATCATATATCGTCATCACATAGGCATAAAATGAGGATGAATCGAAGAAGGTATATCTCATTTATATCATCATAAAAAAAGAGAGTACATCATCATAAGTGTGTTAGGATATACAAAATCATAATGTCTATATGAGGCCTCAACTGGGCCAATGAATATATATATATACAAAGCACATGTCTACAATATGCCTCTGAGCAATAAACAACATGAAGATCAAGTACAAAAAGTAAGACCTCGACAAGAATGGCAGAACCCTATAGACCACAAAAATGATCTGGTTGTCTCACAAATTGATCACCTGCACCACTACCTGCACCACCAACTGCACCATCACCACCATCACTCACAACACTTAGGCTCTCTGAACTATGGATGCCGAGCAACCCTAGGAACAATAGCATCATATAGAGTCTTATCGTATGTGGACCTTTGCAAATAATGATCACACTCTACCCTAAGAGTATCTCTCTCTATAGTGAGCAACTGTACAAAAGCCTCTGCAGCATGCCGTCTACCACTCTCGCTATCTCGCTTAACCCTCAAAATATATATCTAAGCTTTTGCAACCTATTGTCTCACTATCTTTGCATCTCTGGAAATAGTCATTTGAGCTAATAGTATGTCTCCATCCCTAGTTGGTGTAGGAGGACCCGAAACTTGTCTATGACCTTGCACCTAAGGTGGGTGCTCATCCTAACCACCCTATGCCCCATCATGAAGGGTTCTATCTAACTATTTTATGAGGACCTCAATACGTTGTTGCTCCCCACAATGACCTGTAATACTTGATCTTCCCAAAGTGGGATCACCCCAGGAATAGTGAGTCTCAATGACTTGTGTCATGCCCACCAATCATCATAATCATGAGAAGTACTTGGATCTACTAGACCAACTAGCCAAACCCAACCAACTAGGGCAAGTGCTCTGAACTCAGGAATGACAATATCTATATCTAGTTGGAGACCCCATACATGAACCTCCTGAGTCATCCGACCGAAATGAACCTCATAAGCATCAGGAACTTGGCCTTGTCTCTCCCCAAACCAACGACAAACTCAATCCAATAAGTAACGCTCTAGCACAAGATGAGAAAAACCAAGCAACCAATGAGTCTATTGATAGTTGACAAGATGATCTAAATCCTCTAGCCAAGCCTCACACCCCAAATAGGGTCTCCACACAAAATTGGGCATATCATCAAAAACTCGGTGCCAATAAGGAAGATCACCAATCAAGGTATAGTGCATGAAATCCACATAGCAATAGGATTATGGATCATTAGGATAACGATCCCTTATCCCGTCCAGTCGAGTAACTGCAATATGCTCCCACGCCCAAACATGCAAGAGCGAAACACCTGCGGAAATAGATTTCCCGCCCCGATACACAACCTTGTGCATATCTCTATATAGGTGGGAAAGAAGACATTGACCCCAAGCATACCTCATACCATTCTCAAGCATACTCTCGATACACACTTTCCAACCCATAGGAAACTATCGACCTTGTCTATTAGGAGCAACTAGTCTTGAAATCAAATCGCATAAGACCAAAAAAAATAGGATCTGCATTGTTAGAAAACTTAGATAGATCAATCTCTGACTGGTGTACCTCCAAGTGTCAAACATCTAACACCTGTTCCATGGCATGGGTACTATATCGAATATGGTATGTAACCAACTCTCCATGAATAGGGAGGTGAAGTATCCTCCAAACATCCTCAAGAGTAACGGTTTCCTCTCCTATAGGCAAGTGAAATGAGGATGTCTCTGAATGCCGCTGCTCAACAAGTGTAGTCATCATTGTGGTATGATTTCTAATAGGAGGCATGTATCAAATGTAACGTAGTCCCACAACATCAAGAAAATCTTGTTCCAATACACCAAAATGAGCAATAGGATAAAAAAAGTGTTGAGGACATCTCTCCCTCAGTTGTAATACTTTGAGGCCAACCTACAATCAAATTAAACCCACAATGTTATGGTTTCACTCTAAATGGGTAAGTGACACATAATGACACAAAACACAATGACAAACAAACACATGCCAAGGTTCCAAGCAAATGCTAAAGTCAAATGCAACAAGAAAAGTCAAATTCAAGGGTTTTGAGCAAAGGCTTAGAAAGCACCAATCAAAAGAAAGCTTTTCAGGAAATTACAAGATTTTCGATCAAAGGCGAGGAAACAAGGGCAAGGATCTTGGTCAAAGGCATGGATTTCAATCAACGCAAATGATTAAGAACCTAAAGCAATCAAAAGTGAGCTTTCTAGTCAAAGGCGAGATTTTAGGTCAAATGCTTAAAACAAAGGCAAAGGTTTGAATCAAAGGCATGGATTTCAATCAAATGCATGAATTTTAGTCAAAGGTGTGGGTTTTCAACTAGAAAATGTGAGGAAATTGAGGCAAATGCTCAAAAATCACAAAACTTCACTTTTGACTTAGGAAACTTAGTACACACATAACAAGAACGAATTAAGACAAAAGTGAAAAGCGAGAAGGTACATACCGGGCCATCAACATCTAAAGGTTTTCCAACCTTCTGAACAAGCTTGGAATGATGTGGGGCTCCCTCAAATCTTGGTATTGCTCCTCAAAAATTGATAGAATGGGAAATCCAAAGACAAGAATTAGCAAAAGGATCAAAGCACAAATGAGCTAACTAGAGGACTAATTGCCTATATTAAACCTTAAGAAACCCTAGTTTCACCTGGGAAACCCTAATTTCTACTTGGGGAACCTTCCTACTTTCAAATTAGAAGCTCTCAGAAACATCAAAATGAGAAATGAAGGACCTATAGATCTAATTCTTTAACCAAAACAGATTGGAATAGGAATAGAATAGAGTCGTGAGCTTCACCACAAAACCTAAAATTTTTGGCCAACCTCTTGATGGGGCATCATAGAGTCCTACCATCATTCCATGACACACCAGGGCACAAATTTTTTTCAAAAACTTGATCTTAAAAATAGAATCTTTTAAACAAAGCAACTAGTACTTTGTATCAAAGAGGGGAAAAATATAGACATGTAAAATTGACTTAACACCTATCACAACTCATAATGTCTAGGAATATCTTTAAATCACCCCAAAATGTCTCTTGAACATCTTGGAATCAACCTAGAACGTCTTGAAACAACTCAGAATCAACCCAGAATGTCTCAGAACATCTTGGAATCAACCTGAAACATCTCAAAACAACTTGAAATCAACTTGAAACATCTCAAAACAACTTGAAATCAACTTGAAACATCTCGAAACATCACAGAATCATGCTAGAACATCTCAAAACATCTCATAATCAACCTGAAACATCTCAAAACAACTCAAAATCAACTCAAAACATCTCAAAACATCTCATAATCAACTCAGAACATCTTTGAAACATCTCTGAAACATCTCCAAAACATCTCGAATCATCCCGCAACATCACACAACATTACACAACATCAAACAACATCTGAAACCCTAATCTTCTCTATTAATTGAATAATACAACATTATATAATTAATTTACTTTTTCATCATTCTCAACAAATTAAATAAATATTGTTTATTTAATAGTCTTGAAAACCCTAATTCTACTATTAATTGATTAATACAACATTATTTGATTAATTCATGTTTCATCATTTCAACCAATTAAATAAATTAATTTTATTTAATAAAGTCCTAATCCCACCTTATTTCATCCTAATTAATTAAATGACACCAAATATTTAATTACGTTGCTAAATCACCTTATTCCCTTAAGTTGATTAAATTATTTAATCAAAATAATTTAACTATGACACTTTCCCTCCAAAATTTGAATAATCAAATCAAACTATTCAAATCAATTATAAAAAATCAAACACAAAAAGGAATTAATTAATTAAATCAATTAATTCATATTCCCCACCCACTTTCTGATTAAGAAAATCATGGGTTGCTAACTAAGCAATCTAATTTTGCCAACTCAATCATCTAATTCCTAACTAAACCCTAACCGATCAATCTAATTCCTAACTAGCTAATCTATTCCTCAATCACCAAAATTGTGCAATCAGCTTTGCACAATCTTCTCATTTCTAAATCCTCTCAACACATTTTAACCGTTGATCTGGATTTTCTCCAACACGATCCTGATCGTCAATTCAAAATCTCATTTCCTATATAAAAAACCTCTCTCCTCACAAATAAGGATTAGAGAATCAACATACTTTTTGCAATGAAGTGTTGTCACAATCACCATTGATAGAGCTTCAACCTTTTTTGATCAACCAAGCATCATTCATCCATCCTTTGCACTCAAATTTTGGAGGCTTCGCGGTGACAAAAACAATCTATAGACACATAAAAATGACCTAGGCTTGCAAGCTTTATTTTACCACTTTCGTCCTAGCATAATTATGACATTTAATTATGTCCTTGGTCCACATTCGACTATTAATTAAATAATTCATATCTCTTTTATTCTTCATGATTATTAAATAAATAAATTTTATTTATTTATTCAATACGTCTTTAATTGTCTAAATCTTCCCGCAATTAAATAAATAAATTCATTTATTTAATTACCTTTGTTCATTTATTCTTCCTGATTATTAAATAAATGAATTTTATTTATTTATTTAGTATGTCACTAATTTTCATAATTAAATGAATTTATTCATTTATTTAATTATCAGTCATAATCCTCTAAATTAAATGATTAGCTTTAATTATTTAATTACCTAATTTAACATGTCCCTCATTTTAAATAAAATTAATTATTTAAAATGATTTCATTTTATTAACTGTCACTTCATTTTGGTAAATAATATGAAAATTGATTATTTATTGTCACACAAAATCCATATTTTGAATTAATTTAATGCAAAAAGATAATCTTCTTCCAAAAATCAAGTAATTGAGCAAATTCTTGATTTTCCAAATCTGTTTTTTCAGTTCAACCTTTATTCTCTTGATTTTTTGAATCTTACAAATCATGAAAGGAAATAAAAAGAGCAATGGAAAGTACTAATAAAGAGCAATTGTTTGAAGGAAAGAGATTACCAAATAAATTGAAATAGCCAAACCAAGCACCACCAAAGCAAGAGAGACACAAGAATTTGTTAAGGGGAAAAAACAAGAAAAAACCCCAATATTATGAATGGAGGAAAAATGCATAAAGAATAATACAAAGAGAGAGAGAGCTTCAGCCTTAGCTTGCTTGCTTGAATCTTGAAGAATGAGAGGAGAGGCACCTCAATAAGTAGAGGTGAGGAGGAGTTAGAATGTAACTCCCAACTCAATGAATGCCACCATTCATCTGTGTGTGTGCAAAGTGTCACCTCTTAAGGAGGTGGTTACACATATTCCTTAATAAAGGAATTAAAAAATAAGCCATCCTCACACATGTGTGAGATGACAAAAAAGACAAAAGACTTGTAGGGATTCCTTTGGAATATTCCTACAAGTTAATAATAATTACAATTAAAGAATAACCTTTAACAAGTAAAGATTAATCTTCTAACAAAGTAGTCTTTATCTTCTTGATTTTCAATTTTTTTTTATCTTTTTAGCTAATTATCACATCTATTCTTGACCACTCATTTAATGATTTTTCCCTAACCCTGATTAAGGATTGTCACATGAAATCTCGTCCACTGATTTTAGGCTTTGTCAACTTTCAATCTCGCCTATCTATCTAAAATTGCATTTTCTATAAAATGCCAATTTGCTCACATTCTTGGGACCACTTCGTTATTCTGACATATTTATGCTTAGATATATTAATTGCATACTTGGCATTTAGTTTATTGAATTGGATTACTTATTCATAGGCATAGTAATTTTTCATAGTCATAGCATAGTCTTTATTTTGTCATTCAAATCCTTCAAAACTTGCATAGGACATAGTCATAGGCATTTTCTCACATACACAAATCTAAGGGCAACAATCATACGTTGCAAGCTAGAAGGTGCTATGGAGGTGAATCATGGAAGGAACGAGTAACAGGTATAATCTTTCTTGTTTTAAGCTTTCAATGTATTTCATAGTTTCATTTGGTTTTAATATTATTAATCTAATCTACTAACCTTACCTGAAAAATACCCATTGATACATTGATGAACCCGACACTGTTATTCTTTTTGTTTCCGTGCGGTTTTTTGTTTTTTTTCATTTGTGTAGGTATAGGTACAGAATGATGCAATTGCACTTTATTGAGCCACATACGTTGTGTCGCAATGCATTTGAATGCTACAAAGCCGCAATCGCTCTAATGCACCACAATCGCTGCGTGGAACACCACATTTGACAGACCGAGCCGCATTTGAATAGTCAATCAATGCATTTTCCTGTTAAACCAGAACACGGGCCATCAATGCATTTGTTGCATAGAGCGATGCATTCACTCTAATGTGACACATTTTCCTGGTAAATTTTCTTTTCAAATTTTGCATTCAGGTTTTTCTATTTTCTGTTCTTTTTTGTTTTACATTCTAGTTTTCTTCTACATTCTGATTTTCTTCTGCATTTTGTCTAGCATAGGGATTTTTTATGTTACTAATCTTTGTTTGCAATGTGTGACAATTACATTTATTGGGTCCATGACTAGTTGATAAAACTCCTAACTTGTGCTTTTGCAGGTCCAAGTGTCCAAGATTCATTCCAAAAACATTGTGCTTGCTCTTTTTAGAATAGAGAACATTTCATTTGGTGCATTTAAAATGAACATACTTTTAATATTGTTTGACTATGTTTGAAAGTGGTAGGAAAATATGCTCTCACCTTGTGCAAACTAGGTGATCAGAAATCCAGACCCACTTTGTCCCTGTGTAACCTTGATGCAATAACCAAAGTATCCTCTCCCCTTGTGCAGTCATGAGATCCTGGGTGTAAGAGAAATGATTATTGCCTCTAGAAATTGGGCCTTCCAGGGGATTTCATTACCTCTAGGTGACTCAAACCGGAAATGGAGCTAAGGACAAGCTACCCCTGACCAATATATAAATATGAATATTAAGGGAAAACCTAAGATTACGAGTGCAGATGTGTCATACGAACCAAGTAGTACTTCCCAAAACCCTATTGAGCTTAACCTCTTCAAGCTGGAGTGCCTCCTAATCAGAGATCAATCTTGCACCCCATGTATGGCCACTTGAACGGGGGTCCTGAATTAAACACCATTGTTTAGTAGCCAAAAACCTTCTATTTGCTAGCGTAGCACTGGTCGGTGTGAAGGCATCCACATCTTCGCAGTCTGTAGTAGAGGTGATCAATATGCCATGGGAGTTTCATGGGGGTTGGAAGCTTGGTTGACCTAAGAAGAGAGTGCACTATAAGGGGGAGCCCATGCATCCAAGCTTTTGAATTCACATGCTATTGATATGTGGCTGGGGAAACCCACGTGGAATCTAGCAGATACTCTCCTGGCTTAACCATAGGATTGTACTTGTTCTATTTTGTGTTTGATTATTTTCAAAATATCATGTTTTCCAAGTGTTTGTTGGTTACTGAAATGAAACAAACAACACTCAAACATCTGGAAACAAACAGTCAAACTTTAAACAATTCGGGTTTTGACCAAAACATAAAAAAATTGACTTTTTACATTCTACACCACATCTGTTAAACCGCAATCGCTCTGTCACACCGCATTTGATAGTCTTTGCAATGCATCTTCTCTGCTAAAATGCATTTGCTGCTCCAAACACTGCATTCGCCTGTCTTGCAACACATTTGAAACCTAAAAAGTTGCATCTGCTACATTAAGTTGCAATTGTAATTCGTAAAGCTGCATTTGCAAAACCTAACCACATTTTCCATCTAAAAAGACGCATTTGATCATTGCAATGCATTTTCCTAGAAGAAAAATAAACACAGTCACATACCAGAATCTAAGTCCAAACATCTTAGCCTATTGTCAAATATCTTTTCAAAAAGGTCTCTGTTAGAAACGAGAACTGAAATTGCCCAAAACGTCCATCATTTGCATTCACTAGCTTGCATTTTGACCATAGGTTTTAAATTTCCAAAGTTTAGTCGCATTCCCTAGGCATCATAGTCATCACTTCTAGCATAAATGTGTCCTTAGGTTTCATCTTGACAAACTTTGGATTAGGAAAACTCTCCACACTTTACAAAACCATTGCTTTCAAAACTAGGTTATCTTGGGACATAGTCATTATTCCTCTTTTCGGTCATTGTCTTTTTTGTGAGAACCTCCAACTCAATAGTCTAGTTAGGTAGGATCACTTGTCATTTTGACCTTGTCACTTAGTCCCCTTAGCAAGTCCTTTTGATAACCAAAATTGAGACATAAGTCGAGCTTAGAGTGGTTAGGAAATTTTTTTTATTGTCCAAACTTAGTCCTCATTTTAAACTTAGACTTTGCATTGTCCATCTCTAGTCCTCATTTTCAACCTCGACTTTACATTAATCATCTTAGTCCTTAGTCAACCTTATCATCTTAGTCCTCATTTGGCACTTCGACCTTGACAAACTTGTTATCTTTCCTTCATCATTTCCTTAGGAAAACTTCATCATCACCTTGCATTGTCATCCTTTATTCCAAAAATACAAAAATATTAGTGTCATAACTTGTCATCTTAGTCTTCATTTTCCTTTGGAATTAGTCATTTTCTTTAGAAAAATTTTTCATATTGCATCCCTTATTGTCAAAAATCAAAAAACATAGTCTTGCATTGTTATCATTTATCCAAAAAATCCAAAAACATAGGCTAGTTTCATTCTTGCATTTAGTTGTCATTCTCATCATCCTCATTTGAGCAATTCCCTTTTATGGTTGAGACTAGGCTTCAAAGAAAGAGAGGAAAAATGGAAAACTTTGGACAAGATTCCAATCCCAATATCGATAATAATTATGACACAAACCAACACTGGAAATTTTCTGACCCATTTCACAACATGAACACACAATCTTCCATGAGCTAACATGGACATGCATACGTAGAAGACTTAGAAATTGCAACACTAAATCCTGTCGTAGCCTCCTTTGTGGAAAACTTAGTCCTACATGACCCTCAAAGGTATCTAGCCATGCTCTTGGACCAAGGGGTTAAACTACCAAATGGCTTTGACTTTAGTACTTTGAGACCAACATCACCTACGTACCCTTTCTACCGACAACCCACGAGCCCAAGTCCTCCATCCATCAACCCTCACTATCAAGAATCACTAAACGAAAATCCTATCATTAATCTCCAACACACATCTAGTTATTACCCTTATCCTAACCTTGACAAGGGAAACCAACTATCCACTAGTCCATTACAAGTCTCCATGTCATGTTCTAGTCCTTCACCTGTCAATCCCATCCAAGTCTACATGCCTTATCAACTATCTACCAACTCATTTCAAGTCTCCACATCATACCATATCGATCCTGTCTAAGTATCCACATCCTATTTTAGTCAACCTTACACCAATCTAGTCCAAATCTCCATGTCATATCCCAGTCCTTTACCAACTAGTCCAGTCGAATTCCCCACGTCTTATCCTATTCCTTCATCCATTAATCCTTTTCAAGTCACTCCCTCACAAGCCACGTTTAGTCATGAAAATTCTATTATATTCCAAAGTCAAATACCATTATCTAAATTTGAAGACACATGTCAAAACGAAAGCCCAAAGCATGACATTGTAACGTCACCCTCATGTCAAGAACAAGGTAGTCCATCCCATGACCCTATCTTTAAGTCCATCCAAGAAGTCTTTCAAGAAAATCATGACATCCAAAATACACCCACCCTTGACAAAGACTTCAATCTCAATTATATCATCCACGAAAACCCCATCTTTGACAAAGACACCACCATTAATCAAGAAGTACAAAACGATCCACTCCTTGACCTTTATGCCATTCATGATCAAACACTTGACGACAACTCTATTCAGGCTCCGACTATCGACACTTTCCAAAATGAGACATTTGCCTCCATGGGACACATAGATGATATACCTCAAGAACAAGAGTCTTCCACTATAGACATATTTGCAAATGACCAAGCTATAGCCGAATTCACTGGAATCTATGACATTGACCATCACAATGGCTTTGACATCGACTTGGAAGCACCAATAGAATCATCTAAACCTGACATATCTGAAGATCAGACCAAAGATATCAATCAAAAATATTTCCAACATGACAATGAAGCTAAGCTATCTTATCAATTAGGATCATCCACCTTTATCAGAGCAAGATTTCTTGCAAACGAAAATATTCCAAGTAACAGTGTCCACATACATCATGATGGGTCAGCATCTTGTTTTCAAAACAATACATACCCCATTGAAAACAAAATATGTCAAAGCATGCATTATCAAGGCAAAGGACTAGGCATACATGAGCAAGGCATTCAAGAGCCAATACAACTTCAAAAAAATTACAGACATCAAGGTCTTGGCTATTCTTTAGTCAACAAATCAAATGATGTTAGTGATTCCTCCTCGATATTGGGGGAAACTTTATTTGATACAAATGTCAAAATAGAGTCCATGAGAAATCCTTGTCATAAGGTTGTTGCCATCACCCCTTCCACCCACACCATAAACCGACATTCTTAACATCTTAAACCTTCCCTTTGGAACCAACAAAAATAAAATTCTTACAAGTCAAAAGTTCAAAATCAAATGTTAAAGGCCATTGAATCAAACAAAAAGACAAGTGGACAAATGGAATTAAAATGGATCCCAAAGACAAGTGGATCAAGAAAAGAAAATATGTCAAAAGAAAAAGTCAATCACAATTTGGAGCCACAAGACAAGAGGACTCCCACATATAACACATGTCCACCTCCTTCAAAATGGTCATCAAGCAAGGAATTTAAAGGTGTTGGTTCCAAATTCCATCCCTCCAAAATTTGTCATCCATCATACCAAGTTTGGAAAATAAAAAGTGATTCATCCAAATGTCCAAACAACATTTCCACATCTACCATCATCTGTCATAATCCTACATCTTGTCTAAATTCCAAGGATACCATGTCACAAATCCATTGCATCATGGCAACAACTCTTTATCACAAGGACCTTCATGGAACTCTATCATGATATGTGTATTCTGAGAAGGCCAACTCTAGTGTTGACAAGGATCACAATGACATCAATCAGTTGTATGCAAGTGCTATGATCCTGACACGACAATTGATTTATAAAGTTCATTATTAGAATATCATGGCACCAGTCTCTACATCGACACCATCAGTGGATTCATAAAAGTCAGTGATCATTTAAAGCATCAAGGTCATCCTAAAAAATCAAAAATAAAAAAATTGTCACCCTAATGAAAACCTGGAAAATAGGTGTCTTGGTGACACCAAAAAAATCAAAAGGTCAAGAAAATAGTAAAGAGAAAAAATTTGTCCAATGGTGAAAACCTGGCAAACAGGTGCCCTGGATAAGTACCATGATGAAAACCTGGCAAGTAGGCGTCATGTGTAAAATCATCTATGTGGACTCTTACACTTGGGGGCAAGTCATCTCATCTCCTAGGCCTTCCTCTTTACATTGACATCCGACCATTTAATCCATATCATTTCCATTCACTTTCCCACCTACCTTGATCTTGACATAAAACATGCACATAAATCATGCTTTGGGAAAACTCTTGACATGTCTATCCTTCGGTCATATACTATTCATGAAACGTCATTTCATTACTGTCATAACCTCATTATACTTATGCGACATAGTCCTTAAAAATCATATGACAATTCCCTTAGTCTCATGTCCCTTGTCCTTTACCAAGGCCACCTATCACCCTTTCATGTAGGTCACCTATCTTGGCTTTCCCTTGTCAAATGGTCTAAGGATACTCCATCATCCCTTTTAGTCCTAACCAAGTCATTCCAAATGCAACGATTCTAATCCATACAAGCACATTATCCAATACATTACTTGACTTTGTTATTGGCCTGGCCGCAGACCTTGATACTTTTGTCACATTATCGTCGTCCTCACATTGTTTCGGGATGCGTCCTTCCCACATCAAAAAACGTTGTCATCACCTGTCAATTGATATTCATCTTGACTAGGGGCACAATCATGTTTGTCCTTGGATTTTCATGAGTAGGCACCAGTCACATGCATTTTTCGTGATCCTCTTAAACCATTCAAAAAGAAAAAAAAATCATAAAAAGTGCTAAAAAAGATCTAAAAATCATAAAATGTCCTAAAAAAGACCTAAAAATTGAAAAACATCCTGAAGAAAGACCTAAATATCGAAAAACGTCCTAAAGAAATCCAAAAAAATCAAAACATGGAAAGAAACACAAAAACATCCAAATAACGCTTCAAAATTCCAAAAATAGAGTCGCATTGCATCATGCCAATCATACTGGTCAAGTCTTTGTCATTTGTCAAACTACGTTGTCTCTGCACATTTGCTACATAGGCAAGACTCATCTTTGAGACCCCAAGACATTAGGTCATTCCTTGTAGGTTTTTCAAAATAAAATCATGATTCAATCTTTGGTCATCAAGACAAAGTCATTGGTCGTGTCGAACTACGAGGTCTCTGAGTGCATGACGTAGGCAAGGCCATCTGTCAATGAGCCCTTGAGGCTGCACTAGGTTAGTCCATTAGGGTTCATGGCACTACACTAGCACACAAGTCAAAAGTCATCAAGTCAAGGCGAATCGTTTCCAAACAAGAAAACTTCTAAAAAAAATTTGACATTCATTTATTCGACATGACAATCAGATCAACATGACAAATTTGACATGTGGTTAACACAAGTCAAACTCATTCAAATATCAATTAAACTCAGTCAAAACAAGTCAAACTCAATCAAAACCAGTCACATAGTCAACTCTTGGTCATTCTTCAGATGTGTCCTCCTGAAGGATTTCCTTCATCATTTATTTATACCTTAGGATTTGTCCTTCCTAGGTATTGTCACTATCACTTGACACTTCGAGGAACCCTCTTGACACTTGAGGATTGATCCTCTTGGCATCTACATTATTCAGGATGTGTCCTTGAATTTGGCAACCTTTTAAATTTCGACACTTCGACATCATCAAACATGACATCCTTGACATTTGACAAATTTGGCACCATTTGACACTCGACATCGTCAAACCTAGCATCTTGACATCCAACACTTGGCATTTAGACACACTTGGAAAACATTATCTTGGCATTTTGTCTTTTTATTTTTCATCATGTTACTAGTTTCTCGATGATGTCCTGACAACAAGATTTAGAGAAGCAACAATGTATCATGATGGTTGGCTTGATTTTTTCATCTTGCTACTAGTTTCTCAACGATGTCCTGACAATAGGATTTAGAGAAGCAGCGACGTATCATGATGGTTGGCTTGACTTTTAATCATGCTACTAGTTTCTTGACAATGTCCTGACAATAGGATTTAGAGAAGCAGCGATGTATCATGATGGTTGGCTTGATTTTTCATCATGTTACTAATTTCTCTACGATGTCTTAACAACATGATTTAGAGAAGCAACGACGTATCATGATGGCTGGCTTGATTTTTCATCATGCTACTAGTTTCTCGACGATTTCCTAACAACAAGATTTAGAGAAGCAACAACGTATCATGATGGTTGGCTTGTTTTTTCTTTTTCAGGCAGTCATGTTGCTAGTTCCTCAAGGATGTACTGGCAATAGGATTTAGAGGAGCAATGACGTTTCATGACTTGTCTTTATTGTCTTTATTTGTCTTTCTATGCTTGTGGTTGGTTATGACAAAAAGATTGGGGAAATCACGCTCTTAGTATGAGTCATGATCATCCTTTTCTGCGATTGTTTGTCTCATGTGATGGTACAACCTTGCACACCTTGATCTATACCATATTATGGTGTTTGTTGGCCATTACAATAATCCGCCCAATGATGATTAAGAGCAATAAATATTAAAGTCCTATGGTAATATGTTGAAAAATTTGGTATAGGAACTAACATGCATCTCCTTCTGTCTTGTCATCTTCTCTCGCCCATCTCATATAGGCATTGCATCCATATCATCATCCATATCTTTTGCACTAACATTTCTTTGTCTCTTCATATTCTAGTCTTCTTATCAATTTCGAGAGCACACCCATGTTCTTGGAACCCAATTGTCCTCTCGAGGGGGCATACCGCTACCTCCCTCGTCATTCTTCCTCATCCTATTTTGCACTGGGGCATATTTTTGACTTATTTTCTTTGTCACAATTCAACAAGTTGCATTATGAAAAAGCGGGGAAAAATGTAGACACATAAAAATGACCTAGGCCTGCAAACTCTATTTTACCACTTTCGTCCTAGCATAATTATGACATTTAATTATGTCCTTGGTCCACATTCGACTATTAATTAATAATTAATAATTATTTAATTAATTCATATCTCTTTTATTCTTCATGATTATTAAATAAATAAATTTTATTTATTTATTCAATACATCTTTAATTGTCTAAATCTTCCCGCAATTAAATAAATAAATTTATTTATTTAATTACCTTTGTTCATTTATTCTTCCTAATTATTAAATAAATGAATTTTATTTATTTATTTAGTATGTCACTAATTTTCATAATTAAATGAATTTATTAATTTATTTAATTATCAGTCATAATCCTCTAAATTAAATGATTATCTTTAATTATTTAATTACCTAATTTAACATGTCCCTCATTTTAAATAATATTAATTATTTAAAATGATTTCATTTTATTAACTGTCAATTCATTTTGGTAAATAATCTAAAAATCGATTATTTATTGTTACACAAAATCCATATTTTGAATTAATTTAATGCAAAAAGATAATCTTCTTCCAAAAATCAAGTAATTGAGCAAATTCTTGATTTTCCAAATCTACTGTTTCAGTTCAACCTTTATCCTCTTGATTTTTTGAATCTTACAAATCAAGTAGTCTTTATCTTCTTGATTTTCAATTTTTTTAAATCTTTTTAGTTAATTATCACATTTATTCTCGACCACTCATTTAATGATTTTTCCCTAACCCTGATTAGGAATTGTCACATGAAATCTCATCCACTGATTTTAAGCTTTGTCAGCTTTCAATCTCGTCCGTCTGTCCAAAATTGCATTTTCTATAAAATGCCAATTTGCTCACATTCTCAGGACCACTTCGTTACTCTAACATATTTATGCTTAGATATTAATTGCATACTTGGCATTTAGTTTATTGAATTGGATTACTTATTCATAGGCATAGTCTTTATTTTGTCATTCAAATCCTTCAAAATTTGCATAGGACATAGTCATAGGCATTTGCTCACATACACAAATCTGAGGGCAACAATCATACGTTGCAAGCTAGAAGGTGATATGGAGGTGAATCATGGAAGCAACGAGTAATAGGTATAATCTTTCTTGTTTTAAGCTTTCAATGTATTTCATAGTTTCATTGGGTTTTAATATTATTAATCTAATCTGCTAACCTTACCTGAAAAATACCCATTGATACACAATCCAACATCAAGCGAATAAAATCCTCTACGGGATGGTAAAGTTGTGCTTATTGCTTGCATTCATGTTGGTAATCATAGGTTTCTTAATGCATGTTCAATTAGCTTAGTTTCATTTCGTATATGTAGGATTAGATTTTATATTTTCTGTGTTTGATTTTAGCTTAGATCCTAATTTCAATTTCACTTTTATCTTATTTTCTTCTATCCTCTTCCCCCTCACACACTACCATGAATGGTTATGACAAAAAATTGATTGTTTTCACATTGAGTGTCTCCTATGATATTATCATAGGAATTATTTGCTTTGTTATACTTTATTGTATTATTTTTATCATTTCCCTTTCCATGATTGTGGATAGCATCCTTATATGTCCCTAGATCATTATTTCTAGATGTTATAGGGAGTTGGTTGATGTTTACTTCACCTTGGTCAATGAGATCTTGATTATATTTTTTTCATACAATTAAATGTCTTATGTCCATTCGTTTTGTGGTATTCACAATATTCATTGTCATTATACCATGATGGTTTGAATTGGTGCTCATCGTATTTTCTTAATTCTGGAAGCTTGATGGGGTTTGATTGAAATAATTTATTTAAGACCGTTTCAATAGGTTCCCTTAAGGGAGTGTATATGTGTCGAGTTGTGTTGTTAGGTATTGGTGGTTGTCCTCATGGAGGATTTTCATTTCAAAAATTTTGTTGTATATTTGGCTGGGATTGTGGATTTTGAAAAAATTTCATGTCCATACCATCATCGTTTGTAACATTCTTGTTTTTAGCCCATAGGCATAGTTTTTCATTAGAGCTTAAAGGTTGGTCCTTGTTGTCTTTATAGATTTTGACTAGCCCTTTTTCAATGAGAGCCCTTTCGATTGTTAGACCTTTTTCTATGAGTTCTTCAAATGTATTGGCACATTGTAGGCATAGGTGAAAATCAATTTCTATGTTGAGATTTTGAACAAAAATGTCCGAAGTTGTTTTTCCAAAATGGGCCATTCACATTTACTTTCTTTATGTCTCCATCTTTGTAAAAAGGATGTGAATGTTTCTCCTTGTTTTTTTTTTGTGATGTACAAGTCGGTCATAGTAACCTCATGTTCTATATTGTAGGAGAAGTAAGCTACACATTTATCAATAATTTCTTGGAATATCTTGATACTCGACGAGAAGTGAGAGAACCATTAAATTTCTTGTCCACCTAAGCTTCATGGAAAGAGGTGCATTAGATATGTATCGTTATATGAAACCTCTAAGAAAGATACATAGAATTACCTTATATATTTGTGTGGTTTGCCACATCCTTTGTATTTATCAAATTTTGGCATCTCAAAATTGTGAGGCAAAGGTGTTATCTAGAGTTATGTTCTTGTCGAAAGGATATGGAAATAGGTCTTCAAGAGCATATGATTTCTTTGTGTTTCCAAATTGTATGTCATTGATTTTCTAATTTAAACTTTGGATTTGTAACACAAAGTCATTAGGAGGATTGTTTGGTGTTTGGTTGAGTGGGATGTATGTTTTGTGTTGGGGTATGAATGATGAGTCATATAATGGATTTTAGTTTGATGGGATATTATGGAGGTTGTCATACATGTTATATGATGGGTTTTGTTATGGGTTGTATTGATTTTGTGGTAGGATTTGTTGTTGTTAATGGATTTGGTGTTGTGGTTTTTTCTGTTAAGGAATTTTTTGTTGATGGTGTATGTATTGTTGTTGAGGAATTTATTTTTGATGATGGATGTATTATTGTTGTTGAGGGGTTTTTTGTTGAAAGACTTTTTTTTGAGGGGGTTGTTGTTGTTGGAGATGTGAGATGTTATAATTTCTTGCTATATCCAATGCGGATCTTGTCATGTATTAAGAAAGGATTTTTTGTGGCTATGGAAGGTAATTGGAGATGTTGGGGTTGTTAATAGGGTTTGTTATGTTCAATATTTACATGGTGTTTGGGATGTTAGGATGTACATGAGGTGGAGGGTTTGGTGTTGTGAACAGATTGTTTGTATAGTTCATCATGTTGGTATTTGGGGGGTTTGGTATGTTTGGGTTTGTATTTGAGAATGGTGGGATGTTTGGGTTTGAGAGACTTGGGTTTGTTTGATTACCTATGGGTTGAGTGTGGTATATCGGATTCATGTATTGTTTAGAAAATGGTAAAGAATCCATGCCAAATGGTGTGATATTAGGTTGACTTGGTATATTTTGTATGGGAGGTGGTGGTATATGTTCAATGATGGTATGCACTATAGGCACATTCTCACGTAGAGGTACACTAGATGTCATGCATTTGTAAGGGCTTGTTCCCTAAGTATGGAAACATCATATTGTGGACGTAATTTAGCACACCCTTGTGCAAGTTTGAGAAAATACAAGTTGGGGTATGTAGCTAATAAGGAATCAAGTACTCTAGCCATAGATGGATCTTGTTGTATCTCTAGGAGTTGTTCATTAGCGAATTCTATAAATCCTTCTTATTCATTTATGATTTCCTCTATAACAATAATTTGATCTTGTTGTTTTTGTTTGGGGGTTTGATAATCTCAAGGGTTAAATTGGTCGCCATGCATTCCAAGGATTGTTTTAGAAGTAATCATGGGTGTTGTGGCACTCAAACTACTTGGGTTGGATTGCATGGCTTATTTGTGTTGGGATCTTGTAATAGGAATACAATTTTTGATGACCTTGTAAGATGTGAGTTTGGATTATATGTTGAGGATGAGTGTTTTACTTCAAGATGGACTTGGAAAAATGCATGCTAAGTAGTTTTTGGACCAAAGTTTGATGTTGATGTTGATTGGATGGATGGAGGATATGAAACCTCTAAAAGACAAAGGTTGACTAGATCTTATTTTGATTGATGTTGCGGATGATCCTTGTTTGTCCTAGAATAATGAGTCCAAGCAAATAAAAATGAAAATTAGTTTACAAACTTAGGAGTAGACAATGACTACTAAGCAATTTTTATCACAAGGGTTGATACTAATTTTAACAATTTACTTGAAAATGATTATTTTCTAAGAAAAAGGATAAACTAGAAGATGTAATAGGAGACATAATAAGAATTATTCCTAATGTTGGTTGCTAGTGGATGAGTTTGTTTGTTGTTGACGATGAGGTTGTTGTTTAGTTCAAAACTAAAGGGTGTGTTTCTAGAAGCCCAAGATGAAAGGATGATACAGGATGAGGATGAAAAAAAAATTGTTTGTTGTTTTGGATTACTGATTATAACTATAGGTATGTTTGATACAAGCATCTGGTCCTATAATGAATGATTGTTCAAATTTGGAATATGGAATTTAGGTATTATGAGAAAATTTAATTTGATAGTCAAAAGAATCACTTTCAAAAATTTTGATTTAGCCAATCAAAAGTGTGGCACTACTCCTATCAAAAGTGATTATTTATTGTAAAGCATCAGTATTTTTCAAAAGCACTATTGTTTTATAGTTTAGAGTTTTCTAGAATGAAAAAGAGTAGGTTTTGGATCAAAATCGTCAAGTTGCATAAAAGAGCTGAGATGCAAATCAGACATGTCGACGTGCTCTTTAAAAAGTGTCAAATTGTAGTCAACAATGTGGTAGATTTGTAAAATCATCATTGTGATAGCTCAAAAGCATCACTGTGACACGAAGGAAATATTCTACAAGTTAAACCTAAATATGTCTATGGTTTTGGAATTATGTGACTATTTTTAGGATTAATTTTGAGTTGTTTGATCTGGCAAGAGATAACACACAACAAAGAATAACATGTAGGGTTGAATCCAAGGTGTAAAGTAGGATACTGGCATGAGTCATTTCAAAGAAAATTCACTATATGGCGAACACAAGTTTGAACAAGAAAAAATTCAAGAAGCACAACCTAATTAGTGGTAAAAGGTGTATTGACTTAGTAGAGGCCCATTCACCAGAGCATAATACCTTCAAATGAATCAGTAAATAGGGTATGATAAGGTCATGTACCACCTTACCACCAATTTCCTTAGAAGGACTAGGTACAACAAGGAATTATGTCACCTCAACAAGAGAAGAGTACGTGGTGAGTAACTTCAAACATGATATTGTACTATACACCCTACTAAGACAATATTAAAGGCTTCTAAAAATAAGGTTCATAGTGCTTCCATGAATAGTGGACTAGGATCCCAAAGTCAAGGTGGGTCTCCCCTCTTCTCATCACCTATACAAGTCTTGATGGATCGACGATCTTCAAGCTTGGCTTAAAGGATGATGGTCATACCTTGGGGTACAAATTTCATTCTCCCCCTTTATATACCCCATCTACAAACATGGTTGAGATCATCCTTGAGGTGATGAGCTCCCAAAGTAGGCATCCTACTTGAATTAAATGGATATATGATGTTTCTTATTCCCAAGATGGTTCTTATTAGTCATGGGGGAAGAGAATACACCATAGACAATCAAATCCTTAGGTAAAAAAATAGAATGAAAATACTAAGGTATTTTTGATCTCCAAGTTTGTACTAGGCACAAGGAGAGATCATACATACCTAAGGACTTACCTAACATGAGAAAAAATCTTTAATCAAATTCAAATGTGTGGTTCTTTTTAAAGATATTAAAAGTATAAAGCAAACCTTGAAAGAAGATTTGTTAGTATTTTCAAAAATATCAAGCACAAGTTAAGGTTAGGGTAAAATTTAGAGAAAAAAAATAGATTCACTACTATAATAGTAAAAAATGCTATTGTAAATGAAATACAAAGTGTCAATATACCTCAAAATCATCACTATAACCGATTAGAAGCATCGAGTCATGTAAAAAGAGTTGAGTCACATCAAAAGCATTGTTGTATCTATCAGAAGCGTCACTATAACCTAAAATCACATAAAATAGAGAAGCATTAGTTCATCAAAAGCACTAAAATTCCTCAAAAGAATCATTATAACTATCAATAGCATCAATTTTCATCAAAACAATGCTCTATAAATATCAGAAGTGTTGATCTCTTTCAAAAGTAGTAGGTTTAAAGTTGTTGATTCATCTTAGTGTAAAGTGTGAGGCTAACTCTCAAGGGATATTCCTTTTGTAGTAGTTGAATTTTTCATCCTTTACAATTATTATTAAAGGAATTATGCTCTCAACATTTCCTGAATCATGTCCCCCATATCTCTAGCAATTGGATGACATGGTATCATCAACCACTTGGGTTTGATGCCTACCAGCCAAGCCTCATATCCAACCATTGTCCCTATATTCATTGTATTTCCTATCTCATCCCCTTGCACTAGTACTATCATAATATATTTTCCAATCACCTCATTCCTATCCACTCATTGTCCAAAATATTTAATCTCTCTCACGATCTACCAAAAAGTATGTGGTAGGGTGGGGATGTCCTATTGTAACCCAAACAACATCATCACCCTATTTGACCTATATTATTTGATAATACAATCCCTTATCAAATGATATAACATGGTGTATGTGAAACTCAAGAAAACTATATCCTTTTCTCACTAAGCATACTCAACCTTACATGACCTGTATGTAATATCTAATTCAATTAGCTCATCCATAACCTATATTTAGTAATCATTTTCCCCTAGGTCTCTTTGTCTCCAACCTTGCACTATTCTCCACCCATACACTCCTTGGTCATTTGATGCTGGCAGTGCTTGCACCCCCTCAAGATGACCAATCATAATATGCTCCCAATCCCATATTTGTAGCAACATGAGAGCCCCTATGCTTGGACCATCCTAATAAATATCAAGTGAATATTTTTTATAAATGTGCCAACTCACACGAGGCTCACATAAGAAAAGTCACCCTCTCCACCATGCTTTCCACTATGAAGAGCTTATCAGTCTTGTAAGCTAGCAATGTGATGCTAATAACTGACATCAATACTAGGGGCACCCGATACACTCACCCCACACATACATTAGGTTTAATTCCATCATGGTAAAAAACCCTCTCCCTAATAGCTATTGTGGTGATCCTTGGACATCGGTTGCTCGCCAATGCACTTTCTCCCTACAAATTAAGATCTAGAGATATCTCCACACATACTCCAAGGTCACCATCATCTCCCTTTTCAAGAATTGAAATATTGACATCTTTGAATGCAATTAATCAATTATCACCATCAATAGAGCCCTATCTACCTCGATCTTTATGTGTCATGTAGAACAACCACATCACCTACACCAAACCCTAATAATCCTCATTAAATATCCACATCAACCCTAGAAACATGGATAACCTATCCCAATCCACCACCATGGGAAATATCTACACACATGCACACACACATTCGTCAACCTATTTTGAACCCAAAATTTGTCCTATTAGACCCTAACCTATGTCATCCAAAACCCATTTTCTTGAAAAACCCTAAGACATCCCACTAAAACATAATCTACCTCACCTAAAAATTATTTTCCCATAAAACCACAACCTCTCCCATTCGTATCAAACCCTAACCTACCCCATCCAAAACCCATTTTCCCACCAAACCCTAACCTAACCCCCTAAAAAATTATTTTCCTACTAAACTTGAACCAGCCCCACCTAAAACCTATTTTCTCACCAAACCATAATCTATCTGACTAAAACACTATTTTTCTACCAAACCCTTACCTAACCCACATAAAACCTATTTTTTGCTAAACCTAAACCTAACTCGTCCCATAAAATCATTATTTTTGCTAATCCCTAACTACCCACTCATTTCTTGTGTGCTTGCACCACCTAAGATGCACTTACACCAATTTCTAGTGTGTCTTTTCCACTTAGTGTGCATATGCCACCTTATAGTGTGCTTACACCACTCTTGATTTTTCTTGTGCCACTTTTTCTCCTACCCATGCCATGCTTGTACATGCACCACCAATTATTTTCCCTACACCACAACTATGCATGTGTCATGCAAGCTTGTGTTGATTCCATTAATGTATGTTCATATTCCACTTCTACCCTAGCACATGCATAATCATTCCATAAATAGCTCATAAATACATTAAAATTCTACCATAAATTCACAAACATCAAACTAAACTAAAATAAACCAAAACTAATCTCTATTAATTGCCTATACTCTCAAACCAATTCGCTTTGATGCTAGTACTCAATTGGAACAAACTCTATTCTACTCAACTTATTTCTCCAAAATATAAAGCTTTCTTTCTCCTCTCTAGTAAGGTACAAATTAAATATTTACCCCCAACCACCTATTCATAGGTTTTCCCTCCAAACTTTTTTTTTACTTTTTTCACTCTAATGTTTCCCTCCAAGCTTTGATTTTTACCCCCAAAGCCATGTTTCTCCTATTGAGATCTCATCTAAGATTTGTAACCCTACCTTCCCTTCGAGGGGACATACCTACCTCATACCTATGTTATTTCTCCTCCCAATAACTGGCCAGGCATCTATTTCAAACACTTGTTATATTTTATTTTTGTTTCTAATGACATTATATAATATTGTATCAAAGATGGGAAAATGTAGACACCTAAACTACATGCCCACATTTTTGTTGCCATCACACTAGATCTATCCCATATATCCAGTTCCAACATTAATTAAATAAATTCCATTTATGCATTTAACACATTGAAAAGAATCCTACCATTTTATCTAGAATACCTTTAATTATCATTTTTAATTGTGAGTTTTTAAAATAATTATTTATTATTTTAAATTAGTGTAGGGGTTATTATTATTGCTTACTAATGTTCATTATACCCCATAAATATAAAGGGCGGGAATTTTAAAAATATCATTTTTTAAGTTATGGGTGGGTTAAAAAATCACTTTTTAAGGGGATACAAAAGTTAAATTCAAAGTTTCAAATAAAAGGGGGAAGCCTCCCTTTGTATAATCACAATGGAAGGGAATATTATTAAGAGAAGTTTGTGATGTGCTATTATCATGTGATGAATTTCTCACATGATTTTATAAAAGGGGTAGGTAAAATCATTTTAGTAATGTTTAAACTATGAACGAATGAATGAAATATTTTAATGACATCCATGAGACCAAACAGTCTAAGGGATTGAGAATGACAAACCTAGGATACCTTTGATCTCCTTTCAATGTTGAATCTCCTACTATGAATCTTGACCAAGGAGCTAGTCATCTTGTTGATCTCTGATTCCTTAAATAATTCATGCAAAATATCAATATGCACTCCATGATAAAGTGGAATTCTATCTCCACTACCCCTTATTACAAAATATGCATGTTTTGTCTTCCCAAACTTCCTTAGGTACAATTCATCTCTTGGTATTGCACTTAAGATGATGTGATATAGTCCTCAATTATGCAATTAAACACTATACTTTTCCCTTAATAGTTGCTCCTAAATATTTTTTTTCATTGTGTTTCTAAGCTGGGTTTAAATCCTTAACATATCCAACTTTCTTTCACCCAATCTGCTTTTTCCACATGGTAGTCCTAATTTTTTTTGCCACATATTTTTTGTTTCCTCATTGGTATTAGGACACTTATGCAAATTGGTATCCTATTTTCTCAACCATTTGTTATTATGATTTATCCATGTTTTCTTCCTACAACCTAATTCCTCCTCCACAACTATTTTGGGCTAGCCATGGTTATCCATGTTTTCAACCTTCTTTGGATAGTATATCATTTGTATTATCATTGATGCCTCCAATGGTAAGTTTTTTGATTCAACCAAAATAATTTAATAAGGGATCATGGTTTTGAATTTGAGTTTTCTTGTGATTAGATTCCTTTAAATTCTTTCTAGTTGTCTTTGTGATTTAAAATGCTACTTCCCCACACTTTGTAGCCATAGAGAAAAATGAGTGTGACTAGCAAACCAAAGAGAGTTTTCTTGGTTTTCCAATCCCAAAGTTCAACTTTCCTTCACTTGTTTTGGAGTAAGAAGCTTTCCATCCTTCTTGTATCCTTTTCGCTCTACTATTCTTCCAGTTGAGATTGTAGTGAAAATCAATCCCAAGATATTCATATTCTTTCACTATTTCTAATGGGCTACCTTTGGAAATAAAATTATATTGCATCTCTTTTATTTTTAATGAAAAAATCATGACTTGGATCTTGGTAGTGCTCACTTGCATTCCAACCTCCTGAAAAAAGTTCCAAGGCCTTCAAATATTCTCTCAACCCATGGGCTATTTTTGAAATTGAGATAAGATTTCCAACATATAAGAGTAGCTTCATCATGTACCTTACCAACTAGATACCGCCTCCATTTGTTTTGCTTAACCATTTTTCTAGTTTTCCAATGTATATCCCAAACAAAGTGGGGGCTAAAGGACAACCATCTTTAGCACCAATGTCATTGCAAAAACATTTAGACATTCTCTCTCTTTTTCTAATTTTAGCGTTCACTTGCTCATAAAGTTTATAAACTATAGCTCTATACTCATACTCATTTGGGATACCTATTTCTTTCATTATGTTCCATAATTTGTCTCTAGGCATTGTATGAAATGATTTTTTTAAATCTACAAAGCAACAAAAAGATTCCTCACCTTGAATATCCGATATTTTTCAATCAAGTGTCTAAGGGTGATGCAATGGTCAATGCTAAAGTGTCTTGGTCTAAAGAAACCTATCCTTTTTCTCTTTTTCCCTCTTTTTCCACCCAAATATTGATTCTATGTTCTATCATGCTCCCAAAAAGCTTTCCAACAAGAGGATTGACCATATAGTGTGGTATTTATATGATTTATTAATATCTATTCTTTATAGAGAGGGATGAAGCTACTAGTCATCCATCACGAGTGACATCATTGGATGTTCTTTTGATGTGAAGGGAAAGGGTCTCAACTCCCTATTTTAAAATTTCATCTTGCAACCCATCTATCTCCTACATTTTAACACTTTCTAAATTATTTATTCCTTTTATATCTTCTACTAAGAAGAGATCCATTGATGTGCTGACTATGGGAGGAGATTCTTTCTCTTGGATTCACTCATAAATAAGCCTCACATACTATAACCTCTAGGAATTTGTTATATTATTTTCAATATATTTTATCCTTTGTTTTAGCTCCCTCTAAAACCCTTTGGGATTGTGTTTTCCAAGATAAGTTAGCTCTTTTCTTACATTTACATACCTTTTTTTTTTTTTTTACATCGATTTCTCATATTTCTTCATTTTTTATTTGTTCATCCTAATATGCTTTAATGATCTCTTGGAATTCTTATACTCTTCATCATACCATGGATTTGTCGGAAAAGTGCTTGTAACCCCTTTCTTGGGATGGGCTATTTTACAAGCACTTAAGGCCTTGTGAATTATAAGTGTAAGGAAGCTAAGGTAGTGAAAAAACTTCCTACACTAATATTGAGAGGAGAATAATGCAAAAATTTTACAAATCTTTAACAATTACAAAAACTTAAACAAAAATAAACATAAATATCATGCATACCATGACACAGTGACTTACGTGGGGAAAACCCTTTTGGGAGAAAAACCCCACACTCCAAAAGCCACCCAATATATTATTCAATAAATCACAAAGATTACAATATACTTGCAGAGCAAGCTTCTCATAGGAGTATCACCACTCATAAATCAAGAGAACACAATTGCTATCATACTCTTAGAATACATCACCATCTCTCTCTACTACAGCCATAATACAACGACTTCATAAAATAGAGTTACATTCTAGGGCAAGATAGGCCAACAAAATATCCACCATTAGATCTAAAACCTAATAATTAGCGATCTAGATTTACAATGTATCATTTATCTAATGTATGTCGTCCATTTTTCGTAGTTTCATAAAAAAGTTAACAAAAAATTATTTACACACATCCCACTCTCCCCCCTTGTTGCCATTGTATATTACACCTATTGGTATAACTAGGAATATATATATATATATTCATATATATATCCTCTCAACAATAACCTTTATATAATTTCAAGGTTGAGACACAATTTCCCAAAAAACCTCCCACTTGTTGAACACCTTGCAAAAGCTACGAGAGGGAGTAAACATTGTCTCTTAATTGCTAGGGGCCGAAAGGCCCATAATTTCTAAACACCATCTGAACTTCTTTGTTCTCATAGGCTTAGTTAAAGAATCAACAACATTCATCAAAGTCTCTACCTTAACCAGCTTCACCCTACCATCTTCAACCATATCTCCAACAAAATGATATTGTACATCAATGTGCTTGGTCCTGGCATGAAATGTTGGGTTCTTGGCTAGACATATCGCACTCTAACTATCGCAATAAATTGTCACTGCAACTTGTTTTATTCCAATATTTGAACACAATCTCTTAAGCCATATGGCTTCTTTGCAAGCATAAGTAGCTGCCATAGTCTTGTTGACTTTCTCTTTGTAGCATATTTGTCCTTGATGTCAAAACTGATTGATTGTCACTTGGTTTGGCATTGGCATTATGGTACTTGGTGCATTTGGTTATTGTTGTATTCAGTACTTTGTGGACAGTGATTTGGATGGTTTACTTTTCATTTTTTTTTGTGGTATTGATCATGTTGGATTCATGTGCAAAAGATATATATATCACATGGGGTTATTCTTTCATACAGGTTTTTTGGCATGTATGTCTAGGTTTCAGTGATATATGGCTATTTGGAAAAAGTTTCAAGTGATACATCATTGATCATAGTATTATTTCAGGATCTTGCAAGGCTCAGTTGATGATCATGCTACAGGTTCTTTGGTTCAAGTTGAATAAATGGTGGCACATTTTAATTGTGAGAGGTTGCATGTTTCATTCTTTGAAAGTTTAATTAATAACTTTACATAAGCCATTTGTGATATATTTACTTCTCACATTATTTTGGCATTTGTGAGATTTTTGTCAAGTATTATTTATATGGCATATTTTTGTGACCACCGGTTATCTTGAAATATCCATTGTCGGTCAAAATGCATTATGGCTTTGTATAGTAAACGGGTCACGTGGACAGTGACTCATGTACCAACAACAATAATAAAGGTCGACAACAATAATAAAGGAATTATTTGAAATATTTGTATCACACAGACTTCAAATGATTACAAAATGAAGTGAAGTTCTCGAAAGCTTTCATAGCAAAGAAGATAGGGAAAAATCATTTTGTCATTTTCGTTTTGTTCTTAAGACAAACCCTAGCCACCTTGCATGTTTATAGTGATAGTTATTGAATCTTCAGTGATGGTTTTTTTGCTCGAGCCAGCAGTATGATGGATAGTGTAGAAAGAAGAATGGTTGACTTGCAGCTAAAGCGGAAGTAAAGAAGGAAGATCTTGTGAGATTTGCTTTCATTTTTTGGCCACCATAGTAAGGTAATATCTGCACAATCTTTTGGTTCTTTGAAGCAAATGTTGATAATTTTTTCCTTCATCGAAAGTGAAAAGGTAAAATGATTTCAGTTGCATTTGTTTCTAATTCAGTTACTTCGAAATGAGAATAGACAGTTTTTGTTCAAATGCATTTTCTGTTTTTGATAAACCCTAGTTAACTCAAGGGTTTCAAAATTTTGGAATAAAGGGTTTACAAAATGTGAATAAGGTTTTAATATTCCAGTCTATAAAAGAATAGTATTTTCAGCCATTGAAAAGACACGGAGGTTGGAATGAAATAACAGAGTTTTTGTGAAAAAGAATAAGGGTTCTGATAGAAATATTCTTGTATTTGAAAGAGATAGATGAGAGCTTAAATTGTTTGATTTGTCTGGTTCAAAAATAGAGATAGCATTCAAAATTTCAGTGTGATTAACTTGGTACTGTCATATTCAGTACAAATTATAATGGGAATTATTGTATATCTTTTATATGTACTCTGTTGATATTTTGTAATTGCAAAAATAATGCAGTTATAAGGTCCTGACAGTTTGCATGGTTATTGAGAAACTTTGTAAAGGAGTTGGTGCTCCTACTGAAGTTGGTGCTTTATAATTTCGGTGTAGTTGGTGCTCTAAGTGGATAAAGGAAATATTTTTTGAGTTGTTTTTATTCCCCATGAGCGTTTTCCACTCAGGACAAATTTTTGGTGCTATGTGATGTTTCTATGTGTATTTGCTTGATTACAATATTGTCATTAGTTGCATGAAGTTGTTGATGTCAGTCATTCATTTTTTTCATATGTCAAAATAATTTCATGCAATGCTCTGATACATGTTTATGTTTCTTTCTAAAATGTTTCAAAGTATAGAGTTCAAACTGTCGTGAATGTATGTTGTTAAATCTATTATAAAAGAATGTTCAGTCTGACATAAATTGTGAATCTAAAGCATTATATAGAGAATTGTTCAATCAATTTATATGAAAAATTTATATTATGCTTTGACAATGGTTTGTAAAGTTACTCAAGACAATCATTTTGTTTAAAGGTTCTTTGTTGGTTGTTTTCAAAGTCATCATTCATTGTGCATTTCAAGTTTTATAAGTCAAATTTTCACATTACTCTTATTCACCCCCCCTCTCAGAGTAATTCATCTTCCAACAATGCTTTGTGTGTGGTCAATTTTAAGTGTATGATAAATGTAGATTAAAAAAAAAACAAATCAAACACACCAATAAGACATTATATTGAAGAAAACTAATTAAAAAAAATAAACAAACTCTTAAAGCAACAGTTCCTTCAATGATGTCCCATTGTCCTCTATCTCCAATGTTTTTGTTGATTCCAACTTGCTCTCAGATTGTATGCTAGGCTCAACAAATAGTCTTCCTAGAGAACAAGATTAAATATGAATGCATGCTATGCTAAGATATGATTAACATTCTTAAACTAAACATGATTTCTAGAATATAAAATAACGAAATTATGAATGCTAAAGCTGATAATAATAATGCTAAAATGCTAATCGCATGTCTCTAATGTGTGTGTGTGTAACCAATGCTTGGATTCACGGGGGTATTTATAGATTTTTCGAAAGCTTCTGATTGGTTGATGTGATCAATGGATGTGATAATCCTAGCAGATCAAACTGTCAAAGATGGAGAAGACTAGAGAGAAAAATAGAAGAAAAATAGAAAGCGGGATTTGTTTCCTCTTTCATGGAAGAGATAAGATGAGATGATAAAAATAATCTTTTTAGAGGATTTTGGAAAGATCTTAAGAAGATAAATAATGAATTATAAATTCAATTATTTATTTATGGGTGACATGGAGATTTTTCTCAATTAAATAATCATTTAATTAAGATTTGAAGAATAATAAAATATTTCATAATTAAATAAAATATTTAATTATGATTTGAAAAGATATGAATGATATTAATTAAATAAAGATATTTAATTAAATTTTTTAGGAAATGACATGTGGATGAAATTAATTAAATAAAATATTTAATTAATTAGAAGAAAGATTTGAAGGAAATATTTAAATTTAATTAAATCAAAGGACTTAAGTAAATTCAAAAGGTGATAATTAATTAAGATAAATAAAGGGTATTTATTTAATTAATTAAGTAGACATATGAATGTGAAATAATTAAATAAAGTGAATTTATTTAATTAAGGTGGAAGAATGAAGTGAACGAACAATATAATTAAATTAATTAAATTTAATCATATGTAGATGACTTTAGAGAAATAATAAATATTTAATTAAGTGCCAAGATTAATTAGACATGACCAATTTTATGCATATACACTTTGCTTTAGTAGTGGACAAAGCAACCACAACCTGTCACTTACTCATCCAACTAATTGCACCACCGAATAATGTGAACACATAAGTGTTGGTGGATTGTCTGCTATCAATATCACCTTCCTAGTTTGAATCCACATAACCATGAATATCAAGGGAAACCTCATCTTCAGTCACATTACTATGATAACATAAGGAGTAATCTAAGGTACTGCACAAATATCTGAAGACCCTTTTGCATGCATCCCAATGAACTCTACCAAGATTAGACATATATCTAGAAAGAACTCCCACTACTTGGGAAATGTTTGGTCTAGTACAAACCATAACATACATCAAAATTCCAACTGTACTCTAGTAAGGAACTCTGCTCATGTCTTCCATCTCTAATGGAGATGTTAGACAATCTGAAATAGATAACTTTGTTCCAACAGAAAAGGGAACACACAATGGTCTACAATCCTGCATGTTAAATCTCTATAAAATTGAATTGACATACTTACTTTGGCCAAGCCATAGCTTTCTATTCACTCTATCTCTTTTAATTTCCATCCCAAGAATGTGTATATCTGCACCAAGATCTTTCATTTCAAATTTAGTAGCAAGTTGAGATTTTAGTTCTGAAATCATACCTTTCCCTTTTCCAATAAATAACATATCATCAACATATAATGCAATAAACAAGAAATGATCACCATCAGTTTTATAATAAACACAATGATCTGATTTAGAATGCTCAAATCCCAAACTCAACACATATGTATCAAATTTTTGGTACCACATCCTAAGACTCTATTTTAAGCCATACAAAGATTTCTTCAATTTGTAAAGCAATTTACTTTTACCTTTCACCATGCAGTGCTCTGGTTGTCCATATAAATATCCTCCTCCAAGTCACCATGAAGGAAAATAATTTTCACATCCATTTGGTCAACCTCTAAATCATAAGCAACAACAATAGCAAGCAAAAATCTAATGGATGTCATTTTTGCAAAAAGAGAGAATATCTCACCATAATCAGTGCCCTCAACTTGAGAGTAACCTTTTGCAACCTACCTTGCTTTGTACTTCTCAATACCTCCATCTAAACCAATCTTTTTCTTGAACACCCATTTGCAACCAACAGGTTTTCGTCCTTTAGGAAATGGTACAAGATCCCATGTATCATTCTTTTTCAAAGATTCCATTTCTTCATCCATAGAAATCTTCCAGGGTTCTACATCATTCATACCTAATGCCTCTTATATAGATTTGCGTTCATCCATGTTAGTATTCAAAGCAAAGATACATCTCCAATCATCAGGTGTATAGCATTTAGGTGGTTGTCTATGCCTTGTAGACCTATGAACAAGTTGATTTGGAGGTTCTTCCTCCTCTTCTGAAGATCTAGAGCTAGATGAGCTCTCCTCAAATTCTTGTCTATCCATGGGCCTTGATTCAAATTTCTCAGGTGTAGAAGGAAATTGAATCACATCTTCTTGTTTACTTTGTTCTGGTTGTAATGTAACAGAAGCATGCTTAGTTTCTCTAAAAATTAAACTTCTACTATATATTACCTTTTGTGCAACAAGATCCCAAAGCTTGTATCCTTTCACACCATAACTATATCTAATGAAGATACATTTCACAACCTTGTTCTCTAACTTTGTTCACTTCTCCTTTGGCACATGTGCATATGCCTCACAACCAAAAACTCTAAGATCTCTTAATGAAGGCTTGCGACCCGACCATGCCTCTATAGATGTCTTATCAACAAGAGCTGATGTAGAAGACTTGTTAATTAGGTAACAAAAAGTGACAACAAGTTCAGCCCAAAACCTTTGTTCTAGGCCAACACCATTCAACATACTCCTAGCCTTCTCCACCAGTGTCCCGTTCATTCTTTATGAAATTCCATTCTATTGAGGAGAATACAGAGTTTCCTTTTTTTCCTGTGAATACCACAATCTTTACATAATCTATCAAAATTATTAGAGAAAAATTCACCACCATTATTGTTAGTTTTATGATCAGATTTAATGTACATAAATTAATTCAAAAACCAAACACAATAACACAACAGATACCCTACGAAAACCCTCCTCTTGAGGGAGAAAAAATCAGCAACAATATATCACTTATATATTGAATCAATCACAATAATGATCCCCATACAAGAGGCTGATATGCAGGCCCAAGTACATGCACCAAAGAGTGATGCAACACAACAATACAAAGAGACAAATTGCTGATGAAAACTCAGCCACCAATAATGTCAATCTGCCTTGAGAAGAACTTGCACTTGTGAAGAAGGAAAAACTATGAAATGAATGAATGCCAAGAGAGATACAATGATGGAGTATAAATACAATATGGAATGGATGGACATGACTCTTCAATAAACACAAGTTGGCCTTTAGCAAGTAATTGTGCCTCTACACAAGAGGTCACCTCCTCTAGAAAATTGCGTCACTTCATAATGAGCCTCATAAATAAATATTAATTAATATTAGCAAATGATGTGTCTCTTCAATTCTTCTCAAGTCGGCCAAGAGAAAGGTATCAAATATAATCACAATTCAAATAGTTGTTAGGCTAGCATTTGAATTGTCTTCATTTGCGCAAACCTAGAAGAAGCAGCCCGATGTTGCTAATAACATCAACACTCCCTCTTAGCTAGGGATGATACTTCCAACTGCACAAGACATATCACCTCATTGTGATGTCTACCACAATGGCTACAACCATATGTGAAAAAGAGAGATATCACCTCATCGTGGTATCATATATCACCTCAACATGATATCAACCATAATGGCTACAACCATGTATGGTATGTACAAGTGTTCATCACTTGCGTGATGTTGTCACCTCAACATGACTTTCACCATGGCTCTCCTAGAGGGTGAAACACGAGTACAAGAAAATCATCACAGACTCTCTCACATGATGTTGTCATGGAGTCACACACATGACATCCACCATGGCTCTCCCAAAGGGTGGAATCAAGGGATTTCACCTCGAACTTCTCTCACAGAGAAGAACTCATTAACAAGGGATTTCACCTTGAACTTCTCTCATAAAGAATAACTCATTAAAGAGGATCACTGATACTGAGATTCCTTCTCAATTAGGGTTGTATTCTCCACCATACCAAGCTTATCTAGAAAGTACACAAACTTTATCCTGGAGAGAGGCTTGGTGAAAATGTCTGTCGTCTACTCATTAGTGCTGATATACCTCAACTGTACAGCTTTCCTCAATACCATATCTTTGATCTAATGGTATTTGATTTCAACATGCTTGGTTTTGTCATGAAACATAGGATTGACATAAAGCTTCACATAGCTCTGGTTATCACAATGAATGATAGTAGGCTCCATTGATGGTCCAAACAATCCTGCAAGGAGCTTATGAAGCCACACTGCTTCCCGAGCTACCACACAAGTTGCAATATACTTTACCTCTATTGTACTCAATGCTACAAATGACTATTTCCTGTTGCACCAGGAAATCATAGCAGATCCCAAACTGAAGCAACATCCAGAGGTGCTCTTTCGATCAATAACACTCCTTTCCCAATCAGAATCAGTATAACCATGCAACTCCAAGTCCACATCTGAAGAATATCTCAACCCATATCCAACTGTGCCATGCAAGTATCTTAGGATATGTTTTGCTGCAACAAGATGTATCTGTCTCGATTCACACATGAACTGATTAAGTGCACTCACATCATAACATATATCTAGTCTAGTGTTAACTAGATACATCAAGGACCCAATCAACTACATGTACATTGTAGGATCCACCAAGCCTGAACTAGTTGTAGCCTCTTTTAACTTATGTAGGTTGGTTTCCATAGGTGTAGACATGGATTTGCAATACATTATTCCAAACCTTTTAAGTATATCAATAGTATACTTCCCTTGACTTAGAATCATCTCATTTGGATTCTACCAAACTTCTAAGCCAAGGAAGTAATGCATGAGCCCAAGGTCCTTCATCTCAAACTCAGAAGCCAACTCCTTACATTTGAGAATGAGGTGATCTTCTCTAGTAAGAATCAAATCATCAACATACAAAACCAAAATCAATGCTTCACCATCAATTACCTTAAAGTACATATTTGAGTCCGCATCATTCTTAGAGAAGCTCAAGCTTGACAAGTAACGATCAATCCTTTCGTATCATGCACGAGGAGCCTACTTAAGACCATACAAGGCCTTCTTCAGCCTAAAAACATGAGATTCCTTCCCATGTACCTTGAATCCATCAGGTTGCTCGATATAAACATCTTCCTCAATCACACCATTCATAAAATTTGTCTTCACATCCATCTGATGAATCTTCCATCCTCTAGATGCAGCAATGGCAATAATGGCTCTGACAGAAGTGTAGCGAGCAACAGGAGCAAATGTTTCTTCATAGTCAACTCCCTCTTTTTGTGAGAACCCTCTAGCCACGAATCTTTTCTTGTACTTCTCAATGCTCCCATTAGCCACATGCTTGATGTTGAAGAGCCATTTTGAAGATACCACAGATTTTCCTTCAGGTCTAGGACTGATGTCCTAGAAATCATTCTTAAGAATTGACTGATACTCCTCATTCATAGCATCTTTCCAAACTTGTTGAATAGAAGATTCCTCAACACTGGAAGGCTCAGACTCAATAATCAAACTCATTAAATCAACATAACTAGAGAACTTATGAGGTATCTTTCTTTCTCTGAAGGTTCCTCTTGGAGCTGCAAACCTTTCTACCTCCTGCATTGTTTTCCTAGCCCAAAGAGGTCTTTTTCTTCCAATCACAATATCGGTAGGCCCATCAGTAGGTTCCAAGGGCTCAATTGGATCAATGTATTCCTTTGGATTTGAAGTCTCCCTCTGAATCTCAAGAGTATGGTCAACTTCCATATCCTAGGGAGACTCTTCAATATCAATCTCCATATGAGTACCCTTGGATCTCCTGAATGAAAAATCTTCCTCAAATGTGACATCCCTACTGATCTCGATCAACTTCTAACCTGGAATGTATATCTTTTAGGATTTTGATGTCTCACTGTAGCCCACGAATATTCCCTTCTTCCCAGAAGGCTCCAAATTTGTTCTCTCTTCCTTTGGAATATGAACATAAACTGGACATCCAAATATCCTCAAATGACTCACCTATGGATTCTTTCCAGTAAAGGCTTCTTCAAGAGTCATGTTCTCCACAATTCTGTGAGGACTTCTATTCTAAACATAGACTGTAGTCCTAGAAGCTTCTGCCCATAGGAAGGTTTGCAAATCCTGGTCATGGATCATGGCTTTTGTTGCTTCCACAATCGATCTATTCTTTCTCTCTGCAACACCATTCTGTTGAGGATTATAGGGAACACTGAACTCCCTCTTAATCCCAGCTTCAACACAAAAATTTTGAAAGCTGCTAGAAGTGTATTCTCCTCCATTATCAGATCTTAGGACTTTGATTCTTTTCCTAGAAAGGTTATCTACCTGAGCTTTAAAATCCTTGAACCTTTCTAACACTTCCTCAGACTCTTTAGTTTTCAAAAAATAAATCCAAGTCTTTCGAGAGCAATCATCAATAAAAAGAATGTAATACAAGAAACCACTCGAAGAAGGAACAGACATTGGACCACATAAATCAAAATGAAAGAGATCTAGAATACATTTAGATTTACTTTCTCTACTATGAAATGGAGCTATTGTATTCTTACCCATTGCACATCCTTTGCAAGTACCTTCATGCTCTTGGTTGAACTTTGGAAGGCCCGAAACCATCTTCTCCATGATAGGTAGAGCTCAGAAGTGAAGGTGAGCCAATCTTCGATGCCAAAGATCACACAAGTTTGAAGAATCATGAACTAATGCCTGAAGTGGATGAGTGCATAGCCTATAGAGGCTTTCATGTCTAACACCAATTACTTGAGCAGTCTTGAAGTTGGAATTCTTCGTCCACACAAGTACTTTTCCTTTGGAGAAGGCAACTTGATATCCTTTATCTTCTAAATCTGAAATGGAGATAAGATTACGCTTGATTCCTGGAACATAAAGGACATCACATAACTGTAGTGTAATGTCAAAATCCAAATGGAGAGTAGAGGTCCCAATCCCTTTCACGGAGTAGCTATCATCATCTCCAATAATGACTTGTTCGGTAGAATCTCTCTTTACCAAGCTTGATAAATGCTCCTTAAAACCAGTGATGTGTCGAGAAGCATCACTGTCGATCAACCAAGTGTTGGTGTCTATAGGTACATTGCTTGACAATGCCAAATAGAACAAGTATTCACAAGAGTCCTTCTGAGGAGAGGCATCATCAACATCTACAATGGTGGCCTGTTGCTTAGGCCTGGATGGACAATGCTTGCAAAAGTGACCATACTTGTCACATCTAAAGCATTGGACTTTAGATAAGTCTCTCTTCTTCTTGAATGCGGGAGCACCATCATTTCCTTTATCTCGATTCCTCTTGAAGAATCCTTTCTTCCCATCTTTTACCTTCTTCTTCGAAGAGTGAGACGCGAGAACATGAATATCTTCATTAGTTGAACTTTGACCAATGCCTCTAGCCACCAATCTTGACTCCTCTTGAATGCAGTCGACCCTCAGACGATCAAACTTAGGAAGTTTGGATCTTGCAATGATTCCTTGAATGTAGGACTCCCATGATAAAGGAAGACCATTGAGAGAAAGCATGGTCAAGTCCTTATCATCAATCACATGACCAATTGTAGAGAGTTGATCTCTCAATTCCAAAATCCTCATGAAATAGGAAATAATTGTTTCTCCTTTCGCTATCTTCACATGGTGTAGTTGTTGCTTCAGTGCAAGTGCCCGGCTGGTGTTGTTGATTTCGTACATCTCCTCCAATGTTTTGAACATTTCCCTTGTCGTCTTCAACTTGGAGACAATCAGAACAATATGATCTTTAACGGAATCAACCAACATCTTCTTTTCCTTGATGTCTTTCTTCCTCCATTGCAACTTCTCTTCTTCCTCCTCTGGTTCGAGAACTTTGGTCTCCACAAACTCATCCAAGTCATTCTCTTCCAAGGTGAGCATGATTCTGAAACTCCATGATGTGTAGTTGGATGCTCCCTCGAGTCTATCCTCAATTTTAAGACTGTTCACCATCTTGACTAAAATAGAGATAGACAAGGATATGAAAAAGAGAATGGAGAGTATCGATGCAATAAAAAATCTGATCATGATCTTCTTCAAACCCACTCTGATACCATGTTCGTGTTATGATAGAATTTAATGTACAAAAATTAATTCAAAAACCAAACACAATTACACAACAGATACCCTAGGAAAAACCTCCTCTTGAGGGAGAAAAACCCAACAATAATATCACTTATATATTGAATCAATCACAATAATGATCCCCTTCCAAGAGGCCAATATGTAGGCCCAAGTACATGCACCAAATATTGATGCAACACAGCAATACAAAGAGATAAATTGCTGATGAAAACTCAGCCACCAATAATGTTGATCTGCCTTGAGAAGAACTCACACTTATGAAGAAGGACGAACTATGAAATGAATGAATTCCAAGAGAGATACAATGATGGAGTATAAATACAATATGGAATGGATGGACATGACTCTTCAATAAACACAAGTCAGCCTTTAGCAAGTAATCCACAAGAGGTCGCCTCCTCTAGAAAATCGCGCCACTTCATAATGAGCCTCATAAACAAATATTAATTAATATTAGCAAATGACGTGTCTCTTCAATTCTTCTCAAGTCAGCCAAGAGCAAGGTATCGAATATAATCACAATTCAAATAGCCATTAGGCTAGCATTTGAATTGTCTTCATTTGCACAGACCTGGAAGAAGCAGCCCGACGCTACTAATAACATCAACAATTATCAATCCTCAAAAATTTTATTTTCTTTCCAATTTGGAACTCAACCATTGCTTTAAATTCTTTAAATCGACTAAAAACTTCAGATTTACTCTTTATTAAATATACCCATGTCCTACTATAATCATCAATAAATGAAACATAATATGTGGATTTACAATTGAAGGAACATCTATAGGATCAAACACAACAAAATGAATAAGATCCAATACACCACAAGATTTATGAGAACCTGAGTAAAATTGAACGTGGTTTTGTTTTCCATAAATGCAATGCTCACAAACATCAAATTCAAGATTACAATTAAACAAACCTTCAACAAGGTTTTCATTTTTCAAGGTCCTTAGAACCTTTTCTCCAATGTGGCCATCTTTGGTATCATAACATAGTTTTCTTTGTAGGTTACTTTGTTTCAAAAGAAAGAGCACCCTTGGGTACCCAAAAGCCATGACCATTTGTTGAAGGTGAAACCCTCACTTCTTCTACATACTTTATTTTCACAAAAGTACTATTGCACTCAACGGTGCATGCATCAAGCTTATACAATGTTCCATATCTAACACCTTTAGCAATCATGGTAGCACCTCTGACCATCTTGCATCATGCATCAAAAAATACTATCTGCAAACCCGCATCTATTAGTTCGCTCACAGATAACCAATTTTGTGCTAATCTAGGGATATGCAACACACCATTAATCATTTTTATTCTACCATTAGGAAACCTGATTTTAACTTTACCACATCCAACAATGTTTAAATGAGAATCATCACCCAAGTACACCTTACCTCCATCAAATTCTTCCTATTCAGAAAACCATTCTTTATTAAAGGTCATATGGAAAGATGCACCCAAGTCAATTAACCATGTGTCATTACCTACATGAGTTGCCAAAGCTGCAATGAATACATTACCATCTTCCTTCTCGGACTTAGAATAATAATCAAATTTCTTCTTTTTCTTCTTCTTTTCTTCTTTGCATTCCTTATGAACATGTCCAGGCTTACCACAATTCCAGCAAATAACTTTGGACTTTCCAAGAGATTTAGATCTCCCCCTGGATGAATTTTTCAAACTTCTCATTCTTCTTTCCTTTTTCCTTAGGTCTTCCACAAAAATTTAGGGCCTCCTTGGCAGTGATACCTTCCTCCTCATCTCTTCAAAAAGAAAAGAACCCACCACATCTTCAGTCTTCAAAATAATAGTACTCCCAATAGCTATAACAAGACAATCCCATGAATCAGGCAAAGAACAAAGCAAGATCTGACATTTCTCCTCATCCATTTTGACACCAACTGATGCCAACTGAGCCACCAACATATTGAATGCTTCCAGGTGATCTGTGATTCTTCCACCCTCTTCCATTCTCAAGGAATACAATTTCTTCCTCAAGAAAATCTTGCTCACTAAAGATTTGGCCTGATACATCTCACCAAGCTTCTTTCATAGTTTCTGTGAAGAGGCCTCCTCATGGACATTAATTAAAATAGAGTCTACCAAACACAATCTGATTAGACCCTTGGCTTTACGGTCCATAACATCATATTGAGCAGCCTCAGTAGGATTTACAGGCTTTGAAACATTCTCATCAACAACATCCCACAGATCTTGATCTATCAACAGATCCTCCATCTTCAGCTTCCACATCTCAAAATTATTTTCAGAAAATTTCTCCACCTCTATTCTCTTTGATGAACTTGTCATCTGAAACCAAAGGTGATCAGGCTCTAATACCACTTGTAAGGAAGCTAAGGTAGCAGAACAACTTCCTACACTAATCTTGAGAGGAGAATAATGCAAACTTTTATAGATCTTTAACAATTACAAAAAATTAAACATAAATATCATGCATATCGTGACACATTGATTTAGGTGGGGAAAAATCTTTAGGGAGAAAAACCCCATACTCCAAAAGCCACCCAATATATTATTCAGTAAATCACAAATATTACAATATATTTGCAGAGAAATATTTTCATAGGAGTATCACCACTTAGAGATCAAGAGACAACATGGCTGCTATCAGACTCTTAGAATATAGCATCGTCTATCTCTCTACTACAATTGTAATACAATGCCCTCATAACATAGAGTTACATTCTATGGCAAAACAAGCCAACAAAATATCCACCATTAGATCTAAAACCTAATAATTAACGGTCTAGATTTACAATGTATCATTTATCTAATGTATGTCAGCCATTTTAGTAGTTTCCTGAAAAAGTTAACAAAAAATTGTTTACACGCATCCCACTCTCCCCCCTTGCTGCCATTGTATATTACACCTATTGGTGTGACTAGGAAATATATATATATATATATTAACCTTTATATAATTGCAAGGTTGAGACACAATTTCCCAACAATATGAATCAAAAAATTGATGCAAACAAGATCATTTGTCCCATTGGTTGCCTTGTCCCCTATGTTATTGTTTATTTCATGAAAATGCTACTCAAGAGTAGCACTACAGAGACCTTGATTTTCTTGATTCATAATTATTTGACCTTTGGGAAAGGTTTTATTTTGTATGTGGTGGTCCTACCTACCATGCTAGTTGTATGAGATTACACCAAGTTTAACAAGGAGTGGTGTATGATCAAATTTCATCTCAATAGGAAAATTCCCAATATCAAACTCCAACAATCTAAAAAAATAATATTGGGAGAAAATTGCATAGTCTACCACACTTTGACCATTATAATTTTTGTAGGTGATACTATTTGAATTTGGCCAACTTGTCATACCATTGCAAATTACCACATGCTATACAAGCTACAAATTCCTAATAATTCTACCCCAAATTGTGTGACATTTCTATTTCCATCTTGCGATGCTTTCCCAATGCTGACCTTCTCCTTCCTCCAACCACAATGGAATGTTGTCTCCTCTTTCTTCACTATTAAACTAGAGAGATTGATTGTTAGTTTTCCTTGCATTGAAGTTGCCTATTAAAACTATTTCCCCCAAGGTGCTAAATATAGAAATGTCTTTTTAATGAAGGATACAGATCTTCATTATAAAAATATTTTGTTCTTTAAATCTTTGAATTTTGTGGTGCAAAGTAACATGCAACTAATTTGAAAGTAACCTCATTATCTATTATTTGCAACCATATGCATTTCTTATTTGGGCCTGCTTTCTTGAATTTTGCAATTCCACCCCAACTCTCTTTGATTAGAACTGTGACACCCCCATATCCATTACCTATTTCACTCCCCTCTATCTAAACTGAGATTTTCTTGTATCTGTCAAAATTTGAGACTTTGCAACCATCATGTTCACATATTTTTGTAAGAATAATAATGCATTTCCCCTTTGCTATGGGCTCCAACCCAAGTCCTCTTCTCCATGGATAACCTCTACAATTCCAACTTACTACATGTAAATATTCTATGGGGCCCTAATCCCTAATTCTTGTTTGATAAAAGGTTGCTGATTTGAGATTTCCCATTCTTTAGCCATGCCCTTTTTCCCTCATTTCTTGTTGCTTTCACTTTTCTCCCATTCCTTCCTTTGTTCTTATGTTGGAAAAAAGTCAAATATTTGTCTAGGTAGATGTGTGTGCCTTTAAGTAACCCTCTATTCTTTAAAATTGCATTCTTGTCTTCTATATTTCTCATGATAACTCTTACATGTCTATCCCTTCCTCCATATATTTTCTTTGTAAAAAGTTTGCTTGTTGGATATACCTTGTCCACTTCAACTTGTTTTTAAAGAAGTGCCTTACTAAAATGTTGGTTCTCTCCTCACCGAAGTCCCTCAGACCTTTGATAATGATATTTGTAGTCTTACTTTCTTTGTATTTTTCTTCTCTTATTTGCACTTTGATTTGATTTTTTATGATTTCTTTTTGCTCGTTTGATGATCCACTTACAATTTGTGACCATGATTTGGCCTCCTCTATATTTTTAACTGGATTTCTTTTATTTCCATGTCTACTAATACTGATTGAATCTCCTTTATCTATATTGTGTCTCTCCCTTCATATTTGATTTCTTATTCTCAATTGTTTTTAGTTGCTCTAATAATTGTTTTGAAGTAACCAATTCTTATTGTCCTCTTTCCATATTATTTTGGAGGTTTAAATTTTAGTCTGAGTAATTTATTTTCTCTCTCTAGCTTGCATCTGAACTCTACAACTTCTCTTGTCTGTTGTCTTCACACAATCCCCTTGTTTCTAAAATTAGACTTTTTGCATGCTCATGAAATCCTTCACATATAACTCTGATGATCATATTAATGGTATGGATGTGGGGCTGTATATGTCCTTATTGTCTTGAGGTATTTCTTCACTAACACCTTTGTTTGCGGTGGGTCCTCCTGTTTTGTTCATTTTTGGCTCAAAATTCTCACCAATTCATACCAGATTTTCCTTTCCTTCATTCCCATCTTGCACAATTTTCTCTCCTATTTGAAATATCTTACTAGATATCTCGATATCTCTATATTATCACTGTTTACTTTCAATGAAAGACCAAATTCACATTGTGCCATCACACATTTGAAGCAACTCCCTGCCTGAAAAACGTGATGAAAAGAATACACACTATGCAATAAAATTATCGCATATGGAGGTAGGTCTTCAGATGGTTTTTGATGTTATACATCACAAAAAATTGTTGTCGTCGGGTCCAAAATGCCCAAGCTTGCTCTCAAACATCCAATTGGTTGCGAAACATGCCTTGCAATGGTTTCTTCAGTGCCCTATAGAAATTCAAACTCCCAACAGAAGGGATTGCAATGCCCCTGCAACAAAAATGATGTACAATCTTTACAAAATTGTTTCATATCCCTACACTAGTGAGAAACACCTGAAACTGGTTTGGAGGGTTTATATTGTTGTTTAAACAATGTTTGATGCTACAAATAAAAGTGTCTCTAGTGCAAAAGCCTTGTGCTGGTTTAAAATATCCTAGCAATGGTTCAAAGCACCAAATGGTGATTTCCTATGCCCAGACAAAGTAGAAAAATGCCATGCAAAGATTCCCAACGCCCAGCTATAGAGGAAATGTGCTCAGTTGTAAGGTAAAATGTCCATGAAATTGTGTCACACCATTTAGAACAAGGATGCAAATAACCTTGTCTCGAGATCAAGAGTCTAATGCTTTTGAAACCCTAGTCTTTTTAGATCTTCTTTTCAATGTGTTGTGAGTAGTCGTTGCAGAGAGATGAGTTTTGGTTTGTCTCATTTTATAGTGATGTTTCTCTAGTGAGGCTTAGTAATATTTTTCTATAATCTTTGCCAACTTAAGAGAAGCATAGGGAAAGTGGATAGGCTCAAAGTGCAAAGATTGATTAGAGAAATGTAGACTACAAAGGGACAAAGAAATGTAAACAAAATACAAGGAGAAATGGCTACACAACTATTTGACAAAATGTCTCTTTGTATGCATTAGTTGTAGAGTAAGTTTTTAATAGAGATTTTGAACAAAGACATTCTTTAGCAGTTTAAATGAATGCAGGATGTGAATTACTTTTCAATCTCTAGATATTTATGAATTCCTGCAATATTAGAGAGAAGACAAAATAAATATATTTGTAAGATAACATTAAAGGTAAATGGTTGTAGGCAATCTATTTTATGAAATTTCTGATTAGTTGGAGGAGAAAATGAAGAGTTTTTGGAAGCAAAATGTATGATACAAAGTAGGTTTTCACTTCCTAGTGAAATGATGGGTACTGGGAGTAATTTCATTCTTCTATAGGGTAAAAATCAGATTGGTAAATACATTTTTATTCAAGGGTAAAAACTTGGACATGAGTACATATGAAAATGTGAAAATTATTCACTTCCTAAAAATAGGGAAATAGGGAGGAGAAGTGTTTAAATATGCTAAGGCATATTTCTTTATGCTTATTCAATTGTACGCCAATGATTCAATTTTTGTCCAAGTGTTACTATTATTTTCAATCCAAGTTTCTTGTCTTCTCAATATGTTGTAATCTTTGGGTTTTGGAGAGGTTGATGGATTTTTGGTCAGTCTTAGGGTCAAGTTTGTAATTATCTAAAATTCCTAGTATCAAATTGATGCAAAACTCTGCTTAAATATGAAAATTACTTTCTAAGTCTAATTTATGCTATGTCACTCTAATACTTCTTTAGTAAATCTATATAAGACTCATTATTTAGTAAATCATTGATGTGGTCAAGGTTAGATGTCCTAGGTTGTGGTGAAGGGAAGCCTAGATCATGCAACCCTTAGAGTCACAACAAAAATAAGGAGATAACATAGAAAGGGCTTGAAATAATTATGTTTCATTATAGTAAACAATGGAGGAATTACAAATATTACAAAGATCCCTAATGGGATATCTACAACTAACATGCATGCACTAACTTGCAATGACTCAATGTCACTCTTTGGTTCAACTCTATAACAATTAACTCAACACACTATCTACCCAACTACTTTTAGCATTGGAATATGTTTGCAGTGCCTTCTATCCACTCACAAATGGGGAAATAGAAACCATTTCACTCTTTTGCTACATGCCCAATCCTACTCTTGTCTTTAATAGACTTTCTTGAATCTACCTTCCTTCCCACTTCTTGAATCAACTCCCAACCTAAAAAATAGATTCCCAATCTCATCTAAATTGTACATATAATATTTTTGGCCTCAAGACTACCCCAACCTCCACCATCCTCATTCAAATACTTCGTCTTCCATTGATGAGAATCAAAATTACCCACTCTATTGATCAAGCTACTAGAAGCAAATTGTGATTGAATGCCCATATTCACAAATGTGTAAAATAGAAATCACTTCACTCTAATGAAAGATAGGAAATTCCACTCTCATCTCTAATATATTATCTTGAATATGCCTCTCTTCTCACTTCTTGAATCAACTCCCAACCTAAAAACTAGATTCCCACTATCATCTCAATTGCATATATAATTGTTTTAGCATCAAGGCTACACCAACTTCCATAATCCTCATTCAAAACCGTATTCCCACCAATCAAATTAAAAGTTACCTACTCCATTAACTTCATTAATTTTCATTGATCCAACTACTAGAAGCAAATGATGATTGAATTGTTAGTTGTCTTAGCCAACTAACTACCTAAGACATTTGTGTCATTTCCCTTCTATAACTAACACATGGATGTTGTCTTATCTATCTCCTCAAAGTTTGTGTGAACAATGATCACACAAAACATCACCAACCACCAATGTGCACCATCGTACCAAAAAATCTATTTCTTGGAAAATCATAAGGTTCCCTTGTGTTCAAAACTCCTAACTGTGTACAATCTACTAATGGGTGAAACCACCACTCCCTACATCTATCTTAATATGCAACTTCAATTCATTTAGTAAGAATTTTTATGATGCATGGATCAAAGCCTTTTATTAAAACTACATTATGCCACCATGTGTGTTTGAAATCCATGTGAGCCACTTATTCTTTTATTGTCACTAATTAATGCAAAAAACTAGTGCCCTTGGGATGCCCCTACATCTAAGTGGCATGCATATTTGCATATCAATGCTCCATTATTTTCTCTATCCCCCTTAAGTCATCTCCGCACAATTCTTCCATGGTAACTTTACCCTATTATGTATGCTAGAGACACTTATGTGAGATACTAAAGACATCATGGGATATTATGATCCCCTTCTTAAATTCCTTCATAGAATTTTTATCTATAGTTGTGCTTTCTACTCTATGCATCAATATTAACATACATCACTCTTTATCTACTTAACACCTTTCATTAGCTTCGAGTTGATTTCCTCTTGCACTAGTTTCTTCTTTTACTAGCATACCTAGTATGTCACACAAAATGGGAATTACACCTCCTCCCCTAAGCTTCCTATGGATGTTTTATATAACCAAGATTGTCCATCCTTATCCTTTGAGACTTATATGAGTCTCTTTATCCCTTATTCTAATGTAGGTTTCCCCTACATGTCTACTATGGAATTACATTAACCTTCTCTTCTCCTATATTTATCTTCTAGGAAAATAGCTATTTTTCTTCCCTACTTCCTCCTCAAGTGTTGACTCTAAGCACCACCCATGGATGTGAAGCTTGGAGTGATTTACATGGATTTGGAAGAGCTTGTGTGAAGACTTCATCATCCTAGAATTATTTTGAGTCATAACAAGTATAGAAAGGAAGTATCTTGATTTATTACCTTTTCATAAATTAGTTTTTAAGGTCCTTGAAACACATTTCAATTTATCAAGATCCTTTGAATCCCTAATATTTTTTACATTGGAATTATGCGTAATAAAAGGAAGTTTGATTCATTCTCCTTATGAGATGTGTACCTTTGTGTTTATGTTAGCATTATAATCATCTAATTGAAAGAACACCATACATTGATCCATTATAAGGAGGTGTATCTTTGTGTTTAAGTTAGCATTGTAATCATCTAATTGAAAGAACAACATACATTAATTCATCTCATTGTGTTTAAGGAGTTGTATTATTCATCTCATTGTTTGAATGTTAATGAAATAATTTAGCTATTTGTAGTATACTTTATAAATCTCTCCTTGTAAAATGTGTTGATTTTAGAATTTTGATTTCAATAGTTAAATTTTGAGTAGATATTTCAATTGGAATTAATTATTAAGAACTAAGGATGTCTTCTCGCTACTTGTAAAGGTTATTAAAATTAAAGAAATACAATTCTAAATAGTTAAAGTTTAAGAGGGAAAAAAATTTCTCAATAAGTATATCTTAACATGAAAAAAACTTGTTTCTAGATAGTTAAAGTTAATGGAATTTTAAATGTATTAGGCTGCTATACTAAGAATATTTCTCATTTAAAAAATATATTTGAAAGAAGGAAACTTAGTTGATAGATTGTAATGAATAGTAGAATATGTTAGTTGTTAATGCACAGGTCCTTTCTCTCCCCTTGGAAACTTAAGTTGAGAGAATAAAATCAATTTAGATGGTACATTATAGTGGAAATTCTAAAATGTAGAGTATTATACATTAAAGATTCCTTCTTTCTCTATTGAATATCAATTCTTTTGAAGTTGTTCAATGGAGAAAAATGAAATCTTTAACTATAATAATCAAACCCATTAGGGTAAACCTACATTAGTGAGTCCCAAACTTGTCACACTAGTTTTTCAACTTCGAAATGAGAAAATAACTGAAAGCACCTTCGTTTGAAGGTATTTCTTCAAATGAAGGTACCTTCATTTGAAATTATTTCTTCGAAAGGTGAGACAAAAAATACTTTCGTTTGAAGGTGGATCTTCATTTGAAGAATTAAAATGTAAAAAACCTTTGAATCAAGGTAATTTTCAAAAATGAAAAAAAGGACCTTCAAACATTCATTCCAAGGTCCCTTTTTTCCAATTTTCGAAATTACCTTAATTTGAAGGTATTTTTTTTTTTTTATAGAAATGGCATACCTTCAAGTGAATGTACCTTTGTTAAAAGCACCTTTGAATGAAGATATAGAGCACCTTTGAACGAAGGCCCTTGAATGGCCTCTTCCCTTTCATTTGAGATTTTGCTTAGAATTTTCACCTTCAAACCTCAGGTTGAACCTTGAAATGGAATCAACCAAACAAGATATTTGGTAGGTTTGTAGCACTTGAAGTAAGCTTTCCAATGAGTATAAAATTGAATATATTTAATTTGATTATTATACTTATTTTCTATTTTCTAGTGAAGATAGGCTTTTAGTAATTGTGAAGGTCTTTGTTCCACACAAATGGGAAAATAGTAAAATAGATAATAAAATAATTTGAAAAATATATGTGCATTAGGTATTGATGTTCTTATTTCAACAAAAAACATCAATTTGGATAAATAAATAAAAATGTGTTACCAAAGTAATCTATGTTTGAATTATATTTAATTTCACTTCAAAAAGTTGTATGAAAAAATTATGCAACATAAAACTATGCACTAGATATCGATGTTACAAATCTATATTTAAAAATTAATAATTTAGTCCTTTCTACAAATAAAGTTACGCTTTATTGAAATAACATCACTTTTTAAAAATAATATTAGTTGTAAAAAATAAGTTATTAAAAGTTACAAAAAAAATCAAATTATTTCTTAAATTAAAATTATATTTTTATTATCTACAAACAAAATCTAAAAACTCGTTGGTTCATGTTATCTTCAAATTATTAATGGTTTAGTTGCTATAAGTGTCAGAAAGTGAAAATTTGATGAAAATTTCTTATTTCAATGTCCTACCTTACAAAAAGTGGGACACACTATTGTGGAATCATCCATTAGCATTTTCATTCCTTCTTTCTATATTGTATTTCAACTTAAAAGAATGATTTTTTCAATTATAATAATCTAATCCATTATTATTCTCACTGCAATGCACTATCCAAATTGATTTTATCCTTTCAACTTAAAATTTAACAACTAACAACATTTACTAACTATCAACTAAATTTCCTTCTTTCAAATAAATGATCAATAGACAAAATAAGGCTTTAACTAAAATAATGTAACCCACTATAATCTAAATAATAATAATAACCTTTAACTTTAGTACCTATGTGTGAGTTGTGCAGCAAGATCCTTCCTCAATTTCACCTAGGAGTGAGGGACATTTTCAAGAGGTTGTTTCTACATCTTGAAGTATTTGAGGATATAAATATGTGTGTATATATATGCTCAAACAAAATAACCTTTATAAAATTTTCCTCACTCCTAGGAGGAATTGAGGAAGTAGGGAATTTCCCACACCTCACAAATAGGTACTAAACTTAAAGGTTAATATTATTAGTTAGATTATATTGGGTTAGATTTTTTATTTTTTTATTTTTAATAACTCTCTCTCTACATATATAGAGAGGAAGATTATATATACATACTACTCCATCACCAATAACATTATCATTTAATAATAATATTAAACATCAACATCAATAACAACAATGAATCAAAATTAAAATACCATTATGTTGTTAATTCTCAAAATGAAGCCATAAATGTTTAATTTCAACTAATTATAACTTCATCATGCATTGTAAATCAATGATTCTTAGAGTTGATTGAATAATAATGAATATTTGAAATTTCATTGTACATATAAATTCAAATGAGTCATCTGCTCATGACAAATTTTCATTCCAACAATAACCAATATTTCTAATTGAGTCACTAATCAATTTTCAACAGTTCTTAGTCTTTACCACAATAATTTTTGTTCAAAATTAAACAAATAGAACATGTCTACAATGTGACTAGGTTTACAATCAGTAATCTTCTTTCTGGAATATCTTCCTTTTCAAACTCAAACAAGAGATATTATTATTGAGATGATTCCACCCTACCATGAAGCGACATGTTTCCCCATGTTACTCCACAAGAGAATCCTAACCCATCATGAAAGGTCTAGCTAATTTTGGTTTGCATGCAATGCATATCTATGTTATTTGATGTTACTAACATAATGTATTCCTACCTCATGCTTTAATAAACAAACATGCATTTAAATGCATTGTCCCTTAACATCGAGGAGTGGTGGAGAGAGAATTCAAACAATTAACTATGTAACAATTCAGATATATAGCTTTGGCCAAATTAATTCCTTTACTTACCACAATAACACCTATTTATGCACCAGGTAGCTTTATAATTAAATTGTGAATTTATTAAATTCTAACTCATTATTAAAATATATATATTTGGAAGCATGATGCAGTAATGCACCTATATAAAGAGTGCTTTTAATTGATTTCTCATCTTACGACATAAATTAAGGTTCAATAGTCATAAGGTTACTGAATCTGACATATAATTGTTGATAATGCAAGTTAAGAATCACTAAATCCAAAATTCTATACAGGTTCTACATGAGTATTATGGTCAAGATGCAACCTCTAACATGGCTTAATAAAGTATAGGATTGATGTGAGATTTGATCTTATCAATCACCTAACATACTTTCAAGGAGCTTGGACTTACCAAGGTTGGAGAAAGAAGAATGAATAACTCTACTCTCAAGTTAATAAAATTCAATAGAATGAAACTCAATTAATGGCCCAAATAGTGGTTTTATCTTTATATACTATTATATACTTGAATTCATATGTACACAAGTGCATTCAAATAAATAGGAGTAAATGTATAATATATTTATATTTATATATGCATAGGTGGATTCAACTATATATGAGTATATATAGATACTTGGGTCTGTATGGTGCCTACACAAATGTTATGTATAGATGTTTTTTCTAGAATTGCATTTAATAACCCATTTATTTCTTGTGTGGGACTATGGAAGCTAGGCATGAATAATACTTGTAGAAGTGTGTCATATGATTATATTTGTCCAGAATTGTATATAGTAACTCAAATATTTATTATGTGTAGTTGAGGAAATGAACTCCAAGCTAATGGAAAATAAAATATATACTTCTAATGGATTGATTACTAGATCTCCTAGAGCTACAATCAATTCTAACCTAGGTATAATCTCCTAGCTTATCAATATTTTAAACCCTCCCATGATTTCATTTTTTCCTTTGGAATTCAAATAGAGAAATGAGGATAGTTGAAGTGCCATAATTGGGGTGCTATAGTAAGAATTTGAATGCCACGACCTTAATTTTATACCATGATATACTCACTTGTATATGTGTTTAAATTTTGATGTGAATACTTTAATCACTACTTTGATCTATGAATAAGGTGGTTAATTATGTTATTCACGAGCTACATTTAATATTATACTTAGATATAAGCTAAGTTTGAATACCATTTTTATTATAGATATTAATGTTGTAAATAATGTGATTATATTTTTGGATTTTGAGAAAGGACTAACTACAAATTTGTTGCCATGTGAGAATGACAAGCAATTATCGACACTCTTAGTGGGAAGAAGTGTCTAGCCATCCAAGGGTTATGTGCACAAAAAATATCAACACACACAAACATGTAGCTTCCAAAAACCCATTCAATGCACAATTCAAATGAAACATTCAATTCTTGCAAAGAAATTAACTCTTAAGAACTCTTTGTTTCCTATCGAAAATTTCCTTAAACTTATGTTTTTATTTTCATAGATGAGATCTTAGGTCAATCTTAGAGAAGACTATTGATCTCTTCATTAAATCAAAGATGTCATTAATCCTAGTTAGTGGAAACCTATTCTTTATGGCACACTTCACGTGCATTGACTACAAAATGCTTAATAAGGTGACCATAAAGAATAGGTATCCACTACCTAAGATTAGTGACCTCTTTGATCTAATGAAGAGAGCAACACTCTTCTCTAAGATTGACCTAAGAATTAGCTATGCAGATAAAAACAAAGTTTCAGGAAAATTTTGATACGAGACAAAGTGTTCTTAAGAGTTAATTTATCTACAAGAATTGAATGTTTCATTTGAATCGTGCATTGAATGGTTTTCTAGAAGGGAGATTTTGTTTAGACACTAACACGCTTCATAACCTAAGTAAGGATATATACATACATATATATACACACACACATGTATACATATACATGTATATATGTATGTATATATATGTAGATGTATATGTATATGTATGTATATGCATATCTATATATATGTATATGTACATGTACATGTACATATACATATATATGTATTTACATGTATATAAATATGTATATGTATATGTATGTAAGGCTGGAAATAAACATACAGAAAGCAATCATAAATGAATCAAACAAAGCTTAATTCAGAAAAAGATTATGAATTCCAAAACCCATTACTCACGAAATGAACAATATAAAAACATGAATTCAATGAAACAATGTTTATCAAATGAAGAACAAACAAAGAATTCATCAAGCTATATTGTTACCCATCTCGTGTCGAAGTGTATTTGCAATGATGTTGGATTGTGTTGTATCAATGCAAAGCCTTCATTATGCGTTTGAAAAAGCTTCAATGCGCGTTAATGGTGATCGAAGATGTGTGCAAAAGCTCTCAAGAAATCGAATGACAATTCAACATTACTTCATTGCACAAAAGATGTCAATTCTCCGATCGTTTTTTACGATGAAGAGGATTGTTATATAGATTTTACTTTTTGAAATGAACGTGCAAGATCATAACAATATTGAATCAAAATCAATGGTTGAAAGCTGTTGAGAGGAATTAGATTGCTCAGTTAACTTCTGTGATCGAATCAATTAAGGATGTCAATTGATCAATCAAAGGAAATAGATTGCCTAATCTGCGGAATTGAGGAAATCAAGTTGAGATTTCAGTGGGATTGAAGAATAGATGGATTAGCTAGGAAATAGATGGATCAGTTGACCAATCAAAGTGAAAAATTAGTGACTGTAATTTTCTCAATCACAAAAGGGGGTGAGGGTAATTAATTAATCTTTTTGAGTTGAACGTGCAAGTCATGTTTGACTTTTTACAAATAAAGTTATATTTTTGCGTTGATGATGTTTGAATACTTAATTTAATTGTTCTATTTATAAAGGGGAAAGTTATTTAATTAAACTATTAAGCAATAATAATTTAATTGATTTAGGGGAATAGGGTTTATTAGAGACATAATTAAATAATTTACATTCTTTAATTAATCAGGAGGAATAAAGATTAGATATATGATGAAATGGCGAATTAATTAAACAATTTAAGATTATTTAATTAATAGAGGAGATTAGGGTTTTTGATGTAAATGATGATTGAGGATGAATTACTTAAATAATATTAAATCACGTAATTAATAGATGAATATGAGAAATGATAATAATTAAATAATAATGTATTATTTAATCATTTAGGAGGATAAGGGTGAGAGCTAGTTAAATAGTGTTGTTTGCCAGTCATGGCAATTTAGGGTATCTACATTGCTAGTCAAACCTTGAATGTTGTCTTCAACCAAAAATCGAACTTGGTAAGTAACTTCTCGAAAGCAAAGTTTCAATGTACTACTTTCAAAGAATGTTTTGAAAAACATGGATGGCTTGTAAAGGTATTTAGTGACAATTGTGAACATCATATGTACACTACCATCCACTGGTCACTTAAGACTCTTTAACTATTCCCGTTCCAGTTAAGGCGTAGGATTTGGTGTAGTATGTTGTCGCTCGAGATTGAAGCTACTTTCTTACAATTTCACAACCTTTAATATAGCCCACCAGTAAATGTGCTTTGAGACCTTGCTTATAAGTTCTCCATTGCGATATGTGTCTCATTAGCAAGCCCCCTCTTTAAGGATGACTCAAAAAAATGCAAAAATCCCAAAATGTTTCTCTTCACCCAAGATCGTCAAAAGATGCAGGGGGAGAGGATACACACTCAACTTGCCAATCACAGTAGGCATGTCATACAATTCATCACAATTTCTTTTTTAAATGCCAAAAATTGAAGTGTGAAGTTTGTCAATTCATTTTTTATGTGCACCAAATTAAAAGTATTTGAGACTTCAGTCAAATATAGCAAAGGTGCAAAACAAAGGGATTTGTTTAATTTTTAAGCACTAAACTTGAGTATTTTTATAGCCTTGTCTTAATGTGGTCAACAAAGTAGAAAACGTTCATTTTTCAACATAGAGAAATGTGTTGGTCATTCCATTTTATAAACACCAAATGAAATTTTTGTTTTAACTAAGAAATCTTGTAAAAGTTTAGTTCTAAAACACCAAATTTAAGTATGTAAATTGTGGGGTTCAATTTTACAACACCAAATCGAAATGTTTCCTAAACTATGAAAGCTTTGAAAAGTTCATTTTTAAAACACCAAATTAAAGTGTGCAAGTTGTGGGTTCAATTTTACAACACCAAATTGAAATGTTTCCTAAACTATGAAAGCTTACAAAGTTCAGTTTTAAAACACCAAATTTGAAGTGTGCAAGTTGCGGGTTCAATTTTACAACACCAAATCAAAATGTTTCCTAAACTAAGAAAGTTTAGAAAGTTCAGTTTTAAAACACCAAATTGAAGTGTGCAAGTTGTGTGTTCAATTTTACAATTCACCATATTTGAAATGTTTTCCTAAACTAATAAAGCTTTGAAAAATTGGACTTGGATTGTTTGCCTTCTCTACAATCAAAGTGTTAGTTTTTTTTTCATAAAAGATGGTGCCATATTCTTGCAAATGTTGCATCAATAATATTAGAACCTCCCAGACACAAAACACAATCAAAATTTAGGGTTAGACAATTGATTAAGCATCAAAACCCTACAACCTAGACCAAATTGCGATGTAAGTTAACTTTAGGTGCACCAATGGAAATTTTATCTATACAAAAAATGAAAACCACCTACACCATTGCAAAGAGCATGAAATTCTACCCCATTTTTAAAAAAAACACTGAAAAATACTTTTGTATGACCGAGATATGGTCGTTTGAAGATAGGGTATAAAAGTCTTGATTGCTAGACAATAGCAACTTTGTTTAGGTCAATAGCAACCCAGAAAATTGCAATAGTGGTTGGAAAAAGTACAATAGAAATTAGAAAAAGTGCAATAGTGGCCCTGTCAAAATCATGTAGCTTTCACGTGAAAAAAATTATCATCAGTGTTTTGAAAAAATGCAACCATGTTCTGAAACCTACAATTGCCTAGGAAAACTCAAGGAAATTTTAATGTTAAGGACCGAGGTCCCATCGGGCATGCTAGATGTCATAAGGGGGAAATCAAGATGATAAGGAAATCAAACATAAATGAATTAAACAAGATTTAATTCAAACAAAAGATAGATTCCATACCCATTACTCATGAAATGAACAATATAAATTACCGAATTCAATGAAATCAAACAATGCAAACAAGAAGCATATAATGAATTCAATTAACTAATATTGTTACCCATCTCATGTCGAACTGTATCCACAACAATGTTGAATTTTTTTGTATCGATACGAAGACTCCATTATGCATTTGCAAAAGCTTTAGTGTGTGTGAATGGTGATCGAAGATGTGTGTAAAAGATCTTAAGAAATCAATTGTCAATTTAGCATTACTTCATTGCACAAAAGATGCCAATTCTTCGATCAATTTTTAGGATGAAGAGGATTATTATATAGATTTTGTGTTTCGAGATGAATAATCGAGATTGTGTAGTAAAAGATCCTGATTAACAGTTCAAAACTGTTGAGAGGAATTAGATAGGAAGAATCAGTGGATTTAGATTGCACAATCAGTGTGATTGATGAAATCAAGTTGAGTGTTTAGTGGGATTGAGGAAGTAGATTGAGAGGTTAGTGGGATTGAAGAATAGATGAATCAGTTAGGAAATAGATGGATCACTTAGCCAATCAGAGTGAGAAATCAGTGACCGTAGTTTGCTCAATCACAAAACGGGGTGAGGGTAATTAATTAATTTAATTAAGCTTTTTGAGTTGAACATACAAGTCATGTTTGATTTTTTACAAATAAAGTTATATTTATTTGTTGATGATGTTCGAATAATTAATTTAATTATTCTGTTTAAAAAAGGGAAGTGATTTAATTAAACTATTAAGTGATAATAATTTAATTGATTTAGGGGAATAAGGTTTATTAGCGACATAATTAAATAACTTGTGCTATTTAATTAATCAAGAGGAATAAAGATTAGATATATGATGAAATGGTGAATTAATTAAACAATTTAAGATTATTTAATTAATAGAGGAAATTAGGGTTTTTGATGTAAATGATGATTAAGGATGAACTACTTAAATAATATTAAAACACTTAATAAATGAATATGAGAAATGATAATAATTGAATAATAATGTATTATTTAATCATTTAGGAGGAGAAGGGTGAGAGTTAGTTAAATAGTGTTGTTTGCCAGTCAGGACAATTTAGGATATCTACAATATGCATACATATAGGTATATGTATATGTATATGTATATATATGTATACACACACACACACACACACACACAAACACATACATACATGCATATATATATATATGGTCTCTCATCCCAAAAAAGTAGAGCGATAAATCAAAGTCTTTTTTGAAGTTTAGAATGAGCAAGAGGAAACACAAAAAAAAACTAGAGAGAAGTGAATTGAGAATATTCCAATCTTTGGGACAAGAAACCTAGAAGATGGTGAAACTCCATAAAGCCCAAATGCCTATTCAAGATCAAATAGTCTAAATATTCGAAAACTTTTGAAGGAGGCAACAAAAGCAAGTAAAGAAAATGGAAATACTTTGGAGCAAGAGAAGATTATCCATCAAGCTTCCTTCTTGAATGTTGATTTCAAAGTATTAGAAAAAAATTTAAACATTCATAGTAAGGATAGTCTCATTAATCTCAATGTTAAGGAGTTACAGAAAAAAGTAGTCATAGCTAAATTCATAGGTATCTAGCCATTAATAGATTAGGTTAAATGTTGGATGGGGGAGAAACATTTTGATTTTTAGTGGTTGATTATTAGGTTTTTGCAAAAGGCTTTTTACAAATTACCTTCTAGTCAAAAGAAGACAGCAAAAGAATCATTTGCAGTGGTCCTTGGTTCATGGGGAATCAATGTCCATTTTATGTAGAAATGGATGGTAGGTTTGAATCCTTTATCCAAAGCCCTAACACATGTTTCTATATGGATAAGACTATATAAACTCCCTCATTAGATTTGGAATGGATTTTTTTTAAAGAAACTCGAGGAGGAGCTTGGGACCTTTGTATCTTATTCCCTTTTAATCATTGATGGAGAATTAACCACCTATGCACAACTTTGTGTCCTAATTGATCTCACCCAACCCACCAAGCATTTTATCAAATTGAGTTCATCAATATGTGCTTGGGTTCAAGAATTAGACTATGGATGCCTTCCATTTAGATGTTTTGTATGTTGAAGAATCAGTCAAAAGGCCAAGTTTTGTGATAAAGATAAAAACAAGTGTGGAAGGTAAAAGAAGAAAAGGAGACCTACAGTTTCGAGAAGGTTGACCTAGAGAAGTGTCAAGGTGGAGGGAAGATATGAAATATTAGATGGAAAATTGGCTCAAGAGGACTGTGGAAGCTATGGCTAGAATATAAGATATCAATGTCACTCATAAAAGTAGTAAGAATTGTACCCAAGCCAATAACAAAGCTAATTTGGATGGTAATAGGAATAAATGGAGAAAATCAAATACAAGTGAAGCTAGAGAAGAGGCTAATGTGGATATTGCCAAGGGAACCAAGAAATCTCAACACAATTAGATCAGTGGTGGGAAGAGCTCCCCAATGGACAACAATGAAACTAATTACTTGGAATATCAAGGGCTTGAATGCCCCTAAAAAATAGCACTTGGTGAAGTGGTTGGAGTAACATACTCTAGATAATTTGATGTTGCATGATACTAGGTTGGAAAAGGAAGTAATGAAAGGAATAATGAAAAGCTTTGGGGAAAAGGTGTGAGGGTTGTTGTATCAACAATTGGAAAAAGTAAGTGGCAACTTACAACTTTATGGGATGATAGAATCATCAGGAGGGATATGTTAGACTTAAAAATAAATATCATACATGTTAAAATTTCAAACTCCAAGGAGAATCTCAAGGTAATGACATCCAATGCTTATGGTCCTAGTTTGGAGTGTGACAAAGCTTGGTTGTGGGAAGATTTGAGTGTCCATCAATGGCACCATTGAGGAGAAAAATGGAATGAAGAGGGTGATTTTAACACCATCTTGTGTCTAGAAGAAAAAAGAGGTGGAAGTATGCATTTTGGTTCTAGCTCTCAAGTCTTTCTTTCCTTCACCAATGGAGCTCTTATGGACATCAAACCTTCCTCTAGATAGTGCACCTGGAATAATAAAAGAGTTGAAGAAGATAATATTCATATTAGGCTAGAAAAATTTCTAATGGACTCTAATTGGGGGCTAGAACAAGTCCCCTTCTCCTCACCTTTTGCTAGTTTAGACCACCTACACATATTTCAAGATTTTGAAGGATCCTAAGCTCAAAAGAATCCCCTTTAAGAAAAAATTCATGTGGTCCAAACACCTAGCCTTTGAGGATGAAGAATGTTGGAAGGATATTAAGGGATGTAAGCAACTGATTCTTCAAAACAAACATTACCATATAGAGAAAGAGACCCGTAGATGGAATAAGGAAGATTTGGGGAATATATTTGAACAATAGAATAAAGTGGTGGATAATATAAAAAAGGTGGAGTGCCAAATAAAAGATTCTAGACTTTCAATAAAAATGAAGGGAGCGAAAAATAACTTGATGGAGCTTCACAATCAACTCTTAAGGATGGAGGAAATCTACTAGATGAAAAAATCTAGGGTAAAATAGCTAAAGGAGAGACCAAAACACAAAATTCTTTCATTTGTCAACTAATATTCACAGGCAATACAATAAGATTGATCAAATTATTACTTTGAATGGCAGAGTACTTAAGGATATGAAGGCTATTCAATTGGAAGGACTATCATTCTTCAAGGAGTTGTCACATTCCCTAGCTAACAATATGAAAGCTTAAGACTTTATTGGCAATACCTTAATATCATCTTGAGAGAACAAATTGAAGCCTTATTGAGGTCAACGACATTGGAGGAGGTTGAAAAATAAACTTTTATCTTGGTGTTTGGAAATACCCTAGTTTAGATGAGTTCAAACTTGATTTTTTTCGAATATTTTGGCACATTGTTGTCCAAGATGTTTGGTTAGCAATGGAAGAGTGTAGGAAGAGGAAATTTGTACCTAAAGCATGGAATATCACATATTTAGCCCTCATCCCTAAATCTAAACCCTTGAGTACTTTGATGACTTTCATCTTATTGCTTTGTGTAACACAACATATAAGATTGTTACAAGGCAATGCCCTTGAGGTTGAAATAGTTTATTAACTACAATATTTTTTATGAGCAAAGCAATTTAGTAGGAAGGCAAATCTTGGATGGGATTATAGTGGCCCATGAGTTGAATCACTCTATCAAGCAAAAAGGAATGATGCTATGGTGTTAAAATTAGATATGAATAAGGCTTATGATAGAGTCTCATGCTCCTTGTTATCGACCCTTTATAAATTTTATTTCAAGGAGGATTGATGCAAATGGGTCAAGGATTGTGTATCCATTGCCTCCTTCTAGGTACTTATCAATAGCACCCCACTTGATTTTTTGAGGATCATCAAGGTCTTAGGCAAGGGGATACACTCTCACCATTGCTTCTTTTGCTAGGCATTGGGGAGAACCCTTAAGGAAAAACATAAGAAGGGAATTCATGGTCTCCAAATATCCTCCAAATTATAGAATGTTACTTGTCTTTAGTTTGTTGATGATACTTTACTCCTTCAAGAGGCAAGTGTTAAGGAGGTGAAAGGCATCAAGAAGGTGCTATATTTCTATGAAGTAGGTTCTAAACAAAAGGTGAACAAAAACAAGTCCAATATTTTTTTCTTTATGGCGTTTGGGGGGAATCATTTAATATTTACATAATCCTAGAATTTGAGTGGGCTACCTTGAGCTACTCTACTTGGGAACATTGTTAGTGGAAAAAAAATTAGCCTGGTTAAATGAATGGAATTGATGATCGATTAGTTTTATAACAATCTTTCCTCTTGGAGGGAAAATGGCTATTCCTAGCTACACAAATTCTTATTATCAAAAAATCTCTTATCATTGTCACCATCTACATGTTCGTTTTCCAAATCTCAAAATAGATTGTTAAGGCCATCTTATACCTACAAAGGAATTTTTTATGTAGTGGTACGAAGGAAAAGAGGAAATTTAATTTGGTAAAGTGTGAAGTCGTCTACAAAGATTAAAAAGTGGGGGTTTGGGGTTCAAGAATTATAGAAAAATGAATATATCCTTAGGGATGAAACTCATATGGAGAATGCATTGTGAGAAAAATAGATTATGGAGTATCATGCTAAATACATCAAGAAGAATGATTATAACATTGTGTTCTTATAGAACTCCATCACTTGAGGTTCAATATTTTGAAATTTTTTGAGGTAATCTAGGGAAATTGTGATCAAGGACTTAAGATGGAGGCTTGGTGATGGAAAGAGATCCTCTTTTGGAATTCCACTTAGATTAAGGATAAGTCCCTCGACAAGGAAGCTAAACTTGCAAAAATAGTCCCTTTTTGTGAAGGTGGCAGTGGGACTAAGGCTAGTGATTACATGATATAGATCAATGGCTTCAAGGAGTGGATAAGATTCCCTCAAGTTTCTTTGAGTTGGGACACTACATTTAATTAAATTTTAGAGTTTCTTAGGTCTTGTCACATTCCTTTGACCCAATGGCAAGATCAACTAATTCAGGATGGTTACTCATCTAGGAATGTCTTTGTTTGAGATGCCTACGCTTCCTAGGTGAATCCCAATAATTTTACCTCTTTGTGGACCACAAATTTCTCAAGGCCAATGCCTTCCTATGGCTAGCAGCAAACAAGTGAGTCCTAACATGGGATAGATTTCTTATCTTGGGAATGAATGGTCCCTCTTGATGTATTCTATCAATAAGATATAAGATCCAACTAGTGCTTATTTATATCTTGTCACTTTGTGGAGAAGATGTGGTTGTGGGATAAAGAACATTGGGATATCCCTTGGTTTCCACTAGGGAGACCGTGCATCCAAAGCTTGAGATTGAAAATGATTTGGGATTGGCTCTCATTGTTAATCATTTGGAATGTTTGGCTCAAAAGAAATTGACAAATCTTTGAGGAAAAATCTAGGATACTTGAAAGTATGTGGGATTGTGTGATTGACACATTAGACCAAACAAGGGGGATGTAAGGCTAGCAACTATGCTCTCGTTGGCAACTAACACTTACATCCTACATGAGGATTGGGAGACTAGGTGAACATTCAAACCAACTACATTGTGGATCACCCCTATATTATCATCCAAAATTAGGGGAAGTTATTCAAGTGCATGAAGATTGGTAAATTCCTATATGTTAGATTTCATGATGCTGATTTGGAGATATATTGTGTATGGGACTAGGCTATGCCAAACCAAGCACACCACCTAGTGAATGGCATGGATCATCTCTGCTAGCTAATTAAGTGTGTGTATATATAGCAATGATTGTTGTGAAATATATGTGCAATGACCCCTATGTAACTATGATAGGGGTATACATTATTTATATTTTTATTTAAAAATGGTTTTTAACTATGAATATAGAAGGTCATTCTTTTTATTCATAAGATGGGATGGCAAGTTAATCTACATAATTGAGATGGAACTAGTAAACTATGTATTACTATAATTTAAGCTTTAATGCTCTCTTTTTTGTAGCTCCTAAGTGCCCAACCTAGGTTATACACATAAACACATTCTAATACAAGAAGTAGCAACCACAAGATGTCAATAAGAAGTCCAAAATTTATTTTAATAGAGGTTCAAAATTCTCTCCATATGCTCAGATACATCAAGATGTAGAAAAAACCTCTAAAAATGTAGAAAATGTCTCACTTCTAGGAGGCATCGAGGAAGTAAGGAATTTTCTCCACACCCTCACACATGGGTACCATTGTGAAGCTAACATGTGATGACCATACCATTCATACCATTCATTTTGGGCACTACATAGATTCCTTGGCTAAAATTATTAAAGTTACTATAAAATCTCAAGATAAAAGGTAACTTAGGATATGTATCTCAAACACTTGTAACAACGATCTCCTCCCCAACTAGCATGCTCCTAAACATATAAGCAATTCTCCTAGTTTTATATAGAATGCAAATAACTTTGAATGGGACAAGTATTTACCATCTTTTCAAAATTACACTTCACATTGCATCTACAAATGTAAGCTTTGGATTTAGTCTTTCAAAGATAGCACATGAATTGCAAGATTATCTGAATTGAAATTTTATATATGAAAATTTATCAAGAATGTGCATTTTGGGCTTTCCCAATGGTGTTAGACATACAAAAGAATTCTACTAGATAAAAAACATAGTCTTTGTCACAATTCATTCTTTACATTCAGCTTGATAAGCTCAAGCATAAGAGTTCTGATTCCAACGATATTGTTATCAACAAGGGATAGCAGTGCTCCGTATCATAGTTGGGCCAACTGGAATTGTCTTGTTCCATAAACTTTTTGTGTAGTTCCCATATATGATTGTTATAATTCTCAACGACCTTGACATGTAAATCTAAGTTTCTAACAATCTGCAGAAATAAATCCAGAGAATTGCTTCTTCTTGGGCTAAAGAAAATAGCTGTTGAAGTCTTTGACAATCTTAGTAGGCTCTTCAAAGTATGTGCAAGTCCTACATGGAATTCCCTAAAAAATGTGCTGTAAGAAAAAAATAGCAGTCAGGTCATAATTTTTGCATGCATATTCAAGTGACAATAAACCCCATCTCAAAACCAGAAGATTAATGAAAAATTGGAACAAAACTATATCATCCATGCCCAACAAAAGTGCAAAAAAGAACACACAAAGACAAGTTGTGTACAACACTTCAAAAGTGTGAATCTATTACTCTTTTCAAATTCAAAACATTCTTGTAATATGCTGAATAATCTACAAGCTGCAATCCAAAAGTACAAAATAAATGGCCAAATTTTAGAGCCCAATTTCAAGTATAAAATGAAGAGACAGATTTTGGAGCACAATTCCAAGGACAAAAGAATTGTAATAACTAATAATTCCATCTATAAGCAATGGAAAAACCTATAATTGAATCCTGTAGTTAATAGAAAGGCCAAACGATACCACATAAACAAGAATTAGTTCCACTTAAACCCTCAACATGCAATAAACAATAATGAACTCGATAACTTCTTCAGTGCAATCTGTATCCACTAGTTAAACGTGTTAAAATAGCAATGAAGATTGAACCTAGGTAAGATCAATCCTAGTGTTTGAGCTTCACTTTGAACTATAGGGTAACAATAGTTTGGCTAATCATGAGTAGCTATAGGATTAATTTGTTGATGAATTTGAGTATTTATCACTTCAATCTACTATCGTTGATCCTAAATTTGGTATTAAAGGTATCTATTGGATACAGATATTCAATCAGTTTTCCAAGTCGTGGTTGATAGATGGATCTAACAAAAAGAAGTATTTTCTAAGGGATGGATAGCCATACAAAGAACAAGGCAAGCTCCGCCAATTAAATAAATAAATAAAAATACTTTATGGAGTAGTGACCCAGAATTTGATGATGAATTGTCAAAGTCAGTTTAGTGAGTTGTTAATGAGACAAACCATGTTTGCAACATGATATGGCCTCATGAATTGATCTGTAATTAATGTGGCTGTCCCATTCCTAAATTCATCAACATGAAGATTACATATTTTTTAGTTTTCTTTCATTGAATAAGTTGCCATTCCTTATGTAAATGAAGGAAAATTTAGTTTATATTTTAGAATTATGTTGTCAAGTGTAATTAATCAAAAAGGAAGAAGTAGCTTACAACCAGAATTCATAAATAATGAAGAAAAAATAGCATTTGGCATGGAGAACCCAATTATGGAGAAAACTGTGTAATATATTTCTCATCCCACTATCCTCTTGGGTTACTATAGGTTTATTGCCCTCTTAAGGCCTTCCTTCATGGACATTCTTTACATAAACTAACCCAATATCGTGTAAGAACCTAGGTAAGATCAATCCTAGTGTTTGAGCTTCACTTTGAATTATAGGGTAACAATAGTTTGGCTAATCATGAGTAGCTATAGGATTAATTTGTTGATGAATTTGAGTATTTATCACTTCAATCTACTATCGTTAGTCCTAAACTTGGTATTAAAGGTATCTATTGGATACAGATATTCTATCAGTTTTCCAAGTCGTGGTTGATAGATGGATCTAACAAAAAGATGTATTTTCTAAGGGATGGATAGCCATACAAAGAACAAGGCAAGCTCCGCCAATTAAATAAATAAATAAAAACACTTTATGGAGTAGTGACCAATACTGAAATCTTTACAAAATATGAAAGTAAGTTATACTCAATATAACAGCACGCCTTCCAGAACAATTACAAATATGAAATCTAGTGGAAAACTGTATAGATTATCATTAAAAATTATAATGTCGGAAAACAGTAATTTTTAATGTCATGGTGATATGGCCTTCCAGACTTGAAACATCAAAATCTTCAACAATTTTTCTATGATTTATAGTAGTAAAACATATAGAAAATTACAATTAAAATATTATTTCAATGATTTGAAATATTAAATTGCAACTGCAGAAATATCACCGAAGTAATTACCAGAAATTACCAATATCTTGTAAGAACTAAAGTTATAAACCATACCCAAAAGTTGCAGCCTTTTGTATGACCATAGTTCATAAATTTGCCAAGTACTCATGAGTTTTTCTGACCCACAAATACTCACAAAGTAAACTTGCTGAGTTATTCTACCTAGTTTTTGCAAAGAAGTCACTGATTTATTTCATGAGTACTTCTCAAAACTTGACACTTCTGCACAAAAAACTTGGAGGTGGGTCATGACATTACTTTGACGTGGGTCAAACATGATTTTGACTAAAAAAAATGCAATTTTTACTCTATAAAACCTCCAGCCACCCTTCCATGCCATACACAATAGCAAGCAAGCATTCTATAGCAAATTGGGAAGGTTTTTTAGATGATGTTCAAGTTGATTTTTTTTCCCTTTTTTACTACAATTTCAAGCTATAGCACCCTACAACCCCTCAAACATTTAGGCCTTCAGCCACACTCGACATATATGATTCACACATCTAGCCAATCATCAACTAATTCATACTAGAAGATATAAAAGTGACTTCACATACCAATATTGAACTGATTCAATTTAATACATATGTGAATTGACATTGGATTACATTGATATGGTAGAGGAGAAGTCATTGCTATCTAGTAGGAGGGTAGAGCCACAAGCACAATCTTCTAGGCCAAGAAGTGAGCCACAACTAAGTGCGAGGACCATACCCTCTTACCGCCTAATTTTTCACTTGAACAAGAGGAAACTGTAAAAACTTGTAATTTTTTACTTCCCTAGATATGCAATTTATGATGACGATTTTCAAAGACAATCATCATAAATTCATAATAGTTATTTGTAATGTCCCCTTTTTCCTAAGCAGTGATTTGTTGCAAAGGTTAGTCCATCACTTGGTCCCCGTGGACTAACAAGGTGGTTAGGGGGCCCCTTGAGGGCGATTGTAGACTTGCTCAATCAACCTTTTTGGAGCTCAATCAATGTTTTTTTCCCAGCTCAATGTTACCAAGGAGTTCACGGATGCTTTTAGAAGCCTATTCAGAAATTTTGATCATAGTTACTATTTTTAGTAAGTCACAGGGACAATTTTGTCCATACTTACTATTTATAGTAAGTCACTGGTATGGTCAGTTGGCAGTAATTCTATATTGGGCATGATGGCAGACTTATATTCTGGATTAATATTGGTCTTATTATGGTCCTATGCATTTATTTTTAATAACATTAATTATAAAGTTAAATTGAAGTATATAACTTTATGTGTTATTTAAATATATTTTAAAAAGGACTTTATATACAAAGGGGCATAAGTGGTTTTTAAAAGAATACTTTATAATATAAAGTATTGTGCCCAATTAAATAAAATATTAAAGGGGATATAAGGTGAGATTTGAAGTAAATAAATATTATTTAATTTGCCAACTTGGGGTGTGGGAAAAATGGAGGGAAAAGGGAAAATTCCATTTTGGGAGTTAAAGTCATTATAAAAGCCCTTTTGAGAGCTCATTTGCACATTCATGCTTGGTTGATATCTTTGTTATTTTGGTTGGAGGAGCTAGTTCTTCTTCTTCTAGTGTTTGTGAGGACGGAAACCTTTGCAAGCAACATTCTCTACGCTATTGGAAGACATAGTCTAGAGAATTCTTGGTGATTTTACTTCAGGAATCACAGTTGAGATTTATTGCTCATAGTTTGGGCAACAAAGATACATTTCAGATTTGAGAGATCATATTGTAGAGAAGTTTTGAATACATCAGCGACAGATTTGATTTGTGTGCTTCCCTTGCTGGCCATACCATCTTCCTAGGCTAGTCGTACACTTTAGAGGAAGGTTTGATCATTTGGAAGGGCGACTAGGGTTTCTAGAGATTTTATTGCATCATTTGAGGTCGTCCAAGGCTGGAGAGCATTGTGCTTACAACATTTCTACTATTGGAGGTGACTTCTACAACTGGTGTCCATTTTAGAAGGTTTCGAAGCATATTTCTCCTGTGAGTTCCAAATTCGTAACTCCCAGATTTTTTGGGTATTGTTGATTTAGATATTAGGGAATAGTTTATGAACTGGGTTGCCAATATTTTGATGAAAAACTAAGTATTTAAGCCTGTAGAAAAATCTGGAATTTTCTGCTGTGAATACTCTATGTAATGTTCAGTTTTGAGTTGAAAACTTAATTGCAATATCTTCTCTTTTGGTGCAATATATGGTTGTATGAAACATTGCAAAAACATCTCAAAACACTCATAAAAAAAACCAAAGGCAAAACAGGGCTGCATATTACATTATTAGTTACTAGCTAGCTATTGTATCCAACTTTGCATGATGTGATTTTGTAATCCAACATATTCAAGAACCAAATCTAATAGAAAACACTTCCTCTTGCTAGTTTAGAATCACCTAATACATTTTGTAATTGAATTTTGCAAAAAAATATGATATTTTATGAAATTTAAGTATTTTTTTAAGTTGCCAAGTTTTGTCGAGTCTGAAATTTTCAGATTGTCGAGTACTCTCTGAGTTCGAGTTTGTAAACTATGTCTATAAAAATAGAAAGGAACAACAAAATATTGGAGCAAGACTATGATTGTTAATCAATAGTGAATTATTTCTTTCATAGTCTTTAGCATACAAAAATCAATAATCTTTCCGAACATCGATAATTGAGTAATCGTCTCCTTAATATGCTTGTATCGATATATTCAAGAGTTTCAATCAAACATCAAATAGTCATAAGAATATTCGCACCTTTGGAATGCGGATTAGAAACGGACAGCTATGCACAGTTAGACTGCTCTTCAAATTAGGAGGGGAAGCTCCCTCTTCGCTAATTATGCTTAAAAAGAAATACTAAACTACTGCCAATCTTTTTATTTCTCAGCTGAGAGCACAAGGTTACAAAACACTTTGCGTTGCAGCTAAGGTTTTCTCTGATTTCATAACTTCAAACTACAACTAAGACTATTCTAATAACACTTTTAATAACTAGAGTAAATTTGGAGCCTAAGAATTAGAAGTAAACAAGGAATGATTTGATTTAACACAGATACTTAAATAAACTCGCTTCCAAAACACAATTGAAGACTCATTGTACTTTCAAGATATATGCTGAAGTAAAGGTTATGCAAGCCAAACATATAAACAAAACACTGAAAGATATTGAGACCATAGATCAAAACAAAGTAGGCATGAGATTTATTTCCTCAATTTCTAACAGCAATAACACTTTTGGGACAGCAGGTTGTAGCAAAGTAGGCTTACAATATGCGATCAAACTAGATTACACTTGAAAAAAAAGTGAAGGGACACTGAATAACGAAGTTGCAAGCAAAGTAGCCTCAGCAAATTTGTTATCACAACAACGGTTAAAAATAAATGGGCAAGGCTGCCCTTATTTATACACAAACAAGGAGTAGGGAACTCTAAAATCTCCTTGTTTTTAACTAGTCTTGCCAACATGCGAGCTTTATTTCTAAAAATAAACAAAAGATACTAATAACTAACTAATTGGTATCATCAGTTAACAGAAAAGCTCCAACTGTACAGTGATATTTCCAAAGAATAGATATGCATGAAAGAGAACAAGTTAAACTTGGAAAAGACATCAAGTTAACTGCTACCTTTACTTGAGTTCTATTCCTAGAAATTTTTGCATGCTTCAACTGTGTGATGAGCCTAACCCAATCTGACTCCAAAACTCTTCACTTGCTGCCTTGGAATTTTGTCAAACAGTTTGCAAACAATGCCCAAACTTGCTGATATGAATTTTCTGTTTGGCTTGCTATAAGTTTGTATGCTGCAATTGATGTTTTTGAATGTTTCTAAAGATGCAAGATTGATTAACAATTTCATAGAAATGATATGCTAACTGTTTTTGACCTTTCCATACATATAATGGACTGAAAATGTGCATCTACAGCAGCTAGGAATTTTGACAAACATTTAGCATGCAACTTCCATATAAATGATCATCTACAGCAATAAAACATTTCTACAAACACTTTGCCTACAAGCTCAGGACTGAGATAATGCATTTACAGCAAAGGCATTACATCAAACATATGGAATGCAAGCTTAGTTTCAACCTTCTTATTCAAACTGAAATACTGATATGTGATGGACTGATTACAAATGATCTTTTCTTGATAAGAGTACCTCTACAATGCTTAATATTGATTTTAGCATACCCAGAAATGCGAGCCCTTTATTTATAAGGAATTCCGGAAAAGTTGCAACAATAAATAATGCTGGTAAAGTACTGTGACAGCTGCAAACTAATTAGTCTCCACCATAATAATGGCTGCAACCCACCAAGGAACCTTGAACCCCAAGAATGGAAGTGGTTACAACCTTGTAAGTTAGGCATTTGTCTCCTTACTCCCACGTCGTGCTGCTGATAGCAATACAGCCAGCAAAGAATGAAGTTATGGCTACCTTATAACCCACATGCTGAGAGAAGATATTACCAGCAGCAAATAAATGGACTCAAATACTTGATTTCACAATGGCTGGGTGATTGCTCTTCAAACCCTTGTGTTTTCCTGTAGATTCTCACTAATGATATGCACTAGTACTGTAGCGAACACTGTTCACATGTTACTGTAACAACTATTAAATGGTTGAAATCTGTTGCAGAATGGCTGCCAAGAATGAATCTCCAGGTCTGCAACCAATTATTCTTCAACTGTGTTCCACGGCCTTTTGGGGACGGGGACGGGGGGACGAGGATGGGGGGACGCGTTTCCGGGACGTTTCCTAGGGGCCCATTTTTAGGGGACGGTAGGGGACGGCGACATACAAAATACATATATATATATATATATATGATTTTTTCAAAATTTATTAATGTATTATAGATAGAGAGAGGGAAAGAGAGATATATGTCAATAAATTAATAATTGCTAACAACAATATCAATATATAAATAAATCGCGAGAGTAGTAGCATAACAACATAATAAATGTCATTAAAGCATTATAAAATTCATCATAGCAATATCAAACATCAATAAAACCATGGTCTATCAATATCAATAAATTGCGAGAGTGGTAGGAAATGGAACTAAGTGTAGCTTCTAGCTCCTCAAGGTGTCCCAAACACAAAAAAAAATGCAGCTCGAGTGAAGAAAAAAACGCAGTCAAATAGAGCCCAGCCACAACTTTACTCTAGGCGTGAGAAACAAAAACTTGAAGAAATATGTTTCATGCCTCTTTAAAATGCAAAAACGTCTCTGTTAAATGCCCAAACGCAGGAGCAAAATGCCAAAAAATCGTTTAGACTGAGCTGAGGCAGAGATTTTCCCATGCTTTGCTGTGTGAAGTCATCGCCCCTGCCGTCGCTTGCCGTGAGAGCCAAATAATATCATTGAATCTTATGAAACTTTATTAAGTTTCATTTAAATTTTTGTTTTTAAACTTTACACAAACACATTATGTTGTTGTGGGCCCACAAAACATTTAATAGCAATATAAAATGTTTTAAAAAACAAAATTTTATGTTCTTTAATTTTCTGGAGCTCCATATACATGGGGGACGGTTAGCCGTCCCTGGGGACAACGAGGGACGTTTCCAACGTCCCTTGCCGTCCCCGGGGACGGGGGACCGTTCCCAAACAAGAGGAAACGTTCCCCACCGTTTCCTGTGAATTTTCCTGATTCGGGGACAGCCGGGGACTATCCCCAATGCGTCCCCCTATCCCCGGGACGGATGGGGACGGGTACAGGGGGTTTTGGGGCAGGGGACGCGTCCCCGTGTAACATAGTTCTTCAATAATCTTCAAACCCTAGATGAAATTCCTTCTCTTTTGAGCACAATTAGAACTTCTGGATGAAGTTCTCCACCCGCAATAATTCGGCTAATCTCTCACAACCTCAAAATTGCTTCCACACTGAAGAGTTTTTGTTCTCCAATGCAATTTTGGCTAAAACCCTTGGCCTCCAACACAAAAACCAAGAAACTCACAAGCAAAGTCAAATAATCATCCAATAATGAGTTTGATTTGCTTTTTGAATGCTTTTACACCTCTTCTTGGAAAAATCAACCCTTTTTGGCTATTTGGCAATTAAATAATATAACTTATATTATTTGCTTTTGTTGCCTAAAATATACCTTGGTTATTGTGCCCAATAATAAATTAATATCCTTAATTGCACTTTATCATGTGTCATTGGCCCTCTTTTAATATTAAGTCAAAATATAACTTTATATTATAAACTTTTAATTAACATCATTAATGACACATTAAAATATTAATAACTTCTTAAATATCCATCAGTTAGCCACGACAACTAAAACTAAGGCCAAAACTGCCAAACACTGAACGATCAAGCACCCTACCAAAAATAGCAACTCCTGATAGCTAACTTACTATAAATAGTTAGTACGCACCACTAAATCCGGAAACATCTGCAAAGGCCCAATCAATGGTCGACACTGCATCTGAGACCTATCCAAGTGCCCTGCCATAAATAGAAACCCTAACTCCCTGAAATAGTAACTTACTATAAATAGTAAGTGTGCCAAACGAAGTCCAACGAAGGTCAAACTTGAACTCTCACTTATCACTGGAGGTGAAGCCATACCAAATACTGCCAAATAAGACCCCCTAACCATCTACTCTAGCCTACGAGGGTCAAGAATAGGCTAAACCATCCACAGTCTAAAAAGGGGACATTACAAACTAGTAGTTTACTCATTGGTAACTTGGGAAATCATATCCTCCAAAAAGTTGTTAATTGCCTCTTCATCAGGAACATTGATACTATCCAGAATGTACTGTTTTTCCAACATCTCCTCACAATCTATGATCAAACTTAGCAATTCTTTCCTCTTTTCAGCTGCTTCATCAAATTTTGCAAACATTGCAGTAACATGATTCATCTTGCAGGCAACAAGATCCCCACTAAAACTGCCACGGACAAGGTTCTGAAACTCTTTCTGTACTTCACCAAGATCAAAGTGTTGTACCCAAAATTAATTTTTGCTTCAATAAGGCATTTTGATTAAAATGGTCCAAATCTTGTAAAAGTGTTGTCAAAAGCCAATTAGGTCAAACAAAACATGGCCTTTTTGTGGGTTTATGTCAAGGAGGATATTGGCAAATTTTGGAAAATTTGAAAATTAGGGTTTCAAACCCTTATTTTTAGGAAAATCTTAAAAAATAGGACCTTCCCAAAAATGACTCAAAATGATTTTGATAGGTTTATTTCACTTCATGATCACATTGGTCAAGTTAGAATCATGAGAAAGTCAAGTCCTACTCTGGTGAGTCTTTTTCACTTTTTTAGGAGAAAAGATAGGACCTCCGAGGCCATTAATGGTAGATGGCCAGTACCAGGTATCGAGATCTAAGCCTCAAAAGCTTTAAGAATCCATGGCAAAAGATGCTCGAAAAGATGCTTCGCGACGAAGGGGATTTTCAAAGGTTGAAAAATGTTGAAAATATTCTAAGTCTGGAAGATGCACACCTTGCTACAAGAAAGATGCTACGCAGTCAATGCCTTGGTGAATTTTTCGAGCTCCCGTACATGCAGAATGTTGAAAGCAATTACAACAGTGAATGTGTTCGAGTCGTCAACAATGATGATCAACGTAGTTGGCGAGACGGTAAATGCAAAGCACGAGAGTTGAAAATCTTCACGAAAGTTGATGAAGCTGCAGCCAAAAGTGCCCCTGTTAGCCAAGGGCGCCCATAGATTCAAGAAGCCAACTGTAGTTAACAATTGCGAAACTGGTCATCCTCTTTAGAATTCTATTGGCTTTCCAACGAATCGTCAAGCGAGTTCACCGGATTCATCAAGTGTCGTCAAACAAAGGCAAAAGCAGAAGATGCTGAAAGCAAAGGTCATCAAAGACGACAATCAAACAAGGGAAAAGGCGCCCCTGTAGCCCAAGGGTGCCCAAGAATGAAAGATATCAAATGTCAGTCTTTGGATTGGCAACCTCCAGATGATCTCCTTTGATTCAGCCCAACTTCGCGATGAATCCCGCAGCCAGTTCACGAGATATATCAAACGACAACAGTTGTTGACCATACGAGCACGTGAAGTATAGGCCAAATTAATAAACATCAAGGAAAAAGCGCCCCTACAGGCCAGGGGCGCCCATCATTTTGGTCGACCAGATATGGTTTTCAGAAGCTGTCTTCTCCAAGGCATCTTCTCAACATCCTTTTAGCTTTGCAATGAATCCAATTGCAATCTCATGGGACCTGTCAAGCGCTCGCGGACAAATCTCAAGTATGAAATGCTCAAAATGAAGGCGAGTTGAAGAACGTGAAAATTTGACTAAGTATTGAAGAAAATGCACCTTCCTAGAAAAAGGCGCCCAACTTTTTGGGCAATCAGATGCAGTCTTCAGGCTTTGTGACTTCTAGGAAGTCCTCCGTTTTGATCAATCTCCGCGATGACACCATCAGCAGATTCAACAGAACAATCAAACTTCCGACAACGAAGATCAAACTGGAGCTATTCGTGAAAGATTGCAAAGTGAAAATTATAGCTCAAGAGGTCAAAAGCACCTCTGCAGGCCAGGGGTGCCCAAACTTTTGAGCCCTCTGAATCAACTTTCCAAACGTACAATACCAGTCATCCTTTTCGAAATTGAATTGGTTTTCCATTCAATATCTCAGCACGTTCACAAGAGTTGTCAGTCACCAGTGATTGTAGATCAAAGTGTGGAGGGTCAAACTGGAGAAATGGAAAAAGCATCCAAGAAATTGACTAAGTCTGGTGAAAAATGCACCCTTCTAGGAAAAGGCACCCAAGAATTTGAACTATTAGATTTAGGTTTTAGGGTTTGCAGCTCCCAAGAACATCTCTTCAGAATTGATCCAACTCTGTAGTGAATTTGTCAGCAAGGCTTCAAGATCGATCAAGCAAACGGAATCAAGGATCAAACAGAGGCATTCGTCATGAAAAAAGATGAAAATCTTCAAAATTTCTCTAACTCTCAAGACTTGGACGCCTAAAGTCAAAGCAACCCCAAGTTGACTTGAGTTCAGATATTTTGAAGGCCTCTTCATGCTTAGACGTCCCAAAACAGGTGGAGATGCTTCAATTAACCGCCAATCACAGAGGTGATTCCCCCAATCAGGATTTGGACACCCTAATTGATGCTTGCAACTCCAAATTGATATATATCAAGCCTAGGTGTCCATTCTTCATTCTTTCTTTGCAGGATTGAAGCTATAAACACAAATATTTTCTCTCCAATGCCTTTTGAAGATCTGACAGAAGCCATTCTCAGCGTTCTTCATGGTTCTAGGATCAAGTTGCACAGAGGATTAGTCTTCCAGACTCCATCTTTCCCAAAACGTGCTTTTCAAACACAGAAGATCTTGTCAGAACTGCATCGGATTGGGTTTCTCCATTTGGCATTTTTCTTCAAGATTCAAGCCAGTAGTTTATAACTTCTAGCTTCTCCCCACATAATTCTCCTATTCTTGTCTTAGGTATTCTTGCATGTCCAAGTAAATGGCATTTTTTCACAGATTTGGCCTTCTAGGTATGTTCAGCACAAGATTGGCCACAAAACCCATGTGCCAGATTTCTTCGGAAAAGTTGCCCCATTGCTCCCAATTTTTAGGGTTTCTACAAAAAATCACTTTTTCAAAAACTGACGAGCTAGGTTTGCTTAGCACAGAGGCGCCTACAATACCCATGTGCCAAAATTTTCCATAAAAAAAGAGTTTTTGGAGCTTTTGAAATTTCTGCCCTGAGAGAAAATTTCATGTCAAAGAAAAATTCATCATTTCGAAAATCTAATGTTGTGGGCCCATTCAAAAAGATATCCCCGACAAAACCCACATCTCGGAAATTTTCGTAAAAAATACCCCTCAGCGAAGCTATTTTTAGCCACTGCAAAAAAAGTTGTCTAAATAGTATTGTGTGCCCAATCAATCTTCCAGGTTTTCAAAATGCAAATCTCTCAGGTTGAATACAAGACCAAAACGGTCTTACTTCATGACTTTCTAAAAACAGTTGACACTGATCTGCATCGGGCACACCTAGAGGTCAATTTAGAAAAGTTGGAAAGCATAGACCAAAGCACACTTCACAATATTGAGCAATCTAGATTGCTTGAGGCAGCATCATTTCCCATCTCAGTGCAGAGTGTAGAATTTGTAATCACTTGTGTAAAGCATTATAACCCTACTGCACGAGAGATTCGATCAGTAGATGGGCAAGTAGTATGCAGTCTCAAGCCCAAGGATATCGAAAGATGCTTCGCCATTCCAGCTTGTGCAAAAAACTTGGTCATTTCTATGGAGGAGTGCGAAAAGGCGTTCAACACATCAAAAGACAAATGTTAGAAAAGAATGACAGAAAGATGGCTTAAAGAGAAAAGAAGCAACTTGCCAAAGAATGTAGAGCATGGAGAGTTTAAACATGTCTACCAAAACATTTTAGCAAACAGTTCACTGCCTTGCGGCTATGGCTAAAAGCCTAGAACAGGGGCTTTCGAACAAGCTATGGATGCTTGGAAAAAATCTATCGAAGCATAATAGTAAGCAATAGCATAGACAAGGCAGTAAACTGTTTGAAAAAATGCCTCAAATAAATGTGGTCTCATGGTGATGGAATGCCATGAAAAGCAAAACTTTTAGCCATAGCAGCAAGGCAGTGAACTGTTTGATAAAATGCTTTGGTATACATGTATGAAAAAAGTGGTAGCATAGACAAGGCAATGAACTGTTTGAAAAAATGCCTCAAAGAAATGTGGTCTCATGGAATGCCACGACAAGCAAATGCAATTGGCAGCTGCTCCTAGTTATTAGTTATGCAATGTGAAGTAATTGCATAATTGCTTAGGTTGACTTTGTAAAAACTATATTGTAATTGAAATTTTGTCATCTATCAGCATCTAGTTATTAGTTATGCAATGTGAAGTAATGCTTTGAGTTTAAAAGATGTGCAATGCAATGTAATCAATGATATGAATATAAACTACAAAAATTCTATTTTTACAATTCATTAGTTAAACTTTATTTTATTTGCTCTCTATATCTCTATGCTATGGAAATCCTTTCAATTTCAAAAAACATCTCTTGTTCTACATTTTTTACCTTTTTTTAAATCCGATTTTTCCCAATTTTTTCAAAAAATCTTATACTTTTGGTTTGCCAATTTTTTCCCAAAAAGATTTTTGCTGCTATGAAAAAAATAATAGCCTTCTCCAACTCAAAAAGCTAGCATTTTTCTTATTGAATTCTTATATAATAAACACAACAGGGGCAAATACAAACATAAGAAGCCACCTACAATTTTTTGGTGGTTGTGGTAAAAAGAGGAAAAACATACCAATCAGCTGCAAGAATGAAATCGAAGCTTTATCCCAAGTGACAAACCTCGCCTTGGCTCCAATGCAATAAGAAAGAAGTTACTTTCGTGGCACCAAATGATCCAGCATTGATAGCAATATTATTCTGAATATCTAAAAGTTGAGGTATGCATACTTGGACCCAAATTCATGAAGAGTGGAAAAAGAATTGTGATCTCTATAAGAATAATTAGTAACTTGTAATCATGTAATATTTCTCTAGAAATCTTGAGACATCACTAATAGTATTTTTTTTTGTGTGTAGCTATTTTTTTTGCTAAAAGTAACTTTGGTTAAGCACCTAAGATCTGCAAAAAAAAGGCATCAAACACTGGATTCTAGGAACTGAAAATTCACCAAATTCCCTTAATAAACATATTTATCATCTTTCACAAGCCAGAAAAGCAGAGATGCTCCTAAAAAGAACCATTTATTTAGATATTAAAATATTGTTAAGCAAGTTCACCAAGGGGAAGAGCAAATCTTAGCAGCTCAATTGGAAAAGTCTTCATCCAACAAAAACAGAGGCAAGGAAGCATCCATCTCCTAGCCACTCTAATATTCACTAATGATTTCCCATCTATGCCATTCACCAAAGTGCATATTTGAAGCATCCAAATTCTCATACAGGGGTTTGTTATTTCCGACAAGATATATTTCCTACTTCCATGCCAAGTTACCCATCTAGCAAAAATATAAGCATTTATCAACCACTTACATACTCTTTACAGTCATTTCAAATCACAGTTATAAAAGGGAGTTTAAAGAAAGAATAAATAATAGTTCCAAAGGATACAATCAACAACTTGAGGATTTCCATCAGTTATTACTACTTCAGTTGCATCCGTACATGCTGCAATGGTCAACCCAGCTAAACCATATCCCGAACCAAGCTCCAGAACTCTCTTATTCCTGTATAATGATTTTAAAATATTCTTTAATAAACATATGATTATACTTAATGCATAAACACTTTTGCAAATAGGATCTCAATGCCATACAAAGCTCTGCACTGCATTCCAAACTCAAAATGGCATAATAGAATAAACACAAGTTAGCTAAATTTAGATAGGAAGAACTCAATGAAAATTTAAATTCAAGCATGCATATTTGATACCTGAACATATCACCATTCAATATGCAAAAATATGTCATCACTTCCTCCGATGGCCAAAGACCTGCATGTGCATATAAAAAGAAATGATACAGAAGATAAAAACTGTAGAGCTTTTCTATTTAAGAAAATACATGGATAATTTTAAGGCAGTTTGAATTTACAAATTCTTTCAACAATAAATTATTCTATATCCAAGAAATGGTGTTGCACTATCTTAGCATTTTAATTTGTCACTTTTGGGACAACTCAAACTGAAACAGTGTGTAAGGAAATCCTGTCTTCAAATTTGCATGGGAAGCTCCATGTGATTCAATCTACTCCTAAAATATAAAACAACAAATAAGCCTGCTACTTGTATACAGTCTACAATTTATCTTTTGGATGTTTTTTATGAAAAAATATAACTTGAAAGCAAACTTGACCTGTATTTCTTATCTTGGAGGTTTGAGTACAGAACTTTAAGGCTATTTATTTCACCACGAGGCCTTTGTGTTTATGCAGCTAAACAATAACATGAAATGAAAACCAGTGTTCCACGGGGACGCACAGCCCTCCACTCACCCCCCTCCCCAAATCAAGCCGTTTCGAGGACTTGGAGACACCTAAGAAATGTCCCCCTCGCCATCCCGCCACCGCCATTGGGACTTGAGAGACTTCGAGGGGATGGGGGAGACGGTTGGACATCTTTGAGATGTCTCGGGGACACCTAGTCATCCCTTGAGTGTCTCGGGGATGCTCAGGCGTCTCCCACGTAGGAAAGTATGATAAAGCTTTTTTTTCTAATTCTTAAAAGTGCCTTGAACTTCGTGCCTTGGGCCCATAGCCCTAAAGGCTTGTGGGACCCCTCTTCAAACACACAGTCTACAAAACACTCAACTCATCTTTTTTACCTCACATTTGTATTTCATCTTTTTGCAACAGCTAGGTGAAGAGGAGAGAAAACAATGAAAGATACGTAGTACAAGATTGAAAAGAAGTCATTGCATAGAAGCATGCAAAGCTACTTCAAAGAAGAAAGACAAGTACCATGCAAAGTTAAACACAGATCCTCTTATTACTAACTTATCAAATTCTCACATTCACAACATAATGATTCAACTTCAAAGTTCAAATGAAAACTTTTGTAACATAAGTCTAGCATCAACTCCCATTAGAAATTATCTGCCCACATCACTTATTTGTAAGCTCTCAAGAAGAAGCTTTAAGGAATAAAATATTTTGTGATGTCCCCTTCCGAGGAGTAATCCGGAGTAACTAATTAACCTATTTTATTCCCGTAGGCTAAAGTCAAGAAAAGAGAATGATTTAGTTTAATTATTTAATATTCTTCAACCAAGCATATTTTATGGGGTAATATTATTTAATTAATTTAATAAAGTTTTATAAGTGACTTAAGTGAAATATTTAAAGGAGTTTAATAAAGTCACTTTATTACTTGGATTTACATGAAATATTAAAAGAGCAGGAATTCAAAAAGTTCTTCTAATGGCTTTGAAAATTAATACAAAAGTACATTTTGAGGCTCATTTTCACATGCTTGGAATATATTTCTATTCCTTGTTGGATTTGGGAAGCTTCTTGAGGAGCTGGAAACCCTAGGACGGAAACACTATGGGTGCTAGTTTTGGTAGTGTGAGATTCTATGTGATGTCCCCATTTTAGGGTTCTCTTGCTTTGCAGTTGTAGATGGTTTTATGGGTTTGTGTCTGCTTGATCAAAAGGGTAATCTAATCTTACCAATGAGCTCAGATGGTTTAGAGGAGTTATTTGATGCTTTCAGATGTTATTTCCGGTCTCTGATTTGGGCTCCAAGATTCTTGGAGGGAGTTTCTATTTATAGAAAGTCACTAAGTCGGCTCCGTTTATTATTCTTCATCAGGATCACTCCTATGTAGTCAGTTTCTGATTCTGATGCATCCCGACAATTTCCACAAAATGAGTATATTAATGGCTATAATTTAATTAATTTACTAAGGTTGCTAAATATTATTTAAAATATTTAGAAGGCACCTTAGTGTTAAAGCTTTTCAGTACTAGGATGAAATTTTTTAAATCATGGATATATTAAACAGGTACCCTATGTGTCAAATTATCATAATTTTTAATAAAAAGGTCTTTTTCAGAGCTAAAAGGGAGTTTTAATTGAAAAGTGAATTTTAAATAGAAGTTTTTGGAGTGTTTGGCGGAAAAAGTATAAAAGGAGGTTATGAGAGCTCATTTGGGATGTCAAGATTATTCTATTTCTCTTATTGAAACCCTTGTGGGTCGAGAGATTGAACTTGGTTCATCTCAACCTCTAGAGGACAAAAACCCTCTAGGGAAGATCGCTTTCGGTGGTGAAATGATTCCACCCTAGCTAGTTCATGGGGGAAAATCATTCAAGTTTTCCAGTTAGGCAATAAAGGCAATTGTGTGGGTCTCCTGCGCAGACAAAATTGGTAGTAATGATTGACATTCATTTTGTTTGAGAGATTGAGATTAATGACCTGTTTAGAGGAGGTCTTGCACAGTGACCTGGTCACCACATTTTTTCCTATTCAAGGTTTATATTGCTGATTGCTTGAGCATTCACAGGTCATGGGATTTTTAAAGAAGACTACTACTGCCTAGGTTGATGAATCAATGATATATTTACATGGTTGAGCATCGTAGGATTTTTTGGTGTCTGGAGTGAAGTTTGAAGGATATATTGGGCCTGGCGTGAGGTTGTATGATCATTTCCCAACATTATAAGCATTATAGAACCATGCATGGCACTCAGACCAATCAGAAATGGCGAATATAACCTACTAAGGGGTCGTGGCTTCTGGTTTTAACCTGCTATGTGAGTTTGTGATGTATGGGAGTTCATTCTAAGGGATCGTGGGTCTGTTCTTGGCTTTGGCGCTTCAGCTTGAGGTCTGCCTACAAGCTAGCAACCATTCTATAACCTTTGTTGGGCGTTTTTGTTCATGTTAACTGATTTGTGTGAGCTGAATCCAAACACTTGAACCTACAACCATCCATTTCCTGTCGTGAAGTTTCTTTACAGAGGTTGTGGTACCTCCTTAATGCACATCTAGTATTTATGATATAGCTGTAGCTATACTTTGTATTTCAGAAATAATGTAATGGTTTCAGAATATACAACATATGAGCCTGAATGTATTTGTTGTTGGTGTATTTGAATGAAATAGAACTTAAAAATCTGAAACTTATTATGATAGAAGATTATATAATGGAAATATTTCTATAGATGCAAACTCATATTTATGAGTATTCAAATCATACTATGTCTTTTAAAAATTTGACAAATGCTAATATGTCAAATTTGAGATAACGAAAATTTATCATGCAAAATATAGTGGGGAATTTTATAGTGGTATCAAAGCCATTTTGATTCTACCAGCCAGTGGGATTTAACACCAAATTTGCATGGCAGAAATTTCAGATCAGAATTTCAGGTGGGCATCATGGCTACTCTCGGTGATCCAATGAACTCTTTACTTGAATCTATGAAGCAAAATCAGGTTGATTTTGAAAAGAGATGGAATATGTGGTGGAAAGAACAGGCGGCTACCAGAGTCTTTCAAGAGAAGTTGAAACTTATAGATAAGAAGCTAGAACACTTACCTCAGTATAAAGAAGTTCTTCTCAGCACATTGGAGGAAGCAAGAAATTGTCTATGCAAGGTTGATCAATTACCATCTCAGTCGATGCGTCAAGCTGTGTAATATCCCCTTCTCAATGATCACCGAGGAGGGCATTTTAGCCTATTTAATTCCCATAGGCTAAAGTCGGGAAAAGGGAATTAATTTATTTAAGTGTTTAATATTCCTAGCGGGAAAAGTAAACTTTAAAAGGTAATGTTAAATAATTAATTAAATGTGTTATAAAGTGACTTTTGGAGAAATATTAAAAAGTAACTTAATAAAGTCACTTTATTTTATTTTGAGCGGAAAATTAAAGTGAGGGCTACAAAAGAGGTTTTTGAAACTCATTTTCATTATGCTTGGTTTATTTCTCACTTTCACTTTTGGAGGGCTCTCGAAGTTCTTGGTCTTGGAGACAAGGAAACCGTAGGGCATCCGTTTCGGTGGTGAAATGCATCCACCCTAGCTGGTTCGTGGAGGAGATCATTCAAGTCCTCTACTTAGGCGATATTTGCAATTTTGTGAGTCTCTTTCATAGACAAAATTGGGAGAAATGATATATCTTTGCTACAGTCTGAAGTTGATATTGAAAATCAGGTTTGAAGGGTTTGCACTCCATACTAGTTGGCATATATCATTTTATGAGTTCATTATGTAACCAGTGTTGGGCGAGTTTGGAAAGAAGGTCGAGGGTCAACACAAACCCTCGGCGACAAGTGCTAATAGGTCTGAGATTGAAAACATGGAGTTTTTGGTCGTGAGTCTTGTTGTACCCAAACCAAACTTTTTGCTTCATCAAAGCATTTTGCTTAAAAGAGTCTAAATTTTGCTAAAATGATGTCAAATACAATTTTTGGGCAATATCACGCATGGAGTTTGCTCAGTGGTGTGTTAGTCAAAAGCAGCTGATGGTCAGTAACTAGAGCTCAGAATTAGAACCTGGGACTCAGAACGAGACATGTGATGATGAGGAAACACGTCACGATGAAATTATACTCCTACATGGTCGTTTCAATGGCCAGAATGGGGATTTCAGTGATCAATTTATGAAGATTCCTCAGGCAAAAGCAAAATTGCGCCCCTGTAGCCCAGGGGCGCCCTTCTCTTTGAAGGCCCAGGTTTTGTGGCATTTGCTCGTGAACATAGTCAATCTCTTCAGAATTACCCTAGTTATCTGATGAGCTATCTTGCGAGGCTATCCAAGACTCATAACTCCGGTAACTGACGTCAGAAGTTGAGGATTCCAGAGGTTACAAATTGCAGAAGCTTGTCATTTTTCAACTTTTGCGCTCCTATAGCTCAGGAGCGCCCTTCTTAATGGAGGTCTAGATTCTGTTATTCCTGATTGTTGATGCATTTAATCTCTTCCTAATTGGTCTGGCTATCCGACAAACTATCGAATGCAGACATCCGAGACACAGAGCTCTGGCGGTCGAAGTCAGAAGTTGAGGTTACAAGGAGGCTTTACATCACAAAAAGTTGTCAATTGGCAAAGTTGCGCCCCTGTAGCCCAGAGACGCCCTTCAAAATGACCCCTAAGATGAATAAGATTGCAGATAAGGTCTTCCTAACATCTGTGCTACTCTAGTCTAGCTTCACAATGCACCAGTCAATCCGACATTCTGAGTAATCGTGGCAGAGATTCTACCAAACACGTAAATCAGAGGGTGGAGAAATGTAGTATTTTTGCCTGTACTTTTGTAGGCTAGGGGCGCCTAGCCTTTTGGCCTGTCAGATGGAATTGTTCACTCCTGAAGTCTTCACGAGACTTGTGCGCAATTACTCCAGCTATCCAACGAGCCCAGCCGTCAGCCTCTGGGATTTGGCAAACGCTCGTACATGTGAGGTCTTTGCAAAATACTCAAAAACAAAGACAACTCAGAAAATGGCCAAGTCTGGTCGTCTATTCCATCTTGGGAAAGGCACCTTTCTTTTTGAGGTCATAGAAGCAGTTTTCTCGCTTCGTCACCTCCAGAGACATCTCTCGTAGGTCCTTCTAGCTACGCATTGAGACAGACGGTGCTCGAATCAGGCTACCCCAGCTCCAGATATCAGAGGTCAAAGTAGGGTATCTGGTTGAGAGTTGTACTTTCGTCAAAACGGTGTTTGTGCCTTTTCAGGCCAGGGGCGCCCTTACTTTTGGGGTCCTTAATGCAGCTTTCAGGTGCCTTACGTGTATTCGTTGGATGCCGAATACCTCTAGTCACGCAGTGAGCCTGTTATCCAATCAATAGGGTTCACCGTTTATCACCAACAACCATTTAAAGCGTCAGGCAAAATGGAGAAATGGCTAAGTCTGATGTCTAAAAATCAATTTAATCAAGGGCGCCTAATTTTTTGAGGTGTTAAATGATGGATTTTGCAGTAATGACTCCTATTGATGTTACATGCAGCGTCTGGAGTTATATTCCTGCGATTTTCTTATTGGTGTAAATTAAATAATAGCTCTAAGCTATTTAATCTATAGAGACTCAAGAGGCACGATTTTTCATGTCACTTCTTTTGTTAAGAAAATAAATATTAAATGAAGAGGCACGATTTATTAACACGGCCGACCTTGTTCAAGGGGCGCAATTTCAAAGAAGGACGTCTTCTTGCTTGGGCCGACCTGTTTGGGAAGATACACGTCTTTCTCTCAATATTGTATATATATTAGATGATGCTCTTCATTGTAATCATCAAGTTTCAAGTCAAGTTCGAATATATCCATTATAGTCTAAGTGCAAGCTCTTCACAAGGCAATTCTCTATTGTTTAGAAGTCTGAATTCTTTTTCAGCGAATTGCATTATCTTATTGTTGTGTTGCATCATCTATTGATGCTTGTATTTGGGCCTGAATCTTGGCCTCTTGTAAGAAGATCATTCTTGTGACAATCCAATATATAAGTGATATATTGTTGCTGGGTTTTTCTCCCTCAAGAGGAGGGTTTTCCCAGGGTATTTGTTGTGTTATTGTGTCTGATTTGAACTAATTTCTGTGCATATAATCTGATCATTAAAATTTACATGGTATCAGAGCGGGTTTGAGGAGATCATGATCAGATTTGTTTCTCACAGCGATACTCTATTCTCTTGTTATAGTTCTTTGTCTATCCTTACATCAATCAAGATGGTCAACGGATTAAAGATCGAGGATAGACTCGAAGGAGCATCAAAGTATACCTCATGGAAATTTACAATCATGCTCACATTGGAAGAGAATGATTTGGCTGAGTTCGCGGAGACCAAGGTTCCTGAACCTGAAGAGGAAGAAGCGAAGTTGCAATGGAGGAAGAAAGACATCAAAGCAAAGAAGTTGTTGGTTGATTCCGTAAAAGACTGTATTGTTCCTATTGTTTCCAAGTTGCAGACTGCAAGGGAGATGTTCAAGACATTAGAAGAGATGTACGAAATCAACAACACCAGCCGGGCTCTTGCACTGAAGCAACAACTTCACCATGTGAAGATAGCGAAAGGAGAAACAGTGATTGCCTATCAGAGTTGAGAGATCAGCTCTCTACAATTGGTCATGTGGTTGATGATAAAGATCTAACGATGCTTGCTGTCAATGGTCTTCCATTATCACGGGAGTCCTACATTCAAGGAATTAGTGCAAGATCCAAACTTCCTAAGTTTGATCAATTAAGGGCTGATTGTATTCAAGAAGAATCAAGGTTGGTGGCTAGAGGCATTGGTCACAGTTCAAAGAATGAAGATATTCATGTTCTCGCCTCTCATGCTTCGAAGAAGAAAGAAAAAGATGGAAGGAAAGGATTCTTCAAGAGGAATCGAGACAAGGGAAATGATGATGCACCCCCCTCCAAGAAGAAGAGAGACATATCCAAGATTCAATGCTTTAGGTGTGATAAGTTTGGGCACTTCGCTAAGAATTGTCCAACTAGACCTAAGCAACAAGTCACCGTTGTGGATGTTGATGATGTTTCTCCGCAAAAGGATTCAAGTGAATATTTGTTCTACTCAGCATTGTCAAGCAGTGTACCTACCGACACCAACACTTGGCTGATCGACAGTGGTGCTTCATGACACATCACTGGTTTTAAGGAGCACTTATCAAGTTTGGTGGAGGGGTCTTCTGAACAAGTCATCATTGGAGATGATGTGTAATGTCCCCAATTTAGCCCTACACTCTTTGTTTGGATTTAGCCTATTTCCGGAAACTCAGGCTAAAGCAGAAATGAAAATTAGGGATTCCACTTTTAGAGGAGGTTTTGAGGTCTTGCATGCGAGAGTTTCTAACGCATGTCTGGTGAAGCTTTCTAGGTTTTTGGAGAGCTTCGCAATGAGGTAACATGCATGACAGGATATTGACTTGCATTCTCGACTGCTTTTTGGAGGCTTGCATGTTGGAGTTTTCCAATTTGGCTTCTGGATTCCTTCTGGTTTTTCAAAGAGCTTTGCGATGGTGTGACATGCAACTGAATCAAATGACTTTTCCGGACTTACTATTTTTAGTAAGTTGCGACGGCTACTCAAAATGTGGAGAAAATGAGTTTGGAACAACTTACTATTTTTAGCAGTATGCTATTTTTAGTAAGTACTATTTCTAGCAATGCTATTTTTAGCAGCAGTTCAGCAGTTTAGTGCAATGGCTATTTCTGGCAGGTCAGCTTGAGCAGTGGTCTCCAGCATTTGAGGTGATTATTTTGGCAAGTTTGATATTTGATGAAAAAATAATGTTTTAGGTGAAAAATATTTGGCTAAGGCATGGAGGACGATTTGGAGAGATAAGTGATTTTTATAATGTTTATTAATTAAACATTTTGGAGGCCTTATTTGATGAATTAATATTTAAGTGAAATATGCTATGTTACCGAATCGTCCCTGTCAAGGCCACGATTCCAGACAGATACGTTTCGGAAACGAAATCGGAAACAAATCGTCGTGGAATCGTCCAGGAATCACGTCGCCACCTGTGGGTACGATTCAGATTTTTCGAAACGATTCCAGACGTTTTTCATGCTGACGAGGCGTTTTTTGACCGTTTTTCGTCGACGCGTGACTTTTTTTTCTCGATTTTTGCAACATTTAGGGCGAAACTCGGAGAAATAACACGGATTTCGTGTCTTACTTTGCGGATTTCACTTGTTTATTTCCGTCGTTCCTTTTCACGGCGCCGGACACGCAGAAACGCAAAAGCGCGCGACTCTCTTCGGCTGCAACAATTCTTCTTTGACTGCGACTCCTCCAGACTCACTCTTTGGCTGGGATTGACTGCATAGACAGGTGGAGAAACTCAGACGAGCACAGAAATAGCTCGCTAACGGCTTGCACAGACTCACAGAGAGCACGGAAGGAGAATACGGCGCGCTAGGTAGGGTTTACATTTTTTTTTGGTCATTTTTCTTAAAATCGAAAACTCTTATGCGGCTATGCCCAATGGTTATTTTAATATTTTCATTTTTAGTTTTTTTTTTTTTTTTAATATGTTAATTCGTTAGATATAAATATTTTATATTTGATTTTATTTTTCATTGTTTCATAAAATATATTTATTATTATTATATAGTTTTTAACTTTTGAAAATATAATTATATATTTATTTATATTATTATATAGTGATAATATGTAATATTAATTATTAATATATACATATTCATATATTATAATTTTTTAATTATATAATTTAAAAAATTTATAATTATTTTATAATTTATTGTTTAGGTACTTATATTTGCACAATTTAGATTTAAAAAAATTATAATTTATACAATTTAGATTTAAAAAATTTATAATTTATTGTATAAAACTTTAGATTCATCATTTACATATTCTCTTAACAATTTTTAAATTTATAATTTGTAATTGCAGGTTTGCAAGTAGAGATTGTTTCTATTTTCTAACTATCATGACAGACAGTTCAGCTTCCGTCGGCAATACTAATCTCTCATTCAAATTTGACCCGGCTTCACCACTATGGAGACATGTACAAATAGTAGAGCAAATTCCAGGTGGGGGGACATGTGTTTGGATATGCCCTGGGTGTGAAAAGAAACACACTAGTTCCTACAGCCGGGTGAAAGCACATTTGTGTGGAGTTTCTGGGAAGGGAATTAAACCATGTCCAGGAAAAAATAAAGTACCTATTCTACCTCACATAACAGCAGGATATATTATAGAGCAAGAGGAAGCAAATGCAAGGGTTCAAAATAGAATGGGGCAGCCATTGAGTACAGGAGGGGGCTCAAAGATGCCATCTACTTCATCTCACACAAATATTGGTCGTCCTCACACTATAGTAGAAAGCCATCCCTTTTTGAGAGCAAATGAAGTTGAAAGTGTCAATGAGGCTAATGTTTCAAAGAAAGCAAAGGGACCATTGGAGAAGGCATTTAATAATGAGGCAAGACAACTTGCTGACCAAGCCATTGGAAGATGCCTCTATGCAAATGGTATCTCTTTCAATGTTGTTCGATCACCTTATTGGCAAGACATGATAAGAAAAGCAAATGAAGCTCCAAGGGGGTACACAAGCCCAGGTTATGAGAAGGTGCGAACCACTATATTGTCAAAGGAGGTAAAACATATAGAAGATGCATTATATCCCATCAAAGCCTCATGGATAGAAACAAGCGTGTCTATTATTTCTGATGGATGGAAGGATGTAAGAAATAGACCATTGATTAATTTGATTGCAGTGTGCCCTAAAGGGGCAATGTTTCTAAAGGCTGTGGATTGTGAGGGGCAAGCAAAGGATGCACAATTTATTGCTGACATCCTTATACAGTGCATTAATGAAGTGGGGCCTCAAAATGTTGTTCAAGTTGTAATGGACAATGCGAAGAACTGTAGAGCTGCCGGTATGATAGTTGAGTCACGATTCAGACATATATTTTGGACACCATGTGCTGTGCATTCCCTCAACCTCATGTTGCAAAAGTTGGGTACAAAAATAGATTGGATCAAACAAATCTATGCTGAAGCTGATGAGATCCAAATGTTCATAACAAATCACCACATGTCCCAAGCTATCTTTAGATCATTCTCGCGACTAGAGCTATTGAAGGTAACTCGAACTTTAAACATTGCATTTTTTATTTTTTTAATGTTATGTTTTACTTCAATAATTTATTTAGAATACATATATATATTGATTTTAATTATTTACTTTTTATTTTTAAATAGGTGGTTGAGACCAGATTTGCATCCAACACAATCGTCTTGAGACGACTTGTGAAGGTGCGAGAGGCGCTTTCTGCTATGGTCATTAGCCAATCATGGTCTATATGGAGGCAATCAAATAGTGAGAGGGCAGCAAATATAAAAAAGTAAGATTCTAGATGACATTTGGTGGGATCGGGCGGAATATCTTCTTGCTTTTACCGAACCCATATTGAGCATGATACGCTTTACTGACATGGATAAGCCATGCTTGGGGGAGGTTTATGATGGCATTGATTCAATGCTTGAGAAGATGGAAAGCATCATATGTGAAAAAGAGCAAGATCCACAAGAAACCTTCTTCAAAGAGGTGCATGCAATTTGTGTTGACAGGTGGAACAAAATGACCACCCCACTCCATCTTCTTGCTTTCGCGTTGACTCCCAAATTTTACAGTCATGAACTCCTTGCTATACCAAACAGATTGCCACCATACCCTGATGTAGAAGTCAATGATGGGTTTAGGAAAGCTCTTGTTAAACTCTTCCCTGATACTGAGATGGAAGATGTAGTTTCAAGTGAATTTGCTAGCTTTTGTGACTCTAATAATCAATGTCTTGCTGCTATCCGTGACAAATATAAGAAGGATGCTCACTCTTGGTGGTACCTCAATGGCTGCAAGATGCCAAACCTCCAAGTTCTTGCTATAAAAGTCTTATCTCAAGTAAGTTTTAACTTTTTAGTTTTTAAGTTCTATCATTTAAAAATTTAAAAGTAAAATGTGTTAGTTTCAAATTTGAAGTTTGATTTACAATTTTTTTAATTTAACAACTCTAATGAGAGCTCCCTTTGCTTCAATAGGTTGCTAGTTCTTCTTCAGCTGAGCGGAATTGGAATACATACTCCTTCATCCACTCTGTCAAGCGCAATCGATTGGCATCACACACAGCGGAGGAGCTAGTTTATGTTCATTCCAACTTGCGCCTTCTTACTCACAAAGAGGATGAGTACAAAGAAGGGACAGCAAAGATGTGGGATGTAGAACCAGAACGAGCTGACCTAGATCTTTCTTTGGCTGCAATTGCACAATCTTCTTCACTTTTAGAGGAGTCAAGTAGTCAACGTACTTTTAGTGCAAGGGCTAATGTGGTTCCATCATCTGATGTTAATGTTGATGTTGATATTAGTCTTGATGAAGAGCCATTTGATGCAATTCCAAATCAGTGAATTGGTTACTATTTGTATTTTTTATATGTTAAACAATGATTATCTATCATGACATTCAAGTTTGATCCTTTTGATATTGAAAACTGAATTTAAATTAGTATATTATGTTTCAAAAATTGAAATTTGTCATGGTTTAGTTTATCATATGTATTGGTAAATGACATTCTAAACTTATTTTGTTTCTAGGTTGCATATATATATATATTATTATATATTATTATATTTTTGTACGGACGTACCCGATTCCGTACCCAACCCCCCAAAAAATTTTGCCGTACCCACATACCCGTACCCGATTCGGCAACTTAGGAAATATGTGCTAAGGCAAAAGGGGACGCCTAGCTTGGAGACATTTGAGTTTACTTAAATATTTCACTTAAATCTTTTAGTGAAATATTTGCAAATTATATATTTGCATTTTATTAAATTATATTTCCACATATGGGTTGGAAATGAAATGCAAATGAAATTTGGAGAAAAGGTGAAAAGTGAATTTCATTTAGGCACCATAATTGGAGGGAAAAGAAGATTTGAATTTGGAGACAGAAAAGTTATAAATAAGAGACTTGGCCTTCAATTGGATTATCTATTGTTGCTTATTATATTGTTATGCTGTTGAAATGCTTTCAAAGCTTGCTTTGAGGAATGCATACCTCCTAGTTCTTTCTCTTGGTTTCGTGCTTGAAAGATAGCACCTAGCTGAGTTTCCAGAGAATGCTTCTCATCTAGACTAGCAGACAGAGCATCAAGGTTGAAGATTCTAGAGATTTGTCAGTTTTGCATTTGCTGGTTAGGGTTTTGCTGAAATAGAAATCTACTCATAAGTCCATGCACGATTTTTTGGTGGTTCTGGGTATTGGCCCTATGCTTTAGTCTACCTTGGGCGCCCCTCCTTGCAAGTTTTCAGATTTTTTAGAGGTGTCTCGGATTTTATCTTGCTAGTAGAACATTTATGGAGGTTGTACCTTCTTTGAGGTTGCATTGGCAAGCGTGCACAAATCAATCACTACTATTTGGAGGAGTTTCTTGGCTTGGTCTTGGTCGCTCAACTCCTAGCTCTCATTTGCATTCAGTTCCACATCATTCGAAGGTGTTTTGACGAAGTTATGAGCATTTTGGTGATTCTAGGGCTTGCTGGTATGAATTTTCTGATTGCTGCAATTTTATATCAAATCTGATATTTTAGTCCCTTTTTGCTATATTTCATATGTTGGATAGCTTGTGCTTGTTTGGAGTTCATTTCCTAACATTTTGGAGATCATTGGTTATCTATATCTCATTGTATTTGCAGATTGTTCATAATATTGTAACGCTAAATTAGTAGTACTAATCAGCTCTTTTACTTTCTGCACTTTACATTTTGTATCCCCACTTTAGTGGAAGAGGATGGCTTTGCCGCCTAGTTTACTTTCAATTTTATCACTTTCATTCCCACGATTGTGGATGCAACTGGCCCTTGCTCAGTCTACATTGTATTTGCTTTATGTTTCTCCGCCATATGATAGCGCCTTTCCCACTTTGGGTTAGGAATGCACATGCTTGGCGTTAAGATTATTTTACTTGCATAGCATCTTTGTTAATAGAATCTCTGCCATATGGTAGCGCCTTTCCCACCTCGGGTTAGGAGTGCACATGCTTGGCATTGAGTTACTTTCCAGTACTGCATTCTTTACTAGTGATACTCCGCCATATGGTAGCTTCTTACCCAGCTTGGGTTGGAAAGCACATTCTTGGCGTTGAGGCTCTTTCTTTTAGTTGCCGGTTTGATTTGAGCTAACCCTAACGGGTACTTTGGTGTTATTGTGATCATCTTCGAAGTTTGAAAAAAATTGGGTCAGAATTGGTTTGGTTCATTACATGATGCTAGCTACTTCGTGAAAGGAATTGGGACCTCTACACTTCATTTGGACTCCAGCATCACACTTCAGTTGAGTAATGTTCTTTATGTTCCTGGAATCAAGCGCAATCTTATTTCTATTTCAGCCTTGGAAGATAAAGGATATCAAGTTGCCTTCTCCGAAGGCAAAGTTCTAGTGTGGATGGAGAACTTTAGCTTCAAGGATGCTCAAGTAATTGGAGTTAGACATGAAAGCCTTTACTGGGTCTGCACTCGTCCTCTACAAGCTTTGGCTCATGATTCTTCAAGTCTATGTGATCTTTAGCATCGGAGATTGGCTCACCTACACTTCCGAGCCTTACCTATCATGGAGAAGATGGTGTCAGGCCTTCCTAAGTTCGACCAGGAGCATGAAGGTACTTGCAAGGGTTGCGCTTTGGGTAAGAATATAAAAGCCCCTTTTCATAGTAGAGAAAATAGATCTAAGTGTATTTTAGACCTTATTCATTCTGATTTATGTGGTCCTATGTCTGTTCCATCTTCGAGTGGATTCTTGTATTATGTTCTTTTTATTGATGACCACTCTAGGAAGACTTGGATTTATTTTTTGAAAACTAAAGAGTCTGAGGAAGTGTTAGATAGGTTTAAGAAATTTAAAGCCTTGGTAGAAAATCTTTCGGTAAAAGAATTAAGGTCCTTAGATCGATAATGGTGGAGAATACACCTCTGGCAGTTTGAATTTTTCTATTGATGCTGGAATAAGAGGAGTTTTGTGTTCCCTATAATCCTCAAGAATGTTGTTGCAGAGAAGAAAGAACAGGACGATCGTGGAAGCAGCGAAGGCCATGATCCATGATCAAGATTTACAAACCTTCTTATGGGCAAAAGCTTCCAGGACGGCTGTATATGTATGGAACAGAAGTCCTCATAAGGTCTTGGAGAATATGACTCCGGAAGAAGCCTTTACAGGGAAGAAGCCTGAAGTCATCATTTGAGGATCTTTGGATGTCCTGTCTATGTTCATGTTCCAAAGGAAAAGAGAACTAAGTTGGAGCCTTCTGGCAAGAAGGGAATATTTGTGGGCTACAGTGAGACATCAAAAGCCTATAGAATATACATTCCAGGACAAAGTTGATCGAGATCAATAGGGATGTCACATTCGAGGAAGATGTTGCATTCAGAAGATCAAGGGGGATTCATATGGAGATCGATAATGAAGAGTCTCCTCGATATGGAAGTTGACTATACTCTGAGATTGAGAAGGAGACTTCAAAACCAAAAGAAGATATTAATCTGTTGAACCCTTGGAACCTACTGATGGGCCCACCGACATTGTTATTGGGAGAAAGAGACCTCTATGGGCCAAGTGTACTATGCAAGAGGCTGAAAGTTTTGCAGCTCCTAGAGGCACATTCAGAGAAAGTAAAAGGCCACATAAGTTCTCCAGTTATGTTGCCTTAATGAGTCAGATTATAGAATCCGAGCCTACTTGTGTTGAGGAAGCATCTAGTCATCAGTTTGGAGAGATGCTATGTCGAGGAGTATCAGTCAATTCTTAAGAATGATGTTTGGGACATTGTTCCTAGACCCGAGGGCAAGTCCATGGTATCTTCTAAATGGCTATTCAAGATTAAGAATGTTGCAGATGGGAGCATTGAGAAGTACAAAGCTAGATTTGTGGCTCGTGGGTTTTCTCGAAAGAGGGAGTTGATTACAAAGAAACATTTGCTCCTGTTGCTCGCTATACTTCTGTCAGAACCATCATTGCTATTGCTGCATCTAGAGGATGGAAGATTCACCAGATGGACGTGAAGACAGCCTTTCTCAATGGAGTGATTGAGGAAGAGGTTTATATAGAGCAACCTGATGGATTCAAGGTTCATGGGAAGGAGTCACATGTTTGCAAGCTAAAGAAGGCCTTGTATGGTTTTAAGCAGGCTCCTCGTGCATGGTACGAAAGGATTGATCGTTACCTATCAAGTTTGGGCTTCTTGAAGAATGGTGCTGATTCAAATCTCTACTTCAAGGTAATCAATGGTGATGCATTAATATTGGTCTTATATGTTGGTGATTTGATTCTTACTGGGGAAGATCACCTAATTCTTGAGTGCAAGAAGGAGTTGACTTCAGAATTTGAGATGAAGGACCTTGGGCTCATGCATTACTTCCTTGGATTAGAAGTCTGGCAAAAACCAGATGAGATGATTCTAAGTCAAGGGAAGTACGCCATTGATATACTTAAGAGATTTGGTATGATGGATTGCAAATCCATGTCTACACCTATGGAGACCAGCCTACATAAATTGAAGGAGGCTGCAGCTAGTTCAGACTTGGTGGATCCTACATTGTACAGACAGCTGATTGGGTCCTTGATGTATCTAGTTAACACTAGACCTGATATTTGCTATGCAGTGAGTGCACTTAGCCAATTTATGTGTGATCCGAGACAGATACATCTTGTTGCAGCTAAACATATCCTGAGATACTTGTGCGGCACAGTTGGATATGGGTTGAGGTATTCTTCAAATGCAGACTTGGAGTTACATGGCTATACAGATTCTAATTGGGCAAGGTGTGTCTCAGATCGAAAGAGCACCTCTGGTTGTTGCTTCAGTTTGGGTTCTTCTATGATTTCCTAGTGCAACAGGAAGCGTTGATATGTAGCATTGAGTACAGCAGAGGCAGAGTATATTGCAGCTTGTATGGCAACTCGGGAAGCAGTGTGGCTTCATAAGCTCCTTGTAGAATTGTTTGGACAATCAATGGAGCCTACTATCATTCATTGTGATAATCGAGTTGTGTGAAGCTTTACTGTCAATCTCGTGTTCCATGAGAACCAAGCACATTGAGATCAAGTACCACTACATTAGAGATATGGTACTGCGAAAGGCTGTATAGTTGAGGTACATCAGCACTGATGAGCAGACGGCAGATATTCTCACCAAGCCTCTCTCCAGGATAAAGTTTGTGTACTTTCGAGATAAGCTTGGTATGGTGGAGAATCCAGCCTTGACTGAGAAAGAGTCTCAATATCAATGAGCCTGTTTAATGAGTTCTTCTCTGTGAGAGAAGTTCGAGGTGAAATCCCTTGTTAATGCATTTTTCTCTGAGACGGAGGAATTTGAGGTGCAAGCCCTTGTTAATGCATTTCTTTTTGAGATTTGAGGTGAAAGCCCTTGTTTCCACCCTCTAAGCTCAGTCATGGTGGATGTCATGTGTGTGACTCCATGACATATTTTGTACTTGTGTTTCACCCTCTGAGAGAACCATGGTGAAAAGTCATGTTGAGGTGACAACATCACGTAAGTGATGAACACTTGTACACACCATAGTACGGTTGTAGCCATTATGGTTGATATCATGTTGAGGCGATATCTAATATCACGATGAGGTGATATTCTTCTTTTCACTAATGGTTGTAGCCATAGTGATAGACATCACGTTGAGGTGATATGTCTTGTGTAGCTGAAAGTTTACTCCCTAGCTAAGAGGGAGTGTTGATGTTACATGCAGCGTCTGGAGTTATATTCCTGCGATTTTCTTATTGGTGTAAATTAAATAATAGCTCTAAGCTATTTAATTTATAGACTCAAGAGGCACCATTTTTCATGTCACTTATTTTGATAAGAAAATAAATATTAAATGAAGAGGCACAATTTATTAACAAGGCCGACCTTGTTCAAGGGGCGCGATTTCTAAGGACGTCTTCTTACTTGGGCCCACCTGTTTGGGAAGAGACACGTCTTTCTCTCAATATTGTATATATATTAGATGATGCTTTTCATTGTAATCATCAAGTTTCAAGTCAAGTTCGAATATATCCATTATAGTCTAAGTGCGAGCTCTTCACAAGGCAGTTCTATATTGTTTAGAAGTCTGAGTTCTTCTTCAATGAATTGCATTCTCTTATTGCTGTGTTGCATCATCTATTGATGCTTGTATTTGGGCCTGAATCTTGGCCTCTTGTAAGAAGATCATTCTTGTGACAATTCAATATATAAGTGATATATTGTTGCTGGGTTTTATCCCTCAAGAGGAGGGTTTTCCCAGGGTATCTACTGTGTTATTGTGTCTGATTTGAATTAATTTTTGTGCATATAATCTGATCATTAAAATTTACAGTAATGACTCCCAGCAGACATTTCTTACTTACTTTGCAGGCTTAGCAATGAATATTCCTGCTCAGTCTCAGCATCACCCAGTCACCCGAAAATCAGTCTTGAATATGGCCAGTTGTAACTTTGTAGTTAGCTACAAACTAGGAAGTTAATTAAAAACGTAATATATTGAGCAAATGGATGCCTATGAGGACAAATGAGGACATTTTGAAATCAGTAAAGGTTATCAAATCCATCCAAGTGCTTTACGCGGTTTGTCAACTGAAGAAAATAATATTAAATATTTATTTTGAATGCCAACATGAAAGGTGGTGATTTTCACCAATTAATTGATTTTTGGTGCCTCTTTATGCTAAAGGATTAAATTCGCATGTAAAGCGAGATGAATATTTTATTATTATTTTTATTCCGGACTTCAAGTCAGTCTCAATTCGAACTAAAGGGGTCCAATCAGAAGCTTTCTATTTCAGTCGAGGTTTTTAAATCTTGCAGTCAGCATTATGGTGCAAATTTTCTCTATTTATTCATGGTGCCTATCATTAAACATTCATCCAGCTTAAGCAAAATTTGTATTTCTTCAAAGCAAAGGCGAATTCTCACAAGTTGGGCGAATTTATCATCAGCAATCAAAATCAAAAGCATCAAACACTTTCTTTGCAGGTACAAGTCAGAATTATCAGCAAATTTTAAGGCAGATTGGCAATTTTGGCAAAGGAAAACATCAAAAAACGTCTTTCTTCTCAAATTCTTCTATTTCTCGTCTTAAATTCTTTCGCATGTTTGAAGAATTGGAAAATTTTGGCAAAACAAATCATCTGGGTCTATTCAGAATAGCTTCCTCAAAAAAACCCATGTGCCAGAATTTTTCAAGAAAATTTACACCAGAGCATCAGTTCTCGAGGCTCTAATTTTCTCAACTGAAAATTCCTTGCATGGTTGAGTAGAAGTCAAATTTTCGCATTTCTGACGTTCTGGGTTGTCTTAGAATCTTTTTCTGGACAAAACCCATATCTCAAAATTTTTCGTGAATCTCCGATAGGCTATTTTTAGCTTTCCAGAAAAGTTGTCAGAATATAGCCATGTTCATAGTCAATAGGTGAGTTTTTCAGAGTGCAGTTCACACAGACTAAATTCAAGACCAAATCGGTCTTAATTCATGACTTCATCAGAAAAGCTGAGACCGATTTGTATCAAGTGCATTCAGAGGATTGACAGGCGTAGTCACTCAAATTCATATGGTTGCATGCCTCGTATGGCCGATTGTCTTCCAAAGCCAGTTTAGAGGGTTGATATTGTTGGAATTTTGCATGTGCAGCAAATTTGTTTGCATTTCTCACAACTAGAGTGTTTGCAGTCAAACCTCACAGTTTCGTCATGCAAAAGCGTCAGAAGCATAAAGCCGTAGAAGAAATAGTGGCCATCACTTCAGTTACGAAGCCGCCAAAGTTACCAGTCAATGAAATGCTAGTTTGAGTGTGCAAAGATTGCCAAGATTGCCCAAGTTGCTGACCAGCGGTGAATTGAGACGACCTTTAGACAGTGATGCAGTTAACAATCTCGTTGAGGGATTGGTTGCTCGAGATCACGATCAGTAGACTTCAGTTCCCACCTCTCAAAATAGACATTACACACAGGAGTTAAACCTGGTGTTATCTTTTCAAGTTAACTCGCTGTCTCATCTCATGCATATCTATTCTGAGATTAGCTTTATTTACTTGGAGTTGTATTTAGGGTTTACGTTAACTGATGGTAGTGTTCCAGTTAACATGCTTTCAATAAGGACGTGCATGCTTGCACATTGTCCATTTAGAATAGATGTTTCGGTTAATTGACGGTAGCTTTCCAGTTAACTGTATAGTTTGCTTTATTAGGGTTTATCAATAAATCTTGCATGCATTGCAAGACTGTAGTTGACTCAAGGTGATTTTAGGCTTCTCTACACCTTTGATGTCTATAAATAAGAGTTTTTGCTCATTTGTACATGACTTTTGCACGAGAGAGAAATATATGTTGTGCCTACCTTGCCTGTAATATTGCTCGTTTTGATCTGTTCATGAGTATTTATTATGATAATGAATTGTTATGCCACTCGAGTTTCATGCAATTATTATGGTGAATGCTTGCCTTAGTTAGATATAGTGGCTAGTTCGATCGTAAATTGTATGCGTGTCTCGCCAATGCAATTTACTATCCTAGTTGGCTATCCTTTGTGTTTTGTATTCAATAAGCCTATTCAGATTGAGCTGATAGTTGTGCCACCTTGCCTTCAAGTTGAGAATCTGTACTTGGTTTATCGTGTGATGTGTGTGAGTAATAAGCCTATTTAGACAAGCAGATAGCCGTGCCTCCTTGCCATCACGTTGTGAGTCTGTACCCAGTTTATCGTATATTTGTCATTTCCAATAAACTTCTTCCCATCCAAGCAAATAGTTGTGCCCACCTTGCCTTCACGTAGTGAAACTGTACCTGAAGTTTATCGTATTAAAACATTCCTACTCCATTTCCTCATGCTCTGTTTTCTTGAGGAAACTGGATAGATTTAAAGTAGTTAGCTTAGTTGTAGTTAATGATCTGCGAAACCAGAAAATCCTTAGCTGCAACGTTCTTGGTTTTCTTAACCTTTTGCCTCTTCCAACTGAGAACAAAAAGATAGGACTTAGATTACTTTTCTTTTCCACGCATTCCAGCACTACGAAGGAGCTTCCCCTCCTAATTTGAAGAGCACTCATTACACAGTGTGCATAGCTGTCCGTACAAACCTGCACTCCAGAGGTGTTAGTTTTTACGCCAACAACTCTCATAGAAGAAGTCGCATGTTGCATGAAGGCAAGATAAACCCTGTTTTCCAGTCATGAGAATCCTACAGCAAGGTGTATGAACTATTCTAGGGCTAGCGTGATCATCTCAAGTCCAAACGCAGTAGTTTGGGCATTAAATATCACTTGCAGCATCTTCACGTGGGGTTTAGAGGTGTATGCTAATTGTATGGGGATCGTTTGAGGTGCTGGAAGCTAGACATGAGCTCATTTCCAGGTTGCTGCTCTTTCATGAGCTGTTGCTGACCATTCTTTACCCCTGCATTGAGTTCCAGTGGTCACGTGGAGGGTTTTGGAAGGGTCTGCTGCCTTTGAGAAGGTTCGACCAAGGTTTTGTAGTCAAGGTGTGGATCCTACATTGCTCATAATACATTCTACACTGGCTGCAAAGTATATCTAACCTGTACGTGGACAAAAATCCTGAGTTCCCATTGCCTACAACACCGTTGTACATTTCAGACCTTGCAATAGGTTCCAGGTTGGATGTAATCAGTTTCATTTACTGTCATTGTTATGTATTAATCAGAAAATGTATTGAATGCAAGTATGTATTGTTGTAGCATTGATTGAGTGCTAGAAATTGATGTAATCTATTCTTCATCATAAGTATGAGTGAGAATACAAAAGTCTAGAGCTTTCCTATGCTCAGATCTCTTTATATGCTCATCAAATATGAATGCAATAGAGAGTAGAATCTGATTATTATATCTGTTCAAGCATTCCTTTCAAATATTGTCAAAATACATGCAATGCAATGACTTGAGTTTGATAAAATGGCACATCTATCAGACTAAAACAATCGCAAAAATATCGTACAACTGGATAGGTATTTTACAGTGGTATCAGAGCTGGTCTTCCTGTGGTCCATAGCAGCAAAAATCTTTTGAGGAAAAAATCGGCAAACCAAAAGTATAAGATTTTTTGAAAAAATCAGGAAAAAAATGGATTTAAAAAAACGTTAAAAATTGTAGAACAAGAGAAAAACTTTTTTTTAAAAAAATTGAAAGGCATTTCCATAGCATAGAGATATAGAGAGCAAATAAAATAAATAGTTTAACTAATGAATTGTAAAAGATAGATTTTTGTAGTTTATACTCATGTCGCTGATTACATTGCATTGCAAACCTTTCAAACTCAAAGCATTACTTCACATTGCATAACTAATAACTAGATGCTGATAGATGACAAAATTTCAATTACAATATAGTTTTTACAAAGTCAACCTAAGCAGTTATGCAATTACTTCACATTGCATAACTAATAACTAGGAGAAGGCAATCGCATTTGCTTGTCATGGCATTCCATGAGACCACATTTTTTGAGGCATTTTTTTCAGTTCATTTGCCTTGTATATGCTACCACATTTTTCATACATGTCTACCAAAGCATTTTATCAAACAGTTCACTGCCTTGCTGCTATGGCTAAAGTTTTGCTTGTCATGGCATTCCATCACCATGAGACCACATTTCTTTGAGGCATTTTTTCAAATAGTTCACTGCCTTGTCTATACTATTGCTTACTATTATGCTTTCATAGATTTTTCCAAGCATCCATAGCTTGTTTGAAAGCACCTGTTTTAGGCTTTTAGCCATAGCAGCAAGGCAGTGAAATTTTTGATAAAATACTTTGGTAGACATGTATGAAAAATGTGGTAGCATATACAAGGCAATGAACTGTTTGAAAAAAAGCCTCAAAGAAATGTGGTCTCATGGTGATGGAATGCCATGAAAAGCCATAGAAATGGCAGTGAACTATTTGAAAAAATGCCTCAAAGAAATGCGGTCTCATGGTGATGGAATGCCATGACAAGCCATAAACAAGGCAATGAACTATTTGAAAAAGTGTCTCAATGACAATCAAATTACTATGGATTGTCATGGCATTCCATCACCATGAGACCATATTTCTTTGAGGCATTTTTTCAAACAGTTCATTGCCTTGTCTATGCTAACCACATTTTTCATACATGTCTACCAAAGCATTCTATGAAACAGTTCATTGTCTTACTACTATGGCTAAAAGCCTATAAAACAGGTGCTTTCAAACAAGCTATGGGTGCTTGGAAAAAATCTATCAAAGCATAATAGTAGGCAATAACATAGAGAAGGCAATGAACTATTTGAAAGAAATGCCTCAAACAAATGTGGTCTCATGGTTATGGAATGCCATGATGGTAATGGAATGCCATGACAAGCAAATTGCTATGGATTGTCATGGCATTCCATCACCATGAAACCACGTTTCTTTTAGGAATTTTTTCAAACAGTTCATTGCCTTGTCTATGCTACCACATTTTTTATACATGTCTACCAAAGATTTTATCAAACAGTTCACTACCTTGCTGCTATGGCTAAAAGCCTAAAACAGGTGCTTTCGAACAAGCTATGGATGCTTGGAAAAATCTATCAAAACATAATAGTAAGCAATAGCATAGACAAGGAGTGAACTGTTCGAAAAAATGCCTCAAAGAAATGTGGTCTCAATGTGCTTGTCATGGCATTCCATCACCATGAGACCACATTTCTTTGAGGCATTTTTTTAAATAGTTCATTGCCTTGTCTATGATATTGCTTAATATTACGCTTTGATAGATTTTTTCCAAGCATCCATAGCTTGTTCGAAAGCACCTGTTTTAGGCTATTAGCCATAGCACCAAGGTAGTCATGGCATTCCATCACCATGAGACCAAATTTCTTTGAGGCATTTTTTCAAACAATTCACTACCTTGTCTATGCTACCACATTTTTCATACATGTCTGCCAAAGCATTTTATCAAACAATTCACTGTCTTGCTGCTATGGCTAAAAGCCTAAAACAGGTGCTTTCGAACAAGCTATGGATGCTTGGAAAAAACTATCAAAGCATAATAGTAAGCAAATAGCAGACAAGGCAGTGAACTGGTTGAAAAAATGCCTCAAAGAAATGGGGTCTCATGGTGATGGAATGCCATGACAATCCATAGCAATTTGCTTGTCATGTCATTCCATCACCATGAGACCACATTTCTTTGAGGCATTTTTTCAAAAGTTCACTGCCTCGTCTAGGCTACCACATTTTGCATACATGTCTACTAAAGCATTTTATCAAATAGTTCACTGCCTTGTTGCTATGGAAAAAATTGTTATAGATTGTCATGGCATTCCATCACCATGAGACCACATTTTTTTTAGGCAATTTTTCAACCAGTTCATTGCCTTGTCTATGCCACCACATTTTTCATACATGTCTATCAAAGCATTTTATCAAACAGTCCACTGCCTTGCTGCTACGGCTAAAATCCTAAAACAAGTGCTTTCGAACAAGCTATGGATGATTGGAAAAAATCTATCAAAGCATAATAGTAAGCAACAAGCTATGGTCTCATGGTTTTTTTTCTCATGAAAATCAGCGTGAATTTATTCACATTTTTTTGCAGGTTTTAAACACAGTTTTTTGGCAATTTTGCAGTTTTGAAATGGGAAAAAATCGTCTAGCCTGCAGATTTTTTTAAAATCGGAATTAATCGGTATTTTTTGCAAATTATTGCTTCTATGTTCCTGCCAACCTGTGTGTTTTGGGGTGCTCAGTGATTACAGTTTGCATGCATATTTATGAATCCGGAAGACTAGGCTTACATAACATATAGGAGAAGGGAAAGAGAAGAAGCATTTAACCTATTTGATTCAGAATCATCAGAAGAAGAAGAAAACATGGGTGATAGGCATGAACCGCTTGAGGGTAGCACATTGAAGATCCTAAATGACCTTGCTAGGGGTCAACAATAGGTAGTTCAGGTCCTTGCTCAGTTGATGGTTGATCATCACAATGCTGGCAACAATGGTACTAATGGTCATAATGGGGGCAATGGAAATGATGGAAACCAGGGTGAAGGGAGTGATACACACATACCCATTCAAAGCCACACTAATACAACGAGTAGGGTAACTCCTAGGCCTCTTATGCCTTAGTTTTTGGGAGGACAACCAGCTGGTAACCAAGGACAACAAGCACAGGGGAAAGGTTTCATAGACTATTTGAGAGAGTATCAGTCCCTTAGAGATGAGTTTCATGCAGCCAAGACCTTGCAGGATTTTTGTGCCATAAAATACAGAAATAGACCTAGGGATCATAATAGGGGCCCTCAAAATCAGGATTTGCAGCGTAAGGTGGGAAAATTATCTATTCCTTCATTTGATGGCTCTAGCAAATGCACAGCTAGATCTTGGGTTCAAAATTTGGACACCTACTTCCAACTCAACTCTATGTCGAAGTCAGAGACCATTAAGTACGCTACTCTGCATTTGGAGGGTGATGCCCACGAGTGGTGGCACCATGGGCTAGTCACATTGGGTCATGCTAGCATCACATCATATTTAGATTTCACTCGGAAGCTAATGGACAGGTTTGACTAGAAGGACCCAGAGTTACACTTCAAAGAGTTGACACAACTCAAGCAATGTGGTATAGTAGATGCATATATTTATGAGTTTCAGAGACTCTTGGTTATGGTTTCGGAGGTGTCAGAGCACAGGTTGATCATGTTTTTTATTGAAGGTCTATCCAAGCCACTAGGTGGTTGGATTAAGGCCTTCAAACCGGAGTCACTTCAAGATGCTATCATACAGGCATGTGACATGGAGCATTCAATGCCTAAGAGTAAATTTCCATCTAAACCTTTCATACCTCAGAAGAACAAAGACAAAAAGCCCTTTTAGAAGGAGTGGCCTAGGAAAGACAAGTTGGATAATGAGGCCCGTAAGAAGCTGAGGAGAAAGAAACTTTGCTTCAGCTATAAGGAGCCTTGGGAGCCTTGTCACAGATGTATGGGTAAGGGTAAGGTACATTATATTGAGGTTGTTTATGACAGCTAGGATGATGGAGAGACAAGACAGGTTTAGAGTCGCAACGATCGCAGTTCTGAGAATGAGCAGCCACAGGTAGAGACTAAGAGTGGCGCCATTGCTACTATCTCAAGTACTCCCAGGTTTAATTCCTTCAGAGTTAGGGGAGTATTACAAGGGCAGCATGTTACTGTGTTGAATGATAGTGGAGCAACCCACAATTTCATGGACTTGGCCTCAATGGCTGAGGGGTATGCCTATAGAGTGTTTTGAGGGATTCAGTGTGATAGTTGCAGATGGGTTCAACATGACTTGCACACAAAGGGTTCCTCGACTGGGTGTTACCATGGGTAACTACACCATTACAAATGATTTTTATGCGGTTGACCTAGTTGATACAAATGCTATTCTAGGTATAGAGTGGTTACACTCATTGGGGAAGTATTCAAAGAACTTCCAGACTATGGAACTCAAGTTTAGGGCAGCAGATGGTAAAAAAATTATGCCCAGGGGTATGGCAAATGGTTCTCCGAAGATAGTGTCAGCTAAGTAGATGGAGAGCATCTTCAGACATGGGGATTTTGCATGGGGAGTAGAGCATTTGATTACTACTAAGGAGACTCCAAATGGTAACCAGCCTTACCATGTGGATATCTAGTCATTCCTAGGTAAGCACAACAGAGTGTTTGGAGAGATTCCTCGAGGGAGACTACCTAATAGGGGTTTTGAGCATACCATTGAGCTAGAGGAGGGGGCTAAGCCCGTCCTAACCACCCCTTATAGACATCCTAGCAAGGATGAGATCGACAAAGCAATTAAGGAGTTGCTAGATATGAGACACATCAAACCTAGCTCCAACCCATTTGCTTCTTTTGTAGTTATGGTTAAGAAGGATGGGGCAATGAGGATGTGCCTAGACTATCAGGCTCTAAACAAGAAAACAATTAAGAACAAGTACCCTATACCCAGGATCGATGAGTTACTTGATGAGTTGCATGGGGTAGTGTATTTTTCGAAGATTGATCTTTGATCGGGGTACCATCAGACTAGAGTCCGAGGGCAAGACATACATAAGACCACCTTCAGGTGCCACTATGGGCACTATGAGTTCTTAGTCATGCCCTTTGATTTCATTAACGCACCTACCACTTTTCAGTCCTACATGAATCATATCTTCAACAAGCAATTGCATAAGTATTTGTTGGTATTCTTTGATGATCTTATCATATACAGTAAAACTTGGGATGACCACTTGAAACAATTGGATGAGGTATTGGGCATCTGTAATGTCCCCTTTCGCTTAGCCACTCTGAATGCCACATTGCCTTTTTAACTCCCGAGGGCAATTGATGAAATTAGGGAGTCACTTACTTAATTATTTAATTATTGCCTAAGTTTTAAAACTTATTTTATAAAGGCGATATTAAATAATTAATTAAATTGCTTTGTGATAAAGTGACTTTATGAAATTTTATAAAAAGGGGCTTTATGGAAATATTTCATTAATGAAACTTTATAGAAGTCACTTTATTATGTTGTGAGCAAATTAAAAGCAAATTCGCCACTTTAGGGCAGGAAGGAAATACAAAAGAAGGAGAGAAGAAATGAGTCGACACCTTTTGTTGCATAACTTTCACGGGAAACCAGTCGAGTTCTCTATGGAGAATGTGAAACCCTAGCAGCCATGGTTCGAGTGTGAGATCATCACTCCTAGCTTGGCATGGTCGAATGTATGGAATGAAGGAAGCATCTTATTCTCAGACTTTCGTTTTCAGCATTTACTGAGATTTTGTATGCCTCTTGTGACGTTTTTTTTTTAACAGCTCCAAGCTTGTTGAAGGCGTGGTTCCCTTGTGAGATCATAGATGAGCTGTTGCTTGCTGCATCTCCATTTTCTGGGCGCGTTATTGAAGGAATCGGGCATTTTGAGTTGGACGTGTCTCTTTAAGGCAAAAACGGGTTGGTATTCAGCTTCTATCTGTGCTGGGACAATCCACGGTGGTTCCAAAGGAGATGTGAGGGCTTCATTAAGCAGGACGACTCATCCTTCATGAGTTTCGATTGGAAGAAAATGGGTTTTTGTGTTGGACGCGATAGCTGAGAGCTTTCCCACGGATTTGGCTTCACACTAAGATCTCAGTCGCTGCAATAAGATTCCAAGCATTTCTGGCGATTTCTTCAGCAATCTGTATGTTACCATTCACACAATACAGGTCTAGGCGTTTCTTGCTATTTCCTTGTATTTTGAGGCTGAACAAAACATTCCCATAGTTTATTGTAATGACAATGATTATAATGGAAATTTGGGTCAGTTTGGCATAGTATTATATTGTCTGCAAACACAGAAAATACATCTTAATCTGCTGCTATAAATTAAATGTTATTTCTGAGTACCTTCTGGTCCTGATATTGCTAACATTAAATCTGGTCTATGCTCATGACTGTCAATGCCATGTCTGTGTGAGAAACATCATGAACAGAAATTACTTTTGATGATTGCTATTTCCTTCCAAATCTACTGTAATAGACCTGTCAATGAGATTGAAATATGAACTCGAATTTGCACAAGTGCTGCTAGTAAATCTTGCATTGCAAAGTTATAAAACACAGTCAGGGTTCTAAACAGAAAGACAAGCAATAAGTTCCAGATTGCAGTCCGGTCATAGTACATAGTAATATAGTACTCTGTGTGTCGTCTAAATGTTACCAGCCTTACTACTGTTCAGTTGAATGCATGACCATATACTGCACAGCTGCGTATATTTTGTGAATGACAGTCAGTTATAGAGGCATGAAACAAGTTTGGTAAAACAAACATTAAACAACCTGAAAGCAAATGAACCGAGCTCTCTTCAAACCAAGCAAAATAAGCAGAACCTTATGACAGTATAAAATCAGATCGCAAACCAGGTGTTTGACAAAATTCCTAATAGGTTGTTACAGAATTTTAAAGCAGAAAATTTGCAAGGCATCTTACAGCATCATGGGTGATTAGTCCTTATATGCTAAGGCCTCGAAGTGTGAATTTGGCCTAAAGAAGATTTTATACTTGGGTCATGTGATCAGTGCACAATGTAAGATGCTTCCCCAATTTGCATATCGTTTTTTTTGCAATTTCAACTATCCAACTACTCAAGGATTTCATCAAACAGTTTGACTCTATGTTGTTATGAGTTTAAATCATTGTTGCTTGTAAGAATAGGGATTCTCATGAGCATCACATGTATGAGAGTTGAACTTCCACAATTAGTAGTTCAATATAATGTTTTTTGCAAAGACAACAGCATAATTTGTTTCATACAATAATTTCTAGATTCGATTCAATAACTTTCAACATACATTGAGTATTGCAAAATAATCCAAGATCCACAACCAATAAGATATTGATTCCAATGAACATCACATATATGTCTCTATTTATTGAATAGAACACACAGTAGCAATACAACTCTAACCTATAGAAATTTGTGGTAGAATCCATTCTCAAACAGCTTCAAAATTCAATTATTGGAATGGCACCCCTTTCCAACTATTCATAGCAGGCTCATAGATGATATAGCAGTTGAGTAATAGGATGTGAGTTCGACAATTCTTTGACCGGACTGCTTTCCCAATTCCTGTCCCATCCTCCACATCAGTTTCTCTCAACTCCCTTTGGCAGGCTTCCTGTTTGTGTCCTTTAGTTAAACACTTCCTCAAAATCACTATGCAACGATTCTTCAAATCATTGGCTTATTAAATTATTATCACCGATTTTAATAAATTCATGTTGTCTTCCTAGAGTGTCCCACATTGTCCACATGGACGGCTCTTTAACCTAACGCAAAACCTATATTATTTCATAGCACGAATATACTTCACTTGGCCATTTGATTAATAACTCACAAGCTTAATAGACATTTTCAACGGCTTCCAAGAAAGATTTGTTCATCTTTTAAACAAGAAGTAGCAATTTCAGATTAAATAATTCACCTTCCATATAATAGCTGAGAAGGTAATATTCCGTTTCAAGAGCTATGTCGACACTCGGTGAATGATGTAACAGGTGCAGAAACCGCTTTGCACTCCCTGTTTACCTCATGACACCTCCTAAATACCTGGCATCAATATATTATTCTTTAAAGAATCCATTTGAAACTCCCAATAAGAAGGCATTACTCATAATACAACATATCAACGCAAAGAAATCAATATGGATATGAATTCAACCCGATGCCACTTTACATAGCAACATTATTAATCATAGCGGCACCCATTTTATCTCAAATTACTCCCTCCATAAACAAATATGAGATGCCAGAATTAATAGCTCAAGCTAATATCGACGAGTTTCTTACCTGAATCATTTGGCTTCAAATGATAATAATTCTCCAATGCTATTCGATTGCAAATATCACGCCTCCTTTAATTTCTTTAGAAGAAGCATAGACTGTGTTGATAGAAACTGGTACTAGTGCCCCGTGAATATGTGTCTTCCATCTACATCTCCTTTAAATCACCGGATGTAGGTCGTCTTTATCTCCATGATTTTAAGTAATGGCTTTCTTGAAGTTTCGGCCTACTAGTAAGCATGCATCGATGATGATTTTCTCCAACAGCACCAATAAACTCCAAACTCTCTCTATCTTGTACGATGGCCTTTTCTTAAAGCTCTTATCTTCAGATATTCAAACAACTGCCTTAGTATTCATTTAAATTGAGCCATCAAATCTGAACCACGTATCTAAATTTGAAAATTCAGACATATGGTTTTGCAGTCTTAAAACATATACACAAATTTAACACAACTGTATATCATAAGACCTCCACATTCCTTCTACAAAAGCCTTACTCTTGTCTGAGAATACATATAAGAATATCAACTTCATGAATTCTTAGAACAACAATGAAATATATCTGGATTAGAAACGGTTCACCAATTATTTAATATATATATATATGGCACTTATATGAGAATAACAAGCAAAATATTCAAAACTGCAACACCCGCAATCCTTCAGAAATAAACTGCAAATGGTAATTCCACGCGTGAAGCCTAAATGACTCCACTACCATTGATTTGGGTTTCCATCCAAATCATGAACTGAGGATTTCCATCCTCGAGTCGTGAGAAACCAAGTTTCTTCCAAAACCATAAAATAACCAAGCCCCCCCCCTCTAGAAAATGAGCTCCAAAGATCTCTTATCCTTCTTTTCTGTAACTACCCATTCATATCTTAAAATAACATATTTACTTTTTAATCATCTTATTTTGCCAAAAAGTGACTTATTTTTAAATATTTAACTTTTCCAAACTTAGTCACTTTAATACCATTAAAATAATTAATTTATCTTTTAAATTTGATTCTTTCAACAACTTAAAATTAATTATTTTAATTACAATGTTGACTTATTAAAATTGGGGACATTACAGTCTGCCCTTCTCAAATATTGCTTGTCCTCAAGCAATGTTAGCACAACCACCAGGTCACCCAAAACCAGCAGTGATTCCAAGATCCCAAATCAATCTTCGAAATAACCCATCAAGCTACCGCTGCGCCACTCTGATAAAGACCATCAACTCCTCATACCAAATCCAAATGGCTAATCAACAAACTAAGATCAAAAGATATAAGGATTGTTTACTCCACTAATGGTAATTCAATACGCTATAGAAGTAAACTAGAACACAATATCATTGAGTATGTAAAAGCATTCACAGAACAGATGTATATGAAGCATTGCAGTCTTTATTCATGTACTTGCAATATTACATTATCATATCAACATACTCCTCCCGACTACAACCCACACAGCAATATAAATAGTTAACCGGTGTCGGTTGAGAACACCAACCGTCGGCAACTGTCAAGTACCAACTAATCCCGAGTCCTAATCCCCTGAGTACTAACTAATCTCGAGGACTAATCCAACTTTTACTTTAAAGTGTGCATGTATTATTTAAACTATTATTATCTATTCCTAGTACGACCGACTACAACATTTATTTAATTAGTACGGTCAATTACAATATAATTATTTATTAACATGGCCGTCTACATCATCCCCACCCTAAAAAGTAGTCGTCCTCCAAATGACTGAAAACAAAAAATGCCAACTCCTCATAGTTTTCCTGTAATTGATTCTCCCTCTGTGCTGAAAGTTGTTGTGCATTGGCCACCTGGGTATCCTTCTCTATCAATTGACCCAATACTGTCCCTCTCTACCAACTTCTCCTCAAGAGCTGCCACTCTCGTTTGCTCAGCTGCCAACTACTCTTGTAACTGTACTATGATGGTTGGTTGTATTGCAATTTGGCAATTCCAATAAATTTGATGGGGGTACGGCTTCTTCTGCAACTCATACAGCCTCTTCTTTATGATAGCGTACGACTCTTCCTTCAAGTCATACGGCTTCTCCTCTGCCAGAGCGTACGGCTCTTTCTCCAGGTCGTACAGCTTCTCCTCTACCAAAGCGTACGGCTCTTTCTCCAGGTCGTACGGCCTCTCCTTCCAATCATACAAACTCTCTTGATGATATGCGTACAACCTTGGTATTCTTCTATTGATCGCATACTTGCGTTCGTACGACAACCCTTCTCTTCAACCGTACGGCCCTTTCTTGCACTGGTACGGCCTCCAAGCATACAGATTTTCTTCCAAGTCGTACCAATTCTTTATATCATATGGCCTTCTCCAAACAAGATAATCGTACAGACTTCCTTAGGCGTACGGACTCCCTCCTGTCTCTCCACTGTACGGCTTCTCTGTGTGCCCAGCGTACGGTCTTCAGTCAGATGGTTTTTCCTTCTGTAATTTCTTTCTTTCGCCTGTCTTCCTTTGCTCTTCGATTTTTCCCTTTCAATGCACCCTGAGTGGTAGACAATGTTGTACTCATCGATTTATTTTGAGTCTTCCCTCTAGGTTTAAGTCGTACACTTTTTGCCAAGTTCAATATTTTAATACTCTTTACCTCAAATTTCCTTCTTTTGATTATTTTTAATTTTTCTTTTTTTTCCTCTTTTGAATTTTTCTCTTCCCAAATTTTATTTCTCTTTTATTATTCCTCCCTCTTCTCTCTCCTCTTTTTTCATATTTTGCTTTTTCTCATTTTCTCTTCCATTTTTCTTTATTTTTTTATTTCTTTCTTCTCTCTTCATCTCTTTTCTTTTTTTCTAATTTTTTAATTTTTTCATACTTTTCATTTTTTAACTCCACAATTTTTTCATCTCGTACCTGTTCGGACTTGTGGACTGGCATATTGTCCAGTTTTGATACTCTTTCTTTGTACTCTCCATACTCGGCCGGAAGTGCTTGGCTGGGCCTTCCCTCTTCTTCCTTGATTTCCCCGATTTGTAGCATGTTACACTCTCTGTGGAACACTTCATTGTCTTCCATCTGCCAATGAAATAAGCCATTCAACGAGCTTGTCCCATCCTCCGAACAACTCTCGAGTTCAAGTACGCCTTCGATGTTCAGTTCCATAGCTTTCCTTCCTTCGTCCACATCCGACTCACCTCCATCCAATTCGGATCCGGAGGAAGCCAATTCTTCGCTCACGGCCTGGTTCTTCAAGTCGATGACATACTTCCCCCCGTTGTTCTCGATCGAGAGTGTGTTCCTCTTTCAATTATGATTTTCCTTCGCCACTATCAGCCATCCTCTCCCAAGTAGTGCATTGTATGCTTTTCTCTGTAATGGGATGACGACAAAATTTAGCAAAAACTGTTATGTCCCGATCGTCACATTCTGTGCCATCAACGTTCCCAATGGCTTGATACCATGTTGATCAGTGCTAACCAGTTGGAATGTTGGCAACCAGAGTGTAGGCTTCCCAAGACTCTTCCATGTGTCTTCGGGTAGTACGTTGACTCCCAATCCTCCGTCGACGATAGTATTTGTCAAGATATTCCCTCTAATCTCCATATGCACGGCCGCTGGCATCTTCCCGATGTTCGCTGTGAGCAATACGGGGTCGATTGTTTGTTCACCGTATGGTGGCAGTTTTGGTACCAATTCTTGCCTTCGTTCCTCCAATCACGGTTGCTTGCCATCCCCGACGACGTTTGTGATCGCCAATCCCAACTACAGCATAGTCTGGAGAAGGTCAGTTACTTTGATCAGTACGATGGTCTGCAGTACCTGTCGTACGATGTTGGTTTCCGCCTCCGACTGCCGAGAGGTTCCTAGCTTCTCCAAAGGTACTTTGTTTTCCTTCGCCATCGCCAGTTCCACTTCGGTTTTTGCTTCCTTCATCCTTTGTTTCTCCGTACACGGCTCTGGTGATCGCCAATACCTCTTGTTCTTCTACTTCCAGCATGTGGATACCCTTTTGCTTAGGGAATTCGTTATCTTCATGATCGCCTGGTCCACACCACTTACACAATCTCCCTCCCGAACCTTGACCGCTCTGGCAATCCCTGGCAAAGTGGCCCCATTCGTTGCACTTCCTGCATTGGATCATGGGCCTTCCTTTTGCATCGTACTGTATCATGTTTCTCGGACTTCTGTTGCTTCGATAACCTCCAGGGGATGCATTGCTATTGTACTAGGGCTTTGGTGGTGTGTTCGGAAGTGTTGACGGCTCTCCATGAGTGAAGAGTATTTGTGCACTTCTGGCTTTTAAGTTGTATGGGCATTCCTTAACGGAATGTCCCATCACTTGGCAGATATCGCAGAATAAGTTCTTGGGACAGTTCGCCTTCGTGTGACCTTCCGCATTGCAGTCCGTACACCACAGTTCTCTGGCTTCTCTCGTACTCTCCTTGTCGGCTTTCAATTCTTTCATCATTCACATCATATCTTTCTTGAGTGCTTGTACAGTCTTGGATTCACCGTCGCTGTCGTCCATACTCTCCTCATCATCTGTCTTCTTTTTCCCTCGGGAGGATGTTTTATTTTCACTTTCTATGTCCATTGCCCGATTGTATGTTTCGGCGTACGACGAAGGAGGTACGACTTTCATTTTCTTTCTTAATGACAGAAGCAAGCCCTCAATGAACCATCTTTTCTTCAACCCGTCGGCCGGCTGTGCCTCCAATTTCCCTAGCAAATCTTTGAGTCTTCGATTGTAGGTCCGCACACTCTCGTGCTTTCCTTGCTTGGTATTGTATATCTCCGCAACAATCTCGCTATCATCCCGCGGGAGTTTGAACTCCTCTTGAAATGCTTTCTTCAATAATCTCCATGTAGCTTTGTGTGCTTGATCTAATTCAGAGTACCAATCAATGGCACTCTCTCTGAGTGTCACTGGAAATGCTTTCAGCCACTGGTCGGGATCATCCTGTTCGCTGGCTATCCAGATAGTTTCACATGTCTTACAGTGTCATACTGGATCTTCTGACCCATTCCCCATAAACTTCGGCAGCTTCTGCCACTCCGGAGTAGACATCTTTCCCTGTTGTCCTCCTTGTGTGTTCGACCCGAGTAGACTAGTTTCCCCACTACGTTCTGGTGCGTCACTTGCACTCTCGGCCACGTACGAATCACTCCCACGTCTTCCTTCGGCGTCCTCGACACCTTGAGTCTCCTGGGCTCCCCTTCGGTACTCTCTCCGCCTTGGGGTATTGGGCTCAAATCTTCCACTCGTCAGCCGTTTGTCGTCGTCCGATAAGGACAACTCCTGAAAACGTCTGATGCTACTACTTAATTCATCTTCGTTCTCATAAGGATCATACTTTCCTACGTATGGGGTGCCGAAGGGTCCTCTGTCCCTCCCTTCCACCAAACTTTGATGTGCTCTTTCAATAGATGTGTCTATTCGTGTCAGATTCTCATGTCTTCTTTTAATACTCTAGTTTATTTCAATTAGATCCTCATCAAATTCCTTACCAACTTCTTGTATTCTTCTTCGTCGGTTTTCTTGTTCTTGCAGCCTGAGTGATCGCCGAACCTTCTCCTCTTGAGTCTTGTGCCCGCTAGGTACTCGGTTCTTGTCTTTGTTCGGTCGTACGGGCATTAAAATTTATTCAGGCAATCATTGTTGACTATCGAACGTACGTCTCCGGCTAGTGTCACGTTCCTCTTCTTCTCGTTTGGTTCTCTCTTCGTAGCACTGCAGTATTTGTTGCCTTCGGTGTTCCCGATCCTCTTCTTCTTGCAAGTCTTGCAGAATAATGAAATGACGGGCCAGCAATTTGGGCATACGATTCAGGAGGTGCTTCACCTCGTCATTCACTTCCAACCTATCCCAGATAACTTCCTCAAGGATCTCCCGTCTGTGGGATTCCCTACGTACTTGATCTCATAAAGATATCTTCCACAGGTTGATAAAATCTTCAGTCAATAGGTCTTTCCTTTCCTCATTGCTATTCACGGGTTCATCTATCGAGATACCCATTACGCTGCCATGACGAGTGATTCCCTAGTCCACTCAGGCAACGGCGCCAAATGTTTACTCCACTAATGGTAATTCAATACGCTATAGAAGTAAACTAGAACACAATATCATTGAGTATGTAAAAGCATTCATAGAACAGATGTATATGAAGCATTGCAGTCTTTATTCATGTACTTGCAGTATTACATTATCATATCAACATACTCCTCCCGACTACAACCCACACAGCAATATAAATAGTTAACCGGCGTCGGTTGAGAACACCAACTGTCAGCAACTGTCAAGTACTAACTAATCCCGAGGACTAATCCAACTTTTACTTTAAACTGTGCATGTATTATTTAAACTATTATTATCTATTCCCAGTACGACCGACTACGACATTTATTTAATTAGTACAGTCGATTACAATATAATTATTTATTAACATGGCCGTCTACAAGGATCAGCCAATTGAAAGAATTGACATAACCACTACTTAACATTATGAGAATACAAAATTTTTGAATCATATCTGAAAATTCTTCTATACTTTGCAGCCATGTAATCATCAAATTCTGAAATTTAATCAACTCATTAGCCAAAACTAAATCATATCTGATTGTAAATTCCCCAATGATAGAAAAGTCTTCAACATTCAATTCCCATGTGCCATAGTGACAAATATGCGCACACCAATCCAAACAATCCATTGCTAACACCATTACAAAGTCTGAGAATTTTATGATCAGCACCATAGAGAAACCATTAAACATGAATGTGTAGGTAGGGGACCAAAGAATCAAATCTGAACACTCCTCATTATGAAGTGTCATGTCTTGTGAATGACTTGGACCCATAAACATTATCTCATCCTTTCCCATAAAATTTTGAACATCAACAAACTGAGACCCTTTACCAATGTCAAACTTAAGATTCTTATCCACCATCTCATGATAAACAAAATCACATAGAGATAATGAGCTGAAGTTCACAATCATAGAATTAGCATCTAGTGCATACCTTCCATCAATGCCTTCATAGATCTCATGCATACCGTCTTCCCTCATTGGTTGCCTATCATTAACTACTGATTCATGAAGTGTATCAAGCTGAAAACTGTTTTCATCACCTATCATATCAGCTATATCATGGCTGCAATCTGTACCTGTGTGGACATTGATCCTCAAAATTCAAGAATTCAAATTCTTGATATGAGTTCTGATCTTTATCAGCATACTGAACCTCTCTAATGCAGGGAGTGTTGTAATCATTATGCAACGTTTCATTTCCATGTAGTTCATCAATCCCTTCAATAATTTGTTTGACCTCCATTTTCCTTGTTTCACTATTTTGATCCATGGATGTGGCTGCTATAGGAATGGAATTTTCTACTTTGTATAGAGAAAAATGAGCCATACTTAACTGTAAACAAAGATCATCAGCCTCTCTTTCCTTAGTCTTCAGCATACTTGACAGCTAGGTCCATGTTCATAAGCAATTGCAAATAATCCGATTTCATCATTTCCAAAGCCCTTGATAGAGTACAAGTGAATAGGAGAAACTCCACTTGCAACTCCTTTTTTTCTCTCCTCAATTTGAGCATCCCAAATGAGTTCCTCAATGTATTTGTGAGTGTCATCAGCCCTAGTTAACACTTGCACCAATTTCTTATCATTAACCACAAGTTGTTCTTTCAAATCTTGCAACACTAAAGGCATTTGATCAAACCCATCAATGTGATTAGGGCTGCCACACATTAAATTTTCTGATTTACTTTCATGTGTAGAAGCCATATCATCTCCAAAATCAGTTTTTTCATTAGATGGTGTCTTGCAATCCTCAATCAAAGAAGTTGGGACAGCATTATCATCACACACATTAACCTCAAAAGTATTCATCTCCTCCCCACAAAGCTTACCAAATACAATCTCTACATCACCAATATAAAGGCTTTTGCATACCTCACTTGTAGAAGCTTCAAGTGATCCTTTTTTCTCAACATCCACGACATTACCCTTGCTGGAAGGAAACATTGTATAAATCATTTGCATTCACATTTGCTGATTCAATGAACTTCAGATCAACAGATTGCTCAATCTCAACAGTGTCATGAAGATCAATGTATCCCATTTCACTGATGGAAGTACTTGAAGAGCTAACTCCATCTTCAAACTTTGTAACCTCAAAGACATTAGAAACAATTTCAGCCACTTGTTTCATGATTGTTTTTTTTTTTTCAGACTTATTCACCTTTTTATCCGTGCATTGGTGGTTAGGGTCCCGAATTTCTCTACATGTGAAACAACGATTTTGTCTTCTAAGCTCATTCCTACTGATTTCTTTTTTCCCTGTATTGAAAGATTCTTTCATTTTAGTCGTTGCTCTCTACTCATCTCCAAATTTATCAATAGCAGTTACATGTGTGACAAGGTGGTCATTCTGATTACAAGATCTACCACCCCTGTGTGGTCTATGCTTCCACCTGAGATCCCTGTAGTCATGAAAAGATATTTCACTCCGAAAATCAGCACTTGATTCTTGCCAATCTTGTAAAATTTGGCCTTCAAATTCCTATACTGTCACAACTCTAGAATTTTGATTTGAACCCCTGTAGTCTACAGAATCATTATTATTTCTATAATTTATTTCTTGCCCATTGTTCCCATCAACACCTTGGGACATTAAGGTTGCCAATTGAGCTATATTCTCTTGTAATTCCTTATGACCTCTAGCAAAATCATTTAAAATCTCTCTTTTGTTTTGTTTCTTGTAGTCTCTATGTTTTCTATCACCCATAATTACTTCCACACTTCAACCTCTATCAACTGATCATTCACATGAACCCCACCAGGATGGCAGGATACACGGCTCTGATACCAATGTAAGATGCTTCCCCAATTTGCATATAATTTTTTCTGCAATTTCAGCTATCCAACTACTCAGACATTTCGACAAACAATTTGACTTTGTTGTTCTGAGTTTAAATCATTGTTGATTGTAAGAATAGGGATTCTCTTGAGCATCACATGTATGAAAGTTGAACTTCCACAATCAGTAGTTCGATATAATGTCTTTTGCAAAGACAACAACATAATTTGTTTCATACAATAATTTCTAGATTTGATTCAATAACAACTTTCAACATACATTGAATATTGCAAAATAATCCAAGATCCACAACCAATAAGATATTGATTCCAATGAACATCACATATATGTCTCTATTTATTGAATAGAACACACAGTAGCAATACAACTTTGACCTGTAGAAATTTGTGGTAGAATCCATTCTCAAACAACTTCATAATTCAATTATTGGAATGGCACCCCTTTCCAACTATTCGTAGCAGGCTCATAAATGATATAGCAGCAAAGTAATAGGATGTGACTTCGACAATTCTTTGACCGGATTGCTTTCCCAATTCCTATCCCATCCTCCACGTCAGTTTCTCTCAACTCCCTTTTCCAGGCTCCTGTCAATCTCCTTTAGTTAAACGCTTCCTCAAAATCACTATACAACAATTCTTCAAATCATCGGCTTATTAAATTATTCACCAATTTTTATAAATTTGTGTTATCTTCCCAAAGTGTCCTGCATTGTCCACATGGACGGCTCTTTAACCCAACGCAAAACCTATATTATCTTCATAGCACAAATATACTTCACTTGGCCGTTTGATTAATAACTCACAAGCTTAATAGACATTTTCAATGACTTCCAAGAAAGATTTATTCATCTTTTAAACAAGAAGTAGCAATTTCAGATTAAATAATTCACCTTCCATATAATATGTGAGAAGGTAATATTCCATTTCAAGAGCTATGCCAACACTCGGTGAATGATATAACGGGTGGAGAAACTGCTTTGCACTCCCTATTTACCTCATGACACCTCCTAAATACCTGGCACCGATATATTATTCTTTAAAGAATCCATTTGAAACTCCTCACAAGAAGGCATTACTCATAATATGACACATCAACACAAAGAAATCAATATAGCTATGAATTCAATCCGATGGCACTTTACATAGCAACATTATTAATCATAGCGGCACCCATTTTATTTCAAATTACTCCCTCCATAAACAAATATGAGATGTCTAAATTAATAGCTCAAGTTGATATCGACGGGTTTCTTACCTGAATCATTCGCCTTCAAATGATAATAATTCTCCAATGATATTCAACTGCAAATATCTTGTCTCCTTTAATTTCTTCAGAAGAAGCATAGACTGCGTTGATAGAAACTGGTACTAGCGCCTCGTGAATATGTGTCTTCCACCTATATCTCCTTTAAATCACCGGATGTGGGCCGTCTCTGTCTCCATGATTTTAAGTAACAACTTTCTTGAAGTTTTGGCCTCCTAGTAAGCACGCATCGATGATGATTTTCTCCAACAGCACTAATAAACTCCAAACTCTATCTTGTACGATGGCCTTTTCTTAAAGCTCTTATCTTCAGATATTCAAACGGGTGCCTTAGTATTCATTTAAACTAAGCCATCAAATATGAATCACGTATCTGAATTCAAAATTCGACATATGGTTTTGTAGTCTTAAAACATATACACAGATTTAACACAACTATATATCATAAGACCTCCACATTCCTTCTACAAAAACCTTACTCTTGTCTAAGAATACATATAAGAATATCAACTTCATGAATTCTCAGAACAACAATGAAATATATCTGGATTAGAAATGGTTCACCAATTATTTAATATATATATATATATGGCACTTATATGAGAATAACAAGCAAAATATTCAAAATGGCAACACTTGCAATCCTTCAAAAATAGACTGCAAATGATAATTCCACTCATGAAGCCTGAATGACTCCACTACCATTGATTTGGGTTTTCGTCCAAATCATGAACTGAGGATTTTCGTCCTCAAGTCCTAAGAAACCAAGTTTCTTCCAAAACCAGAAAATAACCAAGCCCCCACTTTGGAAAATGAGCTCCAAAGATCTTTTATCCTTCTATTTTGTAACTGCCCATTCATTTCTTGAAATAAGATATTTACTTTTTAATCTTCTTATTTGGCTAAAAAGTGACTTATTTTTAAATATTTAACTTTTCCCAGCTTAATCACTTTAATACCATTAAAATAATTAATTTATCTTTTAAATTTGACTCTTTCAACAACTTAAAATTAATTATTTTAATTATAGTGCTGACTTATTAAAATTGGGGACATTACACACAAGGTGTACAGGTTCATCAAGAGAAAATCCAAACAATTCTTGATTGGCCACCACCTAAGTCCCTTACTGAGTTGCCTGGTTTCTTTGAGCTACGCAGTTACTACAAATGCTTTGTCAATGGTTTCTCGCAATTGGGTGCATCGTTGACAGATCTCATGAAGAAGGGGGCTTTCAAATGGTCAGAGGAGGCACAAAGAGCTTTTGATAAGCTCAAGGAGGTGATGAGCAATTGTCCTGTACTACACTTCCAAATTTTACACAGCCATTTTTTTTGGAGTGTGATCCATCAAGTGAGGGTGTAGGAGTTGTGTTGATGCAGAACAGGCATCTGATTGCATTTGAGAGCCATAAGTTAAGGGGGGATGAGACATTCTATTTGTGATAAGGAGATGCTCGCCATTATCCATGCATTGGCAAAGTTCAGGCAGTACCTTGTAGGTGGAACGTTTGTGGTGAGGGCTAACCACAATAGTCCTAAGTATTTCCTAGAGCAGGACTTGAACGAGAGGCAACAGAAGTGGGTCAGCAAAATATAGGCCTATGATTTTGGCATTGAGTATGCCCTCTCTAGGAAACCATCAGCTTTCTCACTTTCTGAGATTTCAACAGATTGGAAACCTCATCTATTGGTGGAGTACTCCAAGAACAAATTTGCTTGTGAGTTGATGGATGGACAGTTCCAAGATGATCGTTACGAAGTAGTGGATGATATCATCTTCTACAAGGATAGGATTTACTTGGTGCCGGAATCCAAGCTCAAGGATAAAATTATGAGGGCTACACATGGCAATCCATTGGCAGGGCATTATGGGGTACTTTAAGAAATATCGACAGATTAGAGAGAGGTTCTCTCAGAAGGGCCTAAAGGATGATGTGTTGTGGTATGTGCGGGAGTGTGTGACTTTTCAACAAAACAAGTTAGAGCATACTCATCTGGCAAGGTTATTGTAGCCATTACCCATTCTTGAGTAGAAGTGGGAAAGCATATCTATGGATTTCATTACAGGTTTTCCAAAGGTTCACGGCAAGGACTGTATTTATATTGTGGTGGATCAATTGACAAAGTTCGCTCACCTTTTTGCCATTTGTTCAGAGTACAAGGCACTGCAAGTGGAAGAGTTGTTCTTCAAAGAGGTTTTTAGACTCCACAGGTTGCTGAAGTACATAGTCAATGGTAGGGACAGCAGGTTCCTAAGTGCATTTTGGCAAGAGCTATTTAAATTGGTAGGTATAGAGTTGACCCCGAGTACGAGTTACCACCCTCAAACAGATGGTCGAACTGAGATAGTGAACAAGTGGGTTGGGTATCTGCGTAATTATGTCTCAAGATAGCAAAAGGCGTGGATTAAGTGGTTGCATTTGGGGGAACACTGCTACAACAATATTTACCACATGTCAATTGGTATGACACCTTTCCGGGCATTATATGGATATGATGCACCATCATTTCTAGATTTGTCTTTTGGGGATAGCAGGGCTCCCAAAGCCAAGAATTGGATTCAAGAGAGCCAAGATATTCTCAAAGCTCTTAAGGAAAACTTACAAGTGGCACAGAATCAACAAAAGACCTATGCGAACAAGCACAAGTTTGAGCACAGCTTTAAGGTGGGAGATTTGGTCTTCCTATGATTGCAACCCTATAGGTAGTCTTCACTGAGGAGAAGTGGTGCAGAGAAATTGAAGCCACGATTCTATGGTCCTTACAGGATTACCAGACGAGTGGGGGAAATAGCCTATGAGCTGGATTTTCCCGAGAATAGTAAAATTCACAATGTATTTCATGTTTCCTACCTCAAAAAGGCATTGGGGCAGCAGGTTACTTCATCAGTTGAGTTGCCTCTATTGGATGAGGAGGGTCATTTGGTTCTTGTTCCTGAGGAGATTGTGGATACTCGAGAGAGGAGATTGAGGAACAGGGTGATTAAGGAGTATTTGATCAGGTGGAGAGACTTATAAGCAGACGAAGCAACTTGAGCGGGAGAACAAATACAACAGCATCCCAATTTACAATTGCTTGAGGGAAAGCAATCTCGAGAAGGGAGGACTATAATGTCCCCTTCTCAAAGATCACCCAGGAGGACATTTTAGCCTATTTAATTCCCGTAGGCTAAAGTCGGGAAAAGGGAATTAAATTATTTAATTGCTTGATATTACCTAGCGGGAAAAGTAAACTTTAAAAGGTAATGTTAAATAATTAATTAAATGTGTTATAAAGTGACTTTTGGAGAAATATTAAAAACTTCATCAAGTCACTTTATTTATTTTGAGTGAGAAATTAAAGTGCAGGATATAAAAGAGGTTTTCGAAACTCATTTTCATTATGCTTGGTTTATTTCTCACTTTCACTTTTGGAGGGCTCTCGAAGTTCTTGGTATTGGGGACATAGAAACCCTAGGGCATTTGGTTTTGATGGTGAAACGAATCCACCCTAGCTAGTTTGTGGAGGATATCATTCAAGTCTTCTACTTGGGCGATATTTGCAATTTTGTGAGTCTCATTCAGAGACAAAATTGGGAGAAACAATATATCCTTGCTATAGTCTAAAGATGATATTGAAAATCAAGCTTGAAGGGCTTGCAGTCCATACTGGTAGGCATATTTCATTTTCTGAGTTGTTCATTATGTACCCAGTGTTGGGCGAGTTTGGAAAGAAGGTTGAGGGTCAACACAAACCCTAGGCAACAAGTGCTAACAAGTCTGAGATTGAAAACATGGAGTTTCTAGTCGTGAGTCTCATAGAAGAAGTCATTGATTGCATGAAGGCAAGATAAACCCTGTTTTCTAGTCATGAGAACCCTACAACAAGGCATATGAACTATTCTAGGGTTGGCGTGATCATCTCAAGTCCAAACTTAGCAATCTGGGCATTAAATATTACCTATATCCTATGTTCCACGGCATTTCGGGGACGAGGGGACAGCAGGGGACGCATTTCTGGGACATTTCTTAGGGGGGCATTTTTAGGGGACGGTAGGGGACAGCAACATACAAAATATATATATATATATATGATTTTTTCAAAATTTATTAATATATTATAGAGAGAGGGAAAGAGAGAGATATGTCAATAAATTAATAATTGATAACAACAATACCAACATGTGAATAAATCGCGAGTAAACTTATTATTGTAGCCTATGATCCGGGTATGTTTGTATTTCATTGGGAATCAATATAAATTACATTCTGAAGGAAATGTCTGCTGCTGTAATCAAATCAGACTTATGACAAACCTGTAACGTAATGTATTCAGACTTGATATAGTGCAAATAAAATCAGATTTGAGGTTGAATGTTTCATATTTGTTGATGGTATGATAGTAGTTATCATTTCTATGTTTTATGCAAATGATTTGGCATTAAAATTCATTCTGAAATCAGAACTCAGTCACTTTGCATGCCAAGTGTTTGACAAAATTTCAAACAGCCCAAACTCAAAAATCACCTTAGAAAGGAGGACAAAATATTTAAAAAATCAATTTTTTAAATGTTTTTTTAACCCAGGAAGCTCCTTGTCCGTGGGGGATGGCTAGCCGTCCCCGATATGATGGGGGACATTGGTACCAAGGATGAGGAACCATTCCCAAAGGGCAAGAAATGTTTCCTCCCGTTTCCTACTAGTTGAGCTATTTAGGGAACGGTTGGGGGACGTCCCCTTTGCGTCCCCCCATCCCGGGGACAGCTGGGGACAGGGACAATGGGTTTTGGGGCAAGGCACGCGTCCCTATGTAACACAGCCTGTAGCATCTTCACATGGGGTTTAGAGGTGTATGCTGATTGTATGGGGGTTGTATGAGGTGCTGGAAGCTAGATGTGAGCTCATTTCCAGGTTGTTGCTCTTTCACGAGCTGTTGCTGCCCATTCTTTACCCTTGCGTTGAGTTCCAATGTTCACGTGGAGGGTTTTGGAAGGGTCTATTGCCTTTGAGAAGGGTCAACCAAGGTTTTGTAGTCAAGGCGTGGGTCCTGCATTGCTCAGAATACATTCTACACTTGCTGCAGACTATATCTAACCTATATGTGGACAAAAATCCTAAGTTCTCATTGCCTACAACACCGCTGTACATTTCAGACCTTGCAACAAGTTCCAAGTTGGATGTAATCAGTTTTATTTATTGTCATTGTTATGTATTAATCAAAAAACATATTGAATGCAAGTATGTTTTGTTGTAGCATTGATTGAGTGCTAGAAATTGATGTAATTTGTTCTTCATCGTAAGTCTAATTGAGAATACAAAAGCCTGTAGCTTTCCTATGCTCGGATCTCTTTATATGCTCATCAAATATGAATGTAATAGAGAGTAGAATCTGATTATTATATCTGTTCCAGCATTCTTTTCAAATATTGTCAAAATACATGCAAAGCAATTACTTGAGTTTGATAAAATGGCACATCTATCAAACTGAAACAATCGCAAAAATATCATAAAATTAGAAAGGTATTTTACACTATGACTCCATTGGTGCACTCTTTGGTTAAGACAATGCTTATGAGACATCATGATGAAGAGGTAAGACTTGTAGTTGTCACTTGCATTAGTGAAGTCACAAGAATTACAGCCCTTGAAGCATCCTATGATGATGACATTATGAGGGAAATACTTCAATTGATTGTGGAAGTTTTCATGGGTTACATGATGTCAAAGGCTAGGTATTTGGAAAGAGAGCTAAAATTTTAGAAAGAATGGCAAGGGTTAGGTCATGTGTCTTTATGATTGATCTTAGGTGTGATGACTTGATTCTTCAGATGTTCCATTGCTTCTTAACCAAGATCAAAGGTGACATTCAGACAAAGTTAAAACAATCATGCTAATTATTTTGTCTCTAATTTTAGATGAAGATGTTGATATTTGCAAACAATTGCACTCAAATTTGTTGCTCATTTGGAGAAAGGAGCAGCATGTCTCAATCGCAGCTTATGATTTCTCAAAAAGATTGGTTGAGCATAAAATTGAGAAGTTCAAAGAACAATTGACTGAAGAACTAATCTCATTTGGTATAAAGGTCCAGTGAGCTTAAGATGGTTTTAAGGAATTATATGACACTTTTAGATGTTATTTCTGGTTTCTGGTTTGAGCTCCAAGATTCTTGGAGGGAGCATCTATTTTTAGTATATCACCTAGCCAGGTTCGTATATCATCTTTTATCATCAAGATCACTCCTACGCAGTCAGATTTCAATTATGATGCTTTTCGGCCATTTCTGCTAATTAGGTATAATATTGAGCTATATTTAATTATTTTCACTAATGTTGTATTTTTAATTAAATACATTTATTGGGCACCTCAAAGTTATAGCTCGTCAGAAAGAGGATGGAAAGTTTTAAATGATAGGATGCTTAAAAGTGACTTTAAGTGCCGAAAATGTTTAAAAAGTAAATTAAATCACTTTTTGTAGTTAAAAGGCTTAATAAATTAATAAAGTGATTTTAAAGGGGAGTTTTTGGAAAGTTACCTAAAAAGCTTATAAAAAGGGGGATGGAGAGCTCATTTGGTAGGTGGAGTTTATTATTTCTGATATTTCTCTCTGAGAAAAATCTACATGGTTCTGGAGATTTGGACTTAGTCCATCTCAGCCTTCCTGAGGATGAAAAGCCTCTTTACGAAGACTAGCTACGGTAGTGAAAAATCTACTCTGGCTGGTATTTGTTGGAGATATATTACAAGTGTTTCATTGTACATTCACAGTTGGATTCAACAAATTTGTAAAAGTCTCTTCGGAGACAAATTTGCAGGTATTCCAATTAGATTGCAAACTCTTGGTGTTGGACGCCTTGCCTGGAGTTTTATTTGGAGTTTGCTGGTGTTTTGAAGTTTTGAATGATTTATTTATGCTGATTGATTTGAAGATTGAAGAATATATTTAATTGTGGATTAATGGCATGCAATGGCATGACCATCTTGTGCCCTAGGCATTGGGGTTTCTAACTTCATTGTTTGCAGACTTGTGCCTTGGACGTGGAGTTTTCTGAAAGCTTGGATCGTGGTTTTCTTTGTCTACTTTCTGCTGATTAAATTCTGACACTTTTCCTTAAGCTGAGCATATTATTTTAGTGTTTGTTGGACTGCAGCAAACTCAGAGTTCATTGTTGTTGGTCATATGCTGTTCATACATTGGAGATTGGGTTTTCTTGCTGGGTGTGGCATTCTATAGTGGAAGAACCTACTGAAGGTGCATATTATGTTTATTTCTGAACAACACATTCTTATTTTGTAATATGTTTGTAATCTCTGAGTTCTTTAATGGCAAAATATGGTGTTATTTGCAAATCAGATCAGGTCTTTGTATTCTTGTGATTATTGAAAGAATATTTACTTTGGTAATCTTTATTTTGAGTTGCATGTTTGATTCTGCAATTCCTTGCAAGTCTGAAACAAAACATTAAAACCATCAAGCAAACTGTTTGTTAAAATGACATGGTAAAAAATGCAAATCAGTAAGGTTGCCAACTGTTTGACAAAATAACTTCATTGCTGAGTGGGTGAAAGAAGTGCAAAAAATTGGGCAGCAAATAGGGCAGCATACTACAGACTAATTATGAGGAAACATCTCTTTAAAGTAAAATGTCATCATGTAAGGATAGTTGTGCAGATAATAAGACTAGATAGTGTCAATATGACTTTTCAGTCTCACTTCTTGTCATGCATTAGCATAGGGATTGTCAACATTACATCCAATTAGTCGACATAAAGATTTTCATTAAAAAACCTTTGGAAACATCAAAAATAATTTCTGATTGCATCACCTCTTGTAACACTAAATATTAAATATGCATCACAAACTAATAGAATACAAACTTTCAGAACATCTTATCATTAATGCTTATTATTTCTTTCTTTCCCATCAGTTTCCATGTCAATAAGTAAACTAGGACTCCAACCAACTTTATTTTTATTTCCCTCACCAGGTTTTAATATATTCCAATTATAGTTTCACAAAGTAAAATTCAGTGTCCATCATTTCAGTATATTCAATGTTGCTACCATCTCGTAGAAAACTCTGTAATGTCTCCTTTTTTCTAAGTATTTAGCCAACAGGTCATCTAGCCTATTTGATTCCCATAAGCCTAAGTTACCGGTTCAGTTTTGGGTTTGGGTTCGGTTTGCGTGTTCAAGCAAAAAAAGTTTTGGGCTTGGGTATATATATATATAACTTTTCTTTAATAAATAATAAATAAATAAATATAATGAAATAAGAAATGTATCTAGGTTTCAATTGCACTGTCATATAAAGAATTATACTGTCATTGTGACTTGAGCAGGTAAATAAAATATACGAATGATCACGATAATTTCCTGATCACTCCCACGAAGTCAAGGAAGATTATCAATATCGACAATATGGAGTTTGAATACCTCTGATCCAATGAGAATGCCTTTCACACCAATGAGAATGGTTGCCCAACAATAACGGCAATCCCATTATCTAGATGTCATAGGCACTAGAGCATCTTTTTTGAGACACAGATAATCCCGCAAGGGCTCTGGCACAGATAAGACATAGATAATCTTGATGGAATGTCTCCAGACAACAACTTAGAGAAATAGTCTACGATCCTTTTTGAGACATAGATAATCCCACAAGGGCTCTGGCGCAGATAAGACACAGATAATCCTGACGGAATGTCTCCAGACGACAACTTAGAGAACGTGATGAGTGTACAAGTTCAGTGGTGTCGGCAATCCCCAAGAATAATATAACCAGCACTTCAAATGAACATGAATTCAATAGAAGAAAATGGCAATGCTTTTCCTGGACCTTGTCAGGACCAGAACCACGAGCCGGAGCCGAACCAAGCCAAGATCAAGGGGCTAGGAGGGAAGAACTGGTAATATAGCCATAAGCTATGATTAGGCATTCTAAGGGAATAAAATTAGATTAATTATTTCTAAAGTTGTCCAAATAAATTAAATCATAAGGATAATTTTATTGTTAATTAATTTAATTAAAGTGAGATAAAAATTAATGAATATTATAAATTCACTTAATTAAATATTATAGTCACTTTATTAAATAAGTGTGAGGAGGTTACATTGGATTCTTCTAGAAGACTCAACTGAGCCTTTAAAAAGAGATGAGAGCAATCATTTGGACATCTTAATTTTGACATCTTTTATTAGATTTTCTGGGAGAGTTTGTGTTTGCAGGTTCAACGTGCCCTAATGACAAAAACCCTTGGGTAGAACAATTGTGTGGACGAAAACTCATTCAACCTTTTTGGGTGGATTCATTCTAGGATTCACAATTGAGCTTTATTGATCAATTTAGAGATTTGGAGCTTCATGGAATAAGTTGCTAAAGAATTCAGAGGAGCAAATTTCTATATCAAATATTCAGATCAGATTTGAACAAGAATATTTTGGCAAGGTTTAGAGGCATATTGACTAGGTTTTGGCCCTAGGGCTTGAGCGCCACCTTCTAGGAGTGGAGGGACCTCATCCTTGAGGCGATTTGTGGAGATTTTTGACTGCTAGGGTTTGGAAAATATACTCAGATTCATACAATAGCAGACCAATCCTCTTCCAGCATTGTTGAAGGTTACAAATTGGTGCTTGTGGCTAGGGTTTCATCTTTCCTTTGGAGCACCTACCTTTGGAGGAGATTTTGGTGGTTTTTTGCAACCATTCGACATCATTGACATCATTCTTGGAGCAGCGAATATTGCAGACCTGTGTACCCACTTGATTCAACCTTTTTGGTGTTGTGGAGATTTATTACCATGGGGTTTCAAGCCCTAAGTTGAGTGCCACACCTTGGAGGTCCCTTTTCATCATTCAAAGGTCAAATTTGCATGTAAATTGCTATAAACCTTGGGATTTATAGCAAATTATAGCTAGGCATGTTTGGCATGTTTGCCCATGGTATTTGATGTATTTGAAGACTACATATTTCTGAAATTGTAGCAGCAGACTTCTGATCTGAGTTTCCTATCATTTTGGTGAAATTTTGGTGTTGAATCATTGTGTAATTCAACTATGATTTTTGCACATGTATTGGCATGATTGTTATTATGTTTTTGGCATGTTAAGTGGCTGCTATAAGTGTTTGATTAGGTCTGAAATAGAAAATCAGAACTGCAAAAAGTAGGGTTTTGGACTAGATTTATAAATCAAAAATTAGGGTAAAAGTCAAAACCCTAAAATCATAAAAATAGCAAATATCTTATGTGGGATATTTTGTAAAAAGCTTCAACCAGATTTCTAATAAAAGCAAATGAAATAGCTGCAAATTCTATTTGCAAATACTCGGCAAGAATACTGAGACTATTAAGTAGTGACTTTCATATTGGAGTTGAATATCAAACCAGTACAGAAATTGATCCAACACTGTTTAGCAGATTTATCGTTTATATTGTTTTTGCTTTAATATTTACAAAGAATCTAGGAAGAAGCTATTGACTCAACAGGTCACAGGAAACATCAACCTGGATTGCACGGTAACAAGATGGACAATTACCCAGCGTGTCGCCCTTCACAGTGGCGCCACGACAGAGTAAGGTCTCCTGCACAGCGATCACCTTAGGAGTCTTTGTCTATGTGGCGCTATATCAACTCCAATTTCCAACCTACAAATATGATTTGATGTGTGCTGCAAATAGAAATCCCGATCCCGTGACTTCAAAAAGGTCTCCAATCTGATGGATGCTTTAATTTTGTTCCAGGAGCCAAATCACCTATAATGAGTCACTTGATATGAAACCTTCGACTAGAATAGAGAACTGTTCTGGACAGCCAAAGTCGTGAGCTCGGCTGGAATGATATATTTGCTCCCTCCCAACCGCAGCGTGCTGGTGCTTCCGCGATAATCTAAGGGGATGTCGCTTTGTGTAGTTGTCACTTAAGATTTGCAAGAAGACCATGTGATGAGAATGAATTTTAGAGATGGCTGTAAACATGAAACTCCAAGTGCAACACTACATGCGTACCTGGACACCACCCGTGAGCAGCTACGCTCTCACAAGAGAATGGCGAAGTCTATGACTCAATTCCGTCCTGATCCAATGTCGCCTGGGAGCCACAATAAATACTAATCTAACTATCACCTCAATGAGGTTGGCCAGACAAACATGAAAGAAAAGAAAATTCAAAAGTGCAAATGGCGCCAACTCACAAGTTAAGTCGGCCAGAAATGAAATATCCTACACTTTTTATTAGTGTTTAAAAACAATATTGGAAAACTCTTGTCGGCTATTTAGATTTGGTTCAGGACATGACATATTTTAGACTCATCATCATTGCCGCCATTCTAAGGGATTGTTGGGATGTAATCTGACACCATCTACAAAGAATTTAAGCTTTATTTTCCTTAAAATAAGGTTCTCTTTTTTATGTCCGCACTAAAATTTCTACTATTCCCATGCACATCAAATGCATTCAAATGAAAAGTCACAACACAACATAGGAATTTCATTTCAAACAAGATTTTTGGTGGCTTTGTTTTCTGATAACATTTTAACTATCCCAAACATCTTTCTTAAACCATGAAATGTATGATCAAAGTGTAGTTCTGAAGCTAAAGGTCAAGACTCTTCTAATTTAAGTTACCCTTAAGATCAGAGTCTAGTATTGACTCACAATAATTAGATGCCCCAATATCTAATTCACCAACACAAAAATAGGAAGGTTTTGAAAATGCTACCTAACCTTGCAAATTTAATTAGAAGATCAACATTATTTCTGAATTTGTTCATATTGTAATGTCCCCTTCTTGCACCTAATTTAGCACGAGCTTTCCATTAACCTATTCTCAAGTTCTCAAAGGCTAAGTTGATATGGTTATGAGACACAATGTCCTACAATGGGCTTTTATGGAGGTTTTCTGAGTTTTTCGACAAAGTTGCTATTTTTAGCGATGACTATTTTTAGTAACTTACTATTTTAGTAAGTTCCAGTTGGAAGAATTGATTCACTTACTATTTTTAGCAAATTGCTATTTTTAGCAAGTGTTATTTTTAGTACCTGGTCTTGGCCTCTAGTCCTCTATCGGTTCAGTGCAATGGTTTCTTGTTTTAGCCTTGGTGAGTTCTAATGTTTTCAGAGAAATATTTGATCTTCATCACTTAAATCTTTTATAAAGCCACTTTATGACTTAAGTGAAGGGCAATGGGTTCATCAGGGACCCCTTAATCTTAGCCTAGGAATGTGGTGCCTTTAAGTTGTTTTAAAAGGAAAGTTTATGCTTCAAAAGTGGATGCCAAGGTAAGGAGGTGTTTAATAATTTTACAAAGAATGTTGTTTGCCTCCAAAGTGGATGCCAAGATAGAAGAGGAATAAAGTAAGTTAAATGTTTTAACATTGGAGAGCTCTAGATGGGTCGAACCTCTTGGAGGGGAAAGAATTCAAATTGAACTTGGTTGCCCTAATTTCTCCTTCACTCTGAATATCCTCATTTTGAGCTCTCATTTGGTTGTCTTGGCTTTGGCAACTTAATGTTATTCTGCAGGAATGCTTCCTAAGTTCATCTTTGCTAGTTGGAGGATGAAAACCCTTCACTAGATAGCTCGTTTCGGTGGTGGAAGACCCACCCTAGCCGGTTGGTGATTCAGTTATCATATCTTTCAGTGTTTTTTGGTTGTTGGGTGATTTTTTAGTGGAATAGTATGAAGATATATTCAATATTTTGATGTGGGTTTGAGAGTTTCGGTGTGGTGTGTGGATTTTGGTATTTTGGTGTGAGTTTAGAGTAGAGTGGATTCGTTTTCTGAGTTCTAGAAATACTTTTTCTAATTAGCTGGGAAACATGAAATTGCTCATATCTCTGTGAGACAGGAAGCTATCATTCCAGGTGTTTTTTCTTTGGATTCCTCACAGCTGGGCGATCTCTCTAGACTACTCATTTGTGGTGTTTGCTGGAAATCTGATTTTTGTGTCCAAATCGCCCCTACAAGGAGGCAATACCATTCCCTTGTCTTGGGGTTTCAGACTGAAATTCAAATCTGCATTATTAGAGGTCTGTAATCTGCCTTTTGAGGTGTCCTTGCATTGTATAATGGCTGTTAATGAGAAGGGACAGCTTGGAATTGGTTAGCACTTGTAATTGCTCATTTTGTGAGTTGGAATGTATTGCTGTTCATTTGAATGACTGAAAAGTGCACTGTTTGGGCTATGAACAGATCTGATTTTAATTTCTTAATTCTGATTATAGTTGGTTAAATCAAATCTCTTTGATATTGTAATTGAATTATTACATGCTTTGATGTAATGCAAAGATATTCTCTTGCAATGCTATGATATTGTCAATGTATGCAAGCATAATGTTGAATGAGACTTGTAAACAAAACACTTCTGCATTTCCATCTATTTCTGAAAGCAAACCAAAAAAAAAATTCAGGGGTGACCATTACACATATCATACTTTGCATAGTGTGAAGCAACCCCTGTGGTGTTTGAATCTGACCTTTTGATTTCTGTGTGTTTGTTGTTTACTTGTTTTTGGGAAGTTTTGATGCCAGAAATGAAAATGTTTGAAATACGCAAAAATAGGAAAGGAATGCATGAAACGAATGAAACGCAGTTGATTTTTGTTGAATGAAAACACAAATAAGACATACCCATTTGCTGGTAGAGAATTTCATAAGTCTGGTTTTTATTACAGCAACCTGAATGGCAATCATTTTCCAATGCCTAGGTCTGATATGCTGGAAGTTCACGTTAGAATTGATGAAGATCCATGGGGAATAGCTGGGTGCCACCTATGAAGGAGAAACTAGGCCAAAAGACAAAGCGCCCTTCCTTCTAGCTTACACGCCTCCCAAGGACAGTATGGCCTTTCTCAGCTGAAACATGTGCAAAATCAAATGTGACTTTTGCTGCTCTAATTTCTCAGGAAAATGGTAGTCAATGGTGCCCCTAGGACATGTGTAACTGATTAGAAGGACAGCCTTGAAATTTTGATTCCCAAGCCTGGAAGGACAAAACCCTCAACTCCCATGTGCTGGTTTATTGCTGGTAATTTGCAACTAATTAAATTATCAAACCCTTGTTCCAGATCTGCAATGCACATCACAAAGACCTGATTTATTCTTCAAAGCAATACAGAATTTTATGCTCAAATGTTGATCCCTATGTGAGACCAATCAAGTAGGATCCTTGGACGGTCTTGCCCGCCTGTAGAACCTATTCTAAAAGAGGGTATCCATCTTCAGTCGGCCATGAAAGAAACTTGCAACAGCAGCAGCTCCAAAATATGTAATATTTTCAAGATAATCAATAATGAACTCAAACCCTTCCTTATGGAGTTTGGACGCCACTTTTAGGGTTTCTCACCTTTTTCACAAGTCAACAAAATATCTCACCTTTTTGACAAGTCAATAAAATATCACCCCTTGAAAAGTATGCCACTTTTCACAAGCTCATATGATATAACATTATAACATTTGTTCAAGTGACTTTTCACTTAAATATATCATAAAGTGACTTTTCACTCAAATATTTCATAAAGTGACTTATAATATTTCTTTTAATAAAGTCACTTTCACTTTATGACATTAAATCACGAATCACTTAATAATAGAATATTATTATGTAATGTCCCAATTTGACAGTGGTTAAAAATATGGAAAAGAAAGAATTTAATATTTTTATCTCAAGCATAGCGGATGTATTGGCTATTAGAAGCTTGACTAGAGAATATCGGGCCAAACATATTATGCAATTCATCCAACATGATTGCCACATACCCTTTATGACTATTGCAGTCGCTATAATGGAATCATTTTAAAGTGCGGCACTGCCTATGAGAGTTGTCAGGTCCTAAAGCTGGCTGCCAAGCAAATGATTAGAGATTCAGGGAAATTGAAGATATAAGATGTGATTATATTGATACTCCGGCATTAGAGATTATCAGGCTCTTTATTTTGAAGGTCATCACCGCCACCATATATTTCCCTGTCACACCATTATTCAGAATGGAATTAGCATCAAGAAGTTTGAAATTGGATGCAAGGGTCAAAATATGGCATAGACAGGAGACAAGGCAATTAAGCCAACCATGTATGGCTTAATCCAAATGTTTATACTGGTTGATCTTACGGGAATCGTGAATCTACATTAGAGCATAAAGGTGGACGAATTCATAGTAAAGCAAATGATATAGATATCCACTTTGATGGCTTGGTATGCCTAGAGCAGCACAATGACTTAGCATAGTGGCGTGACACACTGCTTCATATCGAAGACATGTCTAGAGTGCCGCCATGCTATGCCACGTGTCTCTGAAGAGTCTAATATCTCTTGTGGAAGAATTATACTGATTTCCAGTCTTTGCCTACATAATTCAGTGGAGATACATATGCTTTGAGGTCGTCTAAAGCTTGCGTAGAAGTATACATATCTGTCATGCATTGGAGATATCACGGTATATAATACAATTGTGTAAACACATCATATTATTCCCCCGTTGGCAAGCAATGTGTAAATGATTATTATCTAGTGATCAATAAAAAGTTAGCTAAGACAAAGGGAGCATAATTTAACATAAGACATCGACTGTTAAGAAGCCATCGATTAGTGTTTTAAGAGAAATAAGTCGGGAATGAGATAGACAAAGGCAATGATGGGAAGAGTCATAACTCTTTAGGTATCAATTATGAAAAGGAATGCACTTCTTCAATCGGAGAGGAATCTGTAAGAATGGTAAGAAGTGAATAGCAAACATCATTGAATCATGGACTTATAGAGTTTGTATTTAGATATTTCTGAAGATCTGAAAGCTCTTTTGAGAGCAAATGACCAATCTCTAAGTGATGCATGAACACTTGGACAAATATCAGAAAAGGCATCTCTTAATTATTGCATGTATGTAACAACCTAACCGGTCTACGGTTTTAAAAATTCAACCATCTATCCATTTCAGCTGAAGAATAACTAACTTGTTTTCATTCTAGGGTTTCCAAATCGTTTCAACTATTCGATTTAAATTTCCAACTAACTTCTAAGTTTTCAGGTTCAGCTGAAAGGTAACATCTAACTGTTTCCAACAACCGTCACACAAAAGATTAAAACTAAATAACTGACAAACTAGGGTTTTCCAAAATAAAGATAATCACTCTAAAAAGAGAATAATTACTAGGGCACAATTAACCAATTCGCATCCTTCTCTTATAAAAACTAGGGCTTCATTTGCAGCTAAAAAAAGAACTCAATCCATATGTCGTTACACTATACACTTCATCTACTATCTTTTAATTTCATTTTCAGCTGAAAAGATACTATAACTATAAACATCTAACAGGAATTGCAGAAGAACAATATTTACTTTTCTTTGCTTCCAGAAGATAACGAATAATTGCTACAGCTATGAAACAATATAACAACTGAATAAATTCAGGTAGCTATCTCACTAAGTATCTGAGAATCCTACAATATTCATTAACATAAAGAATAGCATTCATGGCATAGATGAAATAGAAATTCAATTACCATTGCATGTACCTGGATATACAAGAGAGGAAGAAATCCCTTTGACATCATCTCCATACTATCATACTTGGGAATCTTTATCGAGGAAAAGAGAATTATCATCAGGGGCTTTACCGCCCAACCAAGACCTACTGGTCTCCCGAGTTTCTTCAACTGAAGAACCCGCCCTTCACGAGGGTAATCAACATGGATCGATTTATCATCATGCCTCTGAGCCTGATGTCCACAAACCTATACCACTGATCGATCCTCCCTCTATAGGTACCTCCTATCAGAAGAATCATCCTGATCAGGGTATATCTGGCCATGGAAGCTGACATTGCCAAACGGGCATCTACCTTGGCCAAGGATTTATTCATTTAACTGTGTCGTCAGCACGCATCCTTGCTCGACATGATAATACTTAGATCAAGTTTTAATCTTACCATAATTGGTTCAGTTATCGATCTCCTCTTAGTTTGAGGTTAAGTCTTAACCTTAAGGTTTAACATAACAAGAACTTGGTTTGGATTCACATCTCGTTTAAGGGTTATGCTGTTATCTTTTTTTTTTTTTAGAAGGAGAGGAATTCGTTTCATGACTTATCTCATCTGAGTATTAATGATCTACCATTCTCAAACTTATGAGGGGAGATTAAGGAGTTTTATTCAACAATATTGATTTTGTGTTTTGCATTACAATACTAGGGATTCAAATGTTTCTTCTAAAACCTTGGTGCATCAGATAATTTTAAGAACATAAGAGAATCCTGGCCCGATGTCGATCACATCTTTAAAGACCATTCAGTAAACTTAACACACAAAGAAGAGGAGATGAAACTTGTCCTTCAAGAAGGTTTCATCAAGTTAATGGTCTCAAAAGAAAAGAGAGACATGGTTCGATTCAACACTTCAAATAGAATGAAAGAGAGCTAAGGCCAGTTCTTAAACTGATAAGACTCTGGTGGGAAAATGCAATCACATATTCAAGTTCAAATCTGATTGATGACTACAGAGAAACTACAAGCAGAGTAACAAATACACAAGAGTAAACGAGAGTGTATTTCCATCGAGAAAGTTTTGGAGAAATTAAGCAAGAACCAAATCTTGAGATTCATCAAGGCTTATAATCACTAGATGACTATCAACTCGGTCATACTCCTTATGAAAACAATATCAGAGGATGATGCATGAATCTTGCCACATAAGTTACCATTCAGGTAAAGATATTTCAAATTTGCAAAGATGAGAAAGGGTTAAAAGATTCAGACCAAATTTCCTTAAAGAGATCATCAGCGTACAGTTTCTTGCATTAAGGAAGACACAATTAATCTATTCTTTGCTTTGGATTAGAGAGAAGATAATTTGAGTATTCGGCTTAAACTAGCAGAGCAAGTCTCTAGAGTATTTTTCAGTAGTTCATTTGAATTCTAGTTTCAGACGCATTACAAGACACATTAATATTTGATTGCAAGAATAGAGTAAGTTTTGGGTTCCCTTTTAAAGAGTCCCTTTCACAGACCAATCTCCAGCGATACTAAAATACTCATTTCTCTTATCTTACAGAAAGGGGAGAAAGATTATTGAATTTATTTTTCTAAACAAGGCACATGCACAAGCAGAAATCAACGTTGCAATACAATGAAGAATTATACACACTACTTGCCTGCACTGAAGATTCTAATACTCGAAAAGTCCAGACTCTTCTCCTCTGAAAAACAGGTTAGCTACGAAGCCACCGAAATTACCAAGCAAAAGAGTTGGTGTCGGCGAATTCAAGAACTAGCTACCATCACCCGAAAGATTGAAGGCACAAATTGATACCGGACACAACCACGTTCAACTTCTACGGAAGACTATCCACAATTGCTTGCAGATGAGGTCGCTTACATAATGGAAGAGATGGAAGATGGTGCGAGCACACAACTCCCCCATGCGGAAGCGGTAAATGTTTTCTTTTTTAATTAGAAGAGAAAATGATTCAGTTGCGGCAGCGCTCAAAATAACATTTTCCCCAGAAAATGACGAGCCCCAAAACACGGAGTAACGAAGAGCAGAGGAAGTAAACCCCCCAAAAAAGAGAGAAACCTTCGATTAAAAAGAAAACTCTACGAAACCTTCGTTTTCCAGATTGCACGAATCCTCCCACGACTGCTGGTCTTCCATCTTGGTCGTTACATCAAGATAGAAAGATGGCGGTGAGACTTTCGCCTTCAAAACCCCGACAACTCCAATATGAATTCATTTAATTTCCAAGCTAAATACTACAATGGTTTTCCCATTAAAAATCAGTGGAAAAAAATAATTTATCACTTAAATATTTAATATCCTCTTGCAATTTATATAAATATATCAAAAATTTAATTCGCTAATCTTCAAGAGGATATAATAATTATTTAAATTATAACTATTATTTTAATTTATTATTTATTAACTATTTGCAATCTCCATAAAAGGTGATCATTTAAATTAACTTGCCTAACCAATAATTATTTTAATTTACTTATGGCCAAGGTAATGACGTCGACACAACTGTCTTGCTTAGACTCTAGGTTTGATGATAAAATTGATCCATTATTAACCACGTCCTCTCCCTGATGATATTTCCCTTTTCCTTGTGGCGTCGGCAATCCTGCATCCACTGACAGGAATTATGGATTAGATCATTCTCAACGGCTTAATAATATATATTTAAATTTGATCTTCTGATCTCGTTCAACTTCTCGTGAACAATAAATTCACTGGCCAAATAAAAAGTTAGTTAACATTACAATTATGATAAAAGAACAACTATTCATTCCCGATGTCATAATCACATGAAAGCAGTTATCTACAACTAACATTGCATTTGAAATACATAACCAACATAGTCTCAATGTAAGGGATGTGACAATGTATGTAAAGCTATATTCAGAAACAACACATTAAAGAGGTCCAACCTCTTATGTATTTCAAATGCATGAATTTAAAGTTAATTCAGAAACAGCTATGAAATCTATTTGCATTATTTAATTTTACTTTATTAATTCTGGAAACACAATTAACGTTAATAATATTGAATGACAATTTGTGTCAATTCAATAACGAGTAATCGAAAAATCGAATGATCTGGACCTCGGGTCATTACAGTGGTATCAGAGCTAGCGAACCTGCCAGCCTTGGGTGAATACAAAAAAAAAATTAAGCATGTCCATAAAAGATATCAATCCAACAAATTCCAGGCGTATGATGCCTACCTTTCTACCTAGGGACAAGCTGCAAACAAGCCATGAGCCAACATGGACGGAACGACAAGAGCAATTCCGCCGAGATTAGTTAGATGGAGAATTTCAAACAGATATGTCCTTAAAGAACTACATGGACCGGAGAATGAGGCACCTACCAAATAAGAGAAAAGGAAATACCAATTGTGAAATTGATGACAGCATACCAAATGCAAGTAATAAGGTGATAAAGAAAACACCCTTAGATGAATTCCTCATAAGAGAAAACCACCTTGCAAATAAAACTAATAAGGAATGCTATGAGGAAAAATTCAATCATACTAATGATGAGATTGATGAACTTAGAAAGAAGAACCAGAAACTTGAGCAACTACTTCAAGAGTAAAACAAATCTAATGAAGAGTTAATACAAAGCCTTGGAGAATTTGAGAAGATGAATGTTGATCTAAACATCAAATTTCAAGAGGAGTGTAGATCGAAGGCCAAATTACAAGAATCTAAAAAGGTGATCAACGATTTGAAGGGTCAAACAAAGGAAGCAAAGATAACAATCCTTAATTTGAAGATTCAAGTTAAAGAAGAGAAAAGAATTCAAGAGGAGGTAAAAATCCAATTGAAGGAGAAGGAAGCAAGTTGTGAAAGATTAGAGGGTGAAAATGTTTCTATGAAAAACAGAATTGGAAGAGACAACCATCAAGCTAAACACAAGTCTCAAGTTTGAGAAGAGCACCGAAATCCTAGATGATCTCATCAATGGGCAAAGGCCATCATCAAATAAAAATAGGAGTTGGCTATGAAGGAAATCAAATATTCATGGGAGATTACAAAGAAAATCCTAAGAAGACAAATAAGGGAAAAGTAAAAAGCCTTGAAGAGACTTTCATAAGCTCTATTGAGAAGGAAAGTAACAAGGAGAAAAAATATTCTCCTAAAGATTACAAGGGAAATCTCAAGAAATCCTCTCCTTGGAGACAAATGCCTACATGCAAATTCACAAGTACCTTTAATGGATATTGCTACTCTTGTAATCGTTTTGGACACAAAGCAAGAGAGTGCAAAACACAAATGAAATACAAAGAAGGATGGAACAAAAATAGAAGTTCTTATGGGCGGACAAGTAGAAACTATAATTCATATGATCCTTTAACGAACTATAGTGTTGTATGTTACAAATGCAACAACTATGGACATATTGCATGATATTGTAGAAGTAACTTTATGAAACCACCTAGACGGCACAAGATGGAAGATACCATGACCAAAGAAAATGAGAGAAAGTCTACAAAAGTATGGAGAAGGAAACAAGAACAAAATGTTGAGAAAAAGGATAAACCTATGCAAGAGCAAACTTCATCACACGCAAAAGAGGTATCTCCTAGCTCATAAGAAGAAGCACAAAATTAGGAAGAGTAAGTATGGCATTATCCTGCAACTCCTAGAGAAGATTACTTAACAGATGAAGCATCACAAAATTAAAAAACTTGGAGAGTAAAGAGATGATGCTTAAGCTTAAAGAAGCAGAAGTTATCTTATACTGATTCACATTAGAGAAAAAGATGATATTGTTGAAAGGGGAAAGTTTGAAGCTCATTCCACATAAGAAATTTTCATTTGCAAAGATTTGGTTGTTAGCTGCACAATTTGAGATATGAAGTCTGCTAGAAGATATTAGGCAATGCAATTGGAATGGCACCCAAAGACAAGATATTCAAAACGTACATTGAAATAGAACTACTACTTAGAAATTTTGATAGATGCAAAAATTTGAAGAAGTATGAATTCAGGGGGCTAGCCATGGCGATAACTTTTAAAGCTCCATCCAAGAGGATTAAGTGTCACAGACTGAAGAAAGGAATCTACTCATTCAATCGGTTGGGATCAAGGAAAAGCAATCATTGGTATCTACATAATTGTTGGATTAGGAAAGATTGCATACCTTTTAACTCATTCACATTATCTTGGCATTTACATGTGCTATGTGTTAGTTTTATGGTCAGATTAGAGCACAGAAATTTAATTCAAATACAGACACAATAACACAGCAGATACCCTGGGAAAACCCTCCTCTTGAGGGAGAAAAACCCAGCAACAATATATCACTTATATATTGAATCACAAAGAATGTCTCCTTTACAATAGAGGCCGATATGAACGCCAATAGAAAGCACCACAATCTGATGCAACTACAGAAACACAATGATGCAATTCGCTGATGATAAAACTCAGCCTTCTACAATATCGATTTGCACTTGATGAAGAACTCGCCCTTGAATATTCGAACTTGAGAATGAACAATGAATGAATGGATGATCAAATGAGTTACAATCAATGATTATATATACAATGTGAAGGGAGAGACATGACTCTCCAAGAACAACATGTCGGCCTCATTCCAAAAAGGCATGTCTCTTACAAGCAAGAAGTCGGCCTCCTTGAAGATCGCGCCTCCACATAAACTCGAACCTTAGACAATAATTAAATATTATTTAATATAAGTCGTGCTTCTTCATCAATCGATATCTTCATAAATTAAATAGCCATTAGCTATGATTTAATTTATCCAATCAATGTAAGGAGATTGGCTGGAAGGATACACCCAATGCTACTATGAACATCAACACTCCCTCTCAGCTAGGGAGGATACTTCCAACTGCATAAGACATATCACCTCATTGTGATGTCTACCACAATGGCTACACCCATATGTGGAAAGGAAAGAGATATCACCTCACCATGATATCAACCATCATGGTTACTCCCATGGATGGTATGTACAAGTGCTCATCACTCAACGTGATGTTGTCACCTCATCATGACGTTCACCATGGCTCTCCCAGAGGGTGGAAACACAAGTACAAGAAAAATCATCACGAACTCTCTCACGTGATGTCATGGAGTCACACACATGACATCCACCATGGCTCTCCCATAGGGTGGAAACAAGGGCTTTCACCTCAAATCTCAAAGAGAAATGCATTAACAAGGGTTTGCACCTCAAATCTCTCTCAAAGAGAAATGCATTAAAGAGGATAACTGATACTGAGACTCCTCAGCTAGGGCTTGATTCTCCACCATACAAAGCTTGTTTCGAAAGTACACAAACTTTATTCTAGAGAGAGGCTTGGTGAGAATGTCTGTCGTCTACTCATCAATGCTGATATACCTCAACTGAATTGCTTTCCTCAATACCATATCTCTGATATAATGGTATTTGATCTCAACATGTTTGGTTCTATCATGAAACACAGGATTGACAGAAAGCTTCACACAGCTCTGGTTATCACAATAAATGATAGTAGGCTCCATTGACTGTCCAAACAATCCTGTAAGGAGCTTCCGAAGCCACATTGCTTCTCGAGCTGCCATATGAGCTGCAATATACTTGGCCTCTATTGTACTCAATGCCACAGAAGACTGCTTCCTTCTACACCAAGATATCATCGCAAACCCCAAACTGAAGCAACATCCTGAGGTGCTCTTCCGATTAGTGACACACCCTACCTAATCAGAATCAGTATAACCATGTAACTTCAAATCCACACCTGAAGAATATCTCAACCCATTTCCAACTGTGCCATGCAAGTATCTCAGGATATGTTTTGCTACAACTAGATATTTCTGCCTTGGTTCACACATGAACTGACTAAGTGCACTCACTGCATAGCAGATAGCAGATATCTGGTTTAGTATTGACAAGATACATCAATGATCCAATCAACTGCCTGTACATCGTGGGATCCACCAGATCTGAACTAGCTGCAACCTCTTTCAACTTATGCAAGTTGGTCTCCATAGGCATAGACATGGATTTGCAATCCATCATACCAAATCTCTTCAGAATATCAATAGTATACTTCCCTTGACTTAGAATCATCTCATCTGGCTTCTGCCAAACTTCTAAGCCAAGGAGGTAATGCATGAGACCCAGATCCTTCATTTCAAATTGAAAAGCTAACTCCTTGCATTTGATAATGAGGTGATCTTCTCCAATCATAATCAAATCATCAACATACAAAACCAAAATCAATGCTTCACCATCAATTACCTTGAAATACAGGTTAGAATCAGCATCATGCTTGGAGAAGCCCAAGCTTGACAGGTAACGATCAATTCTTTTGTACCAAGCACAAGGAGCCTGCTTAAGACCATCCTTCTTCAGCCTGCAAACATGAGACTCCTTCCCATGTACCTCAAATCCATCAGGTTGCTCAATATATACCTTTTCCTCTATTACACCATTCAAAAAATTTGTCTTCACATCCAGTTGGTGAATCTTCCATCCTCTAGATGCAACAATAGCGATGATTGTTCTAACAAAAGTATAACGAGCAATTGGAGCGAATGTTTCTTCATAGTCAACTCCCTCTTTTTGTGAAAACCTACTAGCCACGAATCTAGCCTTGTACTTCTCAATGCTCCCATCAGCCGCATGCTTGATCTTGAAGAGCCATTTAGAAGAAACAATATATTTTCCTTCAGGTCTAGGAACGATGTCCCAAACATCATTCTTGAGAATGGACTGATACTCTTCAGACATAGCATCTCTCCAAACCTGTTGACTAGAAGCTTCCTCAACACTGGAAGGCTCGGACTCAATAATTTGAATCATCAAAGCAACATAACTGGAAAACTTATGAGGTCTCTTACTTTCTCTCAAGGTTCCTCTCGGGGCTGCAAACCTTTCTACCTCCTGCATTGTTTGCCTGGCTCAAAGAGGTATTCTCCTTCCAATCACAATATCTATAGGCCCATCAGTAGGTTTCAAGGGCTCAATTGGATCATCATCTTCTTTTGGTTCTGGAGCCTCCCTCTGAATCTCCATATCCTGTGGAGACACTTCATTATCAATCTCCATATGAGTGCCCTTGGATCTTTTGAATGCAACATCCTCCTCAAATGTGACATCTCTACTGATCTCAATCAACTTCTGGCTTGGATGTAATGTCCCCTTTCTGACGGAAACACTTAAACCCGAATCTTGCATACAAAGTATCTCTCAAAGAGATATTAGAACGTTTAGAGATCAATAAATTAGACATTAAACATCCCTATTACTCATTAGGAATGATTTTTCTATACTATATTTCCTTCGTACATTAGATACTACATCTTTCAAGATTTATAGATGGAATTCGGTTATACCATTTATCATTGTAGCGAACAAATAGAGCCATTATTACCTTTAAGGCTCAATAATTGCTCTCTGTGTCTGATCGGATCCCAAAGACTACTCTTCCCATCAGGATATATTTGGTTCCTCTTATTTCCACCAATACTTAATCTTGCCTCACTGGTTGAATATAATCACTATTGCAGTAACTTATTTTGCCTGTTATCTGTATCTCCCTTCATTCCCGATAACTCTCCCTTAAGTCATTTCTTCGATTCAATATTATGAAGCTTTTACGGCAACCAGACAATGCTATATTGCATCACCAATGATGTTAGATATTCTTCCCAGTAATTATCTATTCAGCGAACATCTATTTTTCGCCAGCAATCATCTGTTCCCTCCCAGGAGCACTTTGATCTTCTTGTATATGTATTTAATATTTTCGTCCATGACTACTTATCGCATATATACCTCCCTTAAGCATATCCCATACTTGCCTAAGTATTCCTCTTACTCGTCCATGCCTTCCGAATTATCCTGTAACTTCGATATTTCCTAATTGTAAATCTCCATTATCCACAATAAATGACTTATCGCTATGTATTTGTTCAAGGGTACCGATAGCCTTACTCCATCGAAGTCTTATAACAATTTTGGCCACCAGCTCATTAAGATAAGTATAATCTCAAGGACACGACAACGTCCTCTGTGATACATATTTTAGCCCTTATTGGTATTCGGGTGGCCCTCCATTGTGATAGCTTGGAAAGGTTTATTCTGCTCTGATTTGACTTCATACAATCGCCGTTTTTGACTTATGCTCTGAAAATGAAGATTATTTTCCATCCCGACATGAACCTATTCATCCTTCCTTATTATTTCCTCCTAATGGGCGTGTCCTCTCAAGCATCACTTTACTTGCTGGAACCGATGCCACAATGGTCAGCTCTCTTTTGACCCGACTCGTACAAGCTTGACGGGGATTTGATATTATATATTTTTTTTTATATGTTGTTTCCTTTTTGGTTTACATCAATTAGCTTTATAAAAAGCTCATTTAAAGTGTATGTTAGTTTATTTATTATTTATGATCTCTTTGGGTAATTTCGAATATAGATTATATTTATAAATTGGATTTATTATTATAAATTTATTTATTTATCTATATGGTATTCTAATGACTATTATAATAACTAAATATCTTATACTTATATTTTAGTATTTTGTGTATTATTTATTTATTTGTCTTTAGGCGCTGGATAGTTTAGTGATACCATTTTGAGGGACATGACACTGGAATGTAGATTTTGTAGGCTTTTGATGTCTCACTGTAACCTACAAAAATCCCCTTCTTTCTAGAAGGCTCCAACTTTGTCCTCTTGTCCTTCGGCACATGAACATATACAGGACAGCCAAAGATCCTCAAATGACTTACTTCCGGCTTCTTCCCAATGAAGGCTTCTTCAGGAGTCATGTTCTCTAGGATTCGGTGAGGGCTTCTATTCTAAACATAGACAGCTGTCTTGGATGCTTCAGCCCAAAGGAAGGATTGCAAATCTTGGTCATGAATCATGGCTTTGGCTACTTCCACAATGGATCCGTTCTTCCTTTCAGCAACACCGTTTTGTTGAGGATTATAAGGGACACAAAACTCCCTCTTAATCCCAACTTCAATGCAAAAGTTGCAAAAGCTACCGGAAGTGTACTCTCCTCCGTTATCGGATCTCAAAACTTTGATTCTTTCCGAACAGGTTCTCTACCTGAGCTTTGAATTCCTTGACCCTTTCTAATACCTCAGATTCTTTAGATTTCAAGAAATAAATCCAATTCTTTCTAGAGTAATCATCAATAAAAATAATGTAATACAAGAAACCACTCAAAGAAGCAACAGACATTGGACCACATAAATTAGAATGAATAAGATCTAGAATACATTTAGATCTACTTTCACTACTATGAAATGGACCTTTTGTATTCTTACCCAAAGCGCAACCTTTGCAAGTACCTTCATGCTCCTGGTTGAACTTCGGAAGGCTCGTGACCATCTTCTCCATGATAGGTAGAGCTCAAAAGTGAAGGTGAGCCAATCTTCGATGCCAAAGTTCACACAAACTTGAAGAATCATGCACTAGAGCCTGAAGTGGATGAGTGCATAGCCTATAGAGGCTCTCATGTCTAACTCCAATTACCCAAGCAGTCTTGAAGTTTGAATTCTTCATCCACACAAGAACTTTTTGTTACATCTCAATATTATAGCTACTATTGTATAGGGCAATTGATTGTAATGTTTGAATCTTGATGATGAATAAAACATGGTTGATCTCGTTAATAAATGAATGAGTTATGTTTAAATGATGTTTTCATTTGATTGTTACTTCTAAATGATTTAGTCTTGATTAAATGTTGCATACAATTATGGAATAATGTTATTCTAACTTGTGAGATGTTTTTACCTTGTTATGAGCATATGACTGCCGATGTCATGTCATGATGTGCAGATATGAAGACTGTTCCTCCGGACAGAGGAGAGACATCATTCGAGGAGGAACTTGGTCGGGTAAACAGTAACGATTACCAAATTGGGCATACACACATACTATAGATTGAGTAAGCCAAGTCTGTTTGTCGAGATAACGGTAAGTCATCCGTAGGCTTGTTTCTTGACCATAAGGATTCTAAATTCACGTCTTATTGCTTTAGGGGATGTGATTGTTTAAACGTCAGACTTGCTATACCATGACCCAAGTATGAATGATGTGAAAGTTATGAGTTAATGATTGATTGGGAACGCACATACATCTATACATTGTGAACATGTATTTATATGTACAGACATATCAATACATGTGTATGTCAAGCAGACGGATATGCTCATACACGTGTCGACATGTATGTACACATACATATACACAGGTATATATATATGTACACATTCCGCCTGATGTTTGTGATGAAATTAATGATGTTTAATCTTAGCCTTTAAATTTAATAATACACCTATATACACATATACATGGGTACGCATTATGAAAGTATGCTGACTGGCTCGCAGTATACGTACTTCTAAAAATAAAAATGTATACGAGTATATATGTATATTATTAAATATAATTATATATTTAGTATTATATATAATATAGTTTTTACAGGATATACATTTATGTATATAAGTTTATTTTAAACTTGATATATATACATAGATATATATAATGTAGATTAAAACTATATTATAAATATATTAAATATAATAAAATTAAATATATATATTATATATCATTTGGAAAATGAATAGAGTTAAATATATAAATATATATATTTAATAAGTTAAAAATTTAAATATATATAATATATATATATATATATATATATATCTTTTGGAGAAATGAAAAGAGTTAAATATATATATGTTTATATATGTTGGAAACAAAGTTATAATGGCACTTTATTCATATATTTAGAAGAATGAAATTCGCAATTCATATATTGTGGAGTTTAAATGTAAAAGATAGCCGTATGAAATATTTAACACTTAAAAATGGCGAACTTCATTAAAAGAAACATTTGAAGAGTCGAACTTTAAAAAAAACGAATGGAAATAAAAAAAAGAACTCTCCCGTGAATGAACTCGCGCCTGTGCAGACGCGCGACCAGGGCGTTTGAAATGTATTTTCATGTGGCAAAAACGTGACCTAGAGAATAGGAAGAGGTGGATGCATCAAAGAAAAGACCCGGTCTTTGCATTTCGTTTTTCCTTTTGAATCGCACTTACAAGTTTTGCTGTCAATTTCTCCATGTGCGTTTTGATTTATTCTCTTCTTGCTGTCAAAAAACTGGTCGAATCATCCTCAATCTTGATGACATGAGTGTTGGAAATGCGCCAAGTAGCTCATTGACATTTTCTAGGCACTTTGTTGTCAAAACTCATGCCTCCATAAGTGAAAATCGTTGCATTTCAGCCCTATAAATGGATGCCCAGCCATTCAATGTTTCAGGACTTGAGCAATCCGAGTTTAGTAGTTTCATCAAACCCTCATATCCATTTCATTATTTGATTTCTATTTCTGTTTTGCTGAGTAGAAAAATACAGTGAAATTTACCAGCAATTGCCTTTAACTGTGAAAATCCCAAATTAAGCTGAGAGTTCCTAATTTCTGAGCATTTACATTTCCTGTGACATTTGAGAAGTCTGCTGAGTGTAAAATCATTCAAAACTGAAGGCTTTATTAGGAGAAGGACTGGAACAACGAATAGGAGAGGAAGTTTACAACCAGGCATGAAACCTTTACTATTTATGATTTTAATCTGATTGAAGTGTTTTCTATTTGCTGTGTGTGCAAAGTTTGGAAAGTAAAATTCTTGGATGCATTTTCAAAAGGTATGTTTATAAGTTATGCTTAAAAGAGAATTTAAGTAAGGGGTTTCATGTGAAAGAATTTAAGGGAAGTGTTTATTTATTATGAATAAAAGGGAAATCATGTGAAATAGATAGGAGAAGATTTATAATGCATTTTGAATGGTTATTGCATGTTGTGTATGATCTCTATATATGGAGAATACGTAGACGTGTTATTTATCTACTAGGATCGAAATGATGGCAGAATCAAGTGAAGTCTTTTAGCTTAAGTTATTAGGATAACTGAGACAAATTAAGTACTCCTAGGATAAAGATTTCCTAGTTAGGAGGATTGATACAAGACACTTGAATAATGTTTTCATTTCTAGTAGGTTCGTTTGATTGTAGGATGTCTGGGTTGACGAATTCACCCATTGAAGGACAAACCTATGCGTAGAGTAAGGAAGCCTTAAGTCAAATCGGCCCTGAGTAGTGTTTATGATAGATGACCTTCATTCGAAGTACTGAATGAGAATACTTTGGCCAAAGTAGTGAAAGGTACGACATCCACCTAGATGTGAGATAGTTGAGACTACACTGTCAGTTCATTGTGATCCAAGTACTAGTTCGAGATTGTGAAATAGCAAGGTTCTAGTTGAGTAGGACACAACACTATGCTCAGTTGGTAATCGTTAAAGGATACCCTACCAATCTCTTCTTCGAAGGGAGGGCCGTTCATTGCAAAATGATCGTGCGGGGGACCGCATTATAAGTCCGTGGTTGGCGGAAAAGCGCCCGAGTGATGTTTCTCCTCCACAGCGAGCGGCCGATGTACCAAGATTTGAAAGGACGATCTCCTGGACCTTCTTACTTCTATTTGTGCAAAAGCTTACAAGCTATGTATGTAACTGTATTACTTTTAACTCTGATTTATATTTGCAATGAAACATATTGTAACTTGTACGTGTTTATCAATAAAGAAAGGAAGAAATTTTATTGTATTATCTTTGTTAGATGTTACTTTTACATGTTTTAAGTGAGAATTGGAAAGTTTTTAATTTACGCAAAATTGGGTCATAACACTTTTCCTTTTGAGAATGCAACTTGGTACCCTTTGTCTTCCAAGGCTGAAATGGAAACAAGGTTTCGCTTAATGCCTGGAACAAATAGAACATCACACAACTGCAGGGAAATGCCGGAATCCAAGTGAATAGTGGAGGTCCCAATTCCTTTCACAAAGTAACTAGCATCATCTCCAATAATGACTTGTTCACTAGAATCTCTTTCCACCAAATTAGTTAGATGCTCCCTAAATCCGGTGATGTGGTGAGAGGCACCACTATCAATCAACCAAGTGTTAGTGTTGGTAGGTACATTACTTGACAATGCCGAATAGAATAAGTATTCCCAAGAATCCTTCTGCGGAGAGACTTCATCAACATCCGCAATGGTAGCCTACTACTTAGGCCTGGTTGGACAATCCTTTGCATAATGACCATACTTGTCACATCTAAAACATTGGACTTTGGAGAGGTCCCTCTTCTTCTTGAATGCAGGAGCACCATCAGCTCCTTTATCTCTATTCCTCTTGAAATATCCTTTCTTCCCATCTTTCCCTTTCTTCTTCAAGGATTGAGTGGCGAGAACATGAATGTCTTCATTAGTGGAGCTTTGACCAATGCCTCTAGCAACTAACCTGGACTCCTCTTGAATGCAATCCACCCTCAAATGATCAAACTTGGGAAGTTTCAATCTTGCACTGATTCCTTGAATGTAAGACTCCCAAGATGATGGAAGATCATTAAGAGCAAGCATGGTCAAGTCCTTGTCATCAACAATATGACCAATAGTAGAGAGCTAATCTCTCAATTCGGAAATCTTCATGAAGTAAACAATAACAGATTTTTCTTTCGCCATCTTAACATGATGGAGTTGTTGCTTCAGTGCAAGTGCCCGGCTTGTGTTGTTGATTTCGTACATCTCCTCCAAAGTTTTAAACATCTCTCTTTTCGTCTTCAACTTGGAGACGTTAGGAACAATATAATCCTTCACCGAATCAACTAGCATCTTCTTCGCCTTAATATCTTTCTTCTTCCATTGAACCTTCTCTTCCTCATCCGTAGGCTCGGGGACTTTGCTCTCCACAAACTCTACCAGTTCATTTTCCTCCAAGGTGAGCATAATTCCGAATCTCCAAGATGTGAAATTTGATGCTCCCTCAAGTCTATCCTCAATCTTGAGACCGTTCACCATTTTGACGAAGAGATAGAAGTAATCAACGATGAGAAAGAGGATAAAGAGTATCGCTGTAATACTAAATCTGATCAAGATCTTCTTCAAACCCGCTCTGATACCATGTTATTTTTATGATCAGATTAGAGCACAGAAATTTAATTCAAAATCAGACACAATAACACAGCAGATTCCCTGGGAAAACCCTCCTCTTGAGGGAGTAAAACCCAGCAACAATATATCACTTATATATTGAATCACAAAGAATGTCTCCTTTACAATAGAGGCAGATATGAACGCCAACAGAAAGCACCACAATCTGATGCAACTACAGAAACACAATGATGCAATTTGCTGATGATAAAACTCAGCCTTCTACAATATCAATCTGCACTTGATGAAGAACTCGCACTTGAATATTCGAACTTGAGAATGAACAATGAATGAATGGATGATCAAATGAGTTACAATCAATGAGTATATATACAATGTGAAGGGAGAGACATGACTCTCCAAGAACAGCATGTCGTCCTCATTCCAAAACGGCATGTCTCTTACAAGCAAGAAGTCGGCCTCCTTGAAGATCGCGCCTCCACATAAACTCAAACCTTGGACAATAATTAAATATTATTTAATATAAGTCGTGCTTCTTCATCAATCGATATCTTCACAAATTAAATAGCCATTGGCTATGATTTAATTTATCCAATCAATGTAAGGAGATCAGCTGGAAGGATACACCCGACGTTGCTATGAACATCAACACTATGGCTTAAGAAGTGAAAGTGATCTTACCACGGATTCACATTAGAGAGTTAGAAGATAATGTTGGAAGGTGGGAATAAGGATCCTGAAGCCGGATTGCTTGAGGACAAGCAATTTTAGGGCGGGAGGACTTGTAATGTCCCAATTTGACAGTGGTTAAAAATATGGAAAAGAAAGAATTTAATATTTTTATCTCAAGCATAGCGGATGTATTGGCTATCGGAAGCTTGACTAGAGAAGATCGGGCCAAACATATTATGCGATTCATCCAACATGTTTGCTACATACCCTTTATAACTATTGTGGTCACTATAATGGAATCATTTTAAAGTGCGGCACCGCGTATGAGAGTAGTCGGGTCCTAAAGCTTGCCGCCATAGCAAATGATTAGAGATTCAAGCAAATTGAAGATATAAGATGTGATTATATTGATACTCCGGCATTAGAGATTATCGGGCTCTTTATTTTGAAGATCATTACCGCCACCATATATTTCCCTATCACACCATTATTCAAAATGGAATTAGCATCAAGAAGTTTGACATTGGACACAAGGGTCAAAATATGGCATAGACGAGAAACAAGGCAATTAAGCCGACCATGTATGGTTTAATCCAAATGTTTATACTGGTCGATCTTATGGGAATCGTGAATCTACATTAGAGTATAAAGGTGGACGAATTCATAGTAAAGCAAATGATATAGATATCCACTTTGATGGTTTGGTGTGCCTAGAGCAGCACAATGACTTAGCACAGTGGCGTGACACACTGCTTCATATCAAAGACACGTCTGGAGTGTCGCCATGCTATGCCACAAGTCTCTGAAGAGTTCGATATTTCTTGTGAAGAATTATATCGACTGCCAGTCTTTGCCTACATAATTCAGTGGAGATACATATGCTTTGAGGTCGTCTGAAGCTTGCGTAGAAGTATACATATCTGTCATGCATTGGAGATATCACGGTATACAATACAATTGTGTAAACACATCATATTATTTCCCCATTCGCAAGCAGTGTGTAAATGATTATTATCTAGCGATCAATAAAAAGTTAGCTAAGACAAAGGGATCACAATTTAACTTAAGACATAGATTGTTAAGAAGCCATCAATTAGTGTGTTAAGAGAAATAAGTCGGGAATGAGATAGATAAAGGCAGCAATGGGAAGAGTCATAACTCTTTAGGTATCCATTATGAAAAGGAATGCACCTCTTCAATGAGAGAGGAATCTATAAGAATGGTAAGAAGTGAACAGAAAACATCATCGAATCATGGACTTATAGAATTTGTATTTAGATATTTCTGAAGATCTGAAAGCTCTTTTGAGAGCCAATGATCAATCTCTAAATGATGCATGAACACTTGGACAAATATCAGAAAAGGCATCTCTTAATTATTGCATGTATGTAAAGCTATATTCAAAAACAGCACATTAAAGAGGTCCAACCTCTTATGTATTTCAAATGCATGAATTTAAAGTTAATTCAGAAACAGCTATCAAATCTATTTGCATTATTTAATTTTACTTTATTAATTCTGGAAACACAATTAAGGTTAATAATATTGAATGACAATTTGTGTCAATTCAATAACGAGTAATCGAAAAATCGAATGATCTGGACCTCGGGTCATTACATATTAAGTAACGTGACTTGATAAATCCATAACTCCTAGCTCGGATGTCGAAATGAACCCTCGTGAGTTTCCCTAGATGAGGAACAACTGCAAGTGTGCCAACACAAACACCAAAAGTCACTTACTAAAAATAGTAAATAATGAGGACAAGTCCTGAAACCCCTCAAAAAGATTCCTTAATCATCCCATTAGCCTACGGGAACCGTAGTGATAGGCTAACTCTGTTCCTTGAGCCACTAGCTAGAAAGGGGACATCACATAGTGAGAAGCCTAATTAAGAACAAAAATATTGTTTCATAAACACAATAAATGCTTTGATCACAAAAAATCCAAAATACACATATAGCATTAACTTTGGAACTCACAAACAATCCCTGTGTTGTCAATTTCTTGTTCTTTAGAAATCTCGAAATCTCTGAGATCAACACAATTTTCTCTCCTCTGTCTGCATAATCATAGGCAAAAGAAGTTAGAAATAAAGACCGAGAATTCCTATAAATAAACTAGTGCCATGCATTTTACTTGTTCATCATAATAACCTTTTTTACATCCTGTGTACTATTAGACAAAAGTAAAGATAGTCTGGAACCTCAGGGATATATGTTGGTCTTGAATACACTAGCATAAAACAAAATAGGAAGGATAACTAAACAAGCATACAACAAAGCATGCCTCAGAAGAAAAGAAGGATTTACACTAGTCCTCTGAATGCCCAAAAATGGTGAGCAGAAAAAGAAATTGCATTTATAATGAAGCAAGGGAATACATAGGTAGTCTCTAGTCTATATCCACACCTACAATGAATTAATATGTAAAGAACAACATATATATGAATCTACAGTAATATAGATGTGGACCAGTAAAGCATTCAGCCAGCTTCCCAACCACCGTAATGTCTACTAGAATCTCTAGAACTGATGCAATGAAAAATGTAAGTTCAAGAGGAAATAAAACAAGCATCATAACATTTGTTTTATGTGCATTCTTTAGAATCTGGTAGGATTAAAACATTAATTAATAACTTGGTTAATGTTTTAAACAGAGAAGCATTACTCTCCAGAAACTCACAATTAATCACAGCCTGCTGCATTTGTTGTTCTAAAGTTCTTCCTGAGTTTCTCAGAAGCAGTCTGAACTACTTTAGTATTTTTTAATATATACCTTTTTTGATTCATTTTTTAACTTGGGAAGAAAATACAAAGCATGAGCATAGTGAAAAAATAATAATAATTTATAATTAGGGTTAGAAATTACATTTTAAATTTTACTTTGAAGAGATTTATGTAGAACTTCAGCTTTAAGACTTACTAAAGTTTTTCCTAATTACATTTTGATGAGGATCTAGGTAGAAACCATAGGCCTGCTCCTAAAATAGTAGGCCATGGTCTATGATGGCATGACCTGCTATTTATGACAGCATGACCTACTAATTTAGGCCAGCTCTATTTTTTTTCAATTCCCATTTAGCTGAAATTCAAAGCTTTTTAAACCATATGTGTTTTTTTTTCTTGCATGTTTTATGTATCTTGTTTAGTTTTATCTCTCATACTATACTTGACATGAAATAACAAAATCAGATTTTCATTTTTCTGTATTTTTATGAATATTACATACTTTTTAAGTTTCCCAATCTTTTTCTAATTTTTACCATTTGAAACCCAAGTAACTGAATCCATTTATATTTTTTCTGAGGTTTCCAAGGGTTCAACCTGCTTTTATGTGATTCAAACAAGAAAACAAATTAAAAACTTAAAAATCACACCCTCTATATATAAGGGATTGAATCATTGTTTAGCATCTCATTGTGGAACACCATTCAATAACAGAAGATTGGCACAAGGATTTGTGGTTTTTGCAGGCTTTCAGCAGAATTCTCAGGGTGCCACTGTGGTTTCAGCTATTTTCTTTATTATTGGAGGGCACCATACCTGATGTCCATCTCTGTCATCCTTGTGCAAGCTTTTTCCAGCCACATCTTAGGGTTTGCAGCTGCCTTTTCAATTTCAGATCCTCATGGGCAGATTGTAAGGTTTGCAACTATCAATTTTCAGATTTCTTCATCTTTTTGTGGAGAGTTTTTAGCAGCTTTCAAACATTTGCTGTTTCAGACATTTTTTCCAAGCCACCCAGGGTTTATTTTCCATGTGCAGATTTGGAGGTGAAATCCTAGGATTTTGTCATTATTTTCCGAACATTGTTACAGCTATCTGAAGGACGTTTTCAGCAGATTTCCAATCATATTTGCTGCTGTTTTGTGTAGCAATTGCCATGTTTTGTGGTCGGTTTTATCAAGGATCAGCACTAGGGTTGGGTCATTGTTTTCCAAAAGCTTTTAACCACAATTTTCAGCATCATCAAACCCTAGGGTAGCAGTTTTCAGATTGTAAACAGTCAGGGCATTGAGGGGTTGATTTTGAAACATGGAGTTCCAAGAGCACGTCATTGAACCAAAGACTATCCTAGCAAATGAACTTGAGCTCACTCATGACACCTTGCCAGAGCACGGCAACATCTTCAATCAAAAGATTGGTGAAGTCACAGAGGAGAGAAAGATTGTTATAAGGCTTAAGGGACAGTAGATTAGTTCAGAAGGCCTCTTTTCCTGTTTCAATTAAGTGTCTGGAGTTGATGATACTGTGTGCATAACACTATGATCAAAACACTAGGGAAATTAAAACCTCCAAAAATCAAGTCATGCACTGCAGATACATTTGAAGGAACCCTCGTTTTACAACCATTTGAGATACAAGTGATTGATATAGAGGCCTGTGAAAAAGAATCGAATAATAACTTGGAGATGTGGCAACAAGAGTTAAGAAGGAATAATGTATTGCCCAAGAAGTTCCTACAAAACAACTTCAAGAGCTTAGAGAGAAAAAAGTTGTCCAAGATGTTCCTACGAAATGACTTCAAGGAAGAGCTTAGCATGATGATTAAATTTGAAAATCAAAAAATAAATTTTGAAGAAATTTTAATGGGGTTTTGGGAAAATTTCCTGGTTTTCAGTGTATTGAAAAAATGAGAAAATTTGAATATTTTGAATGAAATATGATGAATTTGAATGTTTTAACAGAAGTGTCCATGAAATATTGAAATATTATTTGTGGAAACTTGTTAGAAAATTTTGATGAAATTGAATTTTGTGCATCATTTTTCGTATCACTTATTGGTGAGTGTGAAGAGCTTAGGAATAAGGTACTAGGGAAGGTATGGGAGTGGCTCCCAACATGTCCCTAGCCCAAAGTGGCAAGTAGCTTGATCACAAGTGGGGAGTCATTTAAACAAGTGATAATTAATGAAACATGGGCAATAAATTAACAAAGATTTGGATGCCCCTCTCATGCCTTGAGCGCTTAGAAAGGCTAAGGATGTCTGGGGAGACATGCCAACTCGGGGAGATTGGGTCTTGTAAGGTCAAGTACTCCTATCTGTATGAGAGAGGTACTAGACGTCGTTTGTGCCATATGGGTGAGCATTGTGATGACATACCTTACTAGTTCTCTAGCATCTTACCCTAGTGTCTTGTGTGTGTGTGATCTACCATTGGTGAGTTGGCCCAATGACAATCCTTGTGGTACCCTAGTAGTAAGTTATCCCATGATGTTTATGTAATGTGGCATTGGTAAGTTGACCCAATGCGGATTGTGATATGACATTGGTGAGTTTTCCCAATATGGATTGTGATATAACATTGGTGAGTTTTCCCAATATGGATTGTGTTATGCCATGGTGATTGTACCAAATGATAACTTGTATTTGCTCCATCTTGAGATTTGGGTTGAGTGTAGTATATGATGTGTATGTTGATTGTATTCCTTGTGTATGGTTGTGTGTTTAAGCCCTCTCCCCAGGTGTTTGGTATGAGTGTTGTTTTTGTGCTTGTGGCCCATGTAACTATCTCCTAGCATGGTGAGAGTGGATCTTTTGATTCCACAAGGTCAAGTGGCTTGGTAACCACCATTGGTGATTGAAGGTTCTTGGATCAAGGGACATCATGGTACCATGTTCTACCAAGTTGAATTCACGTATTTAGATGTTTTCCTTTCATACAAATTGTAATATTGATGGCAAAGAACCTCTCTTTGAGCCGGATGTAAAATTTATAAAAGAGAAGAGTATTGGCTCATTTACATGTCTCGGTGTAGAGGAAGAAATTCAACACCCTGAAATGGCATGATCTCAAAGGACAAATGTTCCTCGACTATCTCAAGGATCAAAGCTCAAGTGACAAGGTGAGAAGATAAAGGAACTTATTTATATTTTATGCGGAATAAAAATAAGAGAGTTTCAAAAATTGGAAGAGTGGGTTGCAGAGGCTCTTTGGACAAACAGGCAAGCTCTCAGCCAAGGACGCTAGCATGACACGCGAATGTCCCTACGGCGCATTGTAGTCTCATACAGACGAAAACCGAGTTTATCACAGAAAATCACAAAGAATCTACTGACATATTCGATAGCTAAACTCTAAAAAATGCACTAAAATAACAAAATAATAGAATAATGTAATGTCCCCTTTCTAGCACACGTATGGTGTTGTTGTTAGCCTAATCTCTCCATGGTTCCATAGGCTAACTAGGACATTTAAGGGATCTTGTGGATATTTGGCCTAGGTAGTTTCAGTTACAGGTGATTTTGAGGAGTTTTGATATGTTTTTGGGGATACTTACTATTTATAGTAAGTCAGCTGGACCAGGTCAGGATCATCGGTTGTTCATAAATAATATTTTGTCAATGGCTATTGATGATATTGAGTTGAGATTTTAATAATCATTTGCGATTATTAATTAGTTTATCAATAAAGTTAAGTTATAAAGTTAATTGAAATATTTAACTTTATTGATATGGAAACTTAAGTTAAAGGGAAAGTAATTTAACTATTAAAAGTTCCCTTTATTGAAGTATGTGGAGACACGAATGTTAAAGGGAAAAAAAATATATCTTTTATCCCACATTGGCTGGAAAAGTGTGTGAGCTCTCCCAGGAAAGATATAAAAGGATCTACAGGGATCATTTATGGATATGTTTTGGTATATGCTCGGTTCATTATTTTCTGAAGAATTGGGAGCTTTGGCTTTCAGTAGGTTTGAGGATAGAAACCCTCAGGCTTGGAGGCAGTGGACGGAAACCCATTGTCTGTTGGAGGTATTATTCATATATCTCACTTTGTGCTTCGGATTCAAACTTTTGGTTATCCAATCTGACTGTAAGTTTTGTGGCTATGATTGGATATTTTTGTTGTTATTCTACTAAAGTTTTGAAGGCAATAAACATATTTAATTTCAGATCTTATTTCTAAACTAATATTATATGGATTTACATTGAAATTTGTTGCAAGTTATTGGTTAAATAGAAAACTGTTTGCATGCAAATTATTTGTTAAATCTTCTATGGAAAAACTTGGAAAATTTTGGGGCAAACATCCACAGGGGATATTTCAGTGGTATCAGAGCCTGAATCCTACCATCTTGTGTTGGTTCTCAAAAAGAAATTTTTTGGGTGCTTAGGGTTTGAAGATTTAATCCTTTGCAGAGATAATCAATTTCATAATTTATCGAATAGAACAAATTGGAGTCTATCATATACAACATTATCGAGTCCTACTTGGTCACGTATTGGATGAAGTTTTTGAAGTTTGAAATCAACATCAGCCTTTTTTAGAGGAAATTATCGAGAGCTGCTTAGTTCCCTCAATAAAGACAAATCATAGTTTTTACACTGTGTAGGCGTCACAAGCATTAAGGAAGTATCATATAAGCTTTCACCAAAGCTGCTCACTCAGCAACCACAAGAGACAAAATACTTTGGCTTTTCAAGAGGAACATTCTATCGAGCTTGAGAGAAGATCGCTTGTGGCAAGAGAGTCGCTGGGAGAAATTCAATTCAAATAAAGACGAAAAATAAAGGTTATCAGGCTTGCTTGAAGGAAGCGCACAAGCCAAGGGGAATCAAGCTCCATACACATGCAGTTAGTATATAATCATCATTGTGGTAGGAGACCATTACAAAAAGGAGGAAAATCGAAGAGGATATTTGTCGTGAGTTTCCAATCCTTAAACGCGGGCCTATACTGAGCGCATCATTCAAGAGTTCAGGGTGCAGGACAATTTCATCCATTAAAGACAAGCTAAAGATTAAGACGATTTGCTAACTCAAGCAAAAGGAACAACTTGCAAACAAGAGATGTTCGATATGTCTTGTTTCTACTGCTAAAGACAAGACATATGCCAGCACAGCCATCGATTTCTACCTAAGGCAATTCGAGACTTGTTGGGAAGCGCTCAACAGGTTGACATCTTTTTTATTGAAGACAAAATCAAAGGCAGCAGAAATCACCGATAATATATTTCTAATAGGGGCGACCAGAAAGAAAGTCGTGGAAAAAACATGGGAGGGAGATTGTCTGTTGCTAGCCACGTTGGACAAATCCTAGCGCAATTGGACATATAGTTTGAATAAAGACGGTTTGGCTAGAGAATATGATATTCAGGAAAAAGACGAAAAGTAAAGGAGTAGCTATATCATCTCACCGATTAAGACAAGCTTCAAATTCTATTTGGTAGACACGGGAGCAACTTGAATAATATATCGAAGGAGTGGAATTGTTGGGAGCAGCTTGCCACCGAATATTTAAAAGAAGATTATCATTCAGTAATCTTTATCGGGTGTTGCTTGGGTGAGACAACAGAGATAAAACAAACATTGGTGCCAAGTCGTGACTTTATCTCCTAGCCGCTGCTGAGTGTGATGCTTATTCTTGGTGTCATCTTCTAGGAGCTTGACTTGCTTCATTTGGTGTCCTTCAGGTTCCCATTATCTGTAACTTGAAATAATTTAGCATTTTGTTTTTGCATTGACTTATGTACCGATGGGTTCTTTGTAACTCTGTATTGCTGAAGTTATCATTGCATCTGCAAATCATTTCACTTTGGAACTGTCCAGTTCAATAGATGAATGTTCAATTTGGCGAATGAAATACATCAAATCAGAAATAAGCTTTATATTTGCTTAAAGAGTATGAATGCAAAATGTTCGACAAAATACCTGTGTGCTGAAACTTAACATATACACTCAATTTTAGTCATCTACTGCATTGAGGAGGTCACAAAATATCTGCATGCTAGCTTAGTTGCATTTAGAAATCAACTAGCATGGTTTAGTTGAATGAATTGTATACATTCCATTGTCAAATCAAGAGAAAAAAAAAACAAACCAAAACAAAAAACTCAAGTGCCAGCAATCAATTTGAAAGATAACCATTTGACGAAATTTCTCAAGCATCAAAAGGTTAAATTCAGTTCAAATTTGCAAGGTATCTTATAGTGGACCCAATAAATAAAATGAAGACAATGGCAAATCTAAAAAGTGACCTTTTCTCAAAAGAATTCAATGATACATTCAATAGTAAACAGCTAAGGGACTTGCAGAAAGAAAAGGATGTAGGGAATTGGCTCAATGTAATTGGATTACAATTGAAGTTCATGAAATCTACCAATGATGTTCTCTCTAAGCTGGAGGAAATAAACAAGTATTTGTCCAAAGTAGATCAGGCAGATTGGATGCTTTTGAATTGGGCTTTGCAACCCTCAATGCTCACTTTGGTCCAGCACAAGTTCGTGGAACATCCCTGTGAAAATATGAGACTTGCAGTTGCTTCTTGTCTCAATGAGATCATAAGGATAACAGCTCCTATAGCACCCTATAATGACGGCATACTAAAGAAGGCCTACAGCTGATTGTGGAAAGCCTACATGGGTTACATGATGTCAAAGCCCCTACTTTTGGTAAGAGAGCTAAGATTTTAGAAATCATGGCAAAAATCAAACCATTTATTTTTATGTTGGATCTCAAGTGTGATAAATTGATTCTGCAAATGTTTCAATACTTCTTAACTGAAATTAGGAAGCATCATCCAGACAATGTGAGGGTTTGTATGCAAACTATTATGTCCTTAATCCTAGATGAGGATGATGATAGCTGCAAACGGTTGCAATCAGACTTGTTAGCCATTTGGAGGAAGGAGCAGTGTGTTTCCCCCACAGCTTATGCTTTCTCAAAAGGTTTGGTTGAGAAGAAAATTGGGAAGTTCAAGGAACAGATGACATTTGCAGAGCTAATTTCTTTGGGTATACAAGCCCCAGGATCACCCAAAAAGAGCAAGAAGTAGAACCAAATGAGGCGAGAGGAGATTTGTTTCACTTGTGAGGAACATTGGTCACTTGATCACATATGTGAAGTTAATAAGGAAAATGAACTATTGCAGCCAAGTAATGTTAAAAACATACAAACAAATGAGGTTACAAAAATTGAAGATGATGGTCAAACCCAAGAAGTGAGTCTGTTAGTTTCCCCGGAGATCACCAATGAAGTGCAAGAATCTTCATGTGATGAGGAATTGCTTGAAGAAGATAACATAGCAGCAGCCTTAGCCATGCATTCAGATAAATCCTACAAAGATTATGAGACATCTACAAAGGAATGCAAGTTCTTAGTGGGCGATTTGGAGATTATGCTTGATAAAGCATACGTGGATATGAATTCTATAAGTGCTTCGTTGGCTGATCTCAATGCTGTGCCACCATTCATGCTTGTAGATTGCAAAGCAAGATGAGCCCCGGGTACAAGAACAGGAAAGGAAAGAAGAAACATTTGAATTTGATTTGCAGCCTACAAGTATTCATGAAGAATGCAAAAATCCATCATCATTAGGGAGTGACTCACATGAGGCTTCACCATCTTTGCAAGAAAATTTACAGGAGGATTCTATGGCAGAGATGAACATGACTTCCTTTGATGTTTCGCATGAGATTGCTATGGGTAATGATGGTATGGATTCTCTGGGTAATCACAATGCATCTCCGAGTGTGATAGTTGATTCCAATGAAAGCACAAATCCTACACATGAAAAATCAGAACAAAAGCTTTTGGTGTGGGAAGATTTACAAGATCATTTGGGGGTGAAGGATGATAAAATTGTTCAAGCTTTGACACGGTTGGATTCTACACATAAGCTTCTAGAGGACCTCTTTTGGACAGCCCAAAAAGAGGAAAGATTAAAAGGAATGGGATATGGGACTACACATTCACAATTGTACTCTTTCAAAGAGGCTTTGGAGCTAATAAAAGAGGACTATTTACTCATGCTTCATGATAGAGACATAGCCGTTGAGTTGGTAAAACAAAAAAATAGAGAAATTGTGGATCTATGTCTTCATTTGAATGTGTCTCATCACTCTTCACAAAAATCAGAAATTCAGCCCTCTATGCCAGTCACTTTAATGGTGCAAAATGACTATGCAAGTGGGATAGAAAATGAGCAAGAGGATGAAAAAGTTGAAGAGCCACACAAGAAATTACTATGCAGCCTTATGACATTTAGTGATGAAGAATTCTTTGAGCCTCTAATCACGTGGGAGGAACATGAGGCACATCCAACATGGGAGGTGTTTGATGATTACAATGAAAGCATGGATAAGGATCCCAAAAGTATGCTTTGGGACAGCAATAGTCTACATCCTCCTCTGAATATTGTAGCTCTCACATTTGGGAATACTCATGAAAACAGGGTTACAAATGTTGGTCATGAAATTTTCAATGTTGATGCACTTAAAGGGGTCAAAAACATGACTCAAACACATGACGACAGTTCTGATTTAAATGACAGCAGTTCCACTTCTTTCCTTCATCAGGAGGTAACAACCTTGTTACATGAGGTGGATAGCATTATGGAATCTTCCTATGATGGTGATAGTGATTGGGTTGATGAATCTCTTAGTGGGCCAGCCACTCAAGAGTTGTCTGTGTTGAGCAATGTTGGCATATATACTTCCCTTTTGAGTTGGTTAACCATTCCTCTTGATATGGCAACAATATCTTTGTTGTTTGGTGACTTCATAGTGTTTGATCTCTTATGGACTAATGGCTGTCCTAGTTGGAATCATGTGGCACTTTCTGATTTTTCATTGACTACATGAATAATTCAGCAGTATGGGAATGTTGAGGGGCAATTTTTTGGGATTAGGTTCGAGTGTGGAGTAATTTCCCTTGATTGTCTTTGGTTTGGTGATATACTTGATATCATCTATGTTTCTAATCAGAGTTATGATAACGAGGTATGGTGGCCATTTGTGTTGGTTCATTGGTATATGAGAGTTCATATTCGTGTTGTCTTGTTATCAAACATGCATAGATGGTTACCTCAAGGTGATTGGTTGACAAACTCTTTCATCACTTATAGCAAGTTCTATAGATTGATATGAGATCTGGGCACTGACATGATTGGTGCATTATCTTTTGTGGACCAAGATATGTTGCTTCACCTTTGGTATGCAAAATTTTTAATCAAGGTAGCGTAGCAGATTAGTGGAACAACGTTCCTGAGGATGATATGGGACCCTGGTATTGGTATGTTGATTCATGATTGCTTGAGGACAAGCAATATTGGGAAGCACATACTGCAATGTCCCCTTTCTAGCGCACATTGTATGGTGTTGTTGTTAGCCTAATCTCTCCATGGTTCCATAGGCTAACCAAGACATTTAAGGGATCTTGTGGATATTTGGCCTAGGTAGTTTCAGTTAAAGGTGATTCTGAGGAGTTTTAATGTGTTTTTGGGGATACTTACTATTTATAGTAAGTCAGTTGGACCAGGTCAAGATCATTGGTTGTTCGTAAATAATATCCTGTCAATGGCTATTAATGATATTGAGTTGAGATTTTAATAATCATTTGCGATTATTAATTAGTTTATCAATAAAGTTAAGTTATAAAGTTAAATTAAAATATTTAACTTTATTGATATGGAAACTTAAGTTAAAGGGAAAGTAATTTAAAAATTAAAAGTTTCCTTTATTAAAGTATGTGGAGACACAAATGTTAAAGGGAAAAAATATATATATCTTTTATCCCACATTGGCTGGAAAAGTGTGTGAGCTCTCCCAGGAAAGATATAAAAGGATCTACAGGGCTCATTTATGGATATGTTTTGGTATATGCTTGGTTCATTATTTTCTAGAGAATTGGGAGCTTTGGCTTTCAGCAGGTTTGAGGACGGAAACTCTCGAGCTTGGAAGCAGTGGACGGAAACCCATTGTTTGCTGGAGGTATTATTCATATATCCCACTTTGTACTTCGGTTTCAAACTTCTAGTTATCCAATCCAATTGTAAGTTTTGTAGCTACAATTGGATATTTTTGTTGTTATTCTACTAAAGTTTTGAAGGCAATAAACATATTTAATTTCAAATCTTATTTCTAAACTAATATTATATGATTTTACATTGAAATCTGTTGCAAGTTATTGGTTAAATAGAAAACTGTTTTGCATGCAAATTATTTGTTAAATCTTTTGTGGAAAAACTTGAAAAATTTGCGGCAAATATCCACAGGGGTATTTCAAATAACAATAATGAACATAAACTAAATGAAATGGAACAGAAATGATAAAACAAAAAAGAAGAAAGGAGACTATTACACCCCACCCCAGATTCCTAAAATTACTTTTCACTTTATGGTAATTACTATGATGAATCATGAGCTTATGAAACTTTAAAAAATATATATTATGATGGATTGTGCAATGTTATGCTACTGCATTCAAATGGAATGTTGATGATTATTTGATGTTATGAATATGATGAAATACAATGAGATAGTTCTATTTGTTTAAAGCAAATGATTAATGAAACTGCAATGATATGAACATGATGTACTAGTTCTAGGCTAACTACCTACTTGTTTTCTTGAGTGAGATTGCAGGAGCGAATTGAACTGCTTGAGCTACTTGTTTGTGTGTTTGAGCTACCCGCTTGCTTGCTTGAGCTACTTTCTTGTGTACTTGAGCTACCTACTTGTTTACTTGAGCTAGTTGCTTGCCTGCTTGAGCTACTTGTTTGCCTACTTGAGCTACTTTCCGGCGTGTTTGAACTAGTTGCTTGCTTACTTGAGCTACTTGCCTGTTTGCTTCAACTGGTTGCTTTCTTGAGCTACTTGTTTGCTTGCTTGAGCTACTTGTTTCCCTGCTTGAGCTAGTTGCCTATTTGAGTGAGCTACTTGGTTGTCTACTTTAATGTCTAATTCAAGTAGTTTTTATAGTGATTCACAGAATCTAACTCATGGGGTTGAGAGTTATGGAGAAATAGTAGCACTTAGGAAAATTAGTAATTCATTAACTTCAATAACCATCATGTGGGTTAGAACTTTGAACTCCTACCAAAGCTAACATCATTCACCACAAGGAGCAACACCTTAAAATTATGCATTTTAGATTATGATTGCTTGAGGACAAGCAATCTTGGGCGGGGTGGACTGTCATGTCCCCAATACCATACAAACACTAAATAAAATAAATATCAAAATTATAAAATTTCAATTTAAATATTATTATAATAATATTATATCATAAGATAAAAACAAAATACATATTAAAATTATAAATATTAGTAATTTAATTATAATTCTCACAAGATAATATTATAACTATATTATCAAATGCAATATTATAAATATTAAAATATAAAACAATTTAAATATTGTAATCATAATAGAGAATAAAATTAATATAAAATACACAAATAAAAAGTATGACATAAATAACAAAATATAAAATATAAAAAATAGCTAACAAATAAAATAACCAATATAAAATAATAAATATTTAAATAGGATATACTAAAAGCAATCATAATAAGCAAATGATCCTTATTAGTAACCGGTAAAAGGAATGTCCACTTGCAAAGGACACAACACTTGGAAAAAGTGGGTACCAAGGATGACATGAAGAGTCATGTCTTTTGAGACTCGATCAGATATATAAGACAAATAAGTCAAACAAGAGAAGCAAGGGATTGGGAAGGGGAAAAAGAAAAGGGAAGTTCAGAAACAACCAGCAGATATATATCAAATAGTGGAATTTTAGAACAGCAAGTTAGTATACTGGTTTTAGAATTAACTTCCAGAATAGTAAGTCAACATATTTACGATAGGATGGAACTTCAGAATAATAAATTAATATGTTTGGAGGTACAACATTTATATGGGGAAATAGATATACATCAGGAAGGAATAGAATAATAAATAAGGAAAGGGATTTAGGCAGTAATTATTATACCCAGTAGGAGATATAGACCAATCTAAGGAAGTAAATAATAGGTTTTGAAATAGACACATATATATTATACGTGAATAACTAAATATCTTATATATAGAGATAAGTAAATATATATATATAGAAAACATGTATATGTAAAGGTAATTAGATTAACTAATAATAGATATATATATATATATATATATAGGAACATATAGATAATATAAATATACAATAATGATACTTGCAGTAATTATTATGCCTTATAAGTAATGATGACTCTTTAATATAGACATAAGGAGTTTATGTATATTTATGAATTGTCCTCATCCTATAATCAGTCCAATATAGGGTTGAAGGAGGGGAGTAAGGAATCAGAAAGTATGGAGAGATACAACAACTCAAGGTGATGTATTCACTTAGCAATAATAGTTAGCATTTTCTAAATATAAGAACTAGATATTGTTAATTTGATTATTGATATAATGACTTCCTTTAATCTTAGCATAATGAGAATTATCATAGGAAATGATGAACTTAAAGAACCATTGGTAAATGAAAATATATTTGATTATGGGCATGAAATAAATCTTGGATGAAGGCAAATATATCTGATTGTTTAAAGATTGTCTACTATGTGCTTGCAAACCTATTAGGATGAATGGAACATGGGTGAAGTGGATTGCCTAAAAACCCCACTTTCAGCCCCTTAGGCCCTAGACAAGGGATTGGGCTTTGCAGCCCCTTAGGCCCTTAACAAGGGATTGGGCTTTGCAGCCCCTTAGGCCCTTGACTAGGGATTGGATTATAGAAAGATGGGGGTCCCACCTAGGTCTCTGCCCCTTAGGCCCAAGATACGGGATTGGGCAAGAGAAGGTGGTAGGCCTTAGGCCACTTGGACTCTATGGTTCCTCTCCCCTAATAGGACAAGTGTCTTCTAAGGTGTTGCCATGAGTGGAGTATGCAGGTACTAAGCCACTAGGCAAGAAGGATTGTGATTGACAACCTCTTGAGCTTACATGAGGGCTTTAGGGCGGATCCACCTATGGCACTCCTCTTATGTCTTCATTAATTGATTTATGTTTATGAATATATTGTGGATATCTAGATATTATTGCTAACAGATATGTGTATGTGGAAATGTTTTTAAATTGGTGAATGCAGATTTCAATCTAGGATTATTTCATTAAAGAAACACGTTCCTTTTGGAAAGAAGAAAACCTAAACCTAATAAACAATCAAATTCTAGGGCAAACAAGCGAATTCAAGGGCAAGGTTAGGTAAGGGACATTACAAGTATTGATTCTATAAACCTTAGGTGTGTAGGGTGTTGTTAGCATGCTTGTGGTAAGTCAAACCTAAGGTTGTTGCGTCATGTTCTTTTCGTTACGCTTGGTTGTGGCAATTTTGGGTTTTTATAATTGCTATTTTCTTGTTTGATTCAATTGCTAATCTATCAAATTATACACTAAGCATCTTGCATATAATATGCATGAATATACGTCAATGTATATATTGAGATATAAATATTCTTATAAACATACACATATATCTATGTTGAAGCAACAAGGTAATACATTTATATATATATATATGTATACACATACAGTTGAAGATTATAATTAATTTCTAACTAACAATAACATGCTTATAAAGCATGATCAACGATAAATGATATTGTGGGTATCATTTTGTGAAATTTTGGTCAATGCCAATATAGTGGCATAGGACACTTAAACCACCATTCATAATGCTTGTCGGTTGTTCTAAACTAAGGATTGAGGTAAGTTTGACTATATATAATATATATATGTGAAGCTCGATAACTATTGTGGATGGCATCTTCAAAGCCTTAATAGGCTATGTATGGAGAGCCATGAAGTGGCTGCGATTATAATACTTAATTATCAAATCCAATGGCTTAAAGAAGTGGCTATCTTGATGTATTTATGCCATTTGAAAGGCATTCCAACTGTTGTTTATAACCGTATCAACCACTAAGTGGCGGTTGGAAGTTAGTTATGTGTGCAAAACTGTTTCTTTAAGCTGTTTCCATTCCATGATCTTAGCGGTGGGTCTTGTGTATTTGGTCGACTCTAGTAAAAGGAGCATTTTAATTATTAAGGCGGGGAAGTCTTTTAAATAGCAATTAAAAATATTCAACACTGCAGGTCGTGGCATTCACCACACAAATATTGCACTTGGTTTGGTTTAATATTTGAAGATGCTTAAGCTAGATATAGAGGTGTTAAATACCTTGGAAATAGATAAACAACTGTAGGAGGATGACAGGTTCTAACTAATTCCTTGCCTCCTCCATAACATGGAAATCGTGGCAGGAGGATATTTGGGGTTGGTATCACATTAACCATGGAGTGGGGATCGGAGTAAATTCTTTTTTCTTTTAAAAAGAAAAAAGGAATAGAGTGGGGGAATGGGAGATAAGGAAAAGAAGAGGAACCTGTGTGAAGAGAAAAAGAAAACAAAAACCTCTACGTAGCATTATTTCAGTGGTAGAAAGAGTTAGGTGAGGCGTTGGAAGAGCATATACAACCATGGGAAATAAGAAATATATTACTTTTGCATTGCATATATCAGTGGGGGAAAGTTATCATTACTCTGGGCTTTAATTTTCTTGTGGTAATGATAAGAGAAGGGAAATTACCAGTGCTTGTTCAGGGAGTAAGAACCGTGAGTTGAAAAGGAGAGAGACAGCTAACTCGAAGAAGATTAATATACCATTCTTGGGCTTATTGAAGAAAGAATGAGCCACTGTAGCTAATATTTTGAGCAAGGGCAGCTCGTGGAGCAAAAGAATAGTCACATACATTTTATCAAGCTAGTGCGCAGGCAAGTGTATCTTTATTCACCTTTCTAATTCCTCATTATGTGTGAAAGATTGAGAATGATGTATTTAAACTGGCTAATAAGCAGTTTAGGCTGCATTCCTCCTCTTGAGTAATTCTTTAATAGATTCTTTAAATCAGCAGGGCTGAGATAGTGTTTGTTAGTTGTGAACTTTTATTGGATGCAAACGGTTCTGAATTGAATTCTTAAATAAGCACAAGATCAACAAATGCTAAACCACTGTTTCTTTGAGGGCTTGAGTCAAGAATGAAAAGTTGCGAGTAAGGAAGAAGTAATAGAGCATTTAGCACAGCTAGAAGCTAGATAATGTTAATAATGCATGATTATCAAAGATCTTGATTTTCTTGCTTACCCTTTTATGGAAAGATTTATGTATTTTTTGGATTGAATCATTTTCTTGAAATAAAGATTTACACTTGTCATGAATGGGTAATCCCCTTCAAGGGTTTATAAAGTTAATTGTCAACCACCCTTATGAGGGTATTCTACGAAAGGAGTCTTAAATGTACTTGGAACCTGTTGAGTCAAGATAGTTGTTTTGTTGCCAAAAGAATGTCAAGGAAACTAACTACAAGAGTAGATACTCAATTATACTTTTTATATCTTGAGCTAGTGGATGTTGCTAAAGAAGCCCTAGAGACCCTAGATGTTACAAACGCATAACAAGGGAATTCAATGCTCGAGGTATTTTACCAAATCAGTCAAACCACAACTTAGTGAGTAAACATTTATGTTTATGTAAGTTTATTGTAAGATGGGACCAGTTGGTCTTCAAATGTGTTTATCCTTAGTCAACAAGATTTCACTGAATTGTATGGACTTAAACCTAAAAGAAGTTATATTCTTAATGGAGATCTTACCGTTATTGTGTAGATTTTGTCTATGTAATATTTGTACTATATTATGGCCAAGAAGGTCAGGAAGACATTGTTTTGTGACAAGATTTCTTTAAAGATTTTATCACTAGAGTAGTCGCTCTTATAGGGTTAAGACTCGAGCAAGTGGGTGTAACCAAGACCCAGGTAGTTACATGAAAGTAATCCGGGTGTTTGAGTCAAAAAAAACCAACCACCCAGATGACTCACTGTGTAAATCTTCACTTTCTAAGGAAGGACTCTATAACGAAGCTAAAACACTAAACATTCAAGACTATAACAAGAAGAGATCTTCAGCTTAAGATTAATATCTATTAGTAGTTATGATTAAACATTTTGCCCATAAATAAGGAATGAGGTAACGAATTAATGAGCACGTTAAGTGCTACAATTGCAAGTTTTCCTGAACAATCAAAGGATAAAATCCTATTTTCCTTTTGATAAATGAATTGTGATTTGAATTATTTCCTTGAAAGGTAAAATTGTTTCATGGTAAGTGACTCAACCTTTCTAGGGTTATGTTTTGAGTCGAATACCACCTAGTAGAGGGTATTATGTTAAGGAAGGTTGCCACTGTCAGTATATATTACTAGTCAAGTCAAGTTAGTTGTTGTATTGGCAAGGAAATGCTAGGTAAACCGTATGTGGGGAAATACCCCTGTATTAAGTTTATCCTGAACCAGTGGCAGTTGCCAAGACCGGATAGTTACGCCAAGTAACCTGGGGGTTCGAGAAAAATCTAACATCTTATCAACTCAATCGAGTTATGACTAGTAAGACAAGTTATGTCGAGTCATAAGTTCTGTGTGAATGTTTATTGGGTGGAACAGTTAGTTCCAAGATACCCGAGGTCAGGAAAGGTATTCCAAGTCAAGTAGAGTAGGTGAACAAACGACTTTGCTCTTGGTAGCAATTGTATCAACAATACAAATACTATGGCCATAGTGAGTGCATTTGTCTCTACATGCACTTGTCAATTCACTGTAACCCAAATACTTAGCTAGTCAGAGATGTCGTACATAGTTGGAAGGTATCCATAGTTGTGTGATGGTATTAGTTTAGGGCACAACACCAAAGCTCAGATGGCAGAACTAAGAGGATTCCCAACTAGTCCTTCGTTGTAGGGCAGGGCCACTTCTAGGTAGGAAGGAGTGCGGGGGACACTTAGGTCCATGGTTGGAGGTAAAGCACCCAGGTGATGCTCTCCCTCTTGTAGATGACAGGTCGAGTCTTGGAAGACATAAAGAATCCAGATAAGGATCTCTGACCTTAATCTCTTTTAGTTATTGTTTATAGCTTAATTTAAATCATTGTATTGTAATGCGAAAAGTAGATGATAATATTTCCAATTGGAAAGTATATATAAATGCTTTGATATAATTAATGGAAATAGCATGCAGTAGCATGTTTCTTTTATTTTAAAAAAATAAAAAAAATCTCTTTTACCTTGAATTTCATTAATTAACTGATGGGTGAAAACTCATGGTAAATATTTTATATGAAGAAGATGGTTGTTACAGAGACACTCACAAGAGGTCCACAAATGAAGTCTCCAACAAAACAACTTCTTCGATACCTACACACATAGAGACGAGAAAATGGTTGGGGTTGTTTTAGGGGCTTGCCTTAGTCAAACCCCCACGTAGGTGTTCCCACACCCACAGACAACCAAATAGATAGAGATAGAGAAAATAATAGACGAGATAAAGAAGTAGATAGGTGTGTTAGAATAATATACTATCAAAGTAAAACAATAAATGTCAAGAACGTAACCTCAACAAACGCCCGTTGTTACGCAAACTCCGCTTGCACCAAACGCGCCGCTATGTCGTGCCGCTGGGATGCAGTATAATAATGCCGCAGGGAAGAGAACTTAATAAATGAGAGAACGAGAGCGAAAGCTGAAACGCTCGGAGAAACGAAGCCAGGCCCAAGAGAAAGCGACCGAACTCAACAAAAACGAGAGGGCGAAGAAGCATAGCATGCAAAGTAGTTTCTGCTCTAACGCGATCTACAAGATGTAAAGCGTTATTAATCGCAGGCGTAGGCGCGTAACGTCTAAACGGCTATTAATATCGCAATCGCAGACGGATAAGCCCATCAGAGAAGCGGAAGACACCCACTAACTCTCGAACCAACTGAACCAAACGTGCCGGGCTTGCATCAAAACCGCTGCCAGGCGCAGCGCATTGCATCATCTAATCTCTAACTGACTCAAAGGGATGATGGAATGCAAAATTGCATAGGATGCAATTTTCGGCATTACACTCGATGTTAGTAGTTAGTACTAAGCACGATTACTTTATGATTTTAAATACTATGATGTGCAAAGGCTAAAATTAACTTAGGAATACTTCAATTGGTGCTTAAAATGAATATTAGTGTCTTTTTGTGAGTTTGGGTGGCCTGGTTTGTTTAGGAGCCTCCAAACTTAGTCAAAAAGTATCTAAGTCCAGTTGGGTGGCCTAGTTTATAGGCTAAAAATTCAAATTTTTGACTAACATTGTTTGGGCAGCCTGGTCCTATGTTTGGACGACCTCGTTCCCATACAAAAAATAGAATGTTAATCCTCTCAACCAAGGTTAGCTAGTGGTTTTCTATGCCCAATGCCACTAACGAATAATTTTTATGTCTTGTATCTTTCCCATTCCAGCCGTTTTATCGTCAAAACCCTCTAAAACCTAGTCAAGTATCTCTATTTTAGGACTTGATCTTCCTTGTTTTGAGGCCTCATATGGGGAAACCATGTAAATGGAAGTTGTTCCTCATGGTCCCAAGGGTCTAGTGGTGTTGTGTGCACATTCTTATGTGGTTTTTGTTGAGAACTTGTGGCTTCTCTTTCCTTGTTTTGCGTGTTTTCTTATAAAGTTGTTTGGTTATCAAACTTAGGGTTAGAGAGATTGTGCACCTAGTCTTGTGAAGTCTTGGGAAGGTTGTAATCCTTCTTCGTTGACCTTGCTGGTGTCCTCCACATTCCTCATAGGTCATGGGGTGTTGTGGAGTAGTATTCTTCCACTTGTGTGTTGTCGCGTGGTGACAAGATGTCTTAGGAAGCATGTGGTTGTCTGGAAGTGACCCATCATCATTCTAGTTAGTGGAGAGTTGTGCCTCTTGGTTCGGCAACCTCTTAAGAAGGTTTGCCCCTATGTTTAGAGTCGTTTACTGTGCTTGGGTGCGGATTGGAGGTTGATGATTCCTTCATCCTATCCTGGTGTGGTGTTACAAGAGAGTGTGATCGTGGTATAATAACCAATCATCCTGTAGTTGTTGCCCTCTCTCTCTCATTTGTTCATTGTGGCAGATTTATCCCACAAGTGGTTAGTCTTCCATTGTTGCCACCTTGCTTATGCAATGGTGAAGTCGTCTTGTTGTTCTTGTCAATGTGTTGTTGCAACACTTGTGGGCACGTTGTTGTGCAAGTGCGACATGTCATTGTTGCATTATCAACGTTGTTGTCATTGTTTCAAAGAAAAATTGTTCCATTGAGTTTTGTTCTAAGTGTGTCGGCTTGGGGCATTACACATAACAAGGTATACAACAACATTCCTCTAGTGCAATGTCCCCTTCTCAATAGCCGCCTGAATAGTATTTTAGCCTTTATTTATTCCCGAAGGCTAAAAGATGGAATAAGGGAATAAAATATTAAATTAATTATTTGTAAAGTTATCTCAAAAATATAATATCATAAGATGACTTTATATTTAATTAATTTAATAATAAAGTGACTAAAAATAAAATAATATCAAAAAGTCACTTAAGAGAATAAAATAATATTTTATTCTAGAAGCTTCTTGGAGGTGATGTGAATTCTTTATAAGGAGCTTATTGGAGACTAATTGGGTCATCTTAAGTTTTGCATATTCACATACTAGCATTGGTAAAGCTTGAATGCTTGATTGCCTGAGGGTTTGAAGACTCTAAGGTACCGGTTTTGATTGTGAAATATCAATCCTAGCTAGAGTTGAGAGGAGGAGATATTTCAGTCTTCTTCATTGGTGCAAATTTTCTGGCCAAGGGCCAAATTTGGAGGATTTGATTTAAAGAAGCATTGGCAATTTTTGTGAAAATATTTTACACTCAAGAAGCAATTCTATTTTGTGAACAAGGAGGACGAATTTGCAAGTGAAAGGCCGGTTCGATTTCATATATCTTGCTGCCATGAAATCATGGGACTTTGGAGGCTGGGCGCTCTTGTATAGGATTGCGATTTTGGTCTAGAGAGCCAATGAAAATTTGTCTATGCTCTTTAAGGGATCGCTAGGTTTCTAAGAGGCTGGGCGAAGCATTGAGGAGTTCATAGATGGCATCTTCTTGAAGGATCGATCAAGTTTTGGTGGCTGCCATATCTAAATCAGGTTCCTTACTTGCTTATGTTTTGCATTGTAATATTGTAGAAGAATTCGCTGTCTCAAAATAGTGAATAGCATTGTAATTTTCAGTCACATAGATCAAGTAGAATTGCATTTAGAGAGTCTGATCGCTGTCTCCAGACAGCAGAATATCATTGTAATTTCAGTCTATCTTGGTCAAGTCGATGTAAGGAGACATGTTATTGCATATGAGTTAAGGTCTGATAGTGGTGTCAAATATAGTTCATTTCCAGCATTGTAATCTCATTGCAAATATCAAATAGAGGAGTTGATGTTTGGCTGCAAATTGTTTGACATAATGTCAAGTTGTTGTACCTTCATATCAGCTTAAGTAGTTGCATGCTAAGTGTTTGTTAAATTGTCACTTAGCTGTAGTTGTCATTTCCAGTCATATATATGCATCGAAAAATACCAAAAATATCTTGCACATCATTTCTATTCATTTGGTAGTTGACTAGCATCATTTGAGAAGCATTTATGTAATGTCCCTTCCTTAGGCAGCACGGACTATAGCAGAGGTTGGCCTACTATTAGGGTTTCCATAGGTCAGCAGAATGGTTAGGGGACCCAACCATGGGCGGTGGACCTTAGCTGGGAGCTTTACGAACCTTTCAGTTTGGAGTCCAGTTGATGAATCCAGGGATAAAGTGAAAATATTAAGGTTTGCTTTAATGGAATAGTGAAAAGTGAATAGTAACTGAAAATCATAAGGTGAATAGTGAAAAGTGCCCCCATCCTAGCAACTCAAGTTGTTTTTAAAAGGTGGCCCTTTTATTTGGATGAGGAAAGACCCTCAAGAGGATTATTTTATTGATTTTTATAAAAAAGCTTATGGGAGGTTATAAAGCAATATGTTGGGCTCATTTTTGAGCATTCTATTCTCATTTTTACAAAAGCAATTGCAATTCTGAGCTCTTGGAAGAGGGTTTCAGTAGCATACAGGTCTTCTAAGGACGAAATCCCTTGGAGGATAGTTTAAGAACGTCAACACAAAATGTCCTCAATCAAATTTCCAACTTGTTGGCGTTTAAATTAGCACCTCTAGAGTGCTTATTGTAAACGGTCAGCTATTGCAAGTGTTATAGTATTGCTCCTTCGGATTATAGAGAGGAAGATCTCTCTTTGCTGATGTAATGTGTAAGAAAGGGTAGAGTAGACTAAGGTTCCTATCTTTTTGTACTTAGCGGTAGGACACAAGGGTGCATAAACACAATGCGCCGTAACTAAGCTTTTATCTGGTTTCTGCAGATCTTAACTACGACTAAACTAGCTTTTAATCTATCCTATCTCCTCATGATAAACAGAGCATGAGGGCATAGGAGTGGGAATGGATGGTTGGATCACTTGAATCCGTCGTCTCCTTAGAACATGGCCGAGGCTCTGAACTCTCAGATATACGCTGGGATAAGGTTTTATACAAGCAAACACTCTTCACGGTAAGTTGGATCTGAGACTTTCCAAGGAGGAGGAACCCCTATCCGAGGTATAGGCTAGGAAACAGCTTACTAGAAACAACAAATCGCGATGACTTGGCCCACAAACTTGCTAAGGAGGAGGAACCCCTGTCCGAAGTATAGGTTGAAAGTCAATCCATTAAACAACATCACACGATAACTTTTGATAACAAATATCCAAGGAGGAGGAACCCCTATCCGAGGAGGGAAATGAAACAACAAGCTATTTAACACAAAAACGTTGAAAGGACTCAAATCTTTGGATCAAAATGCAAGCGCCTTCTGATTTTCTTCTTTAAATCTCTCCAACGAGTTACAAAGATTGTGACATGCAAAGGCACGAAATCATGCACAATTTCTCATCAAACCAATTAACTCTCATCCAAAAGTGAACAAATAATCACTTTCAAACTTGTGGCAACAATGGCACAGCAATTTTGCATAGTAAGTAGAGGTTAAACAAATAATGAGCCTAAGGCTCTTATTTATAGAACTCAAAGGAGTAGGCAACCCTAAAATCTCCTTGAGTTAACAAACAGTTCTTGCCAATCAATTAAGCAAGATTTATTCCTAAAAAGGGGGAACAAACAGTTAACTGGAAATTATTTCAGTTAACTGAAACTAAACAAAGAGTCAACTGGAAACTACTTCAGTTGACTGAAATTAAACTAAAGGTGAACTTTAATACAAAGTATGCCTCGAAAATAGACATCCATGTTTAGTGGAGATCTGAGATCCACAAATTATGGAAGTCAATTAGACATCCTTAATTAGTGGGATCTAACAATGCATGATTTGTGGGATGTGGAGTTAACTTGGAAAGGGGCATCAAGTTAGCTCCAATTACATTTAATGTCTTCTTGAGTTGACTTGGAAAGAGACACCAAGTCAACTTCAAGTATCATAAATGCCATTTGGAGGGTAGGACGTCCTTTTTTGGTGCCTTTACAACTCACCACTAGTCAACAGTGTTTCTATCCATTCGTTGACTTCTTCAGCCTCTGGGTAGTTAATGCTTTGCAGAATGATGACTTGGCACTTTAGCATTACTTCGCCTGTCGTGAGCTGATGCTAGAAGTCTATACACTGGGCAGCTGCCTCATCGAACTTGGTAGACAAAGCGACCACCTTGGCCAACTTACAACCGTTTGGATCATCAAGGAAGGTGTTGCGGATGACATCTCTGAACTGATTCTACACCGTAACCATCTCAATGTATTCTCCTCCCTCGCGCTGATATTCTATGTGAGGGAAGGATATTACCAACATTCTTGCGAAGTTGATAATTTTTGTGACCACCCGTCAGTAGTCAATCAGTTCAACTGAATGGGCATCGTAGGCTTTCACCTTGTATGCCAATTGTTCTTTCCAAGCAAATAGATGTTGCTTGTTTTCCTCAGAGTAGACTGATTGATATGCCAATTGCAAGTCTGCAATTGTGGTCTCATCGCTTGGCCTCTTTTCTGCTATTCTTTGCTCTGATTGTTGAATTTCTGCACGAAGTCCATGTGCTCTATCCCATAACTGGTATAGATTTTCCAGTATACATTGCCCTCTAAGAACAAATTCCTCCACTTGATCTTTCAAGTGTTTTCCATATGTCATATGTCATGTCCCCAAAATTAGAACACTCTGAGATACAAATAAGTGAGAATGAATAACACAATACATATTAAAATTATAAAAGAAAATATTATCGTTTTAATATATTTATAATTACAATCATCATAAGACAATATTGTAATTATAAATATATATTGACAATACACAATAAAATAAATTAATATAAATACTATCATAATTATCAAATAATTATTAAGAGATAATATTATAAATATTAAGTGTAAGAAGATGGAGGGTAACGGTCAAGTGCAGCCGGCCGTTGCATCGACCAGGGTTTTGCCCTGTTTGGGGTCATTTGAGGTGGCTTCGCAGGGAGTTTCCAGTGGTTTCCAGTGCACTGATGGTTGTTGTGAGGGAAATTTTGGTTGCAATGCCCAAGCAGAACGCGCTGTTGACAGGGTTTTGGCTTTGAGCGGGGGAAATAATGGCAACGACGCTCAGACTGAAGGCGAAGAGGCTAGGGTTTTTGTGGCTTCCTGTCGTGAGGGAGTGAGGTTGCAGATTCCGACGGTTGGGGCTCAGCACAGCAAAAGTTGCATCCGTGTAAGCTCAAGTAGGGGGTGCCGAACAGAGAATGACGTGCGGAGTAGTCAGCATGCAGAGGTCGAGTGGAAAAGGGTTTCATTCAGCGATGGTCACATTGTGAATGGAGGCGTGTCTTCAGTGCCCCGATCTCAGGAGAATGTGGCTCGTGTTTCTGAAAGGGCCGATGTTTTTGGTGGGTGTAATCAATTTGTTCATGCTATGGGGGGAGCTTCTAAGGATGGTAAAAAACAGAGTTCTAAGGAAAGCAAGACAGAGCAAGCTAGGGTAAAGAAAACCTCAAATAGTCGGTTTGCTGGTGTTAAGGGAGGGATCTTTGCTAGCCTTGTTTCTTCTGAGTCAATCACTTTGGAAATAGATGGCGAACTGGAGAAAGAGGTGGTCTATAATGAGAAAGTTTTTTCTAGTTTGGGTCTGATTGGGAGGTTTAGGGGCTTCTAGCCAAGACTGTCAGAACTTCACGAGTGGATTTCAAACTATTGGAAGCCTTTAATGGAAGGGTATGTTCAATTTTACCCAATGGCCAAAGGCATTTTTATTGTTGCTTTTGAAAAAGAAAAGGATAGAAACCAGATCCTATATGATTACCACTGGGATTGGGAGGAAAAACATGTGTTGTTGTTAAAGCCATGGCACCCGGCTTTTAACCCAGCCACAGAAGTGTTTGAGAAGATTCCATAGTGGGTGAGACTTCCTAATTTCCCTCTTCAGTTTTGGTTTTATGCTTGCTTGGAGGCAATAGGGAACTCTTTAGGAACCTTCGTAATGGTAGACGAAGGGTCTTCAAATCTTCTGCACTCAAGTTACGCCCGAATCTTGGTGGAAATGAATATATCCAAGGTTCCCCCAAAGGAGATTCGTCTAAATTCTTCAAGGGGTTGCTAGGTGCAGTCACTGGACTACGAAGGAGTACCCTTTAGGTGTAAAATCTGTCGTCAAATGGGTCACTTAGCAGTTGAATGTGCCAAGCATAGACCTAACAAATTCACCTCTTGGTGGAAAGAGGCTTCAACCCAGCATTACACAGTGGAGAAACAAGAGGAAAAGCTAGAGAAATCTCTATTGAATGGCACTGTGGAGGAGAGTCGAGCTTCTGAGGAGCCAAACCATGAAGAAGTATCGCTATTGTAAGAGGCAAGAAATTTTGAGCAGCGTCAGAATCAAACGAATCCATCTTAGGAAGAGCCCTTGGTTGAAGACAGGGAAACTACATCCAAAACAGAGACTGTAACTCCGGATTGTCGAGAAAAGAACTGCGGTGGGAGGCCTCAGCCAAGAGATGCTGGGAAGCGGAAGGTTGATGATCAGCAGCCTCAAGAATTTACGGAGTGTAGAGCTTGGAAGAGCCCCCGGGTCCCTTCTATGGACTGGCAGAAGGAGGCCGTAAGGGTCGAGGATGGTTGGCAAATAGTCATGGGAAAGAAATCAAAGAAGGAGAAGAAGAAAACTTTTGATATGGTCATGCGATCCCAGACCAAGGGAGGGCTAAAGAAAGCTCCACATTTATGACCTGTTAAAGATCTTTAGTCTTTGTTAAGCTGGTCTGGTTTTGGCTGAAATCAAGCCCTTTTCTCTTATGGGAGGAATTATTTTTGAGCTGGGGAAGTAGTTTTTGGTATTGATTTGGTTTTGGTGGGTTCTAGCATGTTTGTATTGGGAAGTGTTTTGGGATTTTGCTTGTAATCTGGCATTTTCATTATTCAATAAAATAAACCTTATTACTGATCAAAAAATAATAACAATAATAATATTATAAATATTAAAATATACATTTAAATAATAAATATAAATAATACTATAAATAAATATAAATAATATTACAAATAAATTAAAAATAAAATAGTAAAATATAATACACATCAAAACAAAATAATAAAATGAATATAATTTGAGATATCATTAAGGAATGTTTAACTAAAAGTCATGACCATTTGTGGGGTTATCTCTATTCAAAGAGATGCCTTTCTTCATGGAGATATAAGGATATAAAATAAGGAGTGAAGATAAGGAAAAGGGATATGATATACACATCAGATTTTAAGAAGAAGATAGAAGAGTAAAGGAATGAAGATGTAAAAAGGAGATCTATCAATAGTGTGTAGAGAACAATAAAATATAAATTAGAAAGGTTCAGAATTAGTTTTCAAAAGGCAGCAATCAATTCAAAAGGTTGTGTCCTTTCTAATGAATTTCTCTTTTCAAAAGATACATCTTCTCATTTGAATGTGAAGATATAAAAAGGGAGAGAATGAGATATGTATAGAAGGGAAGGAAATAGAGAATAGAATGGGAAACAAGAGACAAAATATAGACTGCAGATCATCTGAAATTTATAAAGACAGGCAGATGGAAAGTAGATAAGTATTTTATGAATATAAGGAGATAAGTATTTTATGAATTTAAATAATAAGTTAGATAAATGTTTGTACATTTAAATAATGATGTTGATAAATACATCATGGATTTAAATAATAGTCTAATTAATAGTAATTCATACATGATGCTATTTATTTAATGTTATCTATTTTTTTTATGGATTGCATGGGGAATAATAAATCATGCATGCTACTAGTTATCTTATAACATTGCTGATATGTTATGCTCCATTGGCATTATTGAATGTAATTACATATGTATATATATAATACAATTATACAATAAAGATACTTGTAGCAATTATTGAGCCTTATAAGTAATTGTGATCATTTGATAGAAAAATGAATAAATTTATGAATGTCTTTATCCTATGATTGATCAGGAAAAGGAGAAAAAGAATGCAATATGAACACTAAACCATCATAAAGGATATCTTCAAGAAATCAAGGCAGATTTAGAGTAATCCCAAATTGGGGACATTACATCATCAGTTGTTGATGGTTCTGCTCTGCGGGAAGATCCAGCAATTCCTGTGGTAACGCCAAGACATTCGGGGTGTCGTGCATCAAGCTGGAAATGTACATCCTCAACTGTTGGTTCTCAGCCTTCAAGGCTGACTTGTCTTTTCCATCCTTGGCCATCCTTTCTTGGGCGCTTACCAAGGCGATTCCGAGAAGGTCTGCCTCCACCTGTCGTGTGGTCTTTCCGAGGTTAAGTTTAGACAATGTGAAGTCTTCCACTTGTACCTCATGTATGCTTTTATCTTTTGGTGAGGCAGCAATCTCTATGATGAACTCATATTTTGCATTCCTTTCCATGTGAACTTGCTTCTTCAACTTCTTCGTCGGCATGTCTTGTGGGACATGGTCGAATTTTGTGAAGTCAAGCTCATAGGAGAGCCTTTCCCTCTTCCTTCCTAGGAAACCCTCAAGCCAGATAGAATCTCGGCTAGCTTCACTAGAAGGAGGAATATGGGGCCCTTGAATGCCCGAAGTATGAGACTGTGCTGGAGTGACGTCTCTTGGTGGCGAGTCCAAGTCGATGGGGACTTGTGACTGCTGTGATGTTGGTGATGTAGGTGGCTCTGTTTCTAACACAGGCACCATTTTTGCTGCTGGCTCTGCAGTGACTATCTCTGTTACTGGCTCTGGGGCAGCAATTCCCGTGACTATCTTAGGGGTATGTGTGGCTGTCTCCACGTATGACTCTTGCGGTCTTCCCCTTGTGTGTCTAGACATCCACAACCCTTTGGGAGGATTGCACCATTGCTTTTTTTTGGGCTTCTTCCTTGATGAGGAAGGTAGTGTAGATTGAACCTATGGTGGCTCTGTCCTAGGAAGTACTACCTTCCTTGTCTTCTTGCTGTCGAGGTAGAGTTGACTGTTCTTGACAACTCTACTTGTTCTTTCCTCTACAGATGGGTTTTCCTTTGCGTACCAATCCATCCTTGGGAGTGGTTGTGAGTCTATTGAATCTACGAAGAATGAGGGGAGAATGACTTCCCCTTCATCATCAGACAAGCCCTTAACGTCTTCTGACATAAAGTCAGCTATTTGTGAGAGCTTGAACCTGCTATGGTTCCTTCTTCGCACTTCATACTCATCGTCACAATTGACCCAGTAATCTTCCATAGAAGATTCATGTGATGAGCGTTGTTAAGATGCGCCGCATAAAGACCTCTGGGATCATATGACCTTCTCTCAATGAGGTATTTGAGATTAAGCCTCACCGTTTCCTAGCTCATCAACTTGACATCTACCGCTGACCTGCATCTATAGAGTCCCATCTCAACGGGAAATTTCACAGCTGGCTTCTTCTTCAATCGCAAGTGAGTATGAACTTTGGCCAACTGCCTTAGGAATTCCATGAAAACTACCCTACCTGAAGGGTAGCGTGGCATCATGGCGGAATGACCAATGTAGCCATACATGTGTATGTAGGTGAAGGTAGGGAATTGAATAAACCAATCTGCCCAATCCACCATTGCCTCCTTGGCTGCTTGTGAAATACGTACATGCATCTCATGGTCTAGTTCTCGTACAATGTGCATGGTGAAGAGGTCACTTGTCCTTTTGAAGTGTTGCTCTACTTGAGTAAACTCAAGACATGTAAAGTGTTCATGAACCTTCTACACGCCTAAGGTCCCCACATTGTTTAATATCCTGAATTCGCCTTGGAAGGCAATCAGGTATACCAGGTAAGAACACATGTGGAACCTATGAGCTTCTAGAAACCCGGTAATCTGTTGGTGGAGTGTATCACTGATCAGAGTGACCCAGTCATAATGTTCCCTCTTGCTGATGATTTTGGCAATGACGAAGTACATCCATTACTGAAACAGATTGCCCTCCTCCTGTCCAGTGATTTTGCTGAGTAGAGTGATCAACACTGCATACTCATCTTTGAATTCTCCTCGTCCAACTATCTTAGGCAAGCTAGCCTTTGTCACTGATATAACCACGTTGGTAGGGCATGATGGAATACCAAAACATTTTTCAATGTCCTTGGGTTTCAAACTGCAAATTACCCTCCCATCCACTAATCCGATTTCTCTCGTGGTAGGATTGTAATGCTTAATGCAAGCAATTACAAGCTCCACACTTTGTAATGTGATGGAGATGGACGCAGCTTGAAGCAACCCGGATTCCTCTATGTTCTGCAATGTGATCTGATTCATGCCCTCCAAGTCGTCTAGATCAACCACTGGATTCTTTTGAAATAAGTCTGTGTCAATCGTTTTCAGGTAATCATGGTACAAGGCCATCTTGGTCTTGTATTGTACCTGAAAGTACTGCATCTTGAATAACTCGAAGATTGACTATGCACACAACCTTGTTCTGACACTTTCCGAAAACCCCTAAAAATAGTGCCTGCCGAGAAGTATTTTTCCAGAAAAAATCTGGCACATGGGTTTTGTTCGTGCTTCAATGCTGAACAAACCCAGTTCCTCAAAATTTTGATTCTGAAACTTTCTCGAAAAAACCCCCAAAAATAGGGGCAGCAATGTTGTTTCTTGAAAATCTGACGAGATGGGTTTCATTGGAAAATTATTATGATTCTACCCAATTGATCAGATCTGTGGTAGCCTGCTAATTTGTGTGACATGCAAGAATACCTAAGACAAGAAAAAAGGAAGTAGACAGAAGGTGGATTGGAAGTTTTAGCTGTCTCCCTGAGAAAATATGTCTCTAAATCCAGCCTCTGATAAGAAATCTTCCTCTGCCTCTGATCTTCAAAAAATATTGAAGAACTGTCAAAAAGCCTTGCCAGATCTTGAAAGGACTTCCTTGAGAGCTTATTGTTGTTTTTGATCTTTAACCTACAAAGAAATAATGAAGGATGCCTAGATCTGCTTTATAAAGACTCAAGCCTGAATCCTTGAAGTTTGGGCGCCTAACTCATGATCTAAGCCTGATTTGGCTTGATCTAGAGTTCAAAAGGTTGATTTCCACTGATCGTGGGGTGAATTGGCCAAGTTTGCCTCCAAAATATCTTAACTGAAGTCAACAAACTTTCCTTTCACCTTTTTAGGCGTCCCTTTTGAGTTTGAGTGCTTTTTCATCATTTTGTCATGTTGAATGACCTTTGTTTGATCCTCGCTCCAAATTGATCAGTTGATCCTGAGCAATTGCTGATAGATTCACTGTTGAGCACGATCTATGCTGAAGAGATGTTCCCGGGAAGTGTTAAGCCGAAAAACTAAGTTTGAGGCTCTAGAAGACTGGGTGCCTTTCTTCAACAAGGGCACTTTTGCACTTGCCTTACTTAGTTTTCAATGTTTGTTCTTCAACTTCTTTATTTAGACCTCCCGTGCTCTGATTTGATCTCTTCGTTGACTGATAAGTCGAACAATCTCGCTTGACGATTCATCAGGTGACCAGCTCAATCCTGAAAAGCATGGTTGGTGTCTCAGTTCCTAAAAGTCAATTTAAAGCCTCAGCGAGCAAGGGCGCCTTTCTTCAGTAAGGGCGCTTTTGCTCTTTTTGGTCAATTATTTCTTGTTGAAAACTGCTTCAATCTGATCATCATCAGATGATTGCTTTGCCGGAATCCTTCGTAGATCGTTTCGTTGTCAAGGAGAATTCAAAAGAAGATCATCTTGGAAGTCCTTCAGCCTTTGGTCGGCATCTGAGTGCTCAAAAGAAAGGGCACCTTTCTTCAGCAAGGGTGCCTTTTTCAAGATACTTGGCACTTTTTCAGTGTTCTTTCGTTCTTGCTTTCCTAGCGTTTTCCACTTGATTGCCTCCTCAGTTGATCAATCACTGCAGTTGTTTGGTTCACCTCGCAGGTTCGCAGATGGTTTCATCGTGAAACTAGATCGGAGCTGGATAGAATTCACGAAGACAGCATTTCTCAACAGATGACATCTTCATTACCCCATTCAAGGGCGCCTTTCTTCAGCAAGGGTGCCTTTCTCCAGTAAAGTTGTCGTTTTTGGATGTTCTTTATAACAGCCTCTTTGCCTTCTATTGACGATTGTCGGTGATCATTTTATCAAATGATCTTGCTAAATGTTTCGTTGTTGAGTCAACAGGAGAATGTCGAGGATGACTGCCTTGGAGGAATCAAGAGACTAGATTTGGCCCCTAAGATTCAAGGGCGCCTTTCTCTGGAAAGGGCGCTTTTAGCATCTTGAGTTGGTTTCTCCTTGGTAGCATTTCCAGAGTTAGCCACATTTTGGCCTTTTCCGGTTTCGAGAATCTCCCTTGTCAAACAGCATCTTTTTCATCCTTTTTTGCCATGGTTGCGTCATTGAAGCTTTTGAAGCTTAGCTTTCAACACCTAGTAATGGCCAATCTGCCATTAATGGCTGCGGAGCTCCTAACTTTGTTCCTGAAAAATAGAAATAGACCCACCAGAGTAAAACAGGTCTTTTGATGATTCTGACTTGACCAATGTGATCATGAAGTCGATTAATCCTATCAAAATCATTTTCAATCATTTCCAGTAAGGTCCTATTTTCAGGGGTTTCCCCGAAAATAGGGGTATGAAACCCTAATTTTCAATTTTTTGAAAATTTGCACATATGTTCCTTGACAGAAACCCACAAAGACCTTATGTTTGGTTTGACCTAAAACAGACTTTTGATGGCATTTTTACATGATTTAGCTCAATTTAAGCAGAATGCCAAAAAATTATTTTGGGTACAACACAACTAACTCAACAAAATTGGCCAAAGGCCACAAATTTTGTCACAATAAGAAGTCTGAAGTAACCTCTCCCACAGCTGCAATAATTCAGATGATATTTTACACCCTCAAAATTGCTATCAATAGGAAGAAGTTTTCGTTTCCTATGATCAAAAAGAAATCTGCAAAAACCCTTGGCTCTACAAGATGAATTATTAAATATCAATTTCAAATCTAGATGTCTAGAAGCTTAGGCAACCCCTCTATTTTTATTTTTTCTCCAATTCTTCAAGAAGCTTCTAGAATATTATTTTATTTTTATTAAGTGACTTTATGATATATTTTTAAAATCAAGTCGCTTTATTAAATTCAAGTCACTTTATTAAATTAATTAAATATAAGGTCACCTTATAATATTGATTTATTTGATAACCTTATAAATAATTAACTTAATACCACTTTTTAATTTAATTAAAATAACTAATTAGTCATCCTCATGAAAAATCATTATTTTGGACAACTTAATTAATTAAATTAATTAAATCAAACTACCTCCAAAACGGGGACATTACATTCTAGCTCGATGCGTAATGTCCCTTTTTGGTCCATTCCAACATTTTTGGAAACTCCAACTTTCTTGGAGAGTGTCAACTTTATCGAAAAGGTAGTTTGGCAATTGTAGATAGTTCTTAGAACCAAGATGAGTACAATGGTACTTTTTGTGTGCATATCCAACATTCTAGGAGCACTCCACACTTTTTGGAGAAGTATGCCATCTTGGGAGGGTGTCAATCTTCATCTAGACTAACTTCCTAAGCACTTAAGGTATTGATGGTGGTCGGAATTTGTGTTTGGACTTTTAATATTTTACGTAACTTTGGCGGTTGTGTGGAAAATAATTAAATTATTAATGGTTAAATATTTAAGTTGTCAAAAGGTGGAAAATTAAAAGACAACTTATATTTAATTATTTAAAAGGGTAATTTATTAAGTTTGGTAAGAACGGACGAATATTTAATTAAAAGTAATTTTTAGGGTTAGATGGAAAAGAATTAAATAGGGGAATTATTGGAAAAAGGATTCATTCTATCATTATCAATTTCCAAAAACCCTTGTTGCAGAAGTTTGATTCAGCTTTTTTCCCTGAGGACTAAAAACCCTCTCAGTTAATTTAGGAATTGGAAGATAGAAACCTTCTAATTCTGTTTGTTAGCTTCAGTCGAAGGTAAAATTTGGGCTTACAAAGAATTTCAGGTTATCACAGATTTTATGCATATTAGAAAATCCAATATATATATATACATATATATATTTTCAAGCATTTCTATTTTAAAATAAATCAAATATTATATTTTATTTGCTGGTCAAATGTCATAAACCCAGTCGTACCAATTTTGGTTGCAAAGTGGTTTGAACCATTTGTAATTGCGTAGGATTTATTTTAGGTGTCGTTGAGTTAGAGAATTGATTTGAAGGCCTAATCCTACCAAATCATCACTTGAAATATTACTATTTACCAATTGCCAAAGTGTCAATGTGGGAGGTGACATGGAGACAAGAAAGTAAATGATTCTTAAAAAAAAGATTTGCAGGTCTCAACCAACTACAAGTTCTGATGCTTTAAAAATTATTGAATGTGTTTTTTGAGACATTAACACTATCCCATTCCAGCTGCCACCTATATGACTCTTAAGAAATTCTTCTAAAAAGGGTAATCACAGATATTGGACAAAGGAGACGTAGCATGTAAAAGATTTTGATTTATGTTTTTTGTCCAATCTCCACTACCTTGTGGGGCGCTCAATCACCTCAACACTGCAGCTTGAACACTTAGGATTCCCTTTCAAAGGAAACTACAGAAATAACAAAGAAAAGAGATTGTAGCAAGAAAAAAAAAGAAGAGAGATTGCTAAAAACATTAAAATAACTAAAAACAGCTAGTCTGAAAGCTCCTCAAATCTGCATGTCAACTACTGAAAAGATATCTAAGAACTCTGAGATAAGTTTTTTGTTGTGTTCCCTATTACTAAAAAAAAAACTAAGAACTCTGAGATAACTTTTTTGTTATGTATTAATTTGAAAATAAATTATCTTCAATATGTTATGTGTTCCCTTCAAGTCAAGATATATGGGGATGTTAGAATATGGAATCCCGCTTTTCAAGCCCAATTTGAGTCATAGATCATGGCTGGCTCATTGAGATAAGTAATATATTCTTTTAAAACTTAGAATTCATGTGAACAAGTTGGCCCTCGGAGAAGTGGGTATGTTTTTCCCTTCTAAGAGCTCTATTTTTCCTTCTTACTCACTCATTCCCTCAAGTGAGGTTCTCGGATTCTAGTGTTCTTTGGTTTTTTTAGATACTTTCTTGCTTTATATAGATGCTTGTAGATCTAGTGGCAAATGTTTGGTGATTCTAATAACAGCAGCAGACTTTATTCAGACAATGCAACTACTGAAGAATATAAATTTCATGCAGACTTTATTCAGTAGTTGACATGCAGATTTGAATAAAGTAGTTGCATGTCAACTTTATTCAGTAGTTGACACGCAGACTTTATTCAGTAGTTGACATAACCATTTGAATAAAGTAGTTGCATGTCAACTTCGTTCAGTAGTTGACATAAACATTTGAATAAAGTAGTTGTATGTCAACTTCATTCAGTAGTTGCATGTCAACTTCACTCAGCAGTTGACATGCAGACTTTATTCAGTAGTTGACATGCAGATTTGAGGTGTTAGTATAGTTGAATAAATTTCTAAAAACAAGATTTTTAGAAATCTGCCCAATATCTTGACTTGAAGGGAACACATAACATATTGAAGAAAATTTATTTTCAAATTAATACATATTCTAACATCCCATATCTTACATAAATATTTTTAATTTCTGGGATTCCATATTCTAACATCCCCATATATCTTGACTTGAAGGCAACACATAACATATTGAAGAAATTTTATTTTCAAATCAATACATAACAAAAACGTTATCTCAGAGTTCTTAGCTTTTTTCAGTGGTAGGGAACACATAACAGAAAAGTTATCTCAGAGTTCATAGTTGTTTTTTCAGTAGTTGACATGCAGATTTGCGGAGCTTTCAGACTAGCTGTTTTTAGCTAATTCTATTTTTTAGAGTAGAGGATCTGTTATTTAGGCAGATTTCTAGAGTTCTTAGTTTTTTCAGTAGTAGGGAACACATAACAGAAAAGTTATCTCAGAGTTCTTAGTTGTTTTTTCAGTAGTTGACATGCAGATTTGTGGAGCTTTCAGACTAGCTGTTTTTAGCTAATTCTATATATAGAATAGAGGATCTATTATTTAGGCAGATTTCTGAAAATCTTGTTTTTAGAAAAAATTTCAAGTATAGTAACACCTCAAATCTGCATGTCAGCTACTGAATAAAGTTGACAATGCTACGACTTTATTCAAATGTTTTTAGAAATTTATACTCAAATCTGTATGTCAACTACTGAAAATCAACTTCAAATCTTTGGCAAACCTCAGAAATACAACTCCTTTTCTCCAAACTCTCACCAAACCATAAACTTGAATGCTCCTTGCAAGAATGATAATGACATCTTTTTTCTTTTTCTTTTTTTGTCTTTTGACAAATCATGCTTAAGTGTGCACTTGGGAGTCTCTACCTAGCAATGAGATGAAAAGTGTGCATTTTCAAACCTCTTGTCACTTTTGTCACTTAGAGAATCTTCACTTTTTGTTCTAATTTGAAGTTGACCTACTCTAGCCCTTCCATTTTTCACTTAAATGACCAAAAAATGCATTTTTTGACTTGGAAAGCAACTTTTTTCACTGAAAGGAGCACTTTTTGTTCTAATTTGAAATTGATCTACTCTAGCCCTTCAACTTTTCACTTCAGTGATCAAAAGTGACTTTTTGACCTCCTAAATCAATTTTTTCACTTCAAGGAGCACTTTTCATTCTAAATTGAAATTGACCTGTTTTAGCCCTTCCACTTTTCACATAAGTGACCAAAAGCACACTTTTGACCTGCTAAGCCACTTTTTTCACTTAAAGGAGCACATTTTGTTTTAATTTGAAGTTGACATATTCTAGCCCTTCCACTTTTCACTTAAGTGATCAAAAGCATGTTTCTTTACCTACTAAGCCACTTTTCACTTAAGTGACCAAAAGCATACTTTTTTCCTACTATTTCACTTTTTTCACTTAAAGGAGCACTTGTTTGGCAAATACTCTGTAATGTCCCCGTTTTAGCTGACGTTGTTTATTGAAGAGTGAACCTATCAATTTGACCCTCGTAGGCTGACAGTTTTGATTAGAGGGTTGTCCTTGGCAGTTATCTAGAGTCTCGAGACATCACTCCATCAGTTGATTCAGATTTGGGCCTTTGCAGAGACTTACAAAGTGATATTCAAGCACTTACTATTTATAGTAAGTCAGGCAGACAGGGGTTACTATTTCTGGCAAGGCACCTGGTTCAGTTGGTCATCTCAGTTTCGACCCAATTTGACAGTTTGATGAGCAAACGGTGAATAAGGGAGCATTTAATAATAATTAAATAATTATTATTATGACTTTATATTATAAAGTCACTTTAAGTGAAATATTAAAATATTAATTAATGGTGAATTATAAAGTATTTAATACTTTATAACAGTGGAGTAATATTAATATTAAATGAGTATTTATTACTCATTTAAAAAGGACGCCATTTATTAATGAAATTGCCTAAGTTTCAAAAGAGGCGAATTTTATATTATTAAATGCATTTAAATTGCTTTTCTGAAGGGGGTCGAATTTTTGAGAGAGGTATTTATTTCTCAAAGAAAGAATAGAACTCATTATGATATGATTATTCAAATTTTGTCTTTTCTCTCTGAGAACATTTGGAGTTGGAGAAATAGGGTTTCTGCAATCAGGTTTTGGAGAACGTCAACTCTTCAGAATCAGACATACTGAGGCTGTGAAATACCAGTTGAAGCTTGTCCATCAGAGTGACTTTATTCAGAAGTCATATTTGTGCTTACAGAGGAAAAATCAGAAAGGGTTTGAGAAGAACGTATTTATCAAGGCAAGGAATCGATTTATATCTTGTTGTTCCAGTATTCTGGCATCTCTTTTTCTCAGCCGTACGGCCTCTTTGCTTGCTGCCATAGCCATACTGTTTCAGCTGGAAGGCATGTGGATTTAAAGCTTGAAACGCCTTGCTTTTTGTTGCATATTCACTTCCATTGGGGTCGCACAATTCCTTGGATGCATCTGTGATCAATTTGGAGCTGGATATCTTTGTCTTTTGTGCACATTGAATGCTACAGCTGGTTATCAGATCGCTGCAATAAAATACCAGGTTTCTTACTCATTTAATAGTTGTTTTTTCCCTATGCATGCTTGCCTTTTGGCTCACACATCATAGATCTATTATTGTAATCGATTTGCAAGATTAATAGAGTCTTCTGGCACCAATTTATGAGTACATTTACTTCAAATTCGCATTCTAGAATTTATCATAATTTTTAGAAGCATTTAATGCAAAATCGTACCATCTCCTTTATTTGCAAAAACCACAAAAAAATCAAAAAACAAACAAAACAAACAAAACCCTGCATTCTCAGTCAGTGGTTGGGTTGAAAGACACCTAGTCTCTTACATACTCCCAAGCCACGCACTTTTTGAGCTACTAAGCAACTTTTTTCACTTAAGGGAGCACTTTTTGGCAAATAGTCCCAAGGCACGCACATTTGGAATTATTACCATGGCAAAACCACTTAAAGCACTATTTCAAGGTCATAAACAATTTTGATACAGTCATTTTTTGAAAAGTGCTGTTTTGGGAATGGTTAGCCAAGCAAAAGCACTCTAAAACCTTTGCCACTTAACTTTTTGGCTCCAAGTAGAAAACTACATGCTTTTGGGGTTAGAGCCACTTGTCATGACAGTTTATTTTTCACTTTCATTTAGGCAAAAACACCCAAAGAATGCTCCTACAAGCACTCGACCTTGGTAAACTCCCTTAAAGCTCAGATTTTTAGGGTTATAACCACATTTTGATACTTAGTCAATTTTCATGCCTAGCAAAGTGCATCCCAAGAATCATTTTGCCACTTTGCTTTATACTTAATCAAGTTTCCATGCCTGGCAAAGTGCACCCTATGAGTCATTTTGCCACTTGATACTTGGACAATTTCTTGCTCATTTGACAACTTTTCCACTTCGAATCTTGACATCTCAGCTTCACAATTGTCCATTTACTTAACAAAAGAATGAATACCTTCTTAGGACGATGCACTTCACTCACGACATGCGAAAGTGATGAAGGAACAACATCAACATTTAATAAATTCCATAACAAACTGACAAGAAAACTTATCAAATCAAATGAAAAGGACTCTGGTACGAACAAAAAACTTGTAGGGGTACGGTACTAGACACCATGGTAATAAGCCTCAAATATATTCACAAACTATCACTTACCTTTTTATTAAATTATCCACAAATATAAGCTTACAATTTACCAAAGTATCAATTGCTCTTATAAGCATTCAATAATCCAAACTCAAAGGAATTATGGAGAATGACAGGTCCTTTATGTTATGAGGTGTTTTATAGCATCTAAATTCACGGTTTTCTTCTTGCTGAGCAAGAACATACAGTTGATCCTTGAAAGCTCTTAACGGTTTCATCCAATCAATCCACTAGTTGAGGAAGTAGAATGAAAGCATAATTTAGTATTATTGGGATATCAATTCAATTCCTACAAAGAAGATTTAAATCAAAGAGAAGAGAGAAAACATCAAGAATTACCAAAAGCTTTGCTCAGTTATTTATTGCAACAAAAAGTTACAACTGACTCGGCAAAAAAATATTACGAGGGGGGGAGGGATTTAACATTCAAAGCTAGACATTGCACTTTGACTAGAAGATTTGCTCACTTATTTATTACATCAAGTACAACTGAATTGGGAAAAAAATATCACAAGGGGATGACTTAATATTAAAATCTAGATGTTTCTCTTTGGCAGTTGGAAGTCACTGCCATGAGCAACACCTGTTGACATTCCTAGGAATATCAGTGGTAAAGTAATATCCAATGAAGAGCTTTATGCTACAAATTTATGTGATAACAAAATGACACTCAAAAGACTCTAAGGACTCCATATGCAAATCATCGACTATGATTGCCCAAATAAATTATGCAGTTTATCAGCTATGATTACTCAAAATTTAAATAATATATGCAAAGCATGAACAAATCTATGGATAACAATATATAAAGATTCCATTTGTAATTAGACATGATTATGCTCATATAATTTAAAGGGCTCATAGACACTCACAGCAACATAATACTAGCAGCTCTGCATGATGGTAAGGTGTATTCAATCAGCACATCTTTTGTCCCAATTGATGATAGTGGACCCACAGTAGCCCCTGTGTAGTCTTCCTGCTTAGGCTTAACAATGCAGTTTGAAATCAAACCAAATCCACCTGCTGGCTTTCTTGAAATTTGTATTGTTTGTTCTTGTGATAAAAAATCTGCAAAATCTAAGAAAACCACTTGTAAGTCAGAGTACTACTACAACTTAAAACTTGAAAATGCACAGTTTTCTTGGAGAAGTAAGCTAAGATGAATACAGCAAGGGTTACAGTAATCACAGTACAATATTGGGCTATTTAGCTGATCCATGCATTGCACGTCAGTTAATCTTCAACATTGATTAATACTCTTTTTGAAACCTTCTCCCAGAATAACCCATACTGTGCACTGAGTGGTATTTTTAATTGGGGCCAAATGTCCTTCATGTTAAGCATCATCATTATCTTTGAAAATACCATTTAATGTTTGTAGGGAAACACATAATGAAGCTATGGTCATTTTAAATTTGGCAAAATCTCATGCAATTTTAGGTATGAAGATGCCCTTGACTACATTATATCCAATCAGTTTGCAAGGACAATGATCCTTGAAAAACCTATAAATGACCTGTCCGACTCATTAGAAATTACAGCACAATTTAAGGCTAATTAGCTGACAAGCGTATTACTGGTCAATTAATCTTCAACTTTGATTAATACTGCCTTTTTGGAATGTTTTAAAATAACCCAAACTGTGCAATAAATGGTACTCCTAATTTTGTGGAATGTCCATCTCATTGGACATCATTAAATGTTTAAATATGTTAGTCACTGTTTAGGAATTTGGTGGGAAACATGTAATAGAGTTAAGATCATTTGAAAATTTATTAACCTAATGTAATTTTAGTAATGAAGATGCAGTGACTACATTATATCCAATTAGCTCACAAAGATGGTGATTATTTAACACATGTAAATGACGGTCTTTCACTCATAAAGTCCTTTTTTAACTCTTCTTCGATTCTAATACAAGAGATATTATTGTTCTGAAATGAGGATTCCAGGAAAATATAAGTATTTAAGACTTTTGGTACTCGATCTACTATTACCACAATGATTTCCAAGTAAAGAACATGGCACTGTTTTTAGGACATTTCCAACCAATCAAAACATGTTGATACTAGAGATTTGTATAAAAATAAGATGCTTTCCGTGCACTTAGCTTGTACTGGGCTCCTCTCTTGTTGTGAATGGCCAAAATCTTTGTATTCCAACAGGAATTTGTTATTAGAGCTTTTAGACATGGACTAGGCTAGAAATTGTCTCCAGAACTGATATTTAGCACAGATGTTGAATGTGATGTTAAGGTTTACTTTCAAATTATTAACATTTTATACTATTTATCCAATAGAGAGTATTTTAAAGTGTACTATCCTCTTAGATATGATTACTTGCAGCAATTTTAGATGGTCCCTACATGAATTGTTTCCTATATGGCATAACACCCTCGTTGAAAATACTTCCATCTTGTAGTGCTGCGAGTGCCAACAACATTAAATGATTCTGGTAAGACAAGTTCAAAGTAAGAAAGTTGGATTCAGTCCTTATTAGTGAGCTCCAATCCTAGATTATCATGATGAACATTAAGAGACACCTGCATACAAATAGGTTTTATGTTGGTCAGACTCAATACTAATCTTCATAGATCTGACTAAAATCCATATGCATGCATCCCTAAGGATAACTTTATAATTGTGCTTCGTGTTACAATATAGATCATCCTGCCTGTAACAGCACTGATCATTAACATACAAGGCCAACAACTGTAGTACCTGTGAATACACCAAATGTTGAATCTGTCATGAGACTCCTGTCACACTTTACTTTCAGCACTTGATTCTGAATAATTGCAAGTAAATTGGATTTGCTACATGATTATCTGATGATTTATGTTGATTAGCATCCATGGTTAAGTTGATATTGACATTATCCTTGCAGTGATTTATTTGAATGGATGTTGCTGATTTGGATCAATTTTCATTGTACAGGTACAGGTGTTTGAACTCATACTTATATGGTGTGGTGGTACACTATGGGGGTCTATTAACAGCCCAGTTTCACCAATGCAACACAACTGCATGATAAACATATGATACAATGTACTATGCCTAGCATTTCCTTGATTGTTTTACTTGTTTGTTTATTCAAGCAAGCTTGTACAATGAATGTAGAACAGGCAGGACCGCATATAAAATCAGACTCCTTCCATGACAATGAGAAGCATATTTGAAGTGCTCAACAGTTGGAAGTTAGAACACAACCATTGGTAACCACGTAAAACTAATTCTTAGCAACAGGTGACAAATAATTAACATATACTCAGTTAGTAACAAAACATAACAAAGAGAATGACATCATCCCCCACAAAAAGAAAATTCAGATTACAGCCAACAACTAAAAACAAAATGAATCATATCGCTAAACATCAGGAGACATCCCTGGCAGTACTTTAGCACCTGCTGAAATAAAAGATGTTGTAGTCAGAGTTTGTGTTTGCTGGATGGCAGCCCAAAGTTGATAGACTTCTTCAGTCCATTGTTGACTTCACAGTGCCCAGAGCTTCTGGCCATGTGGACAGCTTCCTTGATTTTCTTCTGCATGTGATCATGTACTTCTGTAATCATAGCCACTTTGGCTTTCAGCTAAACTATCTCTTCTGCTGCTGGTGCCAGTTTAATTTTTTCAGCTTTAATGAGTTGTGTTTGTTAAGCCAATTGTGTGTGTGCATTTAGTTCTTTGAATTCTTATTCCTGTTCAACCCACCATGTGAATGGAACTCCTTTCCTTACTATGTCCAAAGGGTGTAAGACTTGGGCATAGTTTTTAGTAAAATGTCAGTAATATCTAGCATAGCCCAACAATGACCTTATTTTTATAACATCCTTTAGTGCTTCCATCTCTGCAACCACTTGTATCTTGTCAAATTTGTTTTTGATCCAGCATTGTAGACAATGTAGCCAATAAGCTTCCTTTGTGGCATCATTAATCAAAACTTCTTTGGATTTACTGTCAATCATGCTACTCTACACTACTACATGCACTCTGCTAAGCCCTTTAGATCTATTTCTTGGTCACCATAAATTGACCAATCATCCTAGAACATTTCAAAATTATGTTGGTATCGCTATGAAACTCTGTTTTTAGGCCTCTTTTTGTCTATTAGTTGTCAAGGGAAATACTAAGGTTCACATCTGGCACAAGCCAATTGTTGTTCCCCCAGTTGGTTTGTTAAGTTTATCTTGTCCTAGTCCTTTCAGCTAACGATTTACATGGAAAAATATGATCACAACAAAGCAACAGATGATGAAAATGATGGCAAAGACAAGGAAAAAGTAAGGGAAAACACAACATTTTTTTCAACCATACCCAAGGAGCAGCAGTGGGAGAATTTTTAGCTGACAAAAGCATGAGGAAATTGTTCAAAGGTACCTAATAGAAGCATTTCAAGACTAAGTGAAGATTGGCACAAATTGCTGATGGTAAAGCCAAAGATAAAATTCACCTAGCATCCAAAGGTCGCAGACAACTTCTAAAAGTGCACCAAGTAATAAAGGAAGAACAAGTAAGGTTTGAGCACAATTTTGTGGTGGTAATGCTGTTCCAAAATTCTGCCCAAAGACAATCAAGTGGCTACACATTTCCAAATTCATACCTAAAGGCGGCAATACAGTCACAAACCATGCCTTGGGAAAAAGAAGAGCAAATTCCCAAGATTGGCACTATTCCAAAGTGGTTATGCCAAGACAGAATCCTGCCCTTGTCATGAGAAGTGGAAAATGCATTAGAAATCTCCACCAAGTAAGAATGGTTGTTTAAGTAATAAGTTAGGAGTGTCTTTATCATGGCAAATCCAGTCAATAATGGTGCGTAAGATGGCATATCCTTTAGTGATCCATGCCCAGGTCAAAGACATTGGAAAACATTCAATTTTGGCACTATTTGAACATGGCTGCGCCAATAAAAAGTTCCACTAAATAGGGCAAATGTGTTATAAAACACCGCTTCATGAAAAGAGATCAGATAATTGAAGTTAAGATCACATTTTGGTTGGCAAATACAAGTGAATTTATGACCCAAAAAGTGCCTTATTTCTTATGAAATAGCGCCCAAGTCAGAAGCAACTAGAAGTCAATCATTTTGCTGTGCTTTGTGAATGGCATGGCCACCTAAATGTTCCGCCATGATTCCAAATAGTGGCATACCTGTAATGAAACCTCACCTTGTCTTGAAGTTGTTTAAAACATGAGTAAAAGTGCACTTTTAATATGTGGTTCCCATCTTTAAATACCTTTTTGGCACATTTTTACTGACAGCGGCACTCAAATTTGTGGCAGTTTTTGGCACCTAAACATGAAAAGAAATGGAGTTTTTTCTACCTAGCGCTGCCAGCCCCTATCTTTGCCCTATTTCCAGTTGGAAGTAAAAGTAAAAAACAGTCCAAAATCATGCAGCAGCACTCATGAAAGAGTAATTTCTAGAGTTTGCCGATCATGGCTGAAACAAGGCTCTTTACCCTTTGTTGAAGCCAGTGAGCCAGTATATCAGTCAAATTTGATCATCTATGGAAAGGATTTCAATCTCTTCAAATAGCATATATGCCAGCTTTCATGAATGGTAGTTAAAAGGTTTTCATCACATCAAAGAAATCAACAAATTTAGTATCTAGTTGGGATAAAAAAATTCATGGTGACAAGGGATGTTTGTGCTACAGTTTTTGTTCAAACCCCAAGGCATGACCATTTGCTGTCATGTAGGTGCTGTTTCAAGTTGACAAGATGTTCATCATGGCATCAAGATGGAAGATTCAATCAAATTATTGCTGAGGGTGAAGTTTTCAGTTTCAAAGGATCAAGGTTGGCAAGGAGTGTTCATCACATTTGTGTTCATGAGTTTTCAACAACATTCACAAGCTTCATTCAGATAAAGTTCGCCATTTTTTTAGGATTTGACAAAATTTGCAAGTCAAAGTTAATTTAGATTGTCAAAAATCACCAAAGGGACAAAAGTTTATATTTTTCTAGCACAACCGCATCTAGCAACTATCATCATCACCAATGGCTATTTCAAGGAGATAGACATAAGCCTATTGTTAGGCCTTCATATTATTAATTGTTTTAGAATTAGTTTGCTTTAAAAGTGTTTTGTTTCTTCCCTCTTTGTAGGTAGGGATATGATTACTTTTAAGTGGTACATTTTGGGAAATATTTTATTAGTATTTTATCCCTAAAAGCTACCTTTTGAGAGCTTATAAATAAATATTTTGAGCACATAATTAAAAAAGGAGAGCTCATGTCAGACTTATGCTATAGAAAATTTCACTCAAACTTCAAAGTCAAGTTATTGTGTTTTTGTGTAGTGAATGAATGTGAATTGATGTTAAGTCCTATGCTACAAAAGCTAATATTGAGGATATTGATCATGTGTTTGTAATTTTATCGATTAAATTGAAATGAGTAACTTTGTCAAGCTTTGCATTGATGTTTGTTATTCATTAAAGTAACAACTTGTGTATCATTTAGCAATTTATTGTCTAGAATCATTTGATGTTCATTCATTTAATCCTTTCTTATTGATGTAGATTTGTTGCTCTCTGAATTAACCAATAATGCGCATTCATTTGTGTTTTTCCTTCAAATATTTGTTTACAACCAAATATTGGTCTTTGTTTCGCTAATAGTAAGTTGAATTTTATAATTCATGCTTAATAATTTCACCCTCCTTTAAATCTATAAATCTTGCTACAAGTCTTGACAATGGAAAATTTGACCCTTGCATCTAGTGCCAAAACATACACGATTAGATATTTACACTTAATGCAAACCCCCATTGAAATCTTGTACAATGTACATACTTGTAAATTCTATTATAAGTTTAGTTAAGTCTCAAGGAGCTTCCCCTTATAAATTGAAAAACAGTTTTGCCATACATACTATTCCAATTTGAGTTGTCCTAAAAAGGACAAATTAAAATACTAACAGTTTTGGCAACTCCATTAGAGAATGAAATAAAACAAGCTGAGCTTGTAGCAAAAGATCTTATTGACTCCAACTAATGTCTTTTCATCATGGTTGATAAAGTATACATTAGATAACGAAGGAAAGCAAAGCTTCCTATTCCTGCTTTTCAAAAGCCTTCTCAAGCACGTTCATCCGAAGATTCATCTTCACCAACAATTTAGGAACCATTTCAAGCAATAGGCGATAAGTTAATAACACCCATGATGATATTCCCAATGATCCACCTCCACTTCCATTGCCATGGGGAGCCAATGTTGATCCCTTGATACTTCTAATTTGACATGATTTTCCATTAGGCTCAAGGAAGAATTTTTTGAAATTTCGTAGCAACTACATACAACACTTTGATGAGCATATCTTAACATCCAATATAGCTTGTAAAATTCTTGGAAGCAACACACAGAGATGTTGTGGCCAAAATTTTTGTTGAATGCCTAGTTGGAGCAGCATAGAATGGTTTCATCATCTCACTACAGGTTGCATCACCAATTGGGAGACGATGTGCACGAAATCTTTGTTGCGATTCAAGCCAGTTGAGAATAGTCATGTCCTGTTTTCTCAACCCTCAAATGCAAAGAAGGATAACAGTAATTCCATGAGGAGGTTTATCACCTAATTCATATAACTTGTGGGAAGGATCACTAATTCTTTAAGACCTTCTCCACAACTTCTCTTGTGCTACTTCATCAATGTCCTTTCATCTAGGATTGCACTCCTAATCAAAACTTGTGAAAACAATGAGTTAGATAAAGCCCAAGCATGAGCAATCAAGCTTAAGGATGACATGATCACTACTAACAAACTCAAGAAAGTTTCCATTAAGCCCATGTTTCCAACTTCCATTAATCCTTTGTTCCAAAGAGTAGTGACTAATATAAAAAACATGAAAAGGCAATTTCAGTAGCATAGTCCAATGCAGCAACATCAAGGAATTTTTCGAAGGAACAACAAAAATGATCATTTCAGACTACTTCCTCCAATCAAAAGACATGCCTTTGAGGCACCTCCTAATGATAACACAAACATTTTTTTCTCTTCCCACGAGACAAGTGACCACAATGCTCAACATTGTCCAAAAATGCATCACATGATGCAAGTCATGGCCTCTTCCAAGTCAAATTATCAAAGGGTTTCAAACAATCTTCAACATCTTCAAGATGATCCTAATGGCAACTCTATGATAAGAGGTATTCAATATGGACCAATTTGTGCCAAAAAGGTAAATAAATTTGATAATTTTGCATGTTCATGAAATCAAATAGCTGTAAAAGAGCAAAGAGCTAAAAAGACAAGAGTACATGATGAGCATCCATTGGAGGAGTGTAATAAACACCCTAGTTTGTTTTTGTTTTTGTTTTTGTTTTTTTTTTAATTTTGTGCCAATGAAAATCAATAAGATAAACTTGCAAATAGAGGAATACTGCTGTCATAAAGTCTGATACAAAAAATCAGCTTACACACATCTTTTGTTATAAAATATAAAGTTTTGATGGATATTCATTTACCAAATGATGTCAATACATGAAATAGACATATATATGAACTCCCACGTGAAACACCTTGAAAACAGAGGTGAAGATGAGTGTTGCAGGTCAAAAATGTCAAGAAGTAATTGTTGCAAGTCTGTTGTTCATACATTGCAGGTCATAACAGCCATGAAAACTCATCAAGAAACCAGCATGGAACCCCTCCAGTGATAGCTACCAGCAACCATATACACCCAGCTCCACAAAAACCCTCAAAAATGCAAGGAAATAGACAACTACAGGTCTGTTATAAACTTTCAGTCATACCCAGCTCTAACAGAAGTGCTAAAATAGGAGCGACCAACAAGTAGAAAATTCATAACTCTCTGTGCAATGTCAGAATGCCTGGAAATGATTGTCCAAGCCTAGATATCTCCAACCAGCACCATAAACCCCTCAGAAATGCAACGCTCAGACTCCTACATTCTCACACCTACCACCAATAATCACAATGATATCAGCCTTGAATGATTTTTTACCCTGAAACCCAACTTCCCAAGCACATATGAGTGGTATGGCCAGCTAGTGCACACATCAAACCTTCAATTGTACAGTCAGCAAAAAGCCAAACTGGAAATGCTTCAAACACACACATAAATCTCTGAAAATCAACACTAAATCACTCCCAAAAATCTGCAAGTCAAAACACTTCAAAAATCTTCATATTTGAAACCCCAATCTGCAAACTCTGTGAAGAACAATGGTAATTTTTGAGTAGAACCACTCCAAACCAGCTAGGGATTATCTTCCAAATCCAAAACCAGTAATCCAATGAGGGTTTTTGTCCTCAAAAAATTCAAGGAAGAACACACAGGTTCAATTCGGCAACACTTTGTTATTTGAACTCTTCAGCATACGAGAAATGAGAGCCCCAAACATCCTTTTATAGCTTTTGCATTGCTTTTTCGAAAAACCGTATTTTTGTTTTTTCATTGTTTTTTTCTGAAAAAAGTAAAAACACTTTTTTTTTTGCTTTTTCAAATTAAATAATTCATTACATGCAAAAGACCCTTTATTCCTAGGCATCCACTTTTGGGGGGAAAGTGTCACTTTAATAAAATATAACATTTAGCAAATATTTTAACATTTAACATTATAAACTTAAGTGTATATTTTAAATACTCCACCTGAGTTGTAGAAAGCATTGCCAAGGCTTCATAAACCAATTTTGATCATGTCAAGATGTAATTGAAGCTGAGGGATGATGACAAGTGTCAAGTCAGAGACTTACTAAAATAGACGTGCTCTCCAAGAAGTTTGGAGAACACCCCAAGAGTTTGAAAATGTTTCAAAAAGCATCACAACGATCCAGAACACCCATTGAGCTCAATGCCAACAAAAAGAAACCAAGAAAGGCTAAACCTGTGCTCTCCAAGAACTTTGGAGTTCTCCCCAACTCACCTAGAAGCTTATGGGAAAACTCAAAAATTGGCCAAAATCTCACAAAACCATGCAGCTAAAAATGGGGACATTACAAGGATTTAGCAATGGTATCTTGTTTTCAAGAACCTATATTTATTCCTTCATCAACAAATTAGAAGAAAGAGTTAGATTTCCCATCTACATCTCAGGCCCTACCTAGTTTCTTTAGAGAAAAACAAGTTGTGCAATAGATCTAATTATTATGATGTTTTAGCTATGATATATTGATCTCAATGTTATAATATTTTACGTATTAAATCTGAATATAACCATAAAGTGGATACTTGTTATTACTAATATCAGTTTTTTGTGATTATTATTGTTTTACAGGTCTTAAAACAGGAGTCTACCAAAAGGGGACATTACATGGAAAGATCCCAATTAAAGATAAACTATACTAATACAACCAATTGTGAAACATATGATTTGGAAATGTTCCATTTCCATTGTTCAAGCATGAAGATCTTGCAAATATTGAGTTGATCGATCATAGTGTTAAGGGATCTGCATATCCTATATAACCAATCATGTGTGCCTATACCAAATGAGGGAATACTACGTAGAATTTGATTGAGATGACTGGATGGAAAGAAATCTAGCTAATAACTAGGTTAGGTAAATGAACCATAAAAAGGAATCCAGTTATAAACATTATGCGTGTACCATGTAATGTTTTGCATATAGCTCCAATGCGTAATAAACAGATGCCACGCCCTATTAGAGTAACTGATAAGAAGCTTGACCCAATCGTAAGACCTATAGGCCTTACCCATACAACCTGATTTACGATTGTTGAGTGGTGAGTATGAATGTGCAGGTTTCAATCTATACATACTACAATCATCCTTCCCCTGCATCTACAAGACAATGTTCAATTTATGGGAATAGCAAATATAATGTTTGAAGATTAAAAGAAACAAAAGTCGATGCATTGCTTCAAGATAAAATTCATAAGTCATTCAATTGGGATGGAAAGAATAATATTTCAACGCAATCTTTTGCACTTTCTCCAATTCAAACACTTAGCTCTATAGCTCCTCCGGTATCTTTGATTATTAACAGCAGAACAGAGAATAACACTTGAACAGAATCCTTGACATTTAAGATTTACTCATGTTTTGCCTTCTTAGAATCCTTTTAATTGGGACAATGACACATCTAAGGAGAAACACCTAAGGATTGATATTAAAGTAATCTTAGCAAAGGTTTTTCCTACTCTCGGGACAAATCTTTACATGTTCAACCACAGTCAAAAGGCCTTGCAAGTTGCAACAAATGATCGAAATTTTCTGCTCCAGCCCTTGGAGAAGTTCTACGAGTAGTAAACTCTACATTTCACGTATCAGATATATCCTTGATAAAGTCTTGCCAGATCAGTAGTTATTCTTCAAAAGTAGTATCCACATTTTTAACAATCTGGATCCTATTAAGATATACTGTCTTGGCTGCGATGGAGAAACATCTGTTATGGGGTGAGTTAATTAGAGTCGTGACACTGACAGTAATTTGACATTCTGATAATATTCCAGTGGCACTAGAGCATTTTGGACCTTTATTAGTGGTGTGGGAATATTTGCGTTCGTAATAATTTCAAGAAAAATGGATCGTAACATGTTGTGAAGTACCTGGTTTTAATCCAGGAAGAAGAGATTGACGGAGGAGACGCCATCGCAGAGATGCGGATGAGAGGGATGGTGTTGCTGCTGACGATCTCTCCTCCTTCGTCATATTGAACCCTGCCCAAACAAAGGAAAGGGGAAGAGATCTCGTAAACGCTGCTTTGGAATTACAACCGGCAAAAGGAATTTCTATGGGCCGAAGATCAACAATAAAAGAGTATCATATAAATTTATTTCGTAAAAAGTCTAGTTTTATATTTTTTATGTTTTTTTTCTATAAAAAGTTTGTAATTTTGTTTAGTGTTATTTTTTCTTATATGTTAAATATTACATGATGGAATGTCACTCTCTCTAACATTTCTTATTGGAAAATAGACATGTTCTCATTTCCCACTCTTTCTTATGTATCTTTCATCTACTAGATCCACATCTAAGATGATTCAACCTAATCTTTAATGAGACCATCAACATTTTCACTTTCTTCTTTATTTTTGCTCTTATAAACTTTTTCATCATGGGCCCTAATGGGGTTAGATTCATTGATATAGCATGTTTTCTTCTAACTAATTTGATTTGTCCATATGAGAGTCATAATTTTTTCTCTTATATATTTTTTATTTCCTTGTTAGTGTTTGGACACTCTTGCATATTTAATGTCTCATTTATCCATTGACCTGTTGTTTTGTTTCTTCCATGTGTTCTTCATTCTACTTAGTTCTTCCTCTATAAACACTATGGGCAAACATTGATTCTTCGTATTTTGAGTCTTTCTTATGTGGCTTAACAACTAAGTCATTGGCATTGCTTCTAATGGAAAAATATTTGTTTTAGCTAATAGAATTTCGTATAGAATTGGAGTGTGGGTTTTGAGGTTGTTTATGATTAAGTGCTTCAAGATTCTTTCTAAACATCTCCATTTTTATATGGCATATTGTTGCCCCAAAATTCACACCCATAATGGATCACTAGAGTGACAAACACACCAAATTGGATTCTTTTAGTTTTCCAATCCCATAATTTTGCATTCATATATTATTTTTCTAGTGAGTGTAAAACTTTACGTCCCCCTTATATTATTTCTACTCTACATGTTCCCCAACTAAATTTGTTGTGAAAATTGAGCCCAAGGTACTTATAATCTTCCACTATTTCCACAAGGGCTACCTTCGAAAAGAAAGTTAATTTTTTTTTTTTTAATAATGAAAAAAGATCCTAACTTCAATTTTGCAAGTTGTGAGTGTATTGAGATGATGAAACTAAAAATAAGGATAATTCAATGCAAAATACCTAATTCAACATTCAACAATCATCTTCAATAATGGAGCATGAGCACAAATGAACCAAATCAAATGATACCTCCACAAAGCCTATATCTTACTCCATTATATATGATAATGTTGCAAAAGTAATTGATATGTGGATTGCTCTTCTTAGCATAACCTTGCAATCACAAAATGAATGTAATGATAGCTTGAATGTTCTCAAAGAATTGTGGATTGCTTGATGGCTTGGAATGATAGTTGACTTATAGCTTTCACCCGATATTGATCAATAATGGAGGATGTTATGAAGGATTGATGGATGAGATTGATTGAGAGATCATGATGAATGTGCATGTGACATGTATCTTTGTAAAAAGTTTGATTGGTGAGTTAATATATTGCATGAATGAGTTGAATGGTTGCATAGATGATTGAACTGAGAGTGAGTGAGAGTGAAGTGAAAGTGAATGTGAGTGAATAGAAGTTACTTTTTTTTTGGTTTACTCATTTAGAAGAATATGAATTTAATTCATGTGAATGAGGGAAGATATTATTAGAATAAATAAAATAATAATTTTAGTTATTTTAAAAATAGTAGTTAAATAAATTAAATTTATTTAATTATTTAATTGTGGAGGAAATGTTAGTTAATTATAGTGGATAAGAAGAATTAATGCATAGATTAATTAAATAATTATTTAATTATTTAATTAATGTGGATGGGAGAATTTGAGAAATTAATTAAATAATTAAAAAAACATTTAATTAATGTGGAGATGAAAATTAATGAATTAATTAAATAACTAAAAATCATTTCATTAATGCGAAGAGAATATTTTGATGAATTAATTAAATAATTATACATTATTTCATTAATGTTGATGAAAAATGATGAATTATTTAATTATTTAATTAATGTGATGATGGAAAAATGATGAATTAATTAAAAAATTAAAAAATATTTAATTAATGTGGGTGGATGGGCAGGCTCCCTACCATGCTGGCATTGGTGATGGGATGGTTTTGAGGCTTTCATTAGCCCCTAGGTTGCATTAAATTATTTATCCGCCACCAGAGGTTGTGTGGGCTATGGAGCTAGCAAGTGGAAGGCGTCAAGGTACGTCGATTTTGGTGTCCTTATGCAGAAGTGTTTAGTTGACACAGTAGTATCATTTCAAGGCATGCTCGTTCTTTTAGTTTCATTTTCGGAGGTTGGCCTCTTTGCAAGGACAGATTGCCTTGCTCTTCAATTATTCTTCGCTTGTGCGAAGTGAGGTATGTTCGTTGGCCGTGGGCTCTATTTATGGTAGCCGAGTTTGGTTTTTTTATTATGGTTGGTGTGTTTTGCTTGGTGGGTGTTGTTGTGGGTGAATATCCTATTGGTGATTGTCAATTCCTGGTTTCCTCTCTGATGGCCAAGCTGAGTCGTTTGAAATTCACTATTTGGGTGTTGGTGGAGGGTTTGGAATCCTTTGGGGCTGACACCCCCATCTCTTTGAAAGCAACAGAGAGGCAGGCCGCTTTCTTGGCAATTACTGACCAAAGGCTCAAGCAAATTCTACTTGATAGCGACCCTTTGGTCTTGGTGTGTGATGAGACTACCTCAAACTAACTTCAAAATGCTGGAAGTTGTAGAGAGACTGAACGTTTGCAGCAGTTGGTACTGTGTCTAAAATCCACCAGTAAGGGTCACGTCCAGCACTATGGATGTTGTACAACCTTTAATGGCTTCACATGTGCTTGAGAATGAAGCTTGAAAGCTGGAAATGTAATCTCAAAAGCAAACACAAAGGAATACTATTGTTCTAATAATAATCTATCAAACCCTTGAAAATCCTTGTGATAAACTCCACTAAAATACCTTAGTATTGTAGTGTTTACTGTAGTGCGGCACTATTCACGTGTACTGTAGCAGCCAACACTAAATATGATCTGCAAGTAATAATCTTCAAAACCCTTGTGAAAAACTTCACCAATTTGCACAAATGAAAGGACTAAATTATCCTCTCCTCAATTTGCAACCCTTCAAGAGATCTTTCACTCCCTCAGTTATGCTATCAATAGGAAGTTTTTGTTTCCTATGATCAAAGAAGAAAATTGTGAAAGCCCTAGGCTCCACAAATAAAAATCAATCAAAATATTATTCATCAACTGGATGCTGAGAATGAGCTCTTGCCTCTCCTTTTATTCTTTCCTTAAGAGAGCTCAAACACCTTCCTAGCCAATGTGGGATAAAAGATTTATTCCCACATTAAATTATTCACTTAACGCACTTTATTATATTAAAGTGACTTTATTATTATAAAGTTACTTTATAACTTTATTATTATAAAGTTACTTTATAACTTTATAATAATATTAAAATATTAAATAAATCACTTAAGTCACTTAAACTTTAATATCTCTTAATGTACTTGTCTAATTGCTAAGTTGTCTGAGCCAGGAGTCGACTCTCCCTGTTCTCCATGTGATTGGATGTCTGTCTAAAAATAGAAACCCTGAACAGTGACTTACTATAAATAGTAAGTATGTGAAACTAAGTCTAGAAATAGCTGTAAAGGCCCAATCAATGTCGACACTGCCAATATGCTCTGCTCAGGTGTCTTTCTATTAATAGGAACCCTGACTCTCCCAAAATAGTAAATTACTATAAATAGTAAGTGTGCCAATCTGAGTCAAATAACCTATGCAAAGGCCAAAACCCAAATCCAGATGAAGAGTAATGTCTCTAAATCACCGATAACTGCCACAGAAGACCCTTTATCCATAATTGTTAGCCCACGAGGGTCAAATGATAGGCTAATCCTTACGAACTTTGATGCTCGCAAAATGGGGATATTACAGTCTGCCCTCCCTGAAATTGCTTGTCCCCAATCAATCTCCACTATAAAGAAACTCCAATCCTCAGGAGGCCCAAAAGAAGAATTGTGAAATGTCCCATACATCCCTAATCGACTCTTGTAGCACCAGCATAGACATAGTTGCGCAAAATATCCCTGGATCCCAAACCCGGAATGGAAGTCTGCCATGTCTAATACCCTCTGACTTCCTCTGCGCTACTCTAATCTCAACTTCACCATGCCAGAAGTGGTGAAGCAATCCACTGGGACCCATCCAATACACAGTACCAATCCTATCGCCACCTGGATCCCAATATAATCTGTACACACATCCATCCGTACTGTGGGAATATGAATATCGGGAAGTATTTGTATCACAACAACTATCTCCATCCTCTGCTAAACTCCCATGGATGTGCTGACTCTGCAAGTAATTCCCCACAATTGGTGAACTCAGGGGCTTGCAGCTACTGACTCCATCTACTGAAGACGGTGAATACCCCTCCCACAAAGGATGGTATAATCCCGGAGCCAATCCACACCGATGCATCATCAAGTCCTTTGTGTGTGGATCAAAAGAAAAGTGATGAGCACTCCTCACTGTGTAGTCGCGGTAAAATGCTCCAACCTCTGTCAATGGCTCATCACTAACAACACTTGAATCAAGCAGCTGATCCCTCTGATTCTAAAAAATAACAAGTTGGCATCCAAAATCAGCTGCATGGGATGAAGTGATAGATTTGCTTCCAAGAGATGGAAACAAATCAACATGGGAGCCATACTCCCAACTAGATGACACTTTGTGAATGCCTTGTGAGGAGGACGGAGTACCGTCGTGTACTACCACACAACTCTCAGGAGAATCCACCATTGTGACACAAGAGCTACCAATCAACTATCCTGCATCAACTGTCACGGTACTAACCTCAAGAGAACTTGATGCAACTAGTGGTTCTCTATTGCTCTCAACCAAGGTACTCATCCCAGCTGAAACTTTCGTACCTATATCTGTGATAGATGTAACCACATCCTCACTACAACCCGTGGATATATAATCCTCATCAACTGCCTCTGTATGTAACTGTACTATATCTGTAGTTGGTGGAGATTGTGCCAAACTCAACTCCTCGGTAAGCTTCTCAATCTGTAACTGTGACTCTTGGAGGGCCAACTGGGCACTCTGCAATGAGTCCATAGTCACCTCAAGCTCATGAGTGAGCTCATCAACCTTCTCCTCCTTTCCTTGCAATGCATCATAACAAATGCAATCCCACTCGAGAAGAAAATCCATGTCTACAAGTAGTTGTAGGTAATTTTGTTTCATCATTCCAATCGCTTCTCGAAGTGCATGTATCTCTACAAGGGAAAAAATACTATCACCGTGCTCATCTATCAAAGGAGTACTCCAACCATAGGTAGCTAACATCTGTCGAGCAACATCAAAATGCTCTAAAGCTGAAGCAATCATGTTATCAATGACCTTAAGTTGCCCAACCAACCGATGAGATCTTTGAAACTCACACCTCCTATGCAAGTTCTATGAAACAAAGTTTGCACTGTGATAAGAGGTTGTATTAACATCACTCTCCTCATGATAAGAAGCATCATGTGTGCTTTCATCCACGCACACCTCAACATCTAGGGTACTGCTGATATGTACCTCATAGGATGGCTCAACTGGTGAGGTAGAAGCTTCTGATGTGACAGTATCTTCACCCACTTCCACATTTGTGGTTTGCAAACCACAAACAAGCACTTTTGCTTCTTTCTTGATCCCTTCATCAATAGAATGTTTTGCTTTTTCTTTCATTGTTCTTCTAATGTAATTGACCACACCCACTTTTCCAGGATACCTAATCAACACACAATTCAAGTAGCAGTCAAAAGAAACATCATTCTTGAACTCATCTGACATACTCTGATATTCTGCGTGGAATATGGAAGCATCATGTTCACATTCCCTCATGAACTATTCGGCAAATCTACTGAATTCCATTGTAGCAACTCAAATTTCCTTTTGTTCTCCCAACAGGATGGCAGGATCTTGGTTCTGATACCACTGTGATGAGACTACCTCAAACTAACTTCAAAATGTTGGAAGTTGTAGAGAGACTGAACGTTTGTAGCAACTGGTACTGTGTCTGAAATCCACCAGTAAGGGTCATGTCCAGCACTATGGATGTTGTACAGCCTTTAATGGCTTCACATGTGCTTGAGAATGAAGCTTGAAAGCTGGAAATGTAATCTCAAAAGCAAACACAAAGGAATACTACTATTCTAATAATAATCTATCAAACCCTTGAAAATCCTTGTGATAAACTCCACTAAAATACCTTAGTACTGTAGCGTTTACTGTAGCGTGGCACTATTCACGTGTACTGTAGCAGCCAACAATAAATATGATCTGCAAGTAATAATCTTCAAAACCCTTGTGAAAAAATTCACCAATTTACACAAATGAAAGGATTGAATTATCCTCTCCTCAATTTGCAACCCTTCAAGAGATCTTTCACTCCCTCAGTTATGCTATCAATAGGAAGTTTTCGTTTCCTATGATCAAAGAAGAAAATTGCGAAAGCCCTAGGCTCCACAAATAAAAATCAATCAAAATATTATTCATCAACTGGATGCTGAGAATGAGCTCTTGCCTCTCCTTTTATTCTTTCCTTAAGAGAGCTCAAACACCTTCCTAGCCAATGTGGGATAAAAGATTTATTCCCACATTAAATTATTCACTTAACGCACTTTATTATATTAAAGTGACTTTATTATTATAAAGTTACTTTATAACTTTATAATAATATTAAAATATTAAATAAATCACTTAAGTCACTTAAACTTTAATATCTCTTAATGTACTTGTCTGATTGCTAAGTCGTCTGAGCCAGGAGTCGACTCTCCCTATTCTCCATGTGATTGGATGCCTGTCTAAAAATAGAAACCCTGAACAATGACTTACTATAAATAGTAAGTATGTGAAACTGAGTCTAGAAATAGCTGCAAAGGCCCAATCAAGGTCGACACTACCAATATGCTCTGCTCAGGTGTCTTTCTATTAATAGGAACCCTGACTCTCCCAAAATAGTAACTTACTATAAATAGTAAGTGTGCCAATCTGTGTCAAATAACTTGTGCAAAGGCCAAAACCTGAATCCAGCTGAAGAGTAATGTCTCTAAATCACCGGTAACTGCCACAGAAGACCCTCTATCCATAACTATTAGCCCACAAGGGTCAAATGATAGGCTAATCCTTATGAACTCTAATGCTCGCAAAATGGGGACATTACATGGTGGCAGTAAAGATGGTGCTCGGGAAAGGGCATTTGGCCAGGGAAGAATATGCACACAATAATGCTTACATTTTGTCATGCTTTTTGGCTGTGCTTTTGGACGGGGATGTTCCTAAGGCAGAGGCAAGAGAGATGCTTGTGCGCCTATTTTGCAAGGACCTGCTGAGAGGCTTAGAAGAAACTTTAAAAGCGGCTTTTGTTGGGAAAGGAATCCCATAGGCCTCTGACTTGGCACAGTTGTGGAATTTGGATGAAGCGGTGCGAGTCTTCCCCTTCCTGTTAGATTTGAAGGGTGCCGAGCTGATGTGTCATAGGATGGTATTAACGATTGTGGTGGAGTTTCTGAAGCAAAAGTGTGGGTCGGTGGTGGCGGAAGGAACAAAGTGGTTGGAAGATTTTGAATCTTTTGCACACCTAAATGGTTTTATATGAGGCTTGGCCTCCCTAGGAATTTCTTTTGATCGGTTAGCAGCGTTACCTGGTTTTTTCTAGCCTGGTTGTTGGTTTTGGTAGGGTTGAATGTTATGGGGCTTCTTGGTTATGCTCCATGCTTCTGGTTGAATGTTATGTTCCTGCTTTGCAGACGTACTGTATACAGTTCCCTTTTTAATATAAATCCTAATCTTACGTATCAAAAAATAATAATAATAATAATTAATGGATGATGTGTTAGCTTAATTAAATAATTAAAATTGTTTAATTAATATTGATAAAGGAATTGATGAAAAATGATGATACATGAGATAAAATACGTTAATCATTTTGAGGTGTCTACATTTTGTCCCTCTTTAAGACAATGTTTTATTGCTTTATTTTGAAGACATATTGTCGGTATATAAAAATTTTGGTGGTGATGTTCTCTAATGTGCGTCAATGGATTGAAGGATAGAGGTTGGTTGCCCCCTCGAGAGATTAACAAAAAAAAAAAGATTAAGCTCATGATGGGAAAAGCGGGATAGGTTATTGAATTAGTGGTAAAAAAATTGAGCTAGGTGGAGGGAAAATGAGGAAGAGGGGTGATGGGATGAAGAAAAATGGAGGGGAGCTAAGGCTAGGGGTGGAAATGTAGGGTTTGGGGGCTATATATGAGCTTACGGGGGTTCATTTATCCTTATTTCCACTCTCTCAAATTCAAAATTTTGAAGCCTCAAGAGTGCCAAGTAGTTGGTGAGATGGTGAGTATTTCAGTGGTGAGTCATTGTGTGGAGCATGTGTAGGTCTGTGGATGCCTAGCTGAGTCAAGTCTAGTAGTATGTATCTATCCTTTGATTCCTTGGGGGTAGGTTTAGGTGCATTAAATGCAGATAGAAGTAGGACTAATCAAATGTGTCACCAGGATGGAATGGTGCATATGATGCATGGAATGGCACAAATGACATGTAATGGTGCATTTGATAAGGCAATTGGTGCTTTTGATATGTGAGGTCATATTTGATAAGAATTTTGGCACATTTATATGAAATATGCAATTGATGTGTAGATTGGCACACGTGTTAGGTATATTGGCACATTTACTATAAATGTGTAATTGAAGCCTAGATTAGCACATTTGACAGCTATATTGGTGTAATTGATCTAAAATTGGGCAAATGATAGGCAAAGTGGTGTAATTGAAAAATTGGGCCACAAGTGATGGCTAATTTGGCACAATTAATGCAAAATTTGGTAGGTTGGTATTTTTGAGTTAACAAATTTGAACTTAGATTTTTTGTAAGTTGATGATGCATGTGTGTTTGTTGCAAGAGGACCTAGATTCTATCATGTCTTGGGAGTGTCATCCTCCCATGATGTTATTGAGGACTAAGCTTACTAGGGTGGAGTATAAGTTTCTTAGTGAAATTAGGTTATGGCATATTACCTACATGCTTGAGATTAGAGTGCATAGAGTGATGATGACAATGTTGGTTGAGTGATGACATAGTGAGAATAGTGTATTTGTGTTGCCTATTGAGGAGATGACTATCACTCTTGAGGATGTCTAAATGATATTATGAATCTTGATCCATGGTGAGAGGGTGATCTATGATGCTAATAGAGGTAAGGATGCTTTGGAAAGAGTGTTTATGATAGATGACCTTAGTATTGAGGATGGAGAGATGGATTTATGAAGGGTGATAGCCAACTTTGATTACCTTCCAATAGTACTGATAAGAATTGTTGGAGGTGTGCTAGTATTTGATTAGATATCGAGAGGATATTTTATTGGATGAGGTCAAGTATTTGAGTGGATGATCAATGATGGGGTGGTCTATGCATGGGGTCCTTCATTTTAGCACATTTGTATCATGATATGTATTAAGTTGTGTGGAGCTAGCCTTGTCTATGGAGTTGCACTTTTGCATATTTGGGCATGGCAACATATAGATGTGACTTGGAAAATTACAAGGAGAGTGAGGGGAGTCGAGTGGCCCTATGTTTGATTATATGTTGGTGTATTGACTCACTAACAGTTGGGTAATCTAGATTATTGGCAGAATTTTTTTTGATGAGTGGATGAGGTGATCTAGAGACCATCCTATCAGTGTGAGGTATGGGTAGGTGATACATAGAACTTGGTATATTATCGATAGAATCAGTATTTGATTAGGTAGACTACTCATATTATTAAGATATATATGCCAAAGCAAGTGTGTCATCAGTTTACATTTGCACAAACTTGAGTTATTCATGAGGTTGTGTTTTCTCCTGATGCACTTAGTGAGATATTATAGATTAGGGTCTAGAAGTGGATCAAAATGTAGCATTATTAGAGGTAGATTCATTAGTGCCACAATAATGAGGTTTACTACCTAGGTAGTAGATGCAAGTACAATATTGAAGTATAATGCATGGTGGGTTATGCACCTGTTACATCAATCGAGCTAGGAGGTGGTGGTTTGAGATGACAAAGATGAGGTGAGGAGCCCAGTGGAGGAAGGAGATAGCATAGTGGAGAGCTAAGGGTGTAGAGGGGGTGATGATGGTGAGGATGATGGAGGAGGAGGACAAGGAATGATATTTGGTGGTGGAGATGGGGGTGGTGATGGTGGACAAGGAGGTGGTGATGGTGGATATAGAGGTAGTGATGGTGGAGATGTGGGTTGGGGAGGTGGTGATGGTGGTTATGTGGCATGAGGTGGTGATGGTGATGATGGTAGAGAATAGGGGGTGGAGATGGTGGTAGAGATGGAGGTGGATATGGATGGGGTGAGATAGATGTGGATAGCTTATAGGTATAGTTGGCTACCATTTTATCAAAGTGGAATGAGTCATGAGCAGAGTGAGATAGTCTTCTCATTTCACTAGCTCAAAAGACCATCGAGAGTGATGCAAAGGTGTTAAGGTAACAACAGGAAGAGGAAAAAATGAGGATGGGAGATTTGGCAGAGGGGCATATGGTATAGGATTGTCACAAATTAGGAGGATGGTATAGGAGGCGATGTACTATAGGACCTTATATGAGACCCAAGTTTCTATGGACCATCGAACTCCTAGTTTTACTAAGATTCAATCAAGAGGCTCATAGTTAGTAAGCTCAAGAACTCTATCAATCATTGGACCACCTCTAGTGCAACCATCAACAAGTCCTCCTCCACATGTACTAGGATCACCTGGTCATTTAGAGGGTCATAGTTTTGCATAAATAGTCATGTTGTATATATGTATCATATGATGTAGACTGTATATTATTTTGTCGACGTGCTCGTGATATTTATATTCATGGATCATGTATCCCATGTACAAATATTATTTTGATATATAATTACATGATTTATATATATAATATTTTGTTGTGGTAACTCATGATGATGATGTATATGTTTGAAATGTTTATGACGCAGATGATGTATGTGTGATGCATTTTTATGAAGCTATGATGTTATGATTTTTGTAATGGATACATGATATAATTACAATGTAACGATGTTATAATCTATGTTTATGATCATGTATGTAGGTAAGAAAATTGACACTTGAAATGACATCTAACTAGCCCAATGGAAAGTGGCAATAATGTTCCATCAATTGGAGAGATTTCTAGTCAAGCAATAATCTTTCTCTACGTTTGAGAGGGGCAACTCCCTCGTATGATAGGGTTTTTAGGATTTTTGTGTACTTTTAACTTGAAAGCACATAAAGGATAAAAGAAGAAGTTAAAGAAATTTAAAAAATAAAGACCATATTGTTAGACATACGAATACCAAATAAGAATTCATGATTGACAACCATTACAATGGGGGTTTCACCATAATGTATATTCCAATATGAAATGACAATGAAAGAAGGTTACAAATCTTAACATATGAAGAGATGCGTAATTCTAACACATTCAAACCAAGATACCAAAGCCTGTTTATGTTTCATTACATGAATTACATGGAATAATGAGCATTTAAATAGATAACTGATGATCTCCACCAAGACATAAAGGGATTACCAATTTGACATACAAAAAACCAATAGTAATAACTCATAAATACATTCAGAACATACAATCCAAAAGTATTTTGTATTTTTATGAAATTTTGCAATTTTAGAAACCCTTTTTGTACAATGTGTAAAATCAAAAGTCATCAAAAAGTCTATAAAAATTCCTCTAGAGTTTTCCCTCTATAAAAGTCCCTTTACATTTGAAATAGCTTTGTATTTATAGGCTTCCTTGGATAACTACCATGTAACCAACTTGTAACCACTTTCTAAATACCTTTTTGAAGCACATTGGTTTTGAAAATAATAAATCTTATTTTAGGATTTTCATCATTTTCCAGAAATAAGGCTCATTTTCTATTTTTTTTGTTACAGTAAGTGATATAAGTCACTTTTACAAAAAATGCAACTAGAAAATTGTAACTTTCCAAGATATGGTCTTGTTTAGGAAAGCATAGTGTCTTCTTCCAATCAATGAGTTAACCAACAACTTGGCCCTCAAAGAAATTTAGTTTGAATTCATTTGCCAAATCTACTATATCATTTCTCCAATTATCACCGACAACAAGAATTTCCAAGACAGTGAATCTCGAATTGTCATGAGTAGAATGTTCATAAGCATGTATATGCACTGAAAGTACAATTTCAACATCATGGAGAAATGACTTCATGGATGCCATCATATCATCACCTTTGTATTGATGAACCATGCTACTATTATACCAAGGGGCGTGAATCCACAATATATACCAAGGTGTCTTCACCTTATCTACCATTGAGAGATCATACCGAAGTCACTAATATTTATATGAGCTCTCTTCATAGTCAATGTTATAAACATACTCCCATGAAAAATAACCTCAACAAATTCTACTACATATTCATAATAGAAATAGTCACAAAAATTGGATCCATCTTCGTACATGGGAAGGGGATTCCCTAATAAAGCCTTACATCATGAATTTTGAAATGAGCTTCCCAAAAAACTAATTAGGTCTCCATATATTATTACTTCTTGTTGTAGTCACTATTAGGCCAATTAAGATTGAGTCTAAATTCTTGAGGACCAAACTAACCATGAGCTAAGTTGTTCTCCTCCATGTACTCAAAGATCAAGAACAACTATTTTCTCTATATGCAACAACCATATAATTACATAATATTAGAATGTTGTATTGTAGATATTGTATCCAATTAATAAAAAAAATCTTCAAATTTCACACTACCTCACAATATTCCACAACTTTTGTAATGACCCCTCTTTGTCAATACTAGCATGTAATCTTTTCTCCTCTATAAGAAATCCAACTCCAATGGTTCCTCTTCACGCACCCTAGCTCGATCATAAACCAATCACCCCTTGAGGTGATTCCATGTCATCTATTGCAAGTACATTTGAATCTAAAATAAAGGATAGCCAGTCTATGATTATCCAAACATAACTCCATTGCTCAACATTCCAATGTCTTTAGAGAAAATATTAAGACCAACATATAAATTCATATGGGCTATCAAAACCCATGCCAAAATTTCCACCAAAATTTGGCATTTCATTCATAGAGTCTTAGATCCCAATCTCTATAGTTCAACTGATAGGAGTAATATTTATTTTCCCCAGGCTGATGATAATACTAAAAGGATCTTTCACATATACCATAACCCCATTTTTGGAGTCTTGCTTATCTATAATAATAAGGCTCTTCCCAAATTGGTTAAGCTTCTACATTTGTTAGAGTCCAATAGTATGCAGGGTAAGGGTGCATATAAACATGACTCATAGTTGGAGTAATATAATTGAATTGAATTTTTTGAAAAATAATTTACTTTCCTAGAGCTTACGAATGATCAACTTGTAATCTATTTTTGAATTCCCAGTTTAGCAGTAAATGATGCAATTTTCCTTTATAATTCACAAATAATTAAATCCAAGAAGCAATTGCATACTGTATATCTAGGAAAACAAATCCATTTTGTACGAGTCTTGCAATGTCTGCATTCTATTTGACATATTTCTTTACAGAATCATGTATAACAAGAGTTGCAATGTAGCGTAGTTTTTGCCTAGTATTGGCAGGGAAATTTTGAGAAACTACAAATTGTCACAAAGAAATTAGCCCCCTTGAATATAATGTTTGTGATCATGTCAATCTAGTGTTTTTGTTGTTGCAATAGGGCTAGGTGAAGGATTAATTAGTATATTGCCTTTACATATACAAAGTTCCATTAAAACAATTCCAGTTGATGAACTATGGATTAATCACAGGACAAGAGCCTACTTTCACTTCAAAATAGGAGTTTTGAAAGAAAGGTTGTAGAACAGTGCCACATTTGTTACAATCATAATTGATTTGCTGCAATTGAAGGAAAATCCCAAACTTCCTAGTCACTAGCCCTCATAAGGAAACATGCATTGTGATTTCCTTGAAAATTATGATGACCAAAATTTTCCAAGTCACCAAAGATAATGCCAATGTTCTAGATCTTAAACTCAACTCACAAATTAATGGAGTGTGACTTAATTTAAGATCATGGCTCAATTTATACGACTCCAGATCATGTTGTCCATGCTCTCTTGTAGACTAGCTACAGTGTTTCCATTCCTAGTGTTGTCCACATTTTTCCACCTCTGAAGTTCCACTTCAACATTGGCAAGTAGTTGCTCACTAATTTTTTCTAGTATTTTGTTAACTCTTGTCTGCGACTGGCATTCCATTCTAAAAAATCCTTTGAACAAAACTATAATACAAAGAAATCAAAACCAAAAAAGTATAGGAATAAATAAGCAAAACAACAAAATCTTGATAACTTATTACAAAACAAACTTAGAAAATACCACTGATAATATGCCACCTTTTGTTGCTCTTCAAGTAGCTTGACACAATTCTCTAAAAGTTTTGTTGGGATATAGTATACTGGGGGTTTTGTTGTTGTTCTGTATGGAACATGTACAAACAATTAATATGATATACTAGTGTTCTCTCAGATGTAGCATCATGTTTGACCATATACACCAAACCAAGACCTAGGTTGAACCAAATATGCACAAGTTGCAAAGATGTTGGGGTTATTAACGAAGGAATTAATTTTCTTCTATATAGAAACTAAAAACTCTAATTGACATTAATAACAAAACTGATACAAAAGATAACACTATGCTTCCAATAGAAACTTATCCTTGCTCCCAACAAAATTGTCTATGAGTTCTTGAACCAAAATAATAACCTACAAAAACATTTACGGTCATAATAAATTAAACTCTACCAGGTAATTTATGTTAGCCAATGACAAACATTTGTTTCAAATATTTCAATATTGATTACTATGTGCATATGAGCATGTGATTACAGTCATTGCTCAGATGATATAGGAAAAAAGGTTGGTATTCATGGCTTTCAAATTACATCGTAATCATTTAGGTTCATCCTTGAAAAACCAGACACTACCTGAAAAAGAAGTCTGCTAAACAGATAATGAAGACTCAAAAAGTGTGAGGTTTAAATCCCTGATAAAGAAGAAGATGCACTTTACCTTAAAAATTTGCAAAGTTTGTTACGGTGTTTAGTCTATTGCAAGAAAAGAAGTTCCAATTTCTTCTCTTATGCCTTCACAATAACCTATGGACAAAGAGTCTGCATTTAAAATTAAATATATAAGCCCAATATATGAAATCAAATGCCTCTTTGATGTCAGTTGACATGCTTAGAGGCCTATAAGCCCTTGCAAGGCAATATAGAATTAGTATGACTCCTAAAGGAAAATCAATATGCTTGCAAAGAATGTTTTTTTCTCATGATTTACAGATTACTTCAAATGCATTAAACTAAACTAAACCCCAATAAACAACATCTCCTATGACAATAATTCAAAAATGAAAATGCAAACTCCAAGTTGAAATGCATTACTGAATAATTTTCCAACTACAACAAGGAGATAAGTCACACACTCTTCTTAAAGGATCTGAGGGCCACATGAATGCTTCTGATGTTGACAATTGTTTATCCTCCCAAAAAAATTGTTTGAATAATGAAAATGTAGTTGCAAATAACCAGGAATACTAACAAAGCAAGCATGCTTAATATAGAATAAAAAATTAATCTTTTGCAAATGATAAAATGTCACCAAACTTCTACATCATTTTGTTCAATGAAGGTCCCTTTAATACTAAATTCTAAGTTTCAAAATATGTCTATATCTCACACACATGTCAAGCATAAGAAAACATATATTTTATCGCTACAACAATGATAAATTAAGTGTTAATAATAACCTCAAGTGTCCCCAAAAGTTGTCCAAGCATTCTCCTATTTAGCTTCACCAAACTTGGTTCTTCATTCTCAGGTAGGACCCTTAGTACATTCTCAACAAGTTGGGAATCTTGCTCCTAGCATATCACAAAAACAAATTAGGCCTCCCACAAAATTTTCTAGCATACCAATGCAAGTTTCCCAACATACAGATGCAAGTTAGTTCATAAATAAGGATTACATACTTATAAGATGAAACATATCCAACAAATGAGCCACTAAAAAAATGAAAATGAAAATAACTAAAATACAACTTAGTCATCAAAAGCATTTACACATTCAACTCACTTTAAAACCTATTCTCAATAGATGCAAAGCATGTACAGATAAATTAGGTGAAAATTTTGTAAAACAACCAACAAAATTAAATAAGATTTTCTTTACAGAATAAGCCATAATTTTATAATGCAATCCATAGAAGAGCCAAGATAATCATGAAATGTGACTCACCATCTTGTTTCCTCTATTTCTCTTCAAGCCACTCTGATTATGATGCAAATTTGAGTGCTTACCATTGGCTTGGCTAATTGAGTTCATCGATCGAGCCTTGTGAATTTCCTCCATAGTCTTCTCCACCATAGCATTTGTCATGCCGCCTACAACAAAACCCTTGATCCCAGCTAGGTTTGCAAACAAAAAATATATATATAACAAGTGGTTAAAGATTGTAAACCACCAAATGAAAACAAAAATTAGGACAAACTCTTCTACGAGAGTTAAAAAGAATTTTGTATCTCTAAGCCTATGTAAGATTCAATTTTGGACTGAACAAATTTCTTTCAAAGCTTCCATTGGAGATGTAGTCGTAGGTGATAAAAAGGTGCTTGTTTTTTTGCACCAGCTTGCATGGCAGAAACTGCCTCAGTTTGACTCGCCAACCTTAATCACCAATATTTGGAAAAAAATTGTAGCATGGCAGTGAAAGTGTGATGGTGGGTCGATTGAAGTAAAGAATGCAATAAGCCCTTTGGAAACTACACGCTCTCTTGCCTCATGAAACTAGAACCATATACTAACATGCTACAACCGTTGATCAAAGCCAATAATAGGTGACCAAATTTTAGAGTAGTTACCTGTTGTGCACTTTTGCATCCCAAATCAATCATCGTATAATAAATTATAATTGACCAATACAACGTGCATTATTCACTCGTTAACATTTAAACCTCCGCAATAGTTCCAATAGGAACTAATAATTCACATGCCTTACATCTATGCTTCCACATTTTGTATGCATGTCGCGACACCTGAATTTGCACTTGCTAATTGCATTTACATTAAAGTTTCTAAAATATTATCAACAAATCCATTTGAGCATTCTCTACAATCACGCATTCCATGAGATCACATCTATTCGAGGCATTTTGTCGAATAGTTGACATACCTTTTCTCTGCTTTATCATTTTGTATACACATCAACCAGGGCACTTGCAACTACAACATCTGACAAAAATCTTGATTCTTTTATGCTTCTAATAGTGCCTATTTGTTATTTCAAAGCTCCCATTTTAGCCCAGGCAGAGAGTACACTGGCAAAGGTTGTGAATTTGGCTTTATGCCTACTAATTGGATTTGCTTTAAAGTATTTTCAATGAACCATTTTGTGCATATTCTATGATCATAGCAGCCTATAAGACCACCTTTCTTTGAGGAATTTTGTTGAGTAGTTCACATATCTTGCATTTCCATCGTGCCCCTGTGCATCCTTGACCACACCTATATGTTGGAAGCATTTTGTCAAATGGTTTGTAGGCTTTCCTATAATGCAACACTCAAACTCAAAAACCATTTAAAAGCTCCAATATCATTTCATTCTACTGTAATTATATTATGCATTATGCATTACTTCACTATGGACTTGAATGAATGAATGATAGATTTGAATGTTGTCCATGAGACCAAACAGTCTAAGGGACCGAGAACCAAAAAACTACGAAATCTCCAAATTCTTTTCGATGCTAGATATTCTACTATGAATTTTGACCAAAAAACTAGCAATCTTGTTGATCTTTTCTTCGTCAAATAGCTCGTGTAGGTTGTTGATCTTTAAATTTCCTTCATACTAACTACGAATATCCTCATAAGTCGTGCACTCCATGATAAAATTTCATTTTGTGTCTACCACCCCTTTGCTACAAAACATGCATATTTTATCCTCCCACGCTTCCTTAGGTATAGTCCAGCTTCCAGTTTCACACCTAAGATGATGTGACCCGGTCCTCGACTGAGATATTAGCAACCTTGATTTACCTTTAGTAGTTGCAACTAAAGAAGTTTTTTCACCATGATCCCAAGTTGGGTTGAACTCTTTGACATAGTGAGCTTTCTTTCGCCCAATCCACTTTGTCCACATGGCAGTCATGAACTTTTTTGTGACATCATTTTTAATTTCCTCATTGGTGTTACGACAATCATGTAAGTTGATGTCCCATTTGCTTAGCCATTTGTTATTTTGTTTCAATCATGTTTTCTTCCTACGTCCTAAAACCTCCTTCGCAAGCACTTTGGGTCAATGGTGGTTATCCATGTTTTTAACCTTTTTTAGATAGTTTAGCAAGTGAGTTATAGTCGATGCCTCCAATGGTAAGGTTCCCAATTCAGCCAAGAGAATTTCATAAGAGACCATTGTTTTGACTTTGAGGTTGCAAGTGATTATATGCTTTTAGATTCTTTGTAGCTATCTCCATCTATACTTTGACATGCTACTACCTCACACTTCATAGTCGTAGAGAACCACTAGCGTGACCAACAAACCAAAGAGGGTTTTCTTGCTTTTCCAATCCCAAAGTTTAGCTTTCTTGCACCTTTTTTGAAGTAAGAAAGAAGCTTTCCAACCCCCTTGTATTGTTTTTGTTCTACAAGTCTCCCAGCTAAGCTTATAATGAAAATCAATCCCAAGGTACTTGTATTCTTTTATTATCTCCAAAGGGCTACCTTCAAAAAGGAAGTTATCTTGATTTCTTTTCTTCTTTAGGGAGAAGATCATGATTTTGGTCTTGGTAGTGTTCACTTGCATTCCAACTTCCTGACAGAAAAGATCCAAGGCCTTCAAAAGTCCCCTCAAACCATGGGCAGTTTTTGAGATTAAGATAAGATCATCTACATATAGCAGTAGCTTCACCACATAACCCACCAACTAAATACCCCCCACCAGTTTCATTTAACCAATCTTCTAGTTTGTCAATGTATAACCCAAAAAGAGTGGGAGGTAAAGAACAACCATGTTTGACCCCAATATCACTACCAAAACATTCAAACATACCTTCACTTGTTCTGATTTTAGCTCTAACCTACTCATCAAGTTTATGCACCACAACCCTATATTCATCTGGTATACTTAATTCATCCATTCTATTCCATAGTTTTCCTCTAAGCACTGTATTGAAGGATTTTTAAAATCAACAAAGCAACAAAAAGCTTCTTCACCTTGAGTGTCCCATATTTTTTCAATTAGGTGCCTAAGAGTGATGCAGTGGTCAATGATAGAGTATTTAGGCTTAAAGCTAGCATGCCCCTTTGCTCTTTTTCCTTCTTTTTTCACCCAAATGTTGATTCTATGCTCTAGCATGCTCCCAAAAAGCTTTCCAAGAATAGGATTGACCATAATAGTGCAGTAATTAGATGGGTTATTGATATCATCACTTTTGTAAAGAGGGATGACGAAACTAGTTATTTATTCCAACGGAAAACCATTGCAAGTGACATCATTGATCATCCTTTTGATGTGGGGACCAAGGATTTCAACTCCCCACTTAAAAAATTTAGCTTGCAACCCATCTATATCCAACACTTTACCATTTGCTAAATTCTTTATACCTTGTTTGATATCTTCAACTGTGAAGAGCTCCATTCATGTGTTAACTATGGGAGGAGAATTTTTCCCTTGGGTCCTCCCATAAAGACACTTTTCATATTCTAACCATTACATTTGGTATGTTATTCTTAATCAGTTTCCTCTTTTGTTGTAGCTCCCTCCAAAAACCTTTGGGGTTGTGTTTTCCAAGAGAAATTAACTCTTTCCTTCTTGTGTTTACATACTTTTCTTTTCTTTTTTGCACCAACTTCTCGTATTTCTTCTTATTTTCTTTGTTCAAGCCATTCTCTTTCAAAGTTCTCTTGGAAGCCTTACACTCTTCATCATACCATGGGTTAGCTAAAAAAGTGTTTGCAATCCCCTTCTTTGGGCTAGATATTTTACAAGCATTTAAGGCCTTACGAATTATAGGAATCAAAAGATTGCTACAAATATGACCACCAGTCCCATTGGCAGCCTTGTCCCCTACGTTATTCTTCATTTCAAGTAAATGTTTCTCTAAAGCACCATTAAAGAGACCCTATTTTTCCTTATTCATGACTATTTTACCTTTAGGAATAGTTTTATTTTGCTTGTGTGCACCTGTTTATCACGTTGGTTGTTTGAGACAATGCTAAGTTTCACAAATAGAGGTGCATGGTCAGATTTCATGTCAAGGGGACATTCTTCGATCTCAAACTCCAAAACTCTAGAAATAAAACTCTGAGAGTAGATTACATAGTCCACTACACTTTGGCCATTATAGGTTTTGCACGTGATATTACCAAAACTTGGCCAACCTTTCATGCCATTGCAAATAATCAAGCTATATAAGTTGTAGATCCCTAATAAATTTCCTCCAAAGTGAGATACATTCCCATTACTGTCTTGTGATTTTCTTTCCCATGGTTGATCTTCTTCCTCTTCTAGCCATAAAGGATTGTTGTTTCCTCGATCTTAATTATTCAGCTGAAGAAATTGATTGTTAGTTGTTCTTGCATTAAAGTCACCTAATAGAAAAATTTCCCCCAAGGTGTTAAATATAGAAATGTCATTTTTTAAAGAGGTATACGGGTCTTCACTATCTAATTTTCTCCTTTTATAGATCTTTAAGTTTTGTAGTGCAAAATAACAAGCAACCAATCTGAAGGTAACCCCATTATCTATTATTTGTAGCCATATGTATTTCTTATTTGGATCTTCTTTCTTGACTTTTACAATTCCACACCAAATCTCTTTAATCAAAACTATTACACCCCCACGCCCTTTGCTTGTTTCACTTCCTTTATTCCAAACTAAAATTTTCTTGTATCCTTCAAAATCTGGAGCTTTGCAACCATCATGTTCATGTGTCTCGATAAGGATAATAATGTCTTTCCCTTCCACTATGGGCCCCAAACCCGATCCTCATCTCCATGGATAACCTCTACAGTTCTAGCTCACTATATGTAGGTATTCCTGTGGGGCCCCTAATCCCTATTTCTTGTTTCGTAAATAGTTGTTTATTTGAGCTACCCCGTTCTTCAGCCATGCCCACTTTCCTTCATTCCTTGTTGTTTTCACTTTCTCCCATTCTTTCCTTTATAATTTTTGTTGGACAAAGGTCAAATCTTTGTCCAGGTAGATGTGTGTGCCTTTGAGTAACCCCTTATTCCTTAGAATTGCATTTTTTTTCTTCTATATTCTTCATGACAATTCTTACATGCCTATCTCTTCCTCCCTCTATTTTCTTTCCAATTCTATTTACTTGTTGAATGTGCCCTATCCACTTCAACTCATCTCTAAGGAAGTCTCTTGCTAAAATTTTGGTTCTCTTCTTTTCACTGAAGTCCTTCAAGCCTTTGATTATAATATTTGCAACCTTACTTTGTTTGTCCTTTTCTTCTCTTATTTGTGTCTTGATTTTCCTTTCTATGATTTCTTTTTGTTTGTTTAATGATTTGCTTACAACTTGTGACCATGATTTGGCCTCTTCTTTGTAGTTTTTTAATTGGTTTTCTTTTGTTTCCATGTACACCAATGCTAATTGAATCTCCTTTATTTGAAACATGTCGTCTGCCTTTGCCACTTCCATATTATTATTTGTTACTTTCAGTTGATCTAATTCTTGTTTTATTGTAATCAATTCTTGTTGTCCCCTTTCCATGCTAACTTGTAGGTTTAAGATTTGTTCTTTGAGCACCTTATTTTCTATTTTGAGTTTACACCTAGATTCTATATCTTCCTTTGCCTTGTTGTCTTCACACAACCCCTTTGTTTCTAAAATCTCAAGCCTCTTTTTCATGCTTGTGAGTTCTTCCACATATAACTTTGACGACCACATTAAAGGTGTGGAAGTAGAGCTGTAATTATCTTTATTTTCTTGAGGTGTTCCTCTCTAAATCCTTTGTTTGTAGCGTGCCCTCTTGTTTTGTTCATCGTTGATTTAGGATTCTCCAAACTTCCCATCTAGTTATCATTTCCTTTATTCTTAACTTGCACACTTTTCTTTTCTCCCATTTGAAATATCTTACTAGACACTTGTGAATTACTGATGTGGACTTTTGGTAAAATCATGGTGAATTTTTTCTTTTAAGTTTGCCTAATTTTTTGAGCCTATCTACGTCTTAGGATACCTTTATATTGTTTGGAATTTACAAAAACCAGGTTTTTCTTTGTATCCTCTATGTATGCCTGTGGGGTTTCCAGTATGCATGAGCTCCAAGCTCTTGTTAAGTCCCTTACTAAACTATTGTCATAAGAAGTTGTAAACCTACTTTCTAGGTGAAAAGCGTGAACCAAAGGATATCTCAGATTTTGTGGGTAAAAAACATTAACCACAAAACAATTCAATTGTGTTTGGATGCCTTTTGTATTTTTGAAGTTGTTCACCACATAACCTACTAACTCCAAGGGTTTTTAATGTTTGATATCATTTGAATATTGTGCTTTCTCTACCATGGACTCTTGGTATACGAGGTCTAAGTTTTCCTTCAAACCCTCCTTTTTAGCCATCATGTTTTGAATTGATTTGATTTGCCCAGATTTGCAAAACAAAGAAAAAATACCATAAAAAGACAAAAATAAGCAGTTACAGTGTGTTTCAAACCTATCCTCGTTGGAATGCAACCTCTAACCCACGTGACTATCAGTTGCCTCTTTGTGTCCTCATGTTGTTTTGTGCATGGAAACCACTAAAACCCTGCCACCATTTTCCTCCTTTCCACGATTAAAAAATATCCTTGATCAAATTTTAGGGCCCGCCTTCTACTAAGTGGGACCCCCGACTACCTGCTACCACGTGACCTTTATCCCCAACACTGCTAGGAACAATAGATAAATGAGGAGCAACCAACTCGAACGTGCATGTGGATAATAAAATTTCTATAACTGTTTACAACAATAGCTCCAAAAGTACCAATTCTTTGAAGTGGTTGTCTCACATTTTCATAGATAGATCTTATGTGCAACCCCAATTGTTGGTTTCCAAACATAGGGGAGAGGACCTGAGCATGTTCCAATAGTTGTTATAGCATTTTTTAATTTAATGTCCAATATTTTTAACAATATTAGACCAATAGTTGTGACTTTAAAGTTGTTAGTGTTGATGATGACTACCCATAATTGAATGCAATGTATCCCTTAGATCTAAAAAGAAGAAAATCATGTGATGCCACATCAGCGCACCAATAAAACATGATTTAGTGCACAAGTATCGGTCTCACTATTTTTTTGGCCTTTTTGGACACCTCAACAAAAACATCTTGATGTGACATCATATTTGATGATGTGGCCCTGAAACCTTAGTTATAGGCAGGGGACTTGCCAAGTAAGCTACTATAAAAAATTGGGAGTGATTTGAAATTTTTACATAGGATTTTGAGAAGTGCGAAGTTAGGGTGCTCAACTACCAGGTCCTCTCCCCTAGAGGGCTTGGAGTGTTCCACATTTTTCATACATATGTATCAAGATAATTGTGATTGCAACATAAGACAAAATTTCTTACCTTTTATGATGCACTAAATGCCCATTCAAGATTTTGTAATGCCAGGTGCTGCTACAATAGTGTGTCTCACTTTTGGGATGTGCTGATTTTTGCCTGAAATCACTATTTTTAGAAAAAATAATGATTTAAGTCTTGAAAGGCTCCATCTAAAGGGTTTTAATTGAAGAGGGATAGATAAGACCCCCTTGGATAGAATCCCTCTAGTATTAAATCATACCCACAATGGAGTCTCCTTCACACCTATCAAAATGTTGGCAAAAAACCACTCTTTCTTTACCTTTTGAGGGATTAAATAACGTCATTTAAAAATTATATTTTGCAAGACTGTAGCCCTCAATACGAGCTTTCCAACAAGTATAATTTTGATATATTTTCATTTTATCATGTATTTAATTTTTAGTTTTTACTAAACATAGTTTTTTCTCCAAACATCATGCTCTTTGTTGTGCATAGGTGGAAAAATAGTAAACCATTGTAAAAAAAATCAAAAAATACCCATTCCCTAGGTATTGATGTGTTTCACCCCAAAAAAAATTGGATTTCGATATATACACAACAAGTTAGGTTGTATGACACACACGTATGCCCAAATTATAGTTACAGTGACTTCAAATATTAATCTAAAAAAATATATGCAACAAAAAATTATGAAAAAATGTCCTTTCCCTAGATATTGATGATGAGAATCTATATTTTAAAAATTAGAATTTAATCCTTTATAGAAAAAAAGTTATGTTGTACAACACAAACGTTACTTTCTAAAAATGTTGTTTTCTGTTTTAAACCTGTTATTAAATGAGATGTTGAAATATTCATGATTTATTTCAGAAAATTTGAAAATAATAATAATGGAATATACACACAAATTGCCACAAATATCACTAGTTCACATCATCTTCAAATTCTTAACGGTTCAGCTGCTATAGGTCTGAGAAGATGAAGATTCAGTTAAAAATATTGATCTAAATGTCCATCTTGGGAAAAAAGTGAGACATAGTATTGTGATTTCACCTTGCCTTGTCTATCAATTAGTTGCACTTGGAAAAGATTATGGAATTTGGCTTTTGAAGAAAAAACATTTTGTGCATAACCCATAGCCATTGAGCTCTATGAGACCATATTTCTTTGAAACATTTGTGCCTTCCCCATGCTTCTAGGAAGTTATGGAAATTAACTTATGCCTTTCTCTTTTAAATGCTTAGAGGTTAGAAATTTTGGAAAAGTGAGCAATGAGTTAGGATTTGTGATATTGCTATTAGGATTCAACTGTGTAGTTTTACGAGTCAAACTCATTGGCCCATGTTTCATGAGTAGTGGTTCACAAGAACCCATCTCTCATGATAATGAATGGTCCACTTATCACTCATTGCATCTAGGTGATGCTCACAGAGGTGAAGCACTGGGCCTTCTTGGGAGGTCACCCATCCTAGTACTACTCCAACTCAAGCACGCTTAACCACGAAGATTTCCCCAAGGTTAAGACCACTTAGGTTGCAACCACATTTTCCTTGTGAACCACTACTCATGGAACATGGGTCAATGAGTCTGACTCGTAAAACTACATGGTTGAATCTTGATAGCAATATCACAATTTGACATGATGTGGAAAATACTTCCTACTTATCAAGAGTTAGGATTTATCAAAAAGTGAGCATAGAGGTTAGGATTTAGAAAAAAGTGAGCAATGAAGGTTAAGATTTGGCATGAGCAAAGAATGTTTAATGAGGATATAATGCATACAAAACCCACTTGACATTGCCTAAAAAAAATACTTAAATGCTCGGAAAAAATCCCATTTATGATTATTTAAAACTTTGAAAATAAATTAAAATATTTTTACATACTTTTTCGACAAACCTCTTGATCACTCCTTAACGTCATGAAACTAAAACACACCCAACTCTCAGCTGGTATGATAAAAACGCCATGATGATCAAAACCTAGAAAAGTAAAAAAAAATTGAACAACTAGATCAAAAAATTTAATAATTTCCAAAATGTGATCGAAAAAATGAAACTTTAAATTCTCCCAAACCAAGAATTGGGTTGCTATGAAAGCTGGCCACATTGCTTAGAAAACCACAAAGAATACACCCCTAAAATATTTTTGCATAAAAATTCATGGTTTTTTAAATTTAATTGTTTTTGTAAATCTAGGTAAGTTGCATCACTACTCATGAGAGCTTTGATTGAGGCAAATGATGATTTTGCTTCAAAATGGAAATAGGCCTAGTATTTGTAGATGATTGGGAATATTTTTAACTAGGAGATTCTTAGTTTAAAATTTGTCAAGTTTAAAAATGAGGTTAAAAAGATGTGATATGATATGATTCTTATGTAATTATATTATGATTATGATGCATGTGTTATGGTTTTGATAATGATATGATGACATTTGATGATGACCTATGCTTATGATTGTGTATGCAAGAAATGTATGGATGCGATGGGATATTTTGGTATTTCTTTTTTTTTCCATGATACATAATTGAAATGGGTATTAGGATGGGATGGGGATGAGTTAGTATGGTATGTAGGAATGAGGTAAAATATATGATATTGAAGAATGAATAATTTTTGTTAATTAAATAGTGAAAGCTATAAGTAGGTAATGGGGTGGATGGATGAAAAGGTGATTTTATTTTTAGGTTATGCTTGAAAAATGTAAAGAGAAATCTTTATTTTGATATAGAAAATGGTTATTATGCACCAAGGTACGAGGAACCAGGGTGATGTATCCCTTTCATGGACTCTAACTTTGCAAACAAAAGGGTTGTCTTTATTCATACTAGACATACTAGAAACTTGTTAGATCTATATGATGAAGTGAGACTTATATCATGATAGTCCTAGTGCACAAAAGGTATTGAATTACCTTAAATGAAAAGGATAATTATTTATTCAAGAATACACCTCAACACACACAAGGTAAGTATTTTCCTTGGTCATGTTATAAGAACATCCCACAAACAATTCATATAAAAACAATAACCATGCCTAATTTTATGCTTCTTTAAACACACCAAGATATTGATAGATCAAAGTGGTCTTAAGTAAGCATTAGAAGGGGACAAAAAAGATAAATAAAAATAAAAAGAGTAACTGATAAAACAAATCAAAAGTCATCATATCTCTTTCCAAAGAGGGTACAATGACACTAGATTGTTCCTATTATAGGAAGGATACATCCATTAAGGCATGGATTGAGATGATGAATTGAATGATTTAAGATATATGTATGTAGGTTGTAGGTTGATTCAACAATGGTCTTAGCTTTCAATTTTTTTGAAAGCTTGATGTTTTTGCATGATGTGTAGTTTTTTTGCTCAAGAGTGTCAAGTTTAGGTGGCGATGGTTTATTACGAATGAGATGAAGTGAGTTATTGTGTATGGTCATTGTATTATGGGTTGTGATATATGGGTTTGTGTGAGCATGAAGTTTTGGTTGTGTGAAATTTTTCTCTTTTTCAAAATGATAATAAGGATCCAATCCAATAAATAGGTCAAGGAGTAGTCCCCTAGGTATGGGATCATTTATTATGGGATGGGTAGACTAAATTTTATTATGATATTGAGTAGGATGAATAATGATGGATACTAATAATTATCAAGCCATGATAGGTAAATAGATAAAATAAGGTAGGTATTACAAAAGCATATGGAATGCTTAACTTCATTATAGATGGAATGGATAAGAATTTGATAGACAGTAGATGGTGCTTGCTATACATGATGACTATAAAAAGGTTTTCACCATGGTACTTTCCCAAGGCACCACCAAATTTTCTTTCACCATTGGATGGATTATTTATCTTTACTTTTTTCTATATATATCGGATTTTTTTATTTTTTTCATTTTTATTTTTCTATTGAGATACCCTGAGGTTTGGACATAAAATTCTTGAGATGGATGTTGTTGATAGGATCTTCTAGAGGCTGACCTTTAGGTGTTGCAAGTTGGTAGGCTCTTGATCTGTAGCTTGTTGTGATGAAAAAAGGTCCCAACCAATTGGGCTCAAATTTACCCTTGTTGTTTTGGTCTTGTTGATTCCTTTGATCTTATTTCAAGACTAATTCCCCTACTTCAAATATTTGAGCTTTGATCCTCTTGTCGTAACTACAATGAAGGACATTTTGATAATCTTGTAAGTGTTTTAGTGCACTGAAATGCCTTTTATCTAGCAACTCTAGCTCATGTAGTTTGGAAACTCAATACTCCTAATTATCAATGAGATGTTGAAAGGATACCCTTAAGGATGGATGTTTGACCTTGATAGGAAAAATGGCTTTAGTGCCAAAGAAAATTGAATATGAAGTGGCACATTTGGGTGTACAAATGTTGGTATAGTAGGTCCATAAGACAAGTTTGAGTTTGTAAGAGAGGGGGACCAACCACTTTCAAGGCCCCAGGTCATGAAGAGCCAAGAGCGGAAGGCTTCCCTAACTTACCTCAGCTTAAATGGGTGTTTTAAAATGAGGGACGAGAATGATGAGGACTATAAGGTCCTTCAATCACTCAGAAGACCTGAAATCAATTTTGGGGCTAGGCAAGCCAGTTTTCAGGTCCAACACTACCTCAGGAAACTCTCTGCCCGAGGATGAAAGCGTGGTTTCATCCTGTCAACACGACACACTGGAGTCTCTTAGGTGCACTGGCATCCGTACGACCAGAGGACCAAAATTACAATGAGAACTGCTAGAAAATGAGCTGACAACCTAGCTAATGGTTTTTAGGAGAGCAAAACAAAACTATGAAATAAGAGATATATAAGCGAATATGATAAAGCAAATAGATTAAAGCTAGGGTGACAAAAATGATCCCATAAAAGAGGTTGTTTGCCAGGTAGCTTCAAGTGCACGTCCACCTACACACAAGAAAGAGGGAAATTTGTTGGGGGCTGTATAGGGGTCTTCCTTAGTCAGACCCCCATTTTGGTGTTTCCACCTCCAGGGAAAGCGAAGATTGCAACAATGGAGAAATATATGATAAAGAAGGAAAATAAGTAATAAACACTACAAAACAATAACATGCTACTCAACCAAATCATAGAGGAGAGGAGTGAAAATTATTACCACCTCCACCAAAAGCTCACAAGCTAATGTAGGAGAAAAAAAGAGGACTCAAGCCCCTGCTGCAATGGTGTTGTTCCACACTTGCTCTACAAAGTTGACAGAGTGTTGTTGTTGCTACTATGGAGTGCCAAAGTGTTGCTTGGGAGTGACGGATGCTAAGACAATGTTTGAGAATGCTCAAAATATTTCTCAATTGAATGCTTAGAGGATGAAATTAAGGAATGAAGAGTGTTTTTGAAGGTGGGATGAGAAAAACAACCATATTCAAGTCAGTTGGTCGAAGAGGGGCGTTACAAATTGACCTCAATGGGAAGTGTAATGCCTCTGCTAGCTCCAAACGTAGGAATCCATTAGGGACATAAGCGTTTCGTGCAAACGTATGTGCGCCACGTGGGCATCCTCGATAGTTATTCTTCTATTGATGCTAGAAATAGATGCAAAGTGGAACAAAGGCAATGGGTTGATGTGGAATTTCGCATTTGAATTTGGCTTTCTAAGGTGAGGAAGTGTAAAATGGGAATTTGCGTGAGGGGTGCAAATTTTCTCCTATACATTTTACCCCATTTTAGCGAGCACTAATACTGATGAGTGCTTCGATAAAGTAGATCAAAGAGTGAATAGAGTTAGCAATTTATACCTGAACCATCGAGGAAGCAGACCACAATCTGGCGAGCTCGAGAGTGCAGAACAAGTAAAGGACTTCATAGTCCCACATAAGCATGAAGCTAAAGAATGAAAGTGTCTTATAGGCTCGCAGACCTGCAAGGAGGCAACCCCCAAGATCTCTCACATGAAGGAAGCCCTAAGAAGTAAGCGCCTAACAGGTTCGCAGAACTGCAAGGAAGGTATCCTCCAAGATCTCTCACATGAATGAAACCTAAAGAAAACACCCTACAAACCCACAAACCTACAAGGAGGCGTCCCCCAAGATCTCTCACATGAAGGCAGCTAAGAAAGTGCCTTACAGACCCACAGGCCTGCAAGGAAGGTATCCTCCAAGATCTCTCACATGAAGGAAACCCAAAGAAAGTGCCCTATAGACCCACATACCTATAGGGGAGCAACCCCCAAGATCTCTCACATAGAGGAAGCTCAAAGGAAGCACTCTACAAGCCCATAGACCTACAGGGAGGTATCCTCCAAGATCTCTCACATGGAGAAAACTGAAGGAAGAGGGCTCCGTAGAGTCGAGAAGCGGCTTTACAGGCACACCTGCGCAACGACATGTTTTACCCGCAGATAGAACATGTCAGAAAGCGGCCACATAGGCAAGTAAGCGGACAATCACACAAACCATCAACAAGATGGAAAAATTTCAAAGGGGTCCCTTGGGAACCCAGCGTGAAGAAGGGGTCCACTCAAGGGACGTGATGTTTGAAAGTACAAAAGAGATCTTTCTTTCTCGAATCGATTCATCATCAAGGAATCCTTTCAAAAGATGTTCACTTCATCAAGTAATTTGAAAGGAAGAAAATTCCCCATTGCGAGGGGAGGGTCAAAGATGCTCCCACCTTGAAGGAAGGGTTCTCAAGTTCTTTCTTTGTGAACCCATGATGAAGGAAACATGTTTTGTTAGGGTTTCAAGTTGAGAATGCGATTCTTGAAAAGAGGTTTCTGAAGATTTTCAAGAAAAGATTCATTGGAAACGAATGCATTTTCTAAAAATCAAGATGATGAAGAAGTAGCGTTGTCACACATAAAAGGGAAAACTCAAGCAAAAAAGAGAGAAAAATAAGAAAGAGACGAAAAGAAACATTACAAATAAAGGGCACAAGGGTATCCTGATATTTTGGGGTCAGAATTACTGATAAATATATATGTAGTGTAATAATAGTGTATAAAATGAACTATCATCAACCCCCTACTATATCAGACCATGTGAAGAATGCACGAGAAGACAAATTAAAAATAAAAAAAATGGGTCAACATGGAAGGGGACCCTAAATTTCCCCAACGCTTTGCATCATTCCCAATTTATCAAAAATCAAGGCACAAACATGGAAGAATAATGATACAAATAGAAGAAGGTTTACGACACAAAAACCACGCCTGTATCCAAGCACCAACAAGGGTGACAAGGGTCATCTAGGCACACATAGCATGATCACGGGGGAACACATCACAACACACACACATCTAATCTAAAGATAAAGAAGGAGCCTCCCCTAACACTGATCAACCAAGAGGTCATCCAATTCTCACTCTAGATCATCATAGGGGGAAGGAGGATGAGCCTACAGTGGTGGAATGTTAAGGGGAGGAGCTTCCAACCCTCCCACAACAAGGGCTAAGGAAGAGGGTCTCGCAAGGTCCTCTCCACCGAGCTCTTGTGGAGCTAAGTTCAGCGAATTTGTGAAGATCGTTGATAAGGCTGGAACTTCATCCACATATTTAAACATGCACCTTATAGGAGTGCCATGTTTAACTTCAACGGATGGAGAAGGTTGCGCTCAAGATTCACTGCTAGGCTCACCAAATGATTTTGGAGTAGTGATGAACTCAGGGGAAGTCGGGATTGGTTCTGTCACTAGGACAGAACAAGTCAGCGCGGGACCACCTTTCAGAGAAGGTGGGCTCCTCTTACATCCTCCATCACTGGAAGGACCACCCTCCACTTTCTACTTTGTCGGGGATGTGAGCTCCCCATAGACGAGGCAAGAGGTGCAGAGAAAGAGGAGGAGAAAACAGTAGTAGACACCACCGAGGTGTTTGTCATATCTACAGGTTTTGGGAAAGGTTGGACATCCTGGAGGGACATCAACAAAGGTAGCTCCATCGAAGGAGTGATGAACACCTGCACCTTTTTGGGATCAAGCGCATTCATACTCATAGCGAAAGCCAAAAAAGAGATGGAACTAGATTGGGCGGAAGCATAGGGGGGGAGAGAGGAGGAAGCGGCATGAGGCCCTGATACAAGGGTGGTCATCTCCTCTTCCTTCCTCTATAAGGTGGCCTGCTCAGCAACGATATCCTTTCACTGACACTTGCGCGCGCGCAAGGCAGTTTCTGCGACTCTTTGAACTAGAGGTTGTGAAGGAATGGAAGGCTCCTACTCAGCCATGGGAGTGTCCACTACAGTCATTTCTGGTGGAGGAAAAAACTTCTAAATGGGAGCAAGAGGAGCAGGTTGGGAAACAACAGGGGGAGTCAACTCAAGTGCCTTGGCAATATGCCTCTTCTCGTTTATTGCTTTAGGAGCAGGAGCGGTAAGAGGCCGTGGATCAAATTCCCTTTGGGAACCTTTCTTTCTACCGTAAAAAATAATACCAAGGTCCGGGATACTCATTAGGGAGATTTTATATCTTGATCTTGGGCCTATGCCAAGGAGGTATCATCGGAATCAACGGATAAAGACTAGACTTACTCATCCAATACTCTTCCCAAGAAGGGGGAGAAGATGAGTTAGCCCGAGGAGAGGCAAGCTTCTCCTTTCCTTTTCGGGAAGAGGAGGAAGCTGGCTGTTATGCGACAGGAAGAGCCAATTTTGGTTGTCCCTTGTCCCCGATCTTATACTTCACATAGTTCTTGTAAAGTAGGTCCATTCTTGGAGGAAGCGAACCAACCGGGGTGAGCCAAAAATGGTCTAATGAATATCCCCCACGAGACACCAGAGGCTAGTATCCAGTGTCATGCACTACATGTACAACACCTTCATGGGAGAACTTTAAACATTTGTGAATAACAGAGGTGATTCCATTCATGGAAGCTAGCCAAGTTATGCCTAGCTTCATCCTAAACAAGTTTGACTCTGAAATGACATTGAAAACTGTGCCAATAGCCCTAGGTCCAACTAGGACGGACAAAGTTATCAAGCCATATGGTTTAAGACAAAGACCATCATGCGTGTGGATGGTCAATTTTGTTTCTTCACATTCTTTTCTATGTAATGAATTAAGCCACAACGTCTCCTCTGTAATAACATTCACTCAACTCGCAGGGTCTACTAGGACCCCTGTCACAATGTTGCCATTGAGGTGAGTGAAAATATAGAGGGGAGAGGGATTTTTATTTAAAGGTAGTTCTTGCGAAGTGAATGTCATGTCCGAGGAACCAAACACAGGTTGTGTAGTAGGGGTAACCATGACCATGTTAACATAGGCCTCAGGTTGAGTGACAAAATCAATGGGATCAATAATCATGTTAGCAGAATGTGATGGAAATGGGTCTGTGTATATCTGCAATTCACTATTAGCCTTCGCCACTAATTTATTTGTGCTTTGTTTGCTCCCATCGAGATGAATAGTACCATCCTCAATGCGATCCTGTATCCTGTGACGCAGGCGTATACCGTGATTGCTATCATATCCATTAACTTGATGGTAGTGAAAATAGGTACTTGCATCATACCAATTAGGGTAAGGTTCCTTAAGAGGTTTAGGGTTCGACAAGGCTACGATCTTATCCTTCAAAAAATTTTGCAAGATGGAAGAATAAGATTCTAACAACTTTGTGAACTTTCAGTTGCATTTGAGGCCGTTGTCATCCATAGCAGATACTACATTTGCAACAACCTTACCTTTCCTAGAGATCAATACGATGGATTTTCCTTTAGAACAAGAGCATGAGGAAGATCCCTCAAACTAAACTACCAGTTGTTGATACTCTCGTAGGGCTACACACAAATGCCCGAAAGAAGGGTACTTCATAAGGGAAAACTTTTCTTGCCAAGGCCTTTATAAGTTCCCTATGAATACCTTCTACATGTCAGAATCGAGTAGTGTATATGAGATTTACGAAAAGAGTGCTTGATATCGTGCTATAAAATCAGTAATCTTTTCATTATCACCTTGTTTGCACCAGACGAGATCCGAAAAGGTCATCTTCAGTTCGATGTTAGCTTGAAACTATTGGAGGAATTGATTTACAAGTTGGTCAAATGAGAAAATGGAATTATCGGGCAAGGAACGGTACCATTCGAGCACTGTATCGTTGAGAGATTGAGGAAATAGTTTTACCATCAACATGTTGTGATGGAGAAATTTGTGCATAGGGCATTAAAGGTGGAAACATGTGTTTGTGGGTCCCCTTTATCGCCATACTTTTCAAATTTAGGAATCTCCATTCCTTGAGGGAAAGGAGTGTTCAAGATCGCTATCGAAAATGGGCTATGTTGGAAGAAGGGTTGAAAGATAGGATGGGCAGAGGCTTGGGAGATATTCGCCAACTAGATTTGCATCTTACCCATATTCTGAAGAAGAGTGTTCAAAATAAGGTCATTAGAAGACATAGGGCCAGAGGAACCTCCTCTAGAACCACCACCGAAGCCACCACCAGAACCACTAGTGTGACCACCGCCGAAACCACTACCAGAGCCACTGCCACCAGTAGGGCCTTCAATGGAGCCACCTCCACTTCCGAAGCCTCCACCAGAACTGCCTTCGCCAGCACCGCTCTTGCTACCAAAGCCTCCACTACTCATCCCACCAAGACCTCTAGAGGTGATAGGAGGGGTGAAGCTGAAACCCAAGGGGATCTTGTTCACTTTGATAGCTTTTGATCCCTTGAAGGCAAAGGGTATGTTGATCAAAGGGATGACATCAGCCATGTAAACGGACATGGGAGGCATCAACATTCCTAGCTATCTCTCACGATCTTCAAAAATGGCCCCTTGTATAATGTGAGGATTGTTTGAAGGAGCACATGCTTCAGTCAGACTAGTGAGACTAGATAATATTTTTATGCTTGTTCAGTCTTTTCCAACCATATATTTTAACTCACCAATGACCTGACTGGCCCTGGCCATCTTCGGGTTTCTTTCCAAGTGATTCTCTAAGTCACCCAATCCTTTGCTAAGGGTGGAGACATATTCTAAAGGAATTTGAACAACCTCATACTCAACTACCGACGATGGTGTGGGAGATGGAGGAGTGGGGACTTGGTCAGTCTCATCGGAGATCCCCACCTTGCCCCTCGACAACTGCTCCTATGTAGCCAGACCAATGACATAACCAACAAAAAGGCCTATAGAGAAACCAGTAGTGACCTTCGTCCTTTCCATCAGAAGGTTTCGTATACTTCTCTTAACAATATACCTAGAGGTTGTGGACTAGGTTATGATGCTCATAAAACTTCACAATGCTCAAGAGCACAACAATCACAAGGTACAAGGGAAAAGCCTCAACACCAACAAATGAATGGGCGTTGGTTCATGTCGGGTTCACCATAAATGTAAGAGAGGGGGACCAACCATGTTCAAGGCCCCAGGTCACGAAGAGCCAAGAGCAGAAGGATGCCCTAACTTACCTTAGATTAAAGGGGTGTTTTAAAATGAGGGACGATAATGATGAGGACTATAAGGTCCTTCATTCACTATGTAGACCTGAAATTAGTTTTGGGGCTAGGCGAGCAGGTTTTCGGGTTGTTGACGTTTCAATTCGCACTTCTGGAATGTGGATTAGAAACAAAAAGCTATGTACAAATAAACTACTCTTTGAATTAGGAGGGGAAGCTCCCTCTTTGCTGATGTTGCTTAAGAAAGTAAATTAAAACTAATTTTCCTATCTTTTTGTTCAACTAAGAGCACAAGGTTATAAAACTCAAGTGCCATAGCTGAGATTTTCTATTTTAGAAGTTCAACTATGACTAAGCCTACTCTAATGATGTTTCTAACTTCTCAAGTAAACACAAATCAAGAGAGTTAGAAATGGAAAAGGAAGGATTCTCTGACATAAATACTTAAATAAACTTCTCCTAACGCACATCTACTTACTTTCAATGCAAGCTGAAATAAAGATCATTTAAGCATAACACATAAAATGGAAATCTAAGACATTATATCAAGGAAAAGTAGGCACAAGACTTTATTTCTCAAATCTCAAGAAAAAAGATTACACTTCTAGGACAATAGGATTGTAGCAAAATAGGCTTACAGTTTAGCGATCAACCAAAACACATTGACAAAAGACACAAGAACTGAACAATAGCTTGCAGCTAAAGAGGCATGCAAGCTTGCTCTTACACAAAGTGAACTGACACTGAATAACAACTTGCAACATTACAGGCTTGCAATTTGATATCACAAGCACGATTAAGAAAATAATGGGCAAGGCTTCCCTTATTTATACACAAGCAGAGGAGTAGGGAACCCTAAAATCTCCTTGCTTTTACAACTAAGACTTGCTAGCATGCAAGCTTTATTTCTAAAACTAAACAAGATAAATATATAACCACTTAATAAAGCATAAAAAGCAGGAGATGCCAACTATTACAATTTGTTTTCTTTCTCTTCTTCAAAGAGTGGATAAGAATTGAGACAAGAATAGAAAGAAAGCTGGAAGAAAGCTTCTAGGTGATTGCTGCTTTAAATATCGATCACATCCACAAAAATCTGATTTGTTTCTTGATTTTAAGTGGAGAGTGCTACAAAAAATAAAATGTTGATCTGCCTTGAAAAAGCAAGTTCTTCAATAAAAACTGGGACCTTGGTTTTGTAGAAAATCATGTTCTGGAGAAACCCAGATGCTCGGAAACTGAAAAAAGATAAATCCATCTTGAAAAAGTAGCCAAAAAGCAGTTTCTAGAAGAGGGAAAAATTTCCCAATGTTCAAGAGGATGAAAAAGCGAAGAGGCCCGTGTGATCAGAAATGGGAAAAGATGAGTGGTTGTTTTGAAAAAGCAACGCCCTAGAAGTTTGGAGCCTGAAAAAGCATTCTTCCTTGCTCATTGATCTCGAAACCACAAAGAACATTGAAAAAGCATGTCATTTGGGTCTTCAAATATTTGTTGAAAGAAAAGAGAAAATATTCTTGCTCTAGATGCCAAACTGCAAAAAGTGAATAATGGAAGGCAAGGACATCTTAAATAAGTCGGGGATGAGAAAATATGCTTTCTTTTGCTTTAAAACTTTCAAAGGCCATCATAAGCAGGTGCATCGAACTTGGACACTTTTTGATGTTGAAAGATAAATCTTGAAAAAAATTACTAAGGCATTGAGCCTTGGGTGCCAATCTTCTCCTAGGGTGCTTTTCCTCTCTAGGCTTAGCCAATTTTCTTGAAATTTCAAAATTTTGCTTGATTTTGACCTTCATTTGACTTTGATTTTTGGATGCTCAGTTGATATTGTAAATTGGTAGAATGATCCATCATGGAGCCGGAGTGAATCTGATGAACTATGTTTGGTGGCAACTTTTCATAAAAAAAATCATCTGACCCCTCAAAATGTTGGGCACCCCTGGCTACCTGGGGCACCCAAGCTTACTAGTGTTAGCCATTTTTATGTTCTTCAAGTTTTATCACTTTTTTTTAAACCTTCAATTGAATCTACAACTCCGGGAGCTCAAGAGGTCCGATGATCTGGTTGACTACTCCATTGCGTAGTTTGATTGAATTCTGAAGGGGGTTCTTTGGAGGTTACATCCTCTGAAAACTAAATTTGGGGCCTCAAAAGCTTGGGTGCCCCTGGCTACCTGGGGTGCCCAACTCTTCCAAAGTTAGTTTATTTTCTGTGATTTTCACCTTGCTTTTGACTTCTGACATTTTCCATGGTTTTACCCCTCCGATCAGTTAGTGATATCTGATGCTTGTCAACTCCAATAGACCGACTGACAGTTGCGTTTGAAAGCTTGATCAAGACTAAAGAAGTCATGCTAGAGGCTATGACTACAAATTCATCTATTTGATGCCTCAAAAGCTTGGGCGCCTATCTCCTTCTGGGGTGCCTAAGTTCTCCAACCTTAGTCATTTTTCTTCAGTTTTCAACTTTGAAGCTTGAGACCTCATGTTATGCTTTATGTTCATTTTGAGTTTACCGACAGCTAACAAATCCGATGATCAAGTTTAGATATCCATTGCGAAGATGGAATTTTTTTGAAGAGATTGAGCTTATTTGCAAACCCTAAGTGCTAGATTTGGGCCTCCAAAACCCTAGGCCCCTATCTTATCTTAGGGCGCCCAAGTTCTCCAGACTTAGAATATTTTCTAATGATTTCATGATTTGCATTCTACTTCTTGGTTGAGACCTCTCTGTTTGATCTCGAATTCTAAATAACTAATTGATCAGATGACTACTTTGATAGACTCACTATAGAGTTGAGAAGATTCTAAGCAACAAACCTTGAGAGCATCTAACCTTAATTCCATCATTTGGTCTCCTAAAAAGTTGGGCACATATCTCCTCCTGGGGCGCCCATGGCTGGCAGGCAGTTTTTATTTTGCAATTTTCAACTCTCTCCTTGTTTCACGTGCTTTCCATTGCCTCGACTGCTTGAGATGAAAAAATTCTAAGACATGAGTGTTTGGGCGCCTAGGCTGAGTTGGGGCACCTGAAGTTTCTAGAATTAGCCAAAATTTTGCATTTTTCAACTTTCACAGCTTCCTTTCTCCATTCTTCGTTCTGCGTGCACATTCATCATTTCTCATCTTATGTTCAGTGCTTGAATGTTTGAATCTAACCCCTGGCAGCTGACTGACCTCCATTAATGACCTTAGAGCTCTTGAAAAAGTAGAATAGACTCACTAGGGTAAAATTGATCTTTTGATGATTCTGACTGCACTAGCCTGATGAGGAAGTATTTTCAACCAATCAAAATTAGTTTGAACCCTAGAAGCCAAACTTTCTATTTTTAGAAATTTTCCATTTTTAAATTTTTTTACCAGTATCTGTTTCGAAAGAAACCCAAAAAACCTAGAAAAAAAATCTATTTTTAGAAAGTTTCTAAAAATAGAAAATTTCCTAAAATTTAGGGCCGAAAAACTGAGATATGGGTTTTCTAGACTTGGTCGCTCTGAGTAGACCTAGATCGTCAAATTTTGAAAATTTTGAATTTTTGACCCTCATGCAAGACATGAAAATTCCCAATTTAACCTTTTTTGACAATTTTAACAAGACTTTTGACCATTTCTTCAAAATGCCTAAGTGTAGCAAATTTTTTTATTTGGTGTACAACATAGGTCCAACACTGTACCTCAAGAAACTCTCTGCCTGAGGATGAAAGCGTGGTTCTGGGATGTCAGCGTGCCATGCTGGAGTCTCTTAGGTGCGCTAGCTTCCGTACGACCAGAGCACCGAAAGTACAATTAGAATTGCCAGAAAACAAGCTGATAGCCTATCTAATGGTTTTTAGGAGAGAAAAACAAAACTATGAAATAAGAGATATATAAGCGAATATGATAAAGCAAATAGATTAAAGCTAGGGTGACAAAAATGATCCCACAAAAGAGCCTATTTTCCGGCTAGCTTCAAGTGCACGTCCACCTACACACAAGAAAGAGGGAAATTTGTTGGGGGTTGTATAGGGGTCTGCCTCAGTCAGCCCCCCGTTTTGGTGTTTCCACCTCCACGAACAACCAAGATTGCAACAATAGATAAATATATGATAAAGAAGGAAAATAAGTAATAAAAACTACAAAACACTAACGTGGTACTCAACCAAATCATAGAGGAGAGGAGTGAAAATGCTTACCACCTCCACCAAGAGCTCACAAGCTAATGGAGGAGAGGAAGAGAGGACTCAAGCCCCTGCTACAATGGTGTTGTTCCACACTTGCTCTACGGAGTTGACAAAGTGTTGTTGCTATTGCTATGGAATGTCAAAGTGTTGCTTGCACTAGTACAAAAACAACAATATATGACTAAATAAACTATTAAAAATTGCATATAAATGACTAATTTTGGTCACGTGACCATTAGTAGTTTATTGCCGGTCATTTATAATGCGACCAAATTTGTGACTAAACTATTTTAGTCATTTATCTAGTCATTGATTTGGTTATTGACTTAGTCATTGATTTAGTCATTGATTTAGTCGTTAATTTAGTCATTGATTGTTGTTAACTGGTCTTTTATTTAGTCATGGTAGTGATTTTTTTAGTCATATATTTAGTCATCAATTTAGTCATTGATTGTTGTTAACTGGTCATTTATTTAGTCATGGTAGTCATTAATTTAGTCATATATTTAGTCATTACTTTAGTCATATATTTGGAGAATGCTCTTACAATAACTAGTCTACAAAATTACAAACCAAGAGAAAATTCTATTGTGATTGAAAGATATAAAACTTTAAAGCTCTTATGTTATTAAAACTTCAACAAATTTGGGATTGAAACAACATTGGAAAATAATTCTATGTATATTCAAACTGTATATAAAATATGTTACAAAGAACTCTATACATAGAGTTTTGAATACAAAATCTTTTGCAGTATGCAAACTGTTGATTTATTATACTTTTAAAATTGAAAAAAACTAAAACTAAATGGTGTGACTGCATGTCTTCAGTGATGCCACTGTTGCACATGAGATAGGTTGTAAAGGCATCTAGTAAGACACTGGTTTTACATTTTCTCCTTGCTCTATACCTATCCACAATAAAAAAAATAAACATATTACTAGGTAGCATAAACAACAAATATCTTAAAAGCAGATACCCATAAGCATTAGAGTAAGTCTAATAAATAAAAAATCATAGAATTAATGATATTACAAAATAAATGCATTTGCAAAAGAATTAATATCAAAGCAATAGCTTAAATATTACTAGTTTATCAGAGTAATATCTCCTTGCTCTGTACCTATCCACAATCAGAAAATAAACATATTACTAAGTAGCAGTAAACAATAAATATCTTAAAAGAAAATACCCAGAAGCATTAGAGTAAGTCTAATAAATAAAAATGCATAGAATTAATGATATTGCAAAAGAAATGCATTTGCAAAAGAATAAATATCAAAGTAGTATCTTAAATATATTACTAACTTATCAGAGTAAGTCTAATAAATAAAAATGCATAGAATTAGTGATATTGCAAAAGAAATGCATTTGCATTCCGCCTGTACTAGAAATGCCCTGAGACCATTAAAGAAAGTGATTATGGTAGAACAGTTGCAGATAATAAGAAAATCAGAAATACAAATGCTACAAACATTGAAGGGAGAAATGACATGAAAATGTAGAGTAAATGTAGTCATATTATTTGTGGTGTATATATCTTACGATTTACAGCAACCTTGCCCTCCCATTCCAGCTAGTTGATTCTGCACAACCAAAACAAAGTATCTCAATAAAAATGAGAATTTCTCCTCTTGTGTTTGTTAATACAAAAAATATATATACATATGCATGATGTATATCTAGTAATGAATACAAATAGACTACTTTATTCTCAATAAATAAAGTGAAAATAAATTTACACTACAATTTTCCATTATTGCTGCTCATAGTATGTGGGAGAAAACATTATAAAAAACAAAATAAACTAATAATAAAAGAAAAAATAGGGGAGGGAAAATGAACTTTCACAAGCAAAAAATAAGCAAATAAAATTTCATTCACAAAAATAATCGAAATATGAAGAGAATATTATAGTATGTTATTCAAAACAAAGATCATAATGCAAAGATCATGTTCAATGTTCACAAAGGTTCTTAGGAGATTAAAATCTCAGACAATTTGTGAGAGCAACACAAAATTCATTTTTTGTCAGCTCCATTTTTCCCATTCTAAAATATTAACAAATATATTATGGACTATCAGAAATAGAATCATGCTTACCTTGTTGAAATGGTGGAGATTTTGAAACAAGATAATCATGCCATCTCTAATTTAAGGACCATTACTACTAACTTAAAAATGGACTAGATACACTTGTTGAAGAATTAAGCCCTAGATTGCTCACACCAAGGGAAAAAAAAATTCATAACAGTTATGAATCATGCATAGAAGTTGTGTAACATTTGCACATGCAAAGCATGAATAGTGAGTGATGAGGAATTTGAAACGATAGTAGATATCCTAGAAGAAATTTTCCTAAATTAACTTTTATGATAGCTGAAATTTTGGCAACTACTCCTTTCAAAAACCTGTTATACAAATTGGATCATCTATTTTTCTGGGTTCTCATGATATTCATCTCAGTGATAGGAGGGGAGAAAGAAAAAAAGATGCAAAAAGAGAGGATAGAAACTAAAGAATTATTATCTTTCTTTTGATGCACCTAGTAGTCTAAATGCATTTTCAGTTCTTCAAAAGTATGCTCAGTGGCATGACCTCTTCTTCTGACAATCAGTATTTCATTTTCTCAAGCTTATTTTTGTTGGTCTTCAAATTATGCTTTCTAGGGTGTGGGTGAAAATGAAAATGGATTTGATTGAATAACATTAACCAGTGCTTAAATATTAATTCAGAAAGTTTTTTTTTGCATACAATCCAAGATAGCATAATCAATAATATGGAAGCTGAAAGGATGGTATAGGAAAGGTAGAGTACAATCCCAAACTCCCAATAAATTTAGTAAAGATATACAATGGGTTGTGGCAACTGAACCCAATGTTATTTCCAACAAATAGATAAATAAATTTAAAATATATAAAAGAGCATACCTAGGGAAGTTTTTATGAGGGTTTCTGGGGACAAACCCACTGTAAATGAGTGTGAATTGAACCTTGTCACAGTCAGAGGGTTACATATGTAATGCACTCAAAACTGCTTTCCTCACCATTTTTTCCCTACTTTGCTCGCCGCTCCTCCAAACTCTTCCTCATTGGTATTGACCTTTCACTTCTCCAATTTGGTGAGTTGCAGCCTGAAAATAAGGTTTTGATGAGGGTTTTAGAGTATATTTAGTAAAATGAAAATACAACCAAGATTGTAATAATGAGCACATTTGGGTTTTAACATTACAACATCCTTTACGAGGAGAAAAAAATTAAAATACAGCCAAGATTGTAATAATGAGCACATTTGGGTCACAATCTGTGTCTTTGGGCTTGTACTCGTTTAGGTGCTCTATTTTGTAAAAATGTTGAGAAGAGGAAAGGGCGGGAAGGGATTGGGAAAGGGAGGAGAAAAGAGGCACAGGAAGGTTCTCCGGGATAACATTTAGGGCATCACAAAGCCAGCCATCAGGCGTCTTGCTAGGAGGGGAGGCGTCAAGTGTATCAGTGGTCTCATCTATGAAGAGACAAGGGGCATCTTGAAGACCTTCATTGATAATGTCATCAAGGAAGCAGTTACCTACACTAAGCATGCATGTCGCAAGACTGTCACTACTATGGATGTTGTGTATGCGCTCAAGCAACAAGGCAAGACTCTTTATGGTTTCGGTGGTTAGGTTTCCTTTTCAAGCTTTCAAAGGGTTTTTTGGCAACGGTGTTTTGAGATACCACTTACTTACAGATGCTTTTGTTAAATCTCTATAATTATTTTTCATGCAAGTTGAGAAATGGGTATAATCATTGTTCTAAATTGATTGGGGAATAGTGCCAAAGATAATTAATCTATATGGTATTCCTAGTTTCATTCAGAAAAAAAAATAAAAAAAAATGAGCACATTTGGGTTTAAACATTATGGCATCCTTTACCAGCAGACATTACGGAGAAGGCGAGAGAGAGCCCCCGCCGCTGGTTTCAACTCCAAACTCGCGGATCGGGTAGGCACGTCATGAATGCCTTCCTCCCTTCCTTTACCTCTGCATGGTTCCTTCCCTCGTTCTCTCATCCGGTGATGTCCTACCTAATCCTCGTTGGTATTGAGCTTTCACTTCTCCAATTTGAGCCTGCATGTATTTTAGGGTTTGATAGTATGTTTATTAAAATGAAAAATAGGGTTAAAATTTACCGCTTTATTTGCCCGATTTTTTTGGATTTCAAATTGAAATTCAAAATAAATAAATAAAATATATAATCTCCGACTTTTGCATAATATTATTAAATATATTATAATATTATATTAAATATATTATAATATTATATTAAATATATTATAATATTATATTATTATATAATAATATAATATTATTATATAATAATATTATTATATTATATAATAATATAATAATATAATATAATAATATAATATAATATTATAATATAATAATAATATAATATATATTATAATATAATATATAATATTATATTATAATATTATATATTATATATATAATATTATAATATTATATAATATAACATTATATTATATTATAATATTGTATTATTATAATAAATACATTATAATATTATAATAATACAATATTATAATATAATATAATGTTATATTATATAATAATATATATTATATTATATTATATTATATTATAATACAACCCACTTTTTCAATTAGAAATATATTTTTTAATTATCCACTTTAATATCATATTGTCTAATTTTTATTTGTGTGACTAATTATTTAGTTGTGTTTTTTACCCCAAAATCAAATTAGTCACTTATGATAATCGAATTAGTCATAGTTAAAAACATTAATGATTCATTAACATAATGAGTAATAAAAGTTAAAGAAGTTAAATGTTAATTTTTTTTATAAAATATGTGAAGGCTCTAAGACTGCATGAAGAGGCAATGCCTTCTATGCAATAGGTATTTTTGGTGCACCAAGCAACCTAGGCGGCCAAATCGCCCACTGAGGTAGGGGTCCCATGAGGGGGGCTTAAGCTCTATGGATTATGATCAAATTTGAAATAAAAAAGAATAGAGGAGTAATAGTCATTTATTTAGTCATTTTTATTTGTCTGACCAATTATTTAGTTGTGATTTTACCCGATGACCAAATTAGTCACTTATGATGACCAAATTAGTCATTTATTTGCCAAATTCTACTAGTGCTAGTCACATGACTAAAAGTTTTAGTCACGTAGTAATTTATTTGCCAAATTCTACTAGTGTTGGAAGTGATGGATGCTAATAGAATGTTTGAGAATGCCCAGAAGATTGCTCAATTGAATGCTTAGAGGATGAAATGAAGGAATGAAGAGTGTTTTTAAGGTGGGATGAGAAAAATGGCCATATTCGGGTCGGTTGGTCGAACAGGGGCGTTACAAATCGACCCCAATGGGAAGTGTAATGCCTCTACCAGCTCTAGATGTAGGAATCCGTCAGGGACGTAAGCGCGCCACACAGACGTCTGCGCATCGCGCGGGCGTCCCCGAAAGTTATTCTTTTGCTAACAGTAGAAACAAATGTCAAGTGGAATGAAGGCAATGGGTTGATGTGGAATTTTTCCTTTGAATTTGGTTTTCTAAGGTGAGGAAGTGTAAAAGGGGAATTTGCGTGAGGGGTACAAATTTGCTCTTATATAGAGTTGAATATGCCAATCATGGCCAACTTCATTGACTATTTTCTTAAGGATTTTCAATATTATTTTGTTAGAAGCCTTAGCTTGTTCATTGCCCTATGGGTAATATGGAGTGGAAAAACAATTTTGGATATGGAATTGATTGCAAAGGCTACAAAAATCTTGGTTTTTGAATGGCTTTCCAATGTCTGTGACAATGGCAAGGGGAACACCATATTGGAACATAGTGTAGTTGAGGATAAACTTAGCTAACTTTTTTCCAGTGATGTAGGTTAATGGAATGGATTCTATCCACTTTGTAAAATACTTAGCGGAAGTGATAATAAATTTATGAATGTTTGATAAGGTGGGATGGAATTTTCCTATGATTGTGAGTCCCCATTGTGAGAAGGGCCAAGGAGTAGTTATCAATTGCAACTATTGTGTTGGTGCATGAATCAAATCTTTTTGTTGTTAACATTGAAGGCATTTATTAGCAAATTATTGTGCATCTTGGTCCATGGTCAACCATTAGTATATTTTTCACAATAGCTTCTTGGAAAGTGTAGGACCACTAGAATGTGCCCCATATACACCCTCGTGAAACTCATGCAAGGGAATTATAGCTTCTTTTGAGCTAAGACATATAAGGAGTGTACCATCAAGACTTCTTCTATATAATGTATCACTTCTTCTATATAATGTATCACCAAGGAAAAGGAAATGGTATGAACAACAAATGAATGTTTCCTTTTGTTTGTTGGTTGGGTTGGGTGGAAGGAACTTTGTTTTGTAGGTAAGCATAAATTTTGTGATACCATGAGGAATCAGGACCAACAATTTCACACACGAATTATAAATATGGTATATTGAATGTTGGAATTGAAAATTTCTCAACCATAAATTCACAATGCTAACTATTATGAGGCATGTCTAAGGGAGATCCAACAATAGCCATAACATTGACAGCTTTGTTGTTCAATCTGGGTATTTGTTCAAAATAAATATTAGAGAAGTATTGAGTTATCAATCATTCTCTTGTAAGGTAACAACTTGTCATCTTTTTTTTGGTATTGACTTGTTTTATGAACAATTGTGAATCTCTATAGACTTGAAGTTCTTTTATGTGTCATTGAACAACCATTTTAAGTATTGTTATCAATATTTCATATTCGGTAATATTTTTGGTACATGGAAATGCTAGCTAATATGCCTTGTGGATACAATATCCTTGAGGAGTGATAAAGAGGAATCTTTCTCTTGAACCATGTTAGGTGTAGGATTCATAAAAGTATAATTTTAACTATTTTGTTAGAGTGTTGTTGAAGATTGCTCCATCTGATAAATCAGAAAAAGTGGATAATTGTCATATATGGGTTCTTCTTCTAGTAGGTCAGCAATAACATGTCCTTTGATGTTCTTGTGGTCCACAAATTTAATGATAAACTTGCTCAATATCATGACCCGTTTAGCCACTTGACCTATGAGTGTAGCTTTAGATAGGAGATATTTTATTGGATCAACCTTTGAGATGATATTTGTTTGATGATTGAGCATTTAGTGTCAGAGCTTCTATGATGCAAAGATGAACACTAAACATGCTCATTCTATTTATGTGTAATTAAGCTCATATCCTACCAATATTATGCTGATGTAATATATTTTTTTCTTTTCCGACATCATCATATTATGCAAGAAGAGCTCCTAGTGTTGTTGTTGTGGTAGAAATACATAATATCAAAGGTTTTATTTGGATCAATGGCATCAACATTGGTGGTGAAGCAAGATATTTTTCAATTACTAGAAGGATTGTTGACATTTCTCATCTCATTAAATGTGACATTGTTGTGTAGGAGATTAGAGAATGGATAGAACTTATTTGATAGTTGGGCAATGAATCATTGAAGGTTTCCCTGGAGACAACACAACTACTTAAAATTAGTTGGTAGAGGAATTTGAATTATTACTTTCACTTTTGTTGGGTCAAATTTAATACCTTTATGGGAGAAACTGTATCCCAATAATTTTATTGAAGTCACACCAAAGACACATTTCTTAGGATTTAGCCTCACTTGGTACTTTTCTAGTATGTCAAATATTTTCTCAAGAACATCCAATTGGCATTCTCTTGTGATTAATTTTTTTAGTAGGTCATCTACATAGTGCTCCATAATTTTGTGAAATAGATGATGGATTATTATTGTCATTTATCTTTTATAGGTTGCTCCAACATTCTTTAGACCAAAGGGCATTATGTTCTAGTAATATATTCCCCAAGGACATGTGAAAGTTGTGTTGATATGTGGGTGATGTGGATCTGGTTATACCCTTAAAACATCTATTAAAGAAAGTGCTTCATGTCTAACTATTAGGTTCATAATAATTTTTATGTTAAATAATGAAAAATTATCTTTTGGACAAGCCTTGTTCAAATCTCAAAAATTAGTGCATATATAGATGCTCCTAGTAACTTTAGAAGCAATTACAATATTAGGTATCCATTCTAGATAGTCAATAGGCCAGATGAATTTGGCATCTAACATTATCTAAAGCTCAACTTTGACCAATAGTGCAATCTAAGTATGCATCTTATGAAGTTTCTCTTTCATTGGTTTAAAATATGGAAAAGTTGTCAAGTGGTGGATGACCAAAGAGGTATATATTCCAAGCATGTCTACATAAGATGAAGAAAATTTGATGTTTCATCTTTCAATGAATGTTGTGAAATCCTTCTCTTAATGTGTTAATGATGTGGTGAAAAATTTATCTTAGGATTCTTTTGATTCTTCAACCAATACTATGGATCTCTCTTGATACACAAAAATAGTAGGAATGCAAATAATCCATCCTTAGGCACTTCAAAGATGTTTTCACCTTTGAGTACATCCTTTCTTTTTATTTTTTCTTGTTTTGGTAGTGCCACATTGTGGTTTTCACTAGGGGATCATTTTATTATTTTTATTTTATCACTTTTGTATTGAAGGATTTTATTCTCTCCCTAAAGTATGATTTCATATCAAGCTCTATATAAAATCCAAATCTATAATCTCTAAATGGTATATTTTCTCAAAGGCCCATAAGTTCTAAGTAACTTCATCAGTTTTAAATGTATCCAAAACTAGAGGTCCTTATTGGTCCCAATCAATCAATTGGGGATAAATGAGTGGGAAGTCATTTTTTGTGAGGTGGATGTGAATGATATGGATCATAAAGTGTAAATGGATATATCTTGGAATAGATAGGTGATATAAATGAAAGATTTGAAAATGGTACCATCTATTAATGATATCAAATTTCCACAATCCATGATAATTATTATGAAATGGTTTCTGGATTCAATTGTGTATAATTTTTTGCATCAACATTTTGGATCACATCCTGATGATGAATCACAGAGTGTGATAAAAAATGTTGATGTAAAAAATTATATAGAGTCGAATCTAGAAACCATTTCATAATAATGGTACTAACAATTTTCAACTGCAAGAAAAGTTTTGGCTACCTTCTAAACCTGATGCACTAAAGGTATAGAGACAGTTTCTAATAGCCAAGACCTTGATACATTTGTTCTCTTTTAGAACTATGGGCTCCTTTGTTCCTTGTTCATAGATTCCAAGGTTGGATTGACCTTTGTATCCCATGTTCTTGATTATGTGAAGGCCCTTGGTATATTTTTCAATCAGTAATGTAGCTTGTTCTTCATCTTCATTCTATAACAATTTGGAAATATCCACTTCAACGACTTCTTTATTTATTTCTCCCCAACTTAAGAATATTGTGAGTTCATATTTCATAATTGTAGATTTAATTTGGATTTTTTGGGGCTTTCCATATGATCTAGGTGAAGACAGAAGTTTTCCTGCATAGAAGGAACCTTTCATGTCATATTCTTCACATACTTTGTCAGGTACTTGGACCTTGATCTCAAGACTGGAATGTGTGTAGTGGATAATGAAGATAGGGTGGATGGATCGGTATCAAATGATGAGGATGAGGCAATGTAATTATTGGGTACTTGGTGAGCTTTATGGTATTATTCCTCTACATTTATGTAATATTGGAAAGGGAAAGGATCTCCATAAATGGTTCCCTTAGTATCATTGTAGGGAAATTTTAAGCATTGGTGGTAGGTGGATAGTATGGCCTCTATGGCATGTATCCATGGGTGGCCTAGGAGAATGCTATATAGGAGATCAAGGTCCAAGACTTGATATGTAGCCTCTGTTATGGTAGGAACAAATTTAATAAGTAACTTGATTATTCCTTCATATTCATGTTTAGCATCATCATATGCTTATGTTGTGATATTTTTCTATGCATCCATGACACCATCAAAATATCCCCACTATTTTATCAAGTTGAGGGTACAAATATTTAAGCCTAATCCATCATCTATCAAGACTCTTTTGATTTTGTGTTTATGAATGAAGAATTCTAGGTATAAAGCTTGATTATGGTATGTGGTGGATGGAAGATATTTTTGGTGAATACAAGATGATAGGGTGAAGTGATATGCCCCATCATGGCCAAGAATTGCTCATTATCTATGTTAGTGGGTACATATGACTCTTGAAGTGTCATATCAAGGATCATGTTATGTGTGAGAGATGTACAAAGGAGTTTTGTGATGGAGATTTGAGTTGGTGTATTTCATAGGTGCTCTAAGATATTGTATTTAGATGAAGGATGAAGTGTTGGTTGGGATCCTTGGAGAGTAACTTTATCACGACATGTGATAACTACACATTCAAGAGTTTTATTTGTTATGGTTATGGTGGAAATTTGGTTATTGGTTTCTTTAATATGACCCAAAACAAAATCATATGAATAGTTGATATTGCTATAATTTTTCCATTATCAAATTTATTTTTCTTTCCATGTTCAAGGATTGGATCCTTGTAAATGACAATATTGTTATTGGATGAGTTCTTAGGATGGTATTCAATAGTGATGTATCCTCGGTCAATAGTATCTTGAACGAGAACTTTTAGTTTCATATAATCAAGTGTCGTATGACCTTTAAATCTATGGTATTCACAATATTGATTATCTTTGTATGACGAGGATTTAAATTGTGGTTCATCATATTATTTGAGTTCTAACAACTTTTTTTTTGGGTGAAAATTTTTATTCAAGAGAAATCTAATGAATATAATGAGTACCAAATGACCATAGTCATCAAGATATACACTAGATCCAAGTCCCAAGGAGAATACATGTAAAGGGACCCAGGATACAACCCAACCTACAAACACCACAACCAAGGAAGAAACCATTCAACCTTGACACGAAGCTAAACATTTTGATCCTCATGGAAAGATTGAAGAAAAGTTTGAATTTTATTCTAATCTAATTGACCCCAGTCCAAAACATTCCATGCCCCCTTCCTTTAGAGGCCCATTTAGTTAGACAATCTATAACTTTGTTCCATTCCCTAGGGATATGGATAAAAGAGATAGTATCAAAGTTTGAAGAAAGATGGAGAATTTGTTTTGCTACTAGAACCAATCTCCATGAAGAATCCTAAAAATCTCTCTTATTAAGTAGAGAGACCAAAATCATGGAATTTATTTCACAAATCACCTTCCTCCAACCCAACTCACAAGATTTACCCAAATCCTTAAGAATAGCCCAAGCTTCTATCTAATTATTAGAGTGCACCCCCATATAAATGGAAAAGAAATATTGAATAGATCCCCTACTATCACAACCAACTCCCCCGATCCCAACAGTGCCTGGGTTTTGTCGAGCAGAGCCATCAATGTTAATTTTGAAGAAATCATTAGGACTCCAATTACCCAACCAACTCACCTTCTTGGATGATTTTTGCTTGCTTCCCCAACGAGCCTAAGAAGTGATGAGAAGAGAAAGCTCAAGGAGAGTAGTAGTATACACTTATGATGAATTCAAAGACTCCCCTAGGTTGAACTTAGACTCAATAGTTTCTTTAATCATACTCTTAACCTTATACCAAACCCATGGAGCCACCCGCCAAAACTCTTGGAAGATACATTGATTTCTCTCCAACCAGATCTACCAAATAATACGGGAAGGCCCCAACTCCCAAGCTAGTAGGTCAGAAAGGAAACAAAATCTAGAAGAGGGCCCAAGTTCTCCCATAACTCATGTAGAGATGATGCATGCATAAAAGGTCTCCTCTAAATCTTACATCAAAGCCTTCAAATTTCCATAGAAAAATAACACTAAAATAAAAGATGATTAGTACTTTCTTCACTACACCCACATAAGAAATAGAGCAACAAGCCACAAAAACCTCTTTTCCTAATATTTTCCTAGGTGAGGCATTTGTTTTGACTCAACAACCATAGTAACATATTCCACTTAGGCCATCCAAAATTATTCCATATATGTTTTCACCATGGGCATACTCTCAAGTTACCATACTAAGACTCCAATACAACATACCCCTAATCCATCGAGTAAATATATTTAGAATCATGGACCAAAGCAAGTAAATCCCTATCCTTTGAGGAACAAGGTCACATGGGAGGAATAGAGGCTAAATTATTATTTTCCTCCTGAGACCCACCTCTAGGCCAGATTTTTTTGAATTTTGCCACTAATAAACCAAAGAGCTCCCCAAAGAAGAAGTAAATTTAAATGTAACCATACAGGACCACCCAACGTCCAAAAAAATTTCACTCAAGGGTCAAAGCTGGGGAAAATAAGAAAGAACAAGTGGGTGACTATCCCAAGAGTCAGTCCAAAAGATAGCGTTCTCACCTTTATGTATAATCTAGAAGAAATTATCCTTAACAAGAGAAAATCCCCTTTTAATAGTGCTCCAAATCATAGATCCTTCACTAGTCAACTCCATTCGTGGAATTCCCTTATTGAAAACTCCTCCTAAATATTTATAATTAAGAATGCAAACCCAGGGCTACTCGAGAAATTTTGCACCACCTCCAATATAGTTTTGCAGCTAGAGCTTGATTGTTCAACTCTGATTGCCTAAGACAAAGACCATTGTACTCCTTTGGTTTGTACACCTAGTACCAACTCACCAAACTCCATTTTTGATTGTTGACATTCCTTGTCCACAAAATTTTTCTAACAAGGGAATCAAGCTCCTTGAGGAAGATCTTAGGGGCAAAGAGCACCATGAACATGTACAAAGGGAGAGCTTGTAAGAGAGAGGATAAAAGAATTAACCTGCTAGCAAAGGATAATCATCTGAAGGTCTAGTGGTTAACTTTTGACCAAAATTTTTCTAGGATATTCTACCAATGACTCTTCTTCAAGGTACCAACACATAGGGTGATACCCAAATAATCTATAGGAAGTTTGTGAATCTAAAAGTGAAGAATGTTAGAAATTTTGTTCTCGATCAAAATAAGAGTATTGAAGAAGATACTAGAATTGTCCTCATCAATCTATTGACCAGACACAACCAAGTATATAACCAAAGCTTCCTTGGAGTTAACCACCTCATCAATTCTAGCTAGACCCATAAGAGTAGTGTCATCATCAAACTAGAGATGAGATTGAGAATCCAAACCCCTTACCAACTCTAACCATGAATGGGGCCCATTTCCTTATGTTTCTTTAACAACCTACCAAGACCCTCATTCTTTAAGATAAATAGGTAAGGGGATAGTTAGTCTCCTTTCCCGAGTCTCTAAGAAGTGGAAAATGTAGGTGAGGGGGAATCATTAACCAAAAATAGAGAAAGAGGAAGATGTCACACAACTCATCACCTAGGAGACCCACTTTGAATGGGATCCAAAATCCAATAACAAATGTTGGAGGAAGGACCACCTAACCCTCTCATAGGCTTTAGAAATATCCAAAAAATGAGCATAACATTCTCCTTGGAAGATGACATGAAATAGATAGCCTCGAATGCCACCACTATACCATCAACAATCTAATGCCCCTTGTTCTAGGGAAATCAAGGGACCCAACCAAATATTTAGTCTTTTAACAATTATCTTAGTGATAATATTGAAGGTCACATTACATAATGCAATAGGACAAAAATAATCTAAGGAATTGATACCCTATTTTTAGGAATTAAAGTAAGAAAGGTGGAATTTATAGCCTTGAGCATCTCCTTGTAAGTTTGAGATTCTTGAACAACTTCCAAAAAATATGATTTGAGGGTATCTCAAAACTCTTGAAATAACTCTATGGTAAAACTATCAGGTCCAGGGGCCTTACCTTTCTTCATCTGAAACATAATATTTTCAAGCTCCTCCAAAGAGATAAGTACAAGAAGGGATTTATTCATCTCGTCTGAGACCACTGAAGGATACAATCCAAGACAATATTTTCCTTAGTTAGAGCATGTGGATCATTATCTATGAAAAGAGAAGAGTAAAACCTAACCACCTCCTCAATAATAGCTTAAAATGAATTTAACTATTCTCCTTGAGCCGATATAGTAGAGGCAATAATATTCCCACTTCTATGCTCCTTTATCATATTAAGAAAAAAATGGTATTTTTATTCCCTTCCTAAATCCAATCAATACAATATTTTTGTTTCCAAAAAATATCCTCCCATAGCTCCCATTCAACAAGTTCCTTGGAACATCTAGTTTCTTCCTAAAGAAAATCCACTATCATTCCCTCTTCCTTATTTTTGAATGTGATACTATTGAGATGGTATTGCACTTGTTTCTTCATAAGAAATAGGTTACCAAAAGTAGTTCTATTCCATTTCTTGAGCTTGTATTTTACACATTTGAGTCTATTGAAACAGGAGAACATTGCAATTCCAAATGCAATCTTCCCTTCATACCACCACTTCTCCACTAGCTAGTGCAAATTAGGAACATGAAGCCATATAAGCTAAAATTTAAAAGGAGGCTATTTAGACAAAGAGAATTGTTTGTTACCAAAATTTGCACCCGATTTTGAACTACACAAGTTTCAGCAATTTTGGTAAAACATTGGATTCACTTCTATGTGGGACACTTGAAATGAAGTGAAACCTTCGGGTTCTAGGCCGGTTCCTAATTGGTAATATCACCTAAACTATAGACTTGATGGGAAAAGGGTAAGAATATGGCTGTATAAAACAGAAAATACTGAAAATATGAAATGGAAAGGGTGATACACCAAATTGATAAGAGCTATGGGATACTTCGAATTTCACTTGAATATTGATGATGAACATGAGATTACACATCGAGTTTCTGTAAGTTATGCATAATTTTTTCACAAACAGGTTTGATTTACAGACATTTTCAAGAAGGAAAGTAATTTCCACAAATTAAAATTCATGTGCAATTCTGTAAACACAGTTTGTAACTTGTATAATGCTACTTTTGCAAAGGAAGGCATGCAAACAAGAGATAAAGTTATAAGGAAATAGAAGAAATTCACAAAATAACTTGATCATTAACCTGAAAATGCACAACACTTTGCAAGAACAAGAAGGTAATTTGAATCATCAATAGTGACCAAGGTAAACTCTGTATATTATGCTCCAAATGAGTTACAAAACCTGCAAAAATATGACAAGGGACTCTCAAAGTCACAAAGTCTCTATCTGCATATCCAGAACTGACTCAAAAATGAGTTACAAGATGGCTAAGTAGCCAAACTGCTAAGTTGCTCCACCAAATAAGGTTCTAGAAACCTCATTTTCGTAAGCACCCATAAAGCCAAAAATTTAGGACCTGAATCTTCACCAAAATGACTCTCCATGGTTGAAAAAGTCAAGTTGATCCTATCAAACCATAAAGGTCCCTAAATACGCTCAAAATGTCTCCAAACTGACTTCAAATAACCTTATTTTACTCCCAATGTTGGGTAACTAAAAATAACTTCCCAAGATGCTCTCCTTGTGTCTCAAAACTAAAAAAAAGTTTGTCTATGTTTGCAAACAAACTCCAATTCTTCCAAAGCATAACTTTATCTTCCTCTATACGTTGAAAGCTTCTATTATTTTTTTGCATTTAAAAGAAATACTTAGGCCAAAATGATTTATAAAATATCATTAGGCTTAGTATTTTTACAATAAAAAAATTTATGCAAAAAAGAAGAAATTAAATAAAGTCTTCAAAAGACTTAAGACAACATAGAAGAAAATAATAAGTCAAAGACTTATTTTCTACGGGCTTTGGAAGTTCATTGCCTAAACAAAATTGAAAGGCATAAAAATATGAAAAGGCATAAAATGCCTTAAGTGTTATTGGCCTCCACTTAGGGTAAAAACCCTAAAGCAAAAAAAAGGCAAATGAAATTGTTTTTGAAACTTCACAAAGAAGCTACCTCTGTCGCCATAGGGTTTTCTGGAACTCTGCTTTTCTTAAGCTGATTTGAATGCATTTTAATAAAAAAGGAGAAAGCTCAGGTAAGCTGTTTCATTTTTTGCAGAAAAACTTGAGCTCTTCATGTGCACAGTTGCATATACCTTTTCTTTTTCTTTTTTACTTATTTGATTTTCTGTGTAAATCTTCCTGGTCTGGCCACCAACAAAAGATTTTAAAAGCTTTCTGGAGGTAAAAACGGACTTACAGAGGCTGTTCTTCATTCATATTGTAAATCAACAACAACTTCTACATGTTGGGTAAGCTTTCTGGGTGGATGGCTTGTTCTTTTACTCATTTTCTTCATGACTGTATCCTTCCAAATGTGTAGTCTTTGCTCCACTTGTAAATAGCCATAGCTAGGCCCCTTTTCGTTCTTCTTTGTAGCTTCTTGAGTCATTCATGGCTGAGAGTTTGGTTGTTTACAAACAAAATGCACTATGGACTATTGACTGTATATTACTCTGTCAGTCATAACTTATTTTTTAAATTGTCACAATATTCTATCCACAACTGACACTTCACTATCTCTCCTTGTTGATTCTCCTTTCTTCATAGACACTAAATACTCTTTGTAATGTGAGGCAAAAATGGATGAAATTCAAACCTTATTATAGCTCAGCCATCCATGACTACATCTATGATGTACCTGTTACATTGTTGTCCTTTAGTTGACAGTTCTCCATTCATTGATCATAGCTCTTCTTTTGTATAAAACTGTGCTTTCATGTAAAGACTATGACAGTCCCTAAGCTTTTTCTTGACTGTTATAAAAAATTGCTACACATAAATGAAATGTTGTTTTAAAATGCTATCTACAGGTATTATCGCATTTCCTTTACCATTTATTTTCATTTGATAATTAGAAACTCCACTAATATGCAAACCTTGAACTCTCTCCATTATCTTGCTCTATGATTGCATGGTTACACATACAATATCACTGATGATACCATGATATAAAAAAATCCTCCCCATTTCTTGCCCTTAGGACATGAACATAAATCATATTGGTATTCATTTGCCATAATGTGCATTACTCTTGGGATGGCAAATATAATACACTTCTTTAATGAACTGGTGATACCGTGATTTATGTCGTTGAAACTTTGTTGCTTCTCTTTGTTATAATATTACCATGTGATTATTGACATTCATTTTGAAGGACAATATGATGTCTCCTTTCATCTAGATGATTCTCTAAAACTGAATGTCTTCATGGCATTATGCATCACTGGATTCATGTGGCTATGTTGTACTTTATATCTGATCATGAATTCAAACTGTATCAAGTAATAATTCCTGATTAGATGATTCTTATGCAATTTATCCTTCTTGCATCTATTAAATACATATGAAATGTTTTTGAAAAATAATTATGAGCTGGGCTCAACCCTTGTGGGAGCCACATTTATCTCCACTCATATTTGATTTAAATTAATTTCACCTGTTGCTGCACATGAAACAAACAAGTTAGAAAGAATGACTGTCTTTTGTGTATACGCTGACCAAATGGTTTTCCTAGACACCTAAGGCATTCATTAATCTTTGATGCACATGGAGATAAGTTAATACATGCATAGGTGGATGACATAAACGATCGTGTATGGTTATGACCTTTCATTGCTTAGAGTACAAGTCTAAAACATTGCTTGACCACTGCAGGAACATGAGCACATGAAAACTAGGAAGGACAAGCAACAAGGACAACAATGAAGTGAGACAAACATCAACCAGTCATTCAGGCAATGACTGGTCATCCCTCTTACATGCTCATTTATTTTCCTTTATTTATTCATGTATTGATTTATCTTTATTATCAAGGAAAAGTCAGTCTCGCGGCTTGCTGTGTGAGACACATGTATCTTATCACATTCAATAAAGATTACATTTTTCAGAAATATGTTAATCTTTCTCTATTACATGCATGTGTATGAATGTAATGGTCCATAGTTGTAATCTTTTCAGATTTTCATTTATACATTTGAATGTAATGAAGGAGGTTAATAAAATGTACCTTATCTTCCTCAGTTTAAAACAAATTCTACCCTTTTGAACCAATGAGTGAAAAATGGGTAACAAGAACAAAGATGAAGAGAACTTGATTGACCAATGTTACGAACCTTTCCACCCTAGGATTTAAAAGGAAGAAGTCTAGTTATTACCAAGAAAAAAATCAAAACTAAGAAACCTATCAAGTCTCTTAGAAATAAACCCCTCCCCACACCTTCTTTATGCCAGGTGAAAGTTCCATTATTGGGCTTCACATCCACCAACTTAAGAAACAAGATATTTCCACTCATCAAGGAAGAAGAAGGCACCAAACTACTAACTCCCTCTGATTTTCCCCCCAAATTGCAAATAGAATTAAAGCCTCCTACCAAATCTAAGGGAAAGAAGGAGAAAGAGAATAAATATATCTAATATGAGACCAGAGCATAGTCTTACCCAAAAAATCATTAGGTACATAAACATTGGTAAGAATAATAATCATGCTTGAACCAAAGCAAGAGACCAATAGAAAAAGTGAGTTCCTACTATCCATCCACTAGAGAGACATGATTTGACAAGGGTCCCATAGAAAAAGCAACACCTCTAGTTGATCCTTGGGAACCGACACACTAGAATAAACCCCTCCAAATTCTGGATGAAGTACTCATCATATCCTCTACTAGAGTTGATGAAAAGGCGCAAGACAATTGAGAGGGGGGGTGAATCAGTTGTCACAAATTACAATCAAAAATCTCAAAAAAATCTCAACTCCACATCCACTTTAATATGTTATTAAGGATGAACATGAAATGCAAATAACAAAAAGCAATATCAACACAAGAAACACCAGATTTATGTGGAAAACCCAATAAGGGAAAAACCACGGTGAGGATTAACTCACAATATAAAGTAATTCCAAAACTGATTAAAAAGAGGATCACTGCCAAAGGGATCACTACCCAAGAAGGAATCACTATCTGGATACAAGGCTCACTTCCAAGAGATAAGACTCACTATCCAGAAGGGAGGCTCACTTCCTACATATACAAAAGATAACAAAAAAATCCACAACAACAAATTACACAAATCCGCAGCCTTGATCAGAAGATTGCAGAAACCCTCAACTCACTACTTTTAGGAATCTAACACATTAAAGTACTGCTACCTCAATTCACTTTTGCAAACTCTTGCTTCTCACACTTGTGGCATGTCTGATACATCAATCCATAACATCTTGACTTGTATTTATACCATCTTCAACCTTAGAAACTTTCTCCAAGGTCAGCTACACACACTTCATTTTACAAATTCAAATTAGGTTAGCAACTCAACATTCCCATGGTGGAAGAGAATGAGAGCAGACCAAACCAACACTTAACCAAGACCCAAAATAACATCTCAAATCAATCACATGCTTCCTAAATTGATACTTATCCTTCGCATGACATGTAGACACCAGGTCGGCCAAACCTAATGAAAACAAAAAATGAACTCTGAATTACACACTTCTGCAACAAGAAGATAACATGCAAACTACATAACATGCTTCACCATACACTGTAACACATCTTGGATACCATTAGATTCATCCGCATCAGCTGCAACAATCCTCATACTCAAAACACTTCCCATTAGTCCATCCAGACTGCACAAACACACACAGGAACTCTAAAAATCATCTTCCAGAGCACCAAACCATGAACACCTTTGATAGAACACAAATAACATCAATAGAATCCTTCTACTAGATCCACAAGACCAGAAACAAACCAGCAGAGGGCTGCGGAGCAAAAACATTTCTCCTAGTCCACAGACAACCAACTCTACCAAACTAGTTCACACACCGATGAACACAACTTTCATACTTCATCAAACCAAAAGCTACAATCCAGGATATCACCCAATGATTCCCATAAACAACACTTCTAATCTGCACAAGCATAGGATCAAAATAGAAGAAATGCGGAGCACAAACCAGAGCTCATTATGAACACACACAATTTTGACCTCACTATTTCTCAAAAGCACTTGGAAACTCATCATGTCAACACACCTGCACAACCATAAAGATAGCTCCATGTACTCACAACATCTCTACAATATCTCAACTATACATGCACAACCTACAATCACTTGATTCCTTTTTCTACAACAACCTGTATTGTGTTGACATCAATGAAAACATTAATGACAACACCACCATACTCATTCATACTTGCAACAATCTTCCCTTTTATCATTGATGGAAACACATGATGTGAAAAAACATAAAAAATAACATCCATTCAATTCCTGCACTTCTTTATTTTTTATGATTAGACAACCTACACAACTTTTCTTATAGTCTCTTTTCCTTGCAACATTCTCTCTCCTTTTTCTTTCACTATTTTTCACATGACTTTCTCTCCCCCTTTGAAATCAATGGTAAAGAACAAAGGGTTTGCATAATTCTCCAGTCATATGTAGCTCTGACCACTACCCCTTAAGAGTGCACCCACACATCTCATATCACAACAATGATACTTCCTACTCCCCCTGCGGAGTAGACCCTAATCATTAGTCCAGATAAATGAAGAATCTATAGATCCAATGGAATAATGCACCTCCATGTGTACCTAGTTCAAATAAGGAGGGGTAGCAACCCCACAACTTCTCCCTGAGATACTCAAAAGTATCCTTCGAAAGAGCCTTAGTAAATATATCAACAATTTGATCCTTTGTAGGCACATATTCCAATCTGACCTCATTCTCCAATACCTTCTCTCTTAAGAAATGATATCTAATAGATATATTCTTTGTCCTTGAATGCATTACTAGATTCTTTGAAATGTTTATAACACTTGTATTATCACAGAAGATGGGGATAGGCTCATCACATATCACTCATATATCCTTCAAAGTTTGCTTCATCCATAACACTTGTGTGCAACAAGATGCTATTGGAATATACTCAACCTCTGCAGTAGATAAAGAAATTGAATCCTATTTCTTGCTTAGCCATGAAACCAATCTTCCTCCAAGAAGGAATGCACCACCACTTGTACTCTTATGATCATCTACACAACCAACCCAATATGCATCAGTGTAAGCACTTAAAGTGAAATCAGTATCCTTAGGATACCACAAGCCATAATCTAGAGTGCCTTTTAGATATTTGAATATCCTCTTAACAACTATAACATGTGCTTCCTTAGGTTCTACTTGAAATCTAGCAACCAAACATACTAGATGCATGATATCTAGTCTAGTAGCAGTAAGATATAAAAGTCCACCAATCATAGATTTGTACATGCTCTGATCAACTTTAGGAGATTTATCATTCTTACTCAGTTTGCATCTAGTCACCATAGGGGTACAAACCAGTTTGGAGTCATCCATTCCAAACTTCTTTAGCAATTTTTTGACATACTTTGATTGTGAAATGAATATGCCCTTATCAGTTTGATTCACTTGAAGTCCAACGAAGAAATTCAACTCACCAATCATAGACATTTCAAACTCTTTTTGCATCTCCTCTGCAAACCTTTTGCACATACCTTCATTCCCTCCAAAGATGATATCATCAACATACACAACCACTATTAGCATTTTGTTTCCTTCAACCTTGAAATAGAGATTACTGTCTGTGGAGCCTTTATTGAACTTTTATTGTGTCAAATATCTGTCCAACGTTGCATACCATGCTCTAGGAGCCTGTTTAATTCCATACAATTCCTTTTTCAACTTACAGACCATGTCCAGTGTGGAAAATGATTTTGGCACCCAAGTTCTTTCTTGCACTTCTAGGGTTTTCCACCTAAAAGGAGAAAGAGATGGGCCAAAATGGGAAATGTCTACACTCAAAGTTAATGTAAATGAGATGTATTAAGTCTAATTAAGATGCTCTAATTTCCAGATCTGAAAATGAAAAGAACTAATGATGCAAAACCTAAGAAATGCAACTTGTTTGAAAACACAATGTGATATGCAGAATGCCTAAAAATGCAAGTAAATGATGAAATAATAGAATAGAATGAAAGAGGTGCACTTGGAATATGAAACTTGATGCTAGGAGATTTTGGAATCCTAAAAATTTGACTGAAATTGTTGACTGGGACACTTACGCTAGGCTAGGTGACTTAGTCCTAGTTTCGGGAAACTTTGCCGGAACATGAATCTGCCAAATGGGTGTCAAAAAATGTCAAAATCACAAGCCTGGAAGTGGGACTAATCCACCAGTAGTGGCGAGTTAGTCCTCCTACAAATATTGAGAATTTCGGGACAAAATCTTGTAGCCACAAGTTTGCACTTGCTTTCTTGATAGGTGTCCGCACTTGATTATGCAGAAAACAAGGTAAAAAGTCTATCCAAGCTTGAATTAGGGTTGTGATGACTTGATTGAATTTGAAGATAACTTGACCACTTTTCAACACCAATTTTCTTGACAAATTTGCATACAAATTCTGCAAACACACATGCAAAAGGGGAAAAAATGGTTAAGGGTTAGAGTATAGGGGTTTGCCTTGGTCAAACCCCACTTTGGTATTCAAACCCTATGAAATGATATAAAATGAAAGGAGAATGATAAAAAAACATGCAATGTCATAAACTTACCAAACCTTTGATGTGGAAATATGAAGATATGCAATGAAGTGCTCCAATGGATGGCTTGATAATGCTTGATTGCTTGATTGCTTGAGAAAGATTAAGTTAATTGCTTAAGTGAATGCTTGAATTCTTGATGAACTAGGAGATGTAAAATGAGAAGAAAAACCCTTATTTATACATGATTTTACTAAAATTTCCCAAAAATAACACATCACAGGCCAACCTCAAGGGTTAGAGGACAAAATCCTGCCAAAAAATTGAAATTATTTTGAGTTTTGTGTCAAAAAGGACTAAGTCGCCCCTACTGGCGACTTAGTCCCACTTAAGAAAATTAAGTGGGTGTTGGGAATTACGGGGCATTAAATGTTATCCAACGGGAATATCCTCAAAAACACACTTAAAAATAGTCGAAAAGTGTATTAAAGGGTCATTTATACATGAGAAAGGGTTCAATTAGTGGAGACAAGTCTAAAAAAGTGTGAAAGTGAGCTACAACACTTTACAACACTTTGAAATAAGACTTGGTAAGTAATAAAAAGGTTATTTTTATATGAATTATGATGAAAGGGTCCTAGAAAAGTGTGAAAGGGGGTCACAACACTTTTACAAGATGTCCTAGAAGTCTTAATGATTCACAAGGGTCCAAGACCTAATGTGAATGTGTTGACCACATTAAAACATTAGACCTAGGAAAAATCAAGCCAAAGTCCATAAGAGAGACTCAAGTGAGAATAAAAATGTCAACTATACATTTTTTGGCGACACATTAAGCCCCCACTTTAGTGAGAGGATGAACTTGCTTCAAACTCTCACTAAAGTAGCTCAACATGCACATTGTGAGGGATCTTAATGCACACACATTGGTAAGATGAAATATCAATCAAGAGGGATGATCAAGCCCCCAGGATTGAGATCTCATGAGAAACCAAGCATAAGTTCAAAGGAGCACACAAGAAGGTGATGAAAAATAATGAAAGCTTTGATCATATTTCCAACTCATTGTAGATTAGATCTAGGTTGTTTGTTTTGAACAAGAAAACATGTACTCACTCTGGGGTGACGATACTTATGGTTGTCTGTCGGGTGAGAAATTCCAAGTATACTCACTCTAGGGCCACAAAACTTCCAGTTTTCCACTGGGTGAGAAGGCCCAAAAGGTGAGGAACATACACTCGGTTGGTATGCACTCACACAAGCAGGTGGCTATGGGGAAAAGTCATGCCGCTGAATGGGCTTTCCCACTCAACCATATTAAATTTATGCCTCCTGATAACTTTAATAAGGTGCCACGAAGACAATGTTTGTTTGTGCTTCATGAGACAAGCAAAGCTTTGTATGCTTAGAACTCATGAACAAATGCGGTGGTACAATAGACATGCAAGTTGTGTTATGCAAGGTGGCCATATGAATGTAAAATGTAAAATGAAAAATAAATGTTCAAATGAGTCTTGTTAAGATCATGAAAGGTCTATCACTTAGGGAACATTGTGTCTAATGTCTCCAATAGAGGACCAATCAAAGAATAGAATATTCACAACTTAGGGGATGCAGCGCATCATATTAGGCCACTAAGAAGAATGTAATATGCTAAGATAGATCACACTTATGAAGGACATCACACCCAATGTCTTCCACAAAGTGACAAACACATCGTATGAAGTAACAAGGCTGCCCTAAGAACCAAGAAAAAGAAAAATACAAAAATGAATAATGCCAATGTATGCCCCCACTTTAAAGGAATTGTTACACATTGTTTTGTGAGCAATTACTTTAAAGTAGCAAAGAAAGATGCAAAAATAAATAAGACATGATATCCAACTTGGAAAGCCCCTATGCCAAGTCATACATTTTTGAGTAAGGCTACATCATGTAAGTGAACAAGAAAAAAAAAGAAGAAGGGGAGTTGCCCCCCATAAAGGAAGACACCAAACACATAAGGGATCTATGGATTTGGAGTTAGTATGTTCGTTGCTGCAATGTTTTGTAAAGAGCTCAAAACTGTCATCATTCCCCAAAACACATAAAACTGGAAGAATGACACAAAGAGAGTGAAAACAAAAGAAAAGAAAATCTATTTTGGGTCAACATGGAAGAGACATTGCGGTCTCAACCCTTTGCATCGCCCCCAAAAGGAAAACACAAAACAAAGGTGAAAAAGGCAATGTACGACATATAAAAGAAGAGAGGTACAAATAGAAGAAGTGCACAAAGAGAGAGAGAGATAACATCAAACGTACGTTACAGGGGAACATGATACACACATAGAATCACAAACGAAAGAACAATTAAAAAGAAAAATGCAAGAGGCTAGCAAGGCGAATGCAATTCAACCATCTAACAGGTCATCTGCCTCCCAATCATGTTCAGTGTATTGCGAGGGCGGTTGACTATCCAATGGAGGAATTGTAAGGAAACTATGCAGCCATAGAATGACAATTTCCACATAACCCAAATCTGAAAAACATGCAAGTAAAATACTCAACATCAACATGCAAGAGAATAGACAACATACCCATCAAAGATGACACAAGATATACCCTGGGAAAACCCTCAAGAGGGAAAAACCCAGCCTCCAAAAGCATCCACACTCCATGTATTATTCAGCAATGAAAACCCATTACAATACATCTGCAGAGACTCCATGAACACTTCTGAAGCACAAGCTATCCATGCATTCCATGTGACCAAGCATGAATCCACACATCCCATGCCATGCTTCAAACCCTCACACATGCACAAGCTCAACCTTGACCAACTTTTGATCCAACCTTTATCCAACCCTAAACAACTACCCATGTGGTTGCTTTTATAGAAACAAGCTCCCACAAAACCACCAAGTGGTATTACATAAACCATGTGCCCAAAAATACTACATCATGTGACCCCACATTTAATATTGGGTACTTTATTATTTTATTATTATTCCCCAATATTAAATAATTACATTTTACAATTATGTCCCAATGTTACATACAACAAAGTGGCCCCAACATTATAACTCCTTGTGATGCACGTTCACCTAGAAACCCCTAGGTGCACCACACAAATAATAAATAAATAAAACATTACAAACATTATGCAAGGTGTACAACACCTAATTCTAACAGGAATTGCAAGTGTCGAACTAGGAGAAGTACTAGGTTCTTCACTTGGTGTAAGATATTTATCATTTAAGCTCATAGAAGATGAAAATAAAGAATTTATATTGTTATGCACCTCTTCATCTATTTTAGAAATTTCCTCATCATCATCATCATCCAGATTAATGACGATGGGGGGACGAATGGTAATTTCCAATGAAGGATGTATCAAGAGTGGCGGTTGTTGTATCAGATCATTTTTTTGGATGGTTGTAACCTAGCATCTTGTGACGGTTCAGGAGGAGGGTGGTCAAATATTTCTTTTGTCAAAGGTGGAGGTTGATTTTCTTTGTTTGCTTATGTTTGTAATTGATGAGCAAGTAGACGATGATGATGCCTATGCTCTCTAGAACAATAATTTCGTTTGATTCTATTTTGGAGTTGTTGAGGTGTAAGAGTAGGTTGAACCACCATAGGCTCCTTTTCTTCCCAAGGAGGAGGAACAGAAGGAACCAAAGGAGATGGGTCAATCACTTTCTCTTTTTCTTTATATACTTATTTTATGCAAGGAGGCATGACGGGGTTGGTTTCATTATCTCATGGATATTTAGAGGAACAAGAGGCAGTGTTTAGTGTTGGTTGCTCATGAGGTTGCATTGTTTTTCAGGTTCAGATTCGGGTTGAAGCATTTTCTTATCAAGGATTGGGATAACGGAAGCGAATGAGGATTGGTTATGAAGGGATAATTCAACAATATTCTTTGCTTTAAACTTTTGATAGGAAATGAAAAAGAAATCCTTGTGAGGTGTGATGGGCTCCATGGGTTCTAGCCAAAAGGATTCTAAGGAAAAATTTCCTTTAGAAGACAAAGGGTGAAAGCCACTATGGTGGATGGTGAATATGTCATTGTCATGCAAAAAATTTAAACATTTGTGTATTATTGAAGGAACAAATTTCATGAGTGAAGCCATGGGTAGTGTAACCGCAGAAAAAACTGATCCGATTGTGGAATGATAGAGAATGTAACATCCACTGTCTTAGGTCCTATTTGTAACTACAGAATGATCGATCCAATCATAGGGCATGCAAAACCATTATATGTTTTTATCCATGCTCTTGGTTGATCATAGTTATCTTGATAAAGTTCATGTAAAACCAAAAATTCCTCCATGATCACATTCTCGCCACAGGCGGGATCTATGAGTATCCCATTAGTGGGCTTATCATAAATATGTCTAGCTATGTAGAGAGGACCGTCAAGAAGATTTGGAAGAACATATTTAGAAGTGAAAGTAATATCAATATTTTTCTTAGGTTGGCCCTTACGAGGGATAACGTCTATCGCTCCTACCATTTCATCCATAGGATTAATAAAGGATGTATCAGGATGTTCAAACTCTTTAGTAATAATCATCACATCATTATTTTGAGTTTCACTAGCATTAATGAATCACACATTATGTTTAGGAATGGGATTGGTAAAAATTTGCAAATTTTGATTAGGTGGGGCAACAGATGTATTGCCTTTTGCAGCAACATTGGAAACATATAGACGACCAAAATCAATGAGGTCTTGTACTATGTGTTTAAGACGCTTACATTGTTTTGTGTCATGTCCATTTTGTTTATGATAATGGCAACAGGCGTTCTATTGAAAGGTGGGAGGCAAAGGTTTGCTTGTATCTAATGGTTTAACAGGAAGAAAAGAAATCATTTTTTTCTATATAAGTTGGGTCATGGTGTTATGAAGGGTGTCTGGTAATGGTGTGAACTATTGTTTTGGATATCCATAACTGTAAGGTATTCCAACTTTAACAGTGGCTACTTGGTTGTTGAGAGGCTGAGGTGGTTGTTGAGTAGGAGGGTTGAAGTGTAAAAACCCTTTGTTTCGTTTGTGAAATGGTTGCGAGTTGTTTGAAGTGCTAGGTTTGGATTTCTCAGCTCAGTTAGAAGTGGATTTTGCATCACGACTAGTAACCAAGTTGTGCATAAATGTATAAAAGAAGGGAATTTCATCATGGTCAACTTATCCTGAATGTGAGTTTGCAAGTTTTCGATAAACATTTTTGGAGATGTGAATCAAGAATCTTGACATCTACTTGAGCATACAAGGACTGATAACGTGAAATGAAATCAATGACTTTTTCATCCGCATTTTGTTTACAACACATTAAATCAAGCATTGTATTTTTGGGAGTCATATGGACTTGGAAATGACTTATAAAGGCATCAACAAGTTCATTGAATGATCGAATTGAATGATTGGGTATGTTTGAAAACCACTCCAAAGCAATGTCCTTTAAAGTCCTAAGAAACAGTTTAGCTAACAGTTTATCGTCAAGGAAAAAATCACTACATAAGGCTATATAAGCATTGACACAATTAGTAGGATCTCCTTTACCTCCATACTTCTCAAACCTAGGCATCTCAATTCCTTGTGGCATCGGGGTTCTTAAAATTTCCAATGATAATGGGCTACTACGAACATAGTAGGTGGGTGGTGCGGCTTGGTTTTGGTTTATGGTAGATATTTGTTGTTGCATGGAAGAAACAGTTTGGAAGAGTTGTGTAATGAGAGGATCGGTGTAAGTGGGATGAGGTGGAAGAGATAATGGTGATGGAGTGTATGTAGTGTTGGGATAAGTGAAGGGGACACTAGTAGGGGTGAAGGTGGTGGAGGATGGAACATTCAATGCCACAAAAGAACTAGGAATGCTAGTTGGAATAGCGAAAGAAGGAGTCACCTGACTAACTTGTTGCATGGTTGTTGTCACTTGAGGAGTGGTATAGGTGGGTATGGATGCTATAGTTGAAGGAGAAGGAATGTGAGATCCTCCTTGGCTAACCATAATGTTTGCTGGTTGAGTTGTGCTAGAGGTGGAGGAAGCATGTTTTTTGTATATCTCAACAATTTATTTCATAAAATCTAAGCCCTCATCACTTTCAAGCATTCGATGGATATTTTCTATAGCAAGGATGGAAGTGGTTGAAATGTTTTCAAGACATAAGTTTTGTTGCAAATGTGCTAGATCCTCATGAATGTTGATGACTTTATCTTGCAGAATAGAACTAGTTTGTGTGTCAACATGCATCAGATGTGAAGGTAAAGGTGTACTAGTGGTAGTATCCATGCCTAATGCACCATTTTCCATACCAGGAGTAGGAGCTCGAGACAACCCAAGGTCCACAATGAGTGTGTTATCGCAGGAGGCCATGAGTCTAGAACTTCTCACTAAAGTATTATCAATAGGGCACCAAACACTCATACAAATACCACAAGAGACGAGGTGGATGCAAATACAATGCAATCTAGGTCTAAGACAATGAAAATAATAGAAATTTTGTAAACTAAAACAAAAATGCAATACCAGTGAACAAAAGTACAAAAAATACCTAGAAATTACCAGAAAATTCAGTGCAAAAAATGCAAGAGGACTAAGTCACCCAATGTGGCAATTTAGTCCCACTGATGATTTTTTTAGAATTTTTGAATGCAATTTTATGGTTTTCAGATGCACAAATGCAGGGACAGTATGAAATGCAAAAATTTTAGTGTTTTTCAATGCAAAGAATGATGCAAAAATGCAAACTATTGAAGCTTTTCAATAATGCAATTTTGAAAACCCTAAGATGCAATTTAAACAATGCAATACCTAATGCAATGCAAGTGAAACTTAGGATGCACTTAAAATCAGAAGTAAAAATGTTCAAAAGTCAGGTTCACCAAAATGTGGACAATAATTTGGCACACAAGTTCTTTCTTGCACTTGTAGGGTTTTCCACCTAAAAGGAGAAAGAGATGGGCCAAAATGGGCAATGTCTACACTCTAAGTTAATGTAAATGAGATGTATTAAGTCTAATTAAGATGCTCTAATGTCCTGATCTAAAAATGAAATGAACTAATGATGCAAAACATAAGAAATGCAACTTGTTTGAAAACACAATGTGATATGCAGAAATGCCTAAAAATGCAAGTAAATGATGAAATAATGGAAAAAAATGAAAGAGGTGCACCTGAAATCTGAAACTTGATGCTGGGAGATTTTGGAATCCTAAAAATTTGACTGAAATTGTTGACTGGGACACTTACGCTAGGCTGGGTGACTTAGTCCCAGTTTTGGGAAACTTTGTAAGAACAGGAATCTTCCAAATGGGTGTCAAAAAATGGAAAAATCACTTTTTAGGCCTGGAAGCGGGAGTAATCCGCTAGTAGTGGTGACTTAGTCCTCCTGCAAATCTTAGGAATTTTGGGATAGAATCTTGTAGCCACAGGTTTGCACTTGCTTTCTTGACAGGTGTCCACACTTGATTCTGTAGAAAATGAGGTAAAAAGTCTCTCCAAGCTTGAATTAGGGTTGTGATGACTTGATTGACTTTGAAGATAACTTGACCACTTTTCAACACCAATTTTCTTGACAAATCTGCATACAAATTTTGCAAACACACATGCAAAAGGGGGAAAAATGGTTAAGGGTTAGAGTATAGGGGTTTGCCTTGGTCAAACCCCACTTTGGTAATCAAACCCTATGAAATGAAATGAAATGAAAGGAGAATGATAAACAAACAACATGCAATGTCATAAACTTACCAAACCCTTGATGTGGAAATCTAAAGATATGCAATGAAGTGCTCCAATGGATGGCTTAATAATGCTTAATTGCTTGATTTCTTGAGAAAGATTAAGTTAATTGCTTAAGTGAATGCTTGAATGCTTGATGAACTAGGAGATGTAAAATGAGGAGAAAAACCCTTATTTATACACGATTTTACTAAAATTTCCCAAAAATAACACATCACAGGCTAACCTCAAGGGTTAGAGGACAAAATCCCGCCAGAAATTTGAAATTATTTTGAGTTTTGTGTCAAAAAGGACTAAGTCACCCCTACTGGTGACTTAGTCCCACTTAAGAAAATTAAGTGGGTGTTGGGAATTACGGGGCATTAAATGTTATCCAATGGGAATATCCTAAAAAACACACTTAAAAATAGATGAAAAGTGTATTAAAGGGCCATTTATACATGAGAAAGGGTTCAATTAGTGAAAACAAGTCTAGAAAAGTGTAAAAGTGAGTTACAACACTTTACAACACTTTGAAATAAGACTTGGTAAGTAATAAAAAGGTGATTTTTAGATGAATTATGATGAAAGGGTCCTAAAAAAGTGTGAAAATGGGTCACAACACTTCACAACACTTTTACAAGATGTCCTAGAAGTCTTAATGATTCATAAGGGTCCAAGACCTAATGTGAACATGTTGACCACATTACAACATTAGACCTAGGAAAAATCAAGCCAAAGTCTGTAAGAGAGACTCAAGTGAGCGTAAAAATGTCAACTATACATTTTTTGGTGACACATCCGGTTTATTTGATAACTAAAATCCCTCCAGTTGTTCCATGTACACTTCTTCTCCAGTTCTCCATTTAGGAATGTAGACTTAACATCCATCTAATATACCTTGAAATATTTGTGAGCAAAAAATGCTAAGAACATCCGAACAACCTCCATTCTTGGTACCAGGGAAAATGTCTCCTCAAAGTCTATTCCTTCAACCTGTGGATAACCTTTGCATACAAATATTGCTTTGTTTCTTACAAATTCACCATTCTCATTCAGCTTATTCTCGAACACCCACTTTGTAACAATTACATTCTTGTTTACCGGTCTAGGAACCAATTTCCATGTCTAATTTTTCTCTATTTGTTGTAATTATTCTTTCATTTCTCTAACCCAATTTTCATCTTTGCACACTTCACATACTGATTTAGGTTCTATCTTGGAAAGTAAACACAAATTACCTCAACTACTACTAGTATGCTTCTTTTCTTTACGCTTTCACTTTTATCTCCAATTATCTATTCTTCGGGATGATTTCTCTGTACATATTTTGGAGTCTTAGAAGCAAGTTCCAAAGCTTCTTCTTCTTCTTCTTCAATATGTTCTTCTTCCTCATTCTCCTCTTGTACTTGTTCATAGATAGGATCATCCAGTTCAACTTCACTTATTTCAACTGATTTGTGCATGTCTTCATCAACTTTCACATTTGTACTCTCAACAATCTTTCTAAATCTTTTATTGAAGCATCTATAAGCTTTGCTATTAGTTGAGTGTCTAGGGAAAATACCTTCATCATATCTAGCATCAAAATTTCCAAGGTTCTCATCATCTCTTTTGATGTAGCATTTGCTTCCAAATACCTTAAAGTTCTTGACAGTAGGAATTTTGCTAGCCCACAACTCATAAAGGGGTCTTTGTGCTGTTACCTCTAATCTGAACTCTGTTAAGAATATAAACAACAGTGTGGATTGCCTCTCTCCAGTATACGTCAAGTACATTTTCCACTTTCATCATTGTCCTTGCAACCTCTTGTACAATTTGGTTTTTCCTCTCAACAACTCCATTCTACTGAGGAGTTCTAGGAGCAAAAAAATGTCTCTTTATACCATGCTCTTCAAAAAATGTATTAAACTCATTGGAGGTGAATTTTGCACCTCTGTCAGACCTTAAACATTTTATTTTCAGGTTCACTTCATTCTCTACCATACCCTTGAACACTTTGAATCTATCCAAATTTTGAGCTTTTTCTCTAAGAAAAGTAACCCATGTCATTCTTGAATAATCATCAATTAAGAGCATAAAATACCTATCACCATTAAGAATTCTTGTTCTTGTGGGACCACAAAGGTCTGAATGAACCAATTCTAGCATTTCGGTAGATGATTTCTCTTTTCCTTTAAAACCGCATCTTGTTTGTTTTCCCAACTGTCAGCTTCTGCAAATAGTATTGGTAGGCTTTGTGATTTTAGGAAAATCTCGGACAACTTCTTTTGTACAAATCCTGATCATATTGTCAAAGTTTACATGTCCCATCCTCCGGTACCATAACCAACATTCATTAGCTTGAGATACAAGACACTAACCATCAACACCCTTAAGCTGATAAACATTTCCATATGTTCTTCCTGCAACCACCACAGTTCTAGACCCTTTTTTGATCTCACAAGTGTTATCTTGAAACACAAGCTTGAATCCTTTGCTACACATTTTTCCAACACTCAAAAGATTATGCCTTAATACCTTAACATAATAGACATCATCAGTACTATGTTTTCCATCAAAACTAATTGTTCCTTTTCCAACAATCTTTGCACTAGAATCATCTCCAAACATGACTAATCCACCATCATACTTTTCAAGTTTAGTAAACTTACTTTTATCTCCAGTGATGTGGTTTGAGCAACCATTGTCAATCACCCAATAGTCTTCATCTTGTCGAGCATGAAAGGCAGTAACCAGAGTACCTTCCATCTCTTCCTTCTTGTTTTCCAAACCACTTTCCCTTGCACATCTTTCAGAGTTAGTAGATACTGATTTATTCTCTAAGGCTAGAAACAAGCATTCATCATCATTACCCTCAAAATCAGATTCATCATAAAAAATTCCAGCATCTTCTCTAACATAGTACAATTTCTTGAACTTCTTGTCCTTTTTGTCTTTACTGTCTATGTTCTTGTGGACAACTCTATTTGGACATCTTGAAGCATAGTGACCAATATTTCCACAACTGAAACATTTAAAAGGTAACATACCTTTGTACTTACCGATACCTTTCTTCAACTTCCTTGTAAAATTTGCTTCCAACTCATCTGAACCATCACTAGTCAGATCATCTTCTTTCTTTGTAGCTTTGAAGGATGATTTTGTTTTCTCCTTTTCTTTTCCAAATTTCCTCATCTAAAATGCAACCAAGGTTCCAAATAGTTGTTCTTTAGTAAACTTCTTAGGATCATACACTTCCCCAATGACTGAGACCTTATCACTGTAACTCTCCAATAAGGTCATTAGAATCTTCTCTATTATATAGATTCATCTGCTAGAGTACCCCCTTGATTCTTAACTTCATTTGTTGCAATATCAACTCTCTGAAAATAGCTTGCAATGTCTTCACCTTCTTCCATTTTCAATTTCTCATATCTGCACTTAGCTATTAGCTTCCTTAATAATTTCACTCTATCATTTCCTTCATAGAGATCTTCCAACTTTTTCTAAACTTCATAAGAAGTGCCTAAAGAAACAACTTTTTCTAGCTCAGGCTTAGATAAAGCACTATAGATTGCATACCTTGCTTTTTAATTTTCTTCATAGGTAGAAATCTCATCTGCAAAAGAAGGACCACTTGTAGGCTCAACATATTTGTTTCAACAACTTTCCAAGTCTCGTAACCAAGAGAGATTAGGTAATCTCTCATCTGCACTTTCCATAGATTGCAATAAGATCCATCAAACATAGGGATTATCAATTTGTGTTCCATCGGATCTACCTCAAGCAGTTAATCTCTTCTGCGAGGAACCAAAGCTCTAATACCAATTGTTGAAAATGTGCAAGACAACTGAGAGGGGGGGCGAATCAGCTGTCATAAATTAAAATCACAAATCTCAAAAACTTATCAAATCCACATCCACTTTAATCTGTTATTAAGTATGAACATGAAATACAAATAACAGAAGGCAATATCAACACAAGAAACACTGGATTTACGTGGAAAACCCAAAAAGGGAAAAGCCATAGTGAGGATTAACTCACAATATAAAGTAATTCCAAAACTGATTACAAAGAGGCTCATTGCCAAAGGGCTCACTACCAAAGGACTCACTATCTAGATACAAGGCTCACTGCCAGATAGGACTCAGTGTCTAGAAGGGAGGCTCACTACCTACAGATACAAAAGATAACAGAAAAATCCACCATGAAAAATTACACACATCCACAGCCTTGATCAAAAGATTGTAGAAACCCTTAGCTCACTACTTTCAGGAATCTAACACATTAAATTATTGTTGCCTCATTTCACTTTCACACACTCTTGCTTCTCACACTTGTGGCATGTCTGATACATCAATCCATAACATCTCGACTTGTATTTATACCATCTTCAACCTTAGAAACTTTCTCCAAGGTTGGCTACACACACTTCATTTTACAAATTCAAATTAGGTCGACAACTCAACATTCCCTCAATGGAAGAGAATGAGAGTAGACCAAACCAACACTTAACCAAGACCCAAAACAACGTCTCAGATCAATCACACACTTCCTCAATTGATACTTATCCTTCACATGACATGTATACACTAGTTTGTCCAAACCCAATGAAAACACAAATGAACTTTGAAGTACACGCTTTCGCAATAGGAAGATAGCATGTAGACCACATAACAATATTCACCATACATTGGAACACATCTTGGATACCATCAGATTCATCTGCATTAGCTGCAACAATCCTCATACTCAGAACACTTCCCATCAATCCATCCAGACTGCACAGACACACATAGGAACCCTGAAACTCATCTTCCAAAGCACCAAACCATGAAAAGATTTGATAGAACACAAATAACATCAATACAAGCCTTCTACTAGATCCACAAGACCATAAACAAACCAATGGAGGATTGCGAAGTAGAAACATTTCTCCTAGTCCATAGACAACCAACTCTGCCAAAATAGTTCACACACCGGTGAACACAACTTTCATACTTCATCAAACCAGAAGCTACAATCCAAGATATATCACCCAATGATTCCCATAAACAACACTTGAGATCTGCACAAGCATAGGATCAACACAAAAGAAATGCAGAGCACAAACCGGAGCTCATTCTTAACACACACAATTTTGATTTCAATAATTCTCAAAAGCACTTGGCAACTCATCATGTCAACACACTTGCAACACCATAAAGATAGCTCCATGTACTCACAACATCTCTACAGTATCTCAACTATACATGCACAACTTGTAATCACTTGATTCCTTTTTCTACAACAACCTATACTGTGTTGACATCAATGACAACTTTAATGACAACATCGCCATACTCATTCATACTTGCAACAAAAGTTTAGTTTCTTGAATAAATAAAATATCAAGTTTGTGATCATGAATCAAATCCTAAGTAGCCCTTTTTCTAGGGATGCTACCCAAAACCCTAACATTCAAGGATATCACAATCATTTATGAGAGGAATCAAAGTGAGTTTTCATTGTCTTAACAACACCAGATTCCACCAAAGACTCTCCCATAATATTCATCTTCTTTAGGTCATTTTTCCTCCCCATGTTAGCCATTTTATCAATGATCCCTTTCTTTAAGCTCTTCTAGTAGATTCCAAGGAGGGGTGATGCTTTCCTCTTCTTGTCATCCTTAATCCCAGAATCTAACCCCAAATTGATCATCACCTCAATATCTATGTGCTCTCAAGGAAGGTCACCCAAGGGGTTAGAAACCAATCTACCTTTGGATCCCCCACAATCTCCTAATCATTAGGCCTAGGCTCTATGGAAAGTGAAGAAGGAGCAACTATTTCCTTTGAGTCCTCGAGTGTGTCCTTCCTTCGAATAGGAACTTGAAGACTATGACTAATTGAGTCTATGTCTTGAAAAACTTGAGTCCCAAAAGTATGATCATGTTCAATTATGTCTAATTCCTCAATATTTTCAAGAGCATCAAACCTATTACCAAAATCCCCCCTAAGCATGATTTATTTTGACAAGTTAATGCATTTTCCTTTAATTGAGCTTTCATGGGTATAAACCCATTTGAATTAGGTTCCTCATTTTGAACCAGGGTTTACCTTTTGCTTTAGAATTTGTTGCATATATCCCAAATAGAGGTTGTTGGATTTTAGCTCCCAACTTAGGAAATTCCTTTGCAATTGTCCATACTCATGACATGAATGATAGTGGAATGGAAGGGCTTCATAATCTACTTGTTGGATCCAACACATGCTCCCTAATATGATTTTCAAGGGAATCCAACAAGGGGTTATTTAAATTAATTTTCACATAAAGATGAGAAAAAGAGGTTACCCTATTTTCAAAAGTTTGTCAAGATGGACCTAGTGACTTCCCCAACACAACAACAATGCAATGCAAGATGTCCTTTTTGTAGAAATCCATTGGAAGCTGAGACAACTAAATCCAAACAAGAATTGTTGACGAAAGCTCTTCTATAGGATCAAACCCTAGATGCCATGGTTTGATAAAATCCCTTCTTGGTTATAAAAATATGGGCCACCTTGAAAGACCATATTCCAATCTACTAGTTGGGAAAAAGCCACAAAAATAGTCATTTTCTCCCAAGATGATTTTCATATCCCTTTCTAGATTCTAGTTATTATGGGCCCATGCATCCATAAAAGGTAGAGAGATGCAAACTCTCATGAATTTACAAATTATTGTGTGCTTTGATAAATACATTACATTATCAGCCATGACATTCAGATTAATTAGCACCACTAGGTTATCTTTGCTTCTTTCCAAGCACCTATTGGGTTTTAAGCATATCCCCTAAAATTGATTATTCTTGGATTCCTCTATCACATGTAAGAGGAAATTAACCACATCTTCATGTCTAGATGATGAAAAATCCTCATCGACAATAACCTCCTTAAACAAAATTGAATGAGGGTCCCCTAGACCCCCAAAAGGTAACCTTCGGTGGCCTGTACACTACAAAACCTCGAGTTCTAAAAAATTAATAATATTAGATTGGACCAATTTTTTAAAGGAAGATTCAATTGGCTCCCCTAAAGGAGTGCATTTTCATCTTGGGTTGTTCTGTCTAGGCGATCCTCTTGGAAGAGTCACATTTTGGTTGTTTGGTTTCACGTTTGATGATGATTGTATGTTTTGAACAAATTTTGGGTCTACTACACCATCATTGACAATATTTTTGTTTTTATCCCATAGGGGATGTCATTAAAATGTGAATTATTGTCTTTGCTTTCCTTGTAGATTTTAACAAGACCCTTAGCAATGTGATATTTTTAATGATCCACTTTTTAAATATTTTTTAGAATGTGTTAGTGCATTGCACTTGTAAGTGAAAGCTCATTTCTTGATTTATATTTTGAAAAATATTGTCACGAGTTCTTTTTTAAGAATAGGCCATGGGAATGTTCTTGCTATATTCCTCCATTGTTTTAGGATGTTAGTGAATGATTCTCCATTTTATTGTTGTGTGTTACATAGGTCGGCCATGGAGATTTCATGTTTAATGTTACATGAGAAATGACTAATAATTTTTTCTACCAACTCATGAGAGGTTTTATCCTATAAGGTAAATGAGAGAACCATTCAATTTATTGACATCCTAAACTTTGAGGAATAAGGTGCATTAAGTATGCGTCATTGTAAGAAACCTCTACGAAAGCTATTTAAAATTCCCATGTATGTTCATATGAATCGCCTTTTCCCTTATACTTGTTGAATTTGGGAATTTTAGAATTATGAGGAAAAGGTATCATAGGGATTGATCTATCAAATGGATGAGAACATATGTCTTCAAGCGTGTAATTTTTCTTTGTGTCCAAGTTCAATGTTAGCTATTTTCTTCTACAAGCTTTGTCTTTTTTTTTTTCCAAGTCATTTGTGGGTGTGATGGTGGACATGTTGGTAGGAGGTTGAATGGTGAAATTTGAGAGAATAGATGATTGATGTTGTTGGATGTTGGGTGAAATGTATGAAGTATTGTGATTTTGGGGGATATATGTGTTTGTAGGTATTGTGAATATGGAATATTGTGAATTATTTAGAATGTATGTGTTTGTGGAAGATTGTGAATTATTTGGGATGTATGAGTTTGTAGGTATGTTTAATGTGGAATTTTGAGAGGTATATGGGATGTTTGTACTTGTAGGTATGTTGAATGTGGAAGATTGAGAGGTATATGGGATGTTTGTGTTTGTAGGTATGTTGAATGTGAAATATTGAGAGGTATGTGGGATGTTTATGTTTGTAGGTATGATGAATGTGGAAGATTGAGAGTTATTTGGAATGTATTTGTTTGTAGGTATGGTGAATGTGGAAGATTGAGAGTTGTTTGTAGGTATGGTGAGTGGGGAATATTGAGAATTATATGATATATATGAACAAATTTTATTGTTGGGAATTGATGTAGTCATATTACTAGATGGGGTGGGTCATTGATAGAGTGGATTGACATATTATTTAGCATATTTTATTGAGTGGGTGTCAATTGAAGGTATGGAAGGTTGGCTTGAAGAAAATGGGATGAAAATTCAGGTTATGGAGATGTTGATTAATTGTAGTATGAGGATGTTTGTGATTGGTATATTGGATGAATTTGTTCCCTTTAAGGTATGTGATGAAGCAACGGTTGTAGGGAATTGTTCCCTAAGTATGCCAATATAAAAATTAGAAGGTAACTTGGCACCTTTTTGATCTAGCATAAGAAAATACCTATTAAGATATAAAACAAAAATAATACCAATAGCTTTCATTATGTCAGTTTTGTTGTATTTATTATGATTTTACTGGTGATAACTCGTATACATGTTGTGTGTTTTCTTATAAATTAGGGATAACCCCTCAAGAAGATGGTTGTGGTATTTGGTAAGCATTTGGGGTGAATATATGGGGAGGCATGCCAAACTCATATTGATTATCACCCATGGTTGTTGTTATATTTGACTTATATTGGTTAGATTCCATGAGTTTCTTATGTTGAGACCTTATGATAGGCATACATTATTCAAGACCTTGGTAAATTATGTGTGAGATGAAAGTGGATGATTGGTATGGATGTGGGGTTATGGAAGTTTTAAGGAAATGATTGGAATTGGACAAAGATATGGTGATTTAGATATTTTTTTTATGTTTTTGCTTGATAGAGCATGATATTGGATAAAATCACAATAAACCAAATTTAATCTATATCTTCTAGTGATGATAATTGCTAGGATATGGATGGTTTTAATTCAACTAGATTTTTGAGTCCAAGGAAAAGGATAAGGAGTGGATTTTACCAACTTAAGAGTAGAAAAAAATCCTGAGCTAGTTTATCCACTAATTACATGGACTAACTCAACTCTCTACTTGAAATAGGTGATTTTCCAAGGAAAAAGGTAAGCTAGAGAGAAAAGATAGAAGATCTAGATTAGACTCTAACTATTTTGGTTGTTGGGTACAAGATTTAGGAATATGTTGAAAATATTATTGTCCAAGTCTAGGATAATGGTTCTAAGGCCCTAAAAATATGAGATGAGATGTTTGGATGAATGGGTTTTACTCAAAATTTTGTTGATGGGTTAATATGCTAGACTTATCTTGGATGTTTCAAGTTTTGTTCTAGCTCTACCTGGTCAAAAGTCTAAAGGTCTTATTTTTATAATATTTTGGAAATTTAAGGGTTCGTAAAATGTTAAAGTATTAATTAGATGTGCAACAAGACAACTCAAAAGCATATTATAGTGACATAAAAGTGTAACATTGTTAGAGAGGTGCCTAGGATAGTAGGTTAAAATTGCCATAGAATTTATCAAAGGTAAAACTTAGAAGCATAACTCTATCAAACAAATGTATAGGAGGATAGGTCAAAAGTGCCACAAAATAAATCATAAGCACAAATATATTTCTCAAAATCATAGGTATATGACTTAGAAGCACAACTTTATCAGGAATATGTGCAATATGATAGGTCAAAGGCGCAACAAAATAAATCAAAAGTGTAGGTATATTACTCAAAAGTGCAACTCTATGTGTCAAAGGTGTATTTTTGAAAATGGATGATTTTTTAGACAATTAGTTTTTAGAAAGATATAAAGAAACAAACAAGATGGTTGATGAATTTTCAAGGTGTGAAGGCTAAATAGATTTTACTAGTTTTTCAAAAGAATACACTCCAATCACATAAGCAACCCTAGAATTATTCAAGTAGGTAAGTCTTTATAGTATATACCCACACAATAAAATACCTCAAGGAGTTGATAGGTAGGGATCCAATGGAAAAAAATTGACTCACTTTTTTGCTTTTCTTTGGAGGTTTTGACACCTTTAGCCCAAATATTTTCTATCTCGACTCAAGGAGGTACATGGTGAGTAACTTAGGCTTGATACCGAACCTTGCACCACATTATAAATATGGCCAATGGTCTTACAATTTATAAATACAATAATTTCTAGGGATTTTGTGAAATGAGGGCCCGCATACAAATGCTTGAGTCTAGGAGGGTCTCTCCTATCATTTTCACCAAATAAGTCTTGATGTACCAAGGGTCTTGCGACTTAGCCATGCACAACAATAACTCTTGAGGTACAAATTTCACACTCCCATTTTATATACCCTAGGAAAAAATATGGTTAAGATCGTCTCTTGGGGTGATGAAATCCCCAAGTAGGTTTCCTAAAGGGAAATATTAAAGAACTAGTTATTTTGATCCCTAGACTCACATGAAGCACAAGGGATAGCATACACAAGTTATCTCAACCTTGGGTCTTGAACATAAAATAATAAGTAAATTAGAAGATTTTTTTGATCTCCAAGCTCATAGATAGCACAAGGAGAGAGCATACACACCAACTAGCCTATGAAAGCATGAAAAACAAGTTCATTGTTCCTTAATAAATTGAAGTGTGCAACTACTCTAGTGAAAAATAATGAACTTTGACAAGCGTCCTACACCAAATTATGTCAGTATTTTATAACTTATGTTATTCTCTCAAAGATAGTCAAGTTCCACCACTTAGTTTCCAAGATCATGAAAGATTAGTTGAAAAAGAAAACATAATTCTCAAAAATAGTAGCACAACATAAAAGATCAAAAGTATAGTAATATGAATCAAAGTGCTAATATAATAATCATATGTGCCAAATAAGTACAATCATATGTGGTACTATATTAATCAAAAGCACAAATATAACTCTAAGATGCACACTAATACCTCTAATATGTACAAATTTATTTGTTAGAAGTTTCACACTATCTTTGGTTCCAAAAAGACCTACAAACAGAGAACAAACAAATGCATCAAAGGATTAATCATAAGCAATGAAGTACTAATCAGATACATCAACTTATTCCTGCAGAAGGAAAAGGTCTACAAATAGAAGATAAAATCCTACAAAATGAATAACTAAACATATTCAAAATATTGCAAGGGTTAGTTGAAATCCAAAAATCTTCAGAAATGTCAAAAATCAAGTTAAAATGAATCAATAATTTAACAACCTACAAACGAAGGTTAGATGCATCGATATATGGATTAGATTCATTGAATAGAGGTTCAAATGTATTTTTCTACAAATTAGAAGCATTGTTTATCGAAATAGAAGAGCCACTTAATAGGTCAAATGCATTGTTGTACTGAAAAAATATAACATTTTATAGCTTAGATGCTCTGATCTGCACATGTGCCTTTCAAAATCATCGATTCTCAAACATAATAGTTAAATTTAAGGAAGTGGGTCCCATCGAGCATGCTAGAAATGTAAGTGTATTAAGATTTTGAAACTAAAAATAAGGATAATTCAATGTAAAATACCTAATTCAACATTCAATGATCACCTTCAATGGAGCATGAGCACAAATGAATCAAATCAAATGAAAATACTAATTAAATTATACCTTCGCAAAGTCTCAATCTTACTCCATTGTATCTGATAATGTTTTGAAAGTAATATATATGTGGATTTTTATTCTTAGCATAACCTTGCAATAAAAAATAGATGTAATGATAGCTTGAATAATCTCATATAATTGTGGAATGTTTGATGGCTTAGAATGGCGGTTAAATAGTTTTCACTTGATATTGATCAATAATGGAGTCTAATTAGAAGGGTTGATGGATGATATTGATTGAGAGATCATGATGAATGTGAAATGACATGTGTCTTTATATAAATCTTGATTGTTGAGCTAATTGATTACATGGATGAGTTGACTGATTGCATGGATGAGTGAAGTGAAAGTGAGTGTGATTGAATAGAATTTGTTTTTTAGTTGAATCACTTTGAGGAATATAATTAGAATTAAATAAATAAATATATTTAATTCACGTGAATGAGAGAAAATATTATTATAAAATAAATTAAATATTATTATTATTTATTTATTTTTAGAAGAATTAAAGATAGAAAAATCAATTAAATAAATTAAATTTATTTATTTAATTATAGCGAAAATAAATGTTAGCTAATTACATAATTAAGTATTAAAAATTATAGTGAATAAGAAGAATTAATGCAAGGATTAATTAAATAATTAAAAAATATTTAATTAATGTGGGTGAGAGAATTTGAGAAATAATTATTTAATTAATGTGAAGAGGAAAATTTGATGAATTAATTAAATAATTAAAAAACATTTAATTGATGTTGATGATGAAAAATAATGAATTAATCAAATAACAAAAAATATTTAATTAATGTGGATTATGTGGAAAATGATGAATTAATTAAATAATTAAAAATATTTAATTAATGTTGGTGATGGAAAAATGATGGAGTAATGGATGATGTGATATCTTATTTAATTAATATTGATCGAGGAATTGATGATAATTGATGATAGATGAACAAAATGTGTTAGTCATTTTTAGGTGTCTACACTAGTGTTCACTTACATCCCCATCTCATGGAATAAGAATTCTAATCCCTTAATTGTACCCTCAAACTATGAGTTGTTATTTTTTTCTAATTAGGATGAGATCATCAATATATAAGAGTAACTTTACTATGTATCTAGCAACGTTAAATTTCCCAACACAAGCCAAGTGTGTATCTACTTTTCTAATTTATCAATGTATAACCTGACAAAGTGGGGGAGAGAAAGCAACCATATTTGATGTCGACATCACTTCCAAAGCATTTAAAAATTCCATTGCTTGTTCTAATTTTAGCTCTGACTTGCTCATAAATCCTATCAATTGTTGTGCTATAAGCTCATTGGTAACTCTAAATTCCTATATCTTGTTCCAATGTTTGTCTATAGGTATTGTGTAAACAAAATTTTGAATCCACAAAGAAACAAAAAGGCTCTTCTCCTTAAGTGTCCCATATTTTCAATAAAGTACTTAGGGTTTGTGTAATGGTGAATATTGGAGTGTTTAGATCTAAATATTGCATGCCCCTTTTCCATTTCTCCCTCTTTCTTTGACCATTTGCTAATTTTATGTTTAAACATGCTTCATAAAAGTTTCAAAGAAGAGGATTAATCATAGATAGTGTAGTAATTTGATGGATTATTGATATCTCCACTATATAGAGAGGGATAATGACACCATTTGTCCACTCCTCTAAGAAGCCTTCATAAATGACATTATTGAAGATGTGTTTATATGAGGTTTGAGGACCTCTATTCCTTGTTTTAAATACTCTACTTCCAACTCATTTGCATATTTTTCTTACCCCCATGAAAGATTTTTATGCATTAATTGTTATCTTTGGTAGAGCAAAGCTCAATGCTAGTTGGGTTGATTACTGGGGGATAATTTTCATCTTGGACTTGCTCATAGCGAAAATTTCCATATTCTAATAATTGGAAATCTATGATATTTTTTATTTATTTTATTTTTGTCATTGTTTCCTCCAAAAGCTATCAAGTTTGTGTTTTCCAGGAGCAATTAATTCTTTCATTCTTATGTTCACATACCCTTCTCTTTAGACTACATTAGTTTTTCATAGTCCTTTTTTTTGATCCGTAAGGTGAGAATTTTATTGATAAAAGAGAGATTTACAGTATCTGCTAAGCAGGAAATTTTCAAGATAATGCCAACAGCCAGCCAAAAAATAACCAAACGAGGAGAACCACAGCTCCGTATAGTTCCAAAAGCAGGAAGTAGAGATGAAAGGAGGAGAGTAGACATAGGATTACCCGCAAAATACAAAAGATATTTAACATAAGTTCGAAGCAACCAAGTGAAGCATGGCTAGAGCAAAAAACCAGACGAGACTCCAACACCACCCTAATTTACCAGAAACCATTTAACTCTGCAAATTGAATGAATCCTTCCAAGCAATCCAACCCATCCCCCGGCTCCATCTTCAGTTTACGCTTCAGAAAACCCACCGCCACCTCTGCGAGCATTCGATGCCTTGATAAAGCGGGCCCTTTGAGATCTAGGAGAAAAGGAAATACCTTGACTGCTTCATCCGACACCCAAAGAGAAGCAAGATCTGCTGGCCGCGGAATTCCCTTACCAATGAAGGCCGCCTTCAGAGTTGTTTCGATGCCTCCAAGCAGGTCGTCCCGGAAAAGACGAACCATCAAGTCCAATGCCTCCGCCTTCGGGGTTTCAATATCCAGGAGCACGGCAAGAAACCGGGATGAGATACTCGTGTTATCTCGGGCGAACTCATTCCTTTCTAGATGTCCTTTGCCAAGGACCATCTTCACAGCAGCCGTCGTCGCCGGGTCATCCACAAGCAGAATGCGCTTTAAACGCAGATCCGAGACCTCACGAAAAGCAATTTGCCTTTCCTTAGCCACTAACGAGATTGGGGTATCGGCGCCGAAGGATTCCAGACCTTCGGCCGAGATGAGGATTGTGAACTTAGACATCGATGGTTTCTCCATTAGCGAACAGATTACAGTCGCTCCCTGCAACAAAACCACAGCACACAAAACAACCAAGCGAAACCCATGTCTTTGAAAAGACATCATTAGCTAAATAAGAGAGCCCGAATTATTATCCGTCAGGCTGCATACGGACCTGAATAATGGCAAAGCAAACAAATGTCCTTGGCATGAGATAAACTGCCGCCACCGTCCAACAACTAGAAATCATGATGAAAGCAATGAATGAAGAACCACACGGCACGACCACGAACATGATGAGGGAAACAAAGCCCGACGTGTCATTAACAACGCCAGGATGACTGGACCCTGCATGCCACCAATCCGAGTCCAGAAGAAACATAGGAACTGAAACAACCATCCGCCAACTCACGTCCACCCTGGCCACCTCAACCCAAGTAAGGGGCGAGGGGGAGCCCACCCAACCTCCCACAAAGAGATACATTCAATGACATACTTTGAAACCAGGACCAACAACACCCAAATTAGACAGAAGATCAGCCTCAGTATTTCCCTCCCTGAGAGTGTGATTTAGCATGACTTGCTCGAAATAGCTTAACTGATCCAGAGCCACCCCCAAAAAAACCCCTAATTTCCAATTGTGAATCTTCCTTAACCTTAGAGCATTAATGACAATTGTTGAATCCCCTTCAATTACCAGGTTTTTGATGCCTAACTCTTTACTTAGATTAAGACCAAGAAGAAGAGCTTGAAATTCTGCTGCATTATTTGTGCCAACTACAAGAGGCTGAGCCAGTTCCCCTAAAATCGATCCTGTGCTAGATCTTATTATGCAACCAGCTCCTGACGGACCCGGATTCCCTTTGGAGGCGCCATCAAAGTTTAATTTTGCCCAGCCCGGTTCGGGAGGGATCCACTTGATGTTTTTACGTTGTTCAGCAGAGGCTGCAATACCTGAACACACGATAGGAGGAGGTTTGATACCACTCCAATGTTTCATGATCCAGGCATCCCAATTTGAAAAGTTAAGATTCTTTTGTGCCTCCTGCAATTGAGAATTGAATAGTTCAACAATGCATGTCTCTATCTTGCAGTGTAGTCTTGGGATAGACAGCTCTTTATCCTGAAAAAGACGTCTGTTTCTTTCCTTCCAAACTTCCCATAAAAGGATTGAGGGGCTCATTTTCCAAATATCTCCAAAGACGGACTGACCAGGACATGGCCAAGAATTTAAACAATCTAGAAGAGTGACTGGGAGAGCAGAGGACCACCTTAATTTAGATCGTAACCAACACCATATCTGTTGAGTATATGTGCAATTCAAGAGAAGATGATTCACGGTCTCCTCTGCCTTATGACACAAAGGACATCTGGTTGGGCCATGGTAACCCAATTTGACAAACCTGTCGCCTGTGAGAATCCTCCCCTGAGCAGCTGCCCAAGTAAAAATCCCTGCTTTCGGTAAGCAAACCTTATTCCAGCAAAGATCCCGAGGTAAATCTGAATTTGATTCGAATGATGCTGAAAGCACCTTGTACCCAATCTTGACTGAATAGACCCCATTTGGGGCAGCATCCCAACGCAGTCTATCTTCCCCCTTTCTGACCCATAATCTACGACTTGCCAGCATTCTCTCAAATAAAATGGTTTCTTGATCACCCAAGTTCAAACATCTCACAGATTTCCATTTCAAAATACCATCCTCCGCTAGCCCCGTGAGATCAATGTAATCCCTTACTTTCGAACCCCACATCTGCTTGGTCTTCTCCATTACTCTAGAGAGTTCGGAATATTTGCTAATACAGAATGACCTTCCCACGAATCCTCCCAGAATAAAGCCTCCTTACCATCCTTCACTTCCCAAGTAAGGAAATCCGTAATCAAATCTCTGCAATTTTTGATAAAATTCCAAATACGAGACCCAGTAGGAAGAGTATTTGCGGTGAAGAAATAATTTGGTTCATTAGTCAGATATTTTGCTCTGATAATCTTTACCCACTTAAGATCCGGTCTGGAGTGGATAAACCAAACAAGTTTAGCCCCCAAAGCCTTATTTTGCCTGGAAGCGTTTCTCAAGCCCGTCCCATCATTCATACGCTGCTCACACACCTTCTGCCACTTTATGAGAGGGATTTTCTTTTGATCTGAATTGCCTTTCCAGAAGAAATCTTTCATTACCTTATTTAAGTCTTTGCACGCTCCACCGGATAATTGAAAGCATGACAACATATATATTGGGAGGGCAGAAATAACAGATTTCAACAAAGTTAACCTGCCTGCCCATGAGAGCCATCTATTCTTCCACGAAGAGAGTCTTTCTTTACATCTGGACACCATTGAACTCCATGCACTACTACTTTTGATACCTTTGTCCAAAGGAAGGCCCAGAAATTTACATGGTAGTTGCCCCAATTTGAATCCTAGGATGCGTAAAATTTGAACCTCTCCAGAACAATTTGTGTTAAAGAAGAAGACTTCAGATTTGGCCTTACTTACTTCTTGCCCAGAAGCCTTGGAATAATCTTCCAACAGATTTTTATAACTTTGAGCCTCCTTTGCCGATGCTTCACCAAAGAGCATTGTGTCGTCCGCAAATTGCTGATGAGTGATATTTGGAAGGCTGCTAGTTACTTGAAGCCCACGAATCCCACCGACCTTCCTTGCGTTTTCAATTGATCTCCCTAGAGCTTCAGCCATGATTATGAACAGGAAAGGGGATAATGGATCCCCCTGTCTCAGACCTCTTGAGGCTGTAAAGTAGCCTTCCGGGGATCCATTAATCAGAATAGAATATCTCGGACTCGCGATCCAGCCAAAGATCCAATTCAACCAGTCCTTCTGAAAGCCGAAGGATTCCATAACTTTGAAGAGAAATCTCCAATTCACTTTATCATAGGCTTTCCTTATATCTAACTTCAACAACATAGCCGATTTATTCATTTTTTGAATTGAATGAATAACTTCTTGGGCAATAATTATACCATCAAAGATTGAGCGATCTGGAACAAAGCCTGTTTGTTCCTCAGATATAATAAATGGAAGAATTTTTTTGAGTCTATTGGCAACCACTTTGGCCAAAATTTTGTAAATTGTGTTGCATAGCGATATTGGGCGGAAGTCTTCCCAATGTTCAAGTTTCTCTTTCTTGGGTATCAAAGCTATCAGAGTGTTGTTCGCTTCCTTTAAGACCCTTCTGTTCAACCGGGAGTCTTCAATGGCTTCCCAAATTTCCTTGCCCAAAAAATGCCAGCAATTCTGAAAGAAGGCGGCCGGGAAGCCGTCCGGACCAGGGGCTTTTTCCGGCTGCATCCCAAAAACGGCCTCTTTCACTTCCCCTTCTGAGAATTTTTCATTCAAAGACCTTACTTGGGTTTGAGAGACCAATTTCAGAATATGTTGCAAAAAGGCATTCTGAGCCTGCCCATTTGAACCATCCCAATCATTGAGCAAATTCTGAAAATAGTTTACCGCTGAGACCTTAATGTCTTCCATGTTCTCCAACAAACTACCATCTCCCCCTTTCACACAAGAAATTCTATTAACTTCTCTTCTAGCTCTTGTAGAGTTGTGAAAAAATTTTGAATTTCTGTCCCCTGATTTTAGCCACAATTCCCTGGATTTTTGCCTCCAGAAGATTTCTTCTTTGGAAAGTAAGTCATTGAGCTTTTTATTGAGAGCCTGTTCTTTAATGTAACAAGTTTCATCCATCCCACTTTTCATTATTTCATCTGCTAAAGAGGCTAACTCTGCCTCAGTTTGCGCTTTCTCTTCAAAGATGTTTTTAAAGCAAACTTTGTTCCAGTGCTTTAAACGTTGCTTGAGGTATTTTAACTTTGAAATCACATTGAATAGGCTTGAACCCTCTCTTGGGCATTCCTTCCACCATTGTTCGAGTAAAACAAGCACATGAGGATCCTTGAACCACATCATTTCAAATTTGAAGGGACATCTTGTCGGACCCTTTTCCCCTTCAATGAGTAACTGTACTGGGAAATGATCGGAACCAGTTCCAGAATTGATCTTGCTCTCTAAAGAAAAAGGAAACTGGCCCAGATTGCCTTTGAAGAAAAAATGATCTAATTTTTCCGCAATACTACCAAACCCTTTTCTACGGTTCATCCAGGTGAAAGTACCATTGTTTATAGGAATTTCCAATAGAGAATTTCTCTCCACAAAACTGCAGAAGTCCTTTTGGGACTGCAAGACTTTACCGAAGCCCCCTTTCTTGTCTTCCATTTTGAGAATGGCATTAAAATCCCCCCCTAAGATACTGGGATCATGCAGCAAGGTTTGCAAAATGCCGTCCAATTCTAGCCAAACTATTCTTTTCTGAACACACAACATGGGGCCATACACATTTATTAGATTAAAATGTAGGTTCGAGATTAAGCTTCTTACCTTGCAAACTATCCAATGGCGACTCAAATTTAGCACTTCTATTGCTACTGACTGAGGTTTCCAAATGATCAACAAACCACCCGAAGCCCCTTCCGCTTCCGAGCCTGTCCATTTCCAAAACTTCAATTTCCTACCAAAAATCTCCAGGGCTGAACCTCCTAGTTTTGTTTCTTGAAGAAGACATATTTCTGCTTGACACGTTTCAATGTGGCGTCTGATGAGACTCCACTTGTTAGGGGCGTGTAAGCCCCTAACATTCCAAGTTAAGATTTTCATTGTTGTTCAGGAAGGGCACCACCCTTCCCTACTTTAATCATAGTGTCGATTTTTTGCTGGCCATTGGCCTCCCCATCCTGTTTTCTCTTCTCTTGGTTGGGGATTCTGCCCCGCTTTTTTTGATCTCCACAGTCTGGAGTTAGTTTGAGGATATCCCGTCTGTGTATGCCTAAACGCGATTTTGCTTCCTGTAGTTCCTCTGTCAGCTTCCGTTTTTTGCCTGATTGTGGACTTAGCAATTCTGACAAGGCTTGATCATCGGGCTCCCATGTTTCCTCTGCCCCATCCGGACAGAGCCCATCCTCCAGAATTCCTGACTTCAATTTAGCAGCCTCCGCTAATTCCACTAATTCCTTCCCAACTTCTATCAAAGAGTCCAGCTCTACATTCAGACAGTTCTCCCCCATGATTTCTAGGGTCTCAGAAATTTTGTCTTCAAGCTCCTCAAACTGTAGTTCCCTCTCCTTTTGAGCTTCTTGGGGCGCCTGGTTGCCATCACTTTCAACCAATGTATGCGGAATAGATGTCCCCTTATGAAAATCTTCATCCTTGGTGGCTGGAGACGGTGAGTCCTCATTAGCTTTAGATGAAGACCGGGTAGCCAAAGAGACTGGCTTATCAAGAGCACCCTTTGGTTGGATTAGGGTTTCAGAGAGGATTCTGGCAGACTTACGAAGATTCACCAAAGGGGTATCCAGCGAGGCTGACTTTTCTGCTTCTTTGTTGCTTGCCCTGCAACCCAGAGTGCGAACCAAGTTGTTACGCATGAAGGAGTCGCATTCTAACTTTTGAACCCAGGTTCCATAGTCCGTTATCAGTTCAATCTCACTCCATATCCTCCTTTCTGCATTGTTTTCCACACAAATGCGCACATACGTTTGGTTTTTCTTTGCTGATCTCCTTTCTTCGACACAGACAAAGGTGCCCAGATGGTTCCCGATTTCCTCAAGAATGGAGGGAGCCCAATATTCTTGAGGAAGATTTGGTAAGCTGTACCAATCTTGTTGAGAATCCATCACATGCGTTAATGGGTCAAAACCCACTGACCATTTCCTTAAGTAGAAACCGCAGCCATCTAAGATCCAAACCCCACGAACTATTTGATCTCTGATATCTCTGGAAGGGTAGATTACCATAAAAAAACCATTTTGAAGCATTTTGAGAATCAGATCCGAGCCCCAGCACTCTTTCCACCATTTCTCTAAATAATCCCAGTTAAGAGCTTTCCCGAACCATTTACCAAACAAGCCTAGCTGTTCTAACCGCAAAACTTCCGCATGCATTTTTGAGGAGCTGATGACCACACTGGTTCTTCCATTTTTTGCGTCATTGGGCCAGGGCGAGCCGTGAGTACCCTTTCCTTCCTTCGACCTCTCTTCCCTAACTTCCTCCCATTCCTTAGCCGAGGACGATTTTTGTTTCCATTCCATTCCTCCTCTCCCCAACCTGGCTTTGGAAGACTTTCTTGAGTCAAGTCTGTCCGCATGCGAGCGATCAGTCTAACCCATTTTTGTTTCCTTCTGTTGCCTAGGCCTGCGAAATTCTTCATTGCTGTACTGCCCAAACTTCGTCCTTCCTCTTGCGTGACCAGCCTTATTTGAAAAATGACCGTGTTTTGAACCCTCAGGAAAGCGACCATTTGAAACCGTGGTCTGTGGTCGGGCCCAACGATCCTGTCTCCAGAGCGTGCCCTCAAGAAACCTATTTCCCCTGAGCTCCATTTTTTATGTCCATTTCATAGTCCTTGTTATTCTCTCTATCTATAATGAATTCTCCCAAATTCTCTTTGCTACCTTTCACTCTTCATCATACTAAGGGTTTGTAAAAAAAGTATTTGTAGTTCCTCTCATAAGTATAGATCTTTTGAAAGCATTTAATTCCTTGTGAATAAATGGGATTAGCATACATTTTTTCACTATGTGACTTGCTCTACAATTTATACTACTCCCAAATTCTTGAAAAATTCATTCTAGGTCTACTTTGAAGAATGATTAATTATCTTGAGTCAAGAGGCTTTACCCTACAAAGATGTATTTTTTGTTGTTGTGGTGGCTTTGATAACCTTAATTATTTATGTGAATATTTTTTGCATATCTGGGATTGTGATCTAGTTTCAATTATATAAGGTTGTCTCCAACTTCTAACTCTATCAACCTCTAGATATAATTATGTAAGAAAATAACATAGTCTACCACACTTTGGCTATTGTAAGTTTTGTAGGTTATGTTTCCTAATTTCGGCTAAGCTCTCATACTATATATAACCATGCCATAAAAATTGCATAGCTCCAATAATTCTACCCAATAGTTTGTAACATCTCCCTTACTATCATGTGAAGTCATTTTTCAAATCTAGTTGTCTCCTTCCTCTAGCCATACCAAATTGTTTTTCTCTCTACACACACTTTTCAAACTGAGGGCTTGATTGTTTTTTTGTTCACACATTGAAGTCCCCTATTATTAAGACTTCCCCCATAGTAATACAAATAAAAATGTTGTTTAAGTGACATATAATTGTATTCATCATCTAGGTCCATTTTTTATATGACTTTGACTTGTTCAATATAAAGCAATAGGAAAATATCCTTATTGTTAATTATTGACACTTCGTGTTGCCCTTGTTACCCACTACTAATACAGGATCTAAGAGTTTTAATGTGGGTTGTGTAAAAAATTGTAGTTCCTTAGGGTTTTTGTTTATAGGCCTAAAACCCTAAACCCTTTGAAATTGGCATATGTATTAGCATTATATTTTTTTGTTGACCAATTTAACCCACTATATGCACTTAAAATTTATGACTTTATTTCTAGGGCTACATCATTTCATTGGCCCCTTTATACTAGTTATCAATTGAGCCCTTCAATCTCCTTTCCTTTCCCAATGCCTAAGTCTTCCTTTCAAAGTCATGCTTGTAGAGGTGGTCCCCACTTATCCATATGATACTCCCTTATTCGAGCCCATCTACTATTCATAGAAAAAGTATTAATGCATGCTAGCCTCAAGGTTGCACTTATGCGCTATTGTGACACATGGATTCCACTGTCACCCTTTGGACTAGTCTTAAATCTTGTGGGATTGTTGTCATGTTGAGGCATTGTTTTATTATTGGAGCACACTAGTCATTCATAATATAGGATCAAAAAGGCATATTCCATTAAGTTTGCACTGATGTGCTTGGGTGCCACATGTTACTCTTTGATGCAATGATCTCTAGCTTAGTTTGTGGGGCCACCTTCTTCTAGGTGACAATTTTTTATTGCAACACAACTTCTTTATAGTGCAACTTTGTTTGTACCCATTCTTTTGAAATTTCACTCTTGCACTTGGTTGTGATGTATCATCCTCGAGGTGACATGATCTGACGTAACTTCTTCTTTAGAAAAAGTACATTGTTTGTGGTGGGTCCATTCCTTAATGACTCAAAGATTTAAACTAATAAATTCCCACCAGGTGTCATCTTCTCATTGTAGTGCACTAGTTCTTTGTAGCATAAGCTCTAAAAGACAAACTTCTTTGAAGATGTGCTAATGTGCTCTGCTACCACTTGGAAGCCACAAAAACCAAGGCTTATAGGGTGTTTAAATGCACAAGAAAGATCTATGGGGCCCATGACATAGTGAGGTTCACTTATCTATGTATACATTTTCTATTGGAGCACGCTATCTCTTCATAGCATGACTTTTCTCAACCATCTTATGAGATTCTGCACTAATGCACTGATGATCTCATAAAGGAAATTTTGAAGGGAGATTGAAAATCAACATTTAAAATCTAAAAAATGATTAGCACAAGATTCAAACTTCCTGCAAATATCATTTACTTGTAGGGATAAAAAATTGAATGCTTAGTGACTCTCCCAATTACATTTCTCACCTCTAGAGCCACCTTCAATATCATCTTGAGTGATTCCAATTTTTTTTTTTTGATGCTTATGCTCCTTTCTATGATTTATGGCCCATTTCTCTTAGAGGGCCATCCTTGGTTGGATTTTACAGTGGACTTTGCGGGGGTTTTCTTGCACTTCTCCTCAAGATCATCAATGTTGAGACATTCCAAGTGTTAGGAATGTTTTTCACATGCCTTTAGATTAGATTGAGCTAGATAGGTGTTTTCTCTTCATTATTTTTGTAGGTGGCTAGGGTTTCTTAGTGTTTTATCTTAGAATAAAGCCTAATGTAGGCTCATTTTGTAAGTGTTTTTCTTTCTATTCTCTACAAAGACTCATATTTTATACAATTCCATTACTATAACTAGGAATAGGCCTTAAGATTAAATAAATTATCATATTTTACCTCTTTTCACCTCTGGTTTTTCTATGTAAGGATTGTACCTCCATATCAGAGTGAATGTTCTATCATCTTCTAAGTTGTATGTTGTGTTATTTTAGTATAAGTATTGACTATGGATACCCATTCATCCCTTTTGACACTCATCGAACCTTAACCTTCATATATACTCTCAAAAGCTACAAAAAAAAAATTGTGTAGTTTGATTGATCCTTTGTGTTGCAATGGGCACAAAGAATCATTCTAAATTAAGTTCATCATCGCCCCCTTTTCTTTCTTCATTTCTCTCTCTCCATTTTCCTTTTGCAGATTGTTAGTTGTAGGATTAGCTTAGAGTATTTAGTGTGGGGTTATACCAACACTAGTGCGTTTTGGTTAGAAAGGAATTTGACCTTCTTTAGATGTCTAATCTCAACAACAAAGGTCCCACACCTGAGATCAATCCCATTATGTAATTGGAATGTTGGACCTAATTCAATTGGGTGCAATTTCTTGTGACAACAGACTTTGGCACACTTGGTGGGACCCTTGTGATAAGATTTATCTTATCTTGTTGAGATATTGGTGTGTTCTTGACAATTGAAATTATTGAACACATTCTTCAACACCTATCAAATTTTCAAGTACATATTGGTGACTCTACTAGTATGCTCCCATTTCTCTAGTTGAGTATATTTGGTTGCTCTATTTTTTAGCATTATTAAGTTTTCTCTTAGCAACACATATTTCCATGTCATTCCTATGGAATTCCCTAGAAATCATGTCTTTGGCACTTTTTATGGTGGAATCCCTCTTTTCCTTACCTAGTGAGATGACATACTAGTAGCTAGCCTCAAAATTATCTCATACTTTACTACTAAAATGAATGTTACCACCCCCATAGAGCATATTCAAGATATTACAAACATGTGTCCTATGTATCATATCACAAAGAATAACATAGCTATTAGGATTATTGCAACTTCCTTGAAAAGAAAATCACTTTGGTGGTATAGGGAATTGCAACCAAATTCTATTCATGAATGGTATGAATTAGGAGATAAAAATTTCTAGGAGTTTGAAGATAAAAGTGACCATTTTATCCCTTAGCGAGAAAGTAACTGTTAACACTTGGATTTTGCGTTGAATGTGAAATTCAACAATCCAGTGTAACATGGGAATGATCTCTTTAAAATATGAAATTCGAATAAGACCAAACCTCCGGGAAAGGCCGGCTTCCTCACTGGTAATATCACCTAAACTATTAACTTGATGGGAAAAGGGTAAGGATAAACTAAAATGAAATACTTAAAACATAAATCTAACTCTACGGCGATTCACCAAACTAATAAGAGCTATGAATACTCAGACTGTCATACACTTGAATGATGATAACTGACATTGAAATGCACAACATGTTGCTGTAAGTTTATGCATAAATATTTTGTAGAAAGGTTTAACCTGCGTACACTTTCAAGAAGGAATGATAACTTTCACAATTTGAAAAATTGTACACAACTTTGAAACACAACCTACAACCTGCATAACTATACTTTTGCAGAAAAGGCACAATACATGAGACAAAGCTAAAAGAAAAGAAAATTTTACAAGAAGCTTGATCAATCACTTGATGGAACACAATTCTACAAGAACAAAGAAGGCAAATAATATAATCAGAGGCATCCAAGGTATCCACTATATATCATACTCCAGAATACTGAGTTACAAAAAATACAAGTCTGAGAAAGGATTGTAGGAATCACTAACTCCCAAAACTGCATAATGAGAACTAACTCTACAATGAGTAGCAAATGTGACTAAGTACCCAAGCTCCAACAGAAAAGGTTCTAGAAAAACCTTGGGTCAGATGCAACAAATAGGCCTAGAATCTAGCCCTCCAATCCACTCAAAAATAGCCAATGTTGGATGAAAAAGTCATGCAAGACTTACTCCAACCATAAACACCCTAAAAATGCTCCAAAAAGGCCTATATTCCTTCAATGAAGTAATGAATCACCCTATCCTTCCTCCACATGTTTGCAAACAAAAATCCAACTTCCCCTTGTCAATAGCATGCCATTAATGCAAACACATCTCTATTTTATGACTTGGTCATATTGTCATATCCTCTTCCTACGCTGGAAACCTCCATTACCCTTGCATTTAAAATAACACAAGTCTAAATTATTTATAAGGAATCATTAAGACTTAGCGCTTTACATTTTTTAGATATAATGCAAAGGCAAAAATAAAATAAACATAAGTCTTTAAAAAGACTTACACCATATAAAATTAGTAAAGCAAAGGCATAACCCACAACTTTATTAATTTCATTGCATTTGTGTTAAAGAAAAAATGGCAAAATGCCAAGTTCCATATCGGCCATAAAGATAGGGTAAAAACCCTAAAGCAAAAGAGATGAGCCATACTTTTCAAAGGTATTTCATCTTTTACCAAGCCCTAAGAGGAAAACAACACCGCCATCAGGTTCCATGGAGATTCATGGTGGATTTATGTAGATTGTAGAGGTGTTTTTTCCTATGAACTTTTCCAGCTTAAAAGCATAAGACTTACATTTTTGTCGATCTCTCCCTGGTAAGCCATTTTAGAAGGTAATATTGAAATAAAAGTTCTTTATTGATGATTTTGGGCCTTACAAGCCGCGGCATGCAAACATTTCGTTAGCCATTCTATATGTTTGTTTTTTTTTGTGATTTTTCCAATGGAATCCTTACCTTATTTAGGGTTTACATTTCTAAATTTTCTGGAGGTGTTTTCATTCAAAGAATGATGTAGATACTGAATCTCTCCTTAGTTTACCATGCATTTTGTGCTTAACTCGAATCCCCATTTGAGCAAGGGTTCTCCTCTATCAATACACATAGAAATAAAAGTATTTTTGTTGTTTTCCATACACAGGCCTATATATTTAGACATTTGAATAAATAAATGATGAATTTTGGGCTGCGACCATACTAAGGGTTTCAAATGCTGGTTTTTGTTTGGCCACTCTAGTTTTCAATCGGTAATTCCTATGCTTCTTTTGTTGAAAAACATCCTCTGGCTGCAACCTATGATATTGCATTCCTGAAGATTTCTGGCACCTCTTAACTCTATAAACCAAGACCACAAACCTTTGTGTAAGCCTTCTGGAAATATCTTCCTCATTGCATTTCATTATTGTGCATTTTTTATAAACTCGAGGGCTCCTTTATTTTATTCATTTTCTGCAGAACAAACCCTGTAACCCCATGATTTTGTTTATAGATGCTCTTATATCTGTGATTTCTTGTGAAAAGGAATAACTTCACTCATGTATCCTCTACATAATAGAAGACTTTACTTATTTCCTTTTCAGATTTTACTCAACACTTGGAGTCCTCTGTTAATTCCCATTTTTCTATGCCTCGACATTATGTTTCTGTGCATGTATGGCTACTCATTTGGTTCACAGTCATATTACAATTTCATCTAGCTTATGTACCCCTATTGTGTTCTTGTTCAAAATTGATCTCTATTTCAAGCTTTGGAACTTCGGTTGCCTTCACACTCCAGCTCAGTTTTATGACTTTCATGGCTCACTTTACACTTACTTCTGAGATCTTATGGGCATGGTTTAGAAAATTTCCTGAGTTCACTGTTGAACACATGCTGAGATTCATATTCTTGTGCATTTTTATTCTTTCTGTTACTAGTTATTGCTCATATAGGATCCTTGTTGAAACAAATGCTCTTTCTGAGAATAAAACAATGATCTTCATTTTCCGCCTTTCGCGCATGAACATAAACCATATTGGCGAACCACATAGCTGTTCATTTGCCCCAATGTGAATACTCTTGGGATGTCAAATATAATATGCTTCTTTAATAAATTGATGAACCATTATTCATATTACTGAAACTTCATTGATTCCCTTCGTTATAAACATGTTGTCTCCTTTTGTGAGATAATCACTGCTTCAGATTACGCACCTTGCTGTCTTTATGCACAAAGAACCTGGAAGTATGTGAACTTTTGGAAGTACTCTTGAGAGTTGTTGTTTTCGAAGAACATTGTATACTTTCTACATTATGATGTGAAATAATCATGATTGATATTGACTGTCTTGCACTGTAATCTCATGCACTTAGAGTATTCATAAAAAATGTGCATAAATTAAAGTGATGTAAACATTACTATGAGTTGGGATCAACCCTTCTGGGAGACACATTTCCTCCACTCATTGATCAGAAAAATGACTGCACCTATTGCTGCACATAGAACAAACGAGTTATAAAAAATACATACTTTGATGCAATATCGTGATGGCTTCAGTGTTTTCTTACAACTCAACATATGGATGCTCTTATTTAATGTACATTGAGACTAAGTTATGGATGGATAGGTACATGTTCATATATGTAGAATGACCTTTCATTGCTTAGAACATAGTTCTAACCTCATTTCCTATCATCTTATGCAGGAAACCATATCATTCAGGACTAGGAGGAGCTACGAGGAGCAAGGAAAAAACAAAAGAAACTGGACTAGCCAACAAGAACCAGTCATTCAGGAAATGACTGGTTACTCTCCCTATATGTTTTCTTTGTAAACATATACTTATTCATGTGTAATTTAGCCTTGATGTATATTAAATAATCAAAGTCAAATTTCACGGCTTGTGTGAAACATATGTAAATGATTACATTCAATAAAGATTACATTCTCAGAAAAGATTTGTACAATCTTTTATGTTTCATTCACTTATATGAATGTCATAATTTTATATTCTTGTAATCTTGTAAAGTTATTTCATTTGTATAACTGAATGTAACATAGGAGGTAAAAGTAAATGTACCATTCACTCTGAAACATAGATTGCTCTTCCTGATTGAGCCTGTAGGTAAAAATCTAGTAACAGTAACCACAATCAAAAGGGGTCCCCATGAATTCATGTTAGACTTCAACTTTATACTCTAGAATACATGGAACATAATCCTTTCCTTGGTGAGACCATCTCCTAATCATGCTTTCTTATACTACTTAAGGGCTATTAATTATGATGTGGTTGTCATGGTCCTGTCTATGGGAGGTATTGTATTACCCGATGCATATGACATTTCTATTAGGATAGAAAATTGTTTAATTCAAGCTGGTAAAATAGCTCCCAAGCCTCCTATGCCTCTATTCCTTGTAAATCCACCCACCTATCTCATCTTGACACCTATACCTATAACAACAATCAACCCACAAATCCCCTCACTCCTCCTTCCAGTCAGCTATATGAGATTAAATCTGTACTATGCGGCTTTTCCAGTGAATTGATTACTCTAAAAGGGAAGCAAACATAAAGAAGCGGGCCTTAACGACCTTATAGCCAAACATATTGTGCAAGAAAACAAACCTATGAAGGAAACTTGCAAGGGAATAATCAATTAAGCTATGCGAGGCATCCAAATTATTTTCAACCCGTTGTTGTGAGATCATCAAGGGCTATGGTTCCAACACAAAATAACCTAGATCATAAAAATGAGTGGAATTATTCATGTAACTAATCCCACAATTAAAATACATACCAAAATGGAGTCCTTAGTCAAGATTTTTTGGCACAAAAATCTCCACCACCATCAAGAAAATAGATTGGATGGTGTCAATAAGGGATGATAGCTTATGAAAAAGGTTGGGGTGGCTCAATTATGATGAATTTTAATGAGAATGAGGTCTCTAACTGTGGTGGGAATATGAAGCAAGAGTCCATATTGACGAGTTGGATTGAGGTTGATTTCAATGATATAGGACAACAAACATCCCTATTTGGTGATGAGGCCAATGAGGATTCTTGATTTGATGTTGTTGCAATAGTAGATGTGGAGGATGTTTTGTACCATGGGACTAGAGTTGTTATGGCCAGTATCCAAGAAGAAGAAATTGAAACAAAGAGATAACATGAAGAATTAAATTCTTCATCCGAAGCATCTCATGACTCCAAGGTTTGTGTTAATAAGGTGTGCATAAACATATGTAATTATGATGTATGTTGGTTTTCCATTATCCTTGAGTGTGAAGATTGAATATGAGGTATGCATTCAAGATGAGGATGTGACCTTTTACATTGAGGATAATTCATCTGAGCTAAAATGCTTGAACTTCAAAGCTTTGTGTTTGATGCACATGACAAAGAACTTCCCTATGTAAATCAAAAAACATTTATGACATATTTTTTATCACCATGTGAGCTTGAGACAATCTCTTTTTCCTTATGCTCATGTCATGAATAGGTCAATTACAACCACATCATGCCTTTATATGAGGAAAGTATCCTCTCTTCTATAAAGGGTATTTCATTTGATGTTGACATACTTCCAAGAAAATTTATTCCTACTATTAGACATACGCTTGATGCATCATAAGATGACTCTTGTGCTTGTGTTTCAAGGTTTCCCCACCATGAAATTTTTTACAGTGAGGTAATTCTTCACTACATGGGAAATATGTGTGACTCAATGCTTGCAAGTAGAAGGCTTCAATGGTTGCAATTGGGTAGGAAATGAAACTTTGGTCTAAGGGAGATTAGCTACTTCAAAATATTTTTCTTTGATAGAGGCAAGAATTTTTGTTGTAAATCATGTACATATTATCCTAGTTTTTGATGCTTTCCAAAAAGTGTTATTGCATGCTCTACATTTCCATTAGGGAAATGCATGATGTATGTTTTTATGTTTTTCCTCCAAGTGCTTTTGCACATGTCTTGTTTTGGTATTTTGAGGCAAGCCTGATTCATTTTTTTCCCCTTGTGACTCCTATGCTCAATGGATTTATTAAGGCTTCTAGTTCACATGTTTATCAAGAAAAAAACTCGTAGAGGTCACTAAAATGTTGACACTTTGTGCCACCCTTGTTTTCAACTATTGATAACTTATTTGGTATTTTTAGTGTGGGTTGTGTAAAAATATATAGCTCCTTAGGGTTTTGGTGTAGTTTTTGTAGGGATTTTTTTAGGTTTCAAACCCTAAACTCTTTGAACTTGGCAGTGCTTTAGCATTATACTTTTGTATCAATCTATTTAACCCATTGTGCACACTTAAGTTATGAATTTATTTATAGGGATAAATCATTTCACTAACCCCTTTATCCTAGTTATCAGTTGGGCCCTTTAGGTTCCTTTCCTTTGCCAATGCCTAAGTCTTCCTTTCAAAGTCATGCTTGTAGAGGTGGTCCTCACTTATCCACATGACAATCCCTTATTCAAGTGCATCTTATATTCATAGTGCAAGTTATTGATTTGTGCTAGCCTTAAGGTAGTTCTTACATGTTATTGTGACATGTGGAATCTAGTACCTCCCTTTGGCCTAGTCTTAAAACTTGTGGGACTGTTGCCATGTTGAGGCACTATTTTCTTATTGGAGTCCATTATTCCTTTGTAGTGTAAGCTTGAAAAGGAATATTCCATTAAGGTTTTTTTCATGCACTCAGATGCCACATGTTACTCTATGATACAATGATTTTTGGTTTAGTCTGTGGGGGCCACCTTCTAGGTGGCGATTTCTGATCGGAACAAAAAAATTTCATAACACAACTTCATTTGCACCCATTCTTTTGAAGTTGCACTCTTGCGCTTAGCTTCTACGTGTCATCCTTGAGGTGAGACGGTTTGACGTTGAGTCTTATTCAACAAGCTCATGTTGTCTATGGTAGGCTCGTTTCTTAATGAATTAAATATTTAAACTAATGAATGCCCACCAATGTCATCTTCTCATTGCAATACACTAGTTCTTTGTCGTGTACGCTCTAAAAGGAAAAAATCATCAAAGACATGCTAATGCACTCTATTGCCACCTAGAAGCCACAATGACCAAGGATTCCAATGTATCTACAAGCCCAAGTAAGATTTATGGGACCCACCTCTAGCTCTTGAGCACTTATCTATATGTCCATTTTCTATCAAAGTGTGTTATCTCTTTATAGCGTGACTTTGATCGATCATCTTATGAGATTTTGTGATAATGTGCTAACTATCTGTTCAAGGACCTTTTGAAGGGAAATTGATTGTTAGAATTTAAACTCCAAGAAATGGCTAGAAAAAGATTTAGACTTTGTATGAATGCCATTGGTTTATAGGGATGAAAAATTAATGCTCAATGTCTCTCCCAACTACATTTCTCGCCTCCAAAGCAACCTTCAATGTCATATTGAGTGCTTCCAGATCATATTTTACAATGCCCATGCTCCTTTTTACAATTTATGACCCATTTTTATCAGAGAGCCATGCCTAACCAATTCTACAATAGATTCTATGGGGGTTTTCTTGCAATTCTCCTTAAGAACATTAATATTGAGACATTTCAAGTCTTAGGAATGTATTTCCCATGCCTTCAGATTGGATTGAGTTGGATAGGTGTATGATCTTTATTGGTTTTATAAGAAACTAAGGTGTTTAGGGATTTTTTGTTCTGTCATACA
>VDFB02000002.1:106478535-106593149 GCA_007258455.2 Sequoia sempervirens | reverse complement strand
TCTCTCTGTTGCTGTTTTCTCTCTATTGGGATGTTCTGCATTGTATCTTGATTTTCTGAAAGGCGTTTCACTGAAAATATCTTTACATATTATTTCACCAATTAACTTGTGCTAGAATAATTTCACTTCTTTTGAATGCTTATTTGACTTCCTGGTATGGCCTGATGACTTGGATGCCTTTAAAAACTTTTATATCTGAGTTGTTTTAATTTGTTATTTTTTGTTGGTTTTGAAGAAGTTCAACTATCAGGTCTGGTTGACACATCTCAGTCACATCAGAACATGTTTAAGCACATGTAAACGTCGGCCGGCCCTTCTAATACTTAAAATAATTAGGTCAGGTTTTGGATTTTTATGAATGGCTGGAGTGTATGGTTGTGCGTTGTGGTTTAATTTGTCTTTTTGGGTTTTGGCACAGTACAACTTTCAGGTCATTAAAAAACTTGCTTAAGCTTTTCATATTTTGGGTTTTGGGGATGTCATTAAATTTTTTTAATATTTTTAAGGCAATTTGGAAAATGTCAAAATTTGATCAATATATATTCTAATGTGCATGAACTTTGTTAAGGCTCTTCCTAGAAAGGGAGAGAAAGGAATCATCAAACATTTGATCAAAACATGATTCTGATTATTTTATTAAGATCATTGAATTTATATTTTATTTATTTTTAATTAATTTAAATTTTTAAATTGAGATGAGAATTGTGTTCTAATTTTTATAAACAAAATTTGTTATATATTTATTATGAAAAAAGTATAATAATAAGCAAATTGAACATTCCATTCTTTTGTACACTCATTTAATCACTTGATCACCTTGATAGACTGAATACATTTGATCAAAACATGATTCTGATGTGCACTTTATCAGTCATAGTAAAGATTTTTACCTTGTTTTATTAAGATCATTGAATTTATATTTTATTTATTTTTAATTAATTTAAATTTTTAAATTGAGATGAGGATTGTGTTCTAATCTTTATAAACAAAATTTATTATATATTTATTATGAAAAAAGCATAATGAATACTAAGCAAATTAAACATTCCATTCTTTTTTACACTCATTTAATCATTTGATCACCTTGATAGACTGAATACATTTGAAATCATTTCTTTTGAGTGCTTATTTGAAATTTTCTGTTTTCGTAGACTGAATACATTTGAAATCACTTCTTTTGAGTGCTTATTTGAAATTTTCTGTTTTGGTTTCGGCACACTTTAAGTATCTGTTCACATTGACTTCCCGGTGACCTAATGACTTTTGGCTGTGATTAAAAACTTTTATATCTGGGTTGTTTTAATTTGTTATCTTTTTTGTGGGTTTTGAAGTTCACAACTATCAGGTCTCATTGACACATCTCAGTCACATCAGAGTCACATCTGAAATTGTTTAAGCACATGTTCTCATCTTGGGGCCGACTCCTCGAATACTTCTAATAATTAGTTCAGGTTTTGGATTTTTATGAATGGCTCCAGTGGATGGGTATAGGGTATTATGGGTTGTGGTTTAATTTGTTTTTTTGGGGGTTTTGGCACAGTTCAGCTTTCAGGTCCTAGATACTGCTTAAGTTTGGGGGTGCCATTAAAAAACTTTCAAAACTGTGTTGTTAAATTTCTGTGTTAAATTTGCGGGTCTTAGAGACTGCTTATGTTTGGGGAATTAAAAAACTCTCTGTAATACAGATTGTTTTTAAGCACACATCAAGCCGGCCCTGTAATGATTGGGCAATTAAATGTTTTTATGTAATACAGATTATTTTTAAGCACATCAGGCCGGCCCCTGTAATTATTAGAGGTTCGGATTTTATGAATGGCTGCAGCCAGTGGGTTGGTTTTAGGCAATTTATTAAATCAGTCATAGTTTTTTATAGAGGGTAAAAATTTATTGAATCAGAGAAAGGATTACAAAGAAAGAGTCACAAGACTGAGCAAACATCTCAACTCGAAGGCAAAACCTCCATAAGCAGCCATACACCCACAATATAGATCAAAACCATTACTCCCTCCATAGAAATCAACCTAGCAAGAACATGGGAATACTCAGGATTAACTGCTCCCAATCTTTCACCTACCAACCCCCATCATTTTCAGATGCCCATTTTGCCAAACAATTTGCCACACTATTCCACTCCAGTGGGAATGTGGATAAAGGAGACAACCTCTAACATGGAAGTCAATCTAAGAATCTACCTAACCATCAAGGCAAGATGTCAATTAACATAGGCTAACTCTTGACTATTCAAGTTATTGATCAAGATTTGGGAAATTGACCCACAAATGATCTAACGCCAACCCAAAGCACAATCTCGCTTGATAGCATATAGAATCACTAGTCCTTCCATAAAGTTGTTACTTTGCTTCCCTTTATAAATAGAGAAAAAGAAGATGACATTACCAACCATATCCCTTCCGACCCCACCAAATCCAACATGCCCAAGATTACCCCTTGAAGAACCATTAGTGTTAATTTTTAACACACCAGTAGGAAGGGGAAAGCCAATGGCCTTCTTGTTGGGTCTTCTTTCAAAGATTAAACTTTCTCCCACCACAAGGGTACACCTACCTAATGCCAAGAAGACCCAACCTCTGAATAAAATCCTCTCCCCCTTTGACCCGAGGAATAGACACTTCATACTTAGCAATCATAGTCCTCTGAACCATGCCAACAATCCTCTGCCACAGTTGTTGAATTGCCAACTTATGTCCCCTAAAAATCCTTTGCTTTCTTTCAAGTCAAATCTGCCACAGTATGAAGGACCAATGTACCACACAATTTGAAGAAATGAGGCCTGTGTTGGAGGCCTACCCAAACTTCTCCAAAACTCAACTAGGGAGGAAGCATGAACACAAGCTTGCTTCCAGTAGCCCCACCAAAGATGCCAAATGTCTCTAGAGAATTCTTCACTATTACTGCATATAACACATATGGAAGGTCCTTGAAATCTCTGTTTTCGAAGATTATCCCACGTGAGGCATTGATTCCAAGCAACAATCCATAAGAAGCAGTTACATTTAGGCCACAAAAACTTATTCCACACATACTTCCACCAGTTGACTTCCCCCCTCCATATAACTCTTGATATCCTGAAGCAATCAAATAGGCCCCCTTGGGGTTTCGGCCCCACACTAAGATATCCTTCGCCCCAATGGGACTACACACTCTCTCCTCTAAAATCTTCCTTAACTCGACATGATCCTCCATAAAACCACCAACTGGCCACTCATGGGGTCCTTTCATCTAGAGGCTTCGACATGCCCAAGCAAAACAAAGTGCTTGAAATCCACCACCTGTGACCGTCCAGTTGCTATGAAAAGATGACAAAGACCCTGCAAGTGAGAATACATAGACAAAATAGGAGGAAAGCCATCCTAGGAATCATGCAAAAAGAGGGTCTTAGAACCCCTATTGCAAATCCAGAACAAACCTTTCTTAATCAAATTGACGCCCTTCTTGAGAGTATCCCAAATGACATAGCCTTTACCCACCAAACCAATTCGAGGGACCTCATCTTTCGCCACCCCCCTTAGAAATTTGGTGGAAAGAATTCTAGCCCATATCTGGTCTTGATTATTACACCATCTCTAATAAAGATTGGTAGCTAGAGCTTGACCAATAAGACTAGCTTGTCTCAATCCAAGGCCTCCATCCTATTTTAGTCTACAAATAAACTCCATTTTGAAGAAGCCAAGTTACCTGTCTATAAGAATTTCCTTGAGAGAGCATCCAAATCCTTAATAAAACTCCCAGGAACCACTTGAAGCATGCATCTGTAGTAGGGAAGGACTAGAACCATAGATTTCAAAAACACCACCCTCCCAGCAAAGGACAACCATCTATGAGTCCAATGATTCACCCTCGATCGAAACTTATCAAGAATGCCTTGCTAGGTTGCTCACGAAGGGGGACCAATAGAGAGGGGAACCCCAAGATGAACCATAGGAAGCAAACCTATTTGGGATCTGAAAATTTGAGCAATCTGTTGTTGGATAAGCAAAGGAGTATTAAAGAAAAAGATGGAAGATTTACCTTCAATAATTTGTTGCCCTGAAGCCTTTAGATAAATATCCAACACCCGACAAAAGTTAGTTGCTTCCCTGATCTTAGCCACACCCATCAAAACAATATCATCCACAAAATGCAGATGAGACTGAGGAGGAACACCATTACCCTAGCTCCAACCTTGAATAAGGCCATTAGAAAGATGGTGTTTAATGACACGCCCCAAGCCTTTAGCCATAAGAATAAACAAATATGGCAAAAAAGGGTCACCTTGCTGAAGACCTCTAGAGGCACCAAATAAGGTAGAGGGTTCACCATTAACTAAGACAAAGAAGGAAGTGGAAATAACACAACTCATAACCCAAGTAACATAATCCTCAGCAAAACCGAAGGCACACAACACTTTTTGAAGAAAAGACCATTTGACTCTATCATAAGCTTTAGCCATATCAAGCTTAATAAACATAGCCTTCACCTTAGAAACAAACATGGAATGAATGGTCTCCGCAACAATGACCACACCATCCAAAATTTTCCTATCCACCACAAAACCTCCTTGTTCATCAGAGATGAGTCTACTGATCCAAATTTTTAGCCTCTCTGCAATAAGCTTAGAAAGGATCTTATAGACCACATTGCACAAAGCAATTGGTATGAACAAATTCATCCTATTAGCTCCTTCACATTTTGGGATCAAAGCAAGAAAAGTAACATTCACAACTTTCAACATCTGCTCACTTCTTTGAGATTCAAGAACCACCTCAAGAAGATCTAATTTTATAATTTCCCAGAATTCCTAAAAGAATTCAATAGGAAATCCATTAGGGCCTTACACTTTTCCTTTCTTCATCTAGAAAACAACACCCTCCAATTCATCAAGAGAAATGGGCCTCATAAGGCTCTCATTCATTTTCGAAGACACAAGAGAAGGAATACAACCAAGAATGTGACTCTCTTCATCAACTGCTTGAGGGGAAACTCCGTAAACAAAGTTGCAAAGTATTGCCATGCCTCTCTAGAAATCTCCCAAAAAGAATCCAACTGAACACCCCTGGAAGACATGAGAGAAGAAACCAAATTCCCATGCTTGCAGGCCTTGACAAAATTATTGAAGAAAGCGATGTTTCTAGCTCCTTCCTGAAGCCATTCTACTATAGCCTTTTGCTTCCAGAATATTTCCTCTTGAAGCTCCCATTTCTCCAAAGCCTATAAGGAAAAGGTCTCCTCCTTAACAAGCTCATCTGAAAGACCAAAATCTCTCATCTCATGGGTGATAGCATCCAGACGGTCCTGAGCCTCTTGCTTGGCTCGAAATAAATTACCAAAGCTTTGCCTATTCCACCTTTTGAGTTGTAACTTAGCATATTGGAGTTGTTTGAAAAAAGAATACATAGCACTGCCATATGCCGGTCTTGTTGAGCACACGATTGTACTGAGAGGGGGATGAATGAATCAATATAATATAACTTTTTATAATTTTAAACTTAATTGAACACAATAACAACCATGCAAGAATAGGACAATTAAAACAAGATAACACCAAGATTTACATGGAAACCCTTACGGGAAAAAACACACTGACACAAAATAATGCTCATATATTTATATCAATTACAATGATTGTAGCCACCAACCTACTAGAGGCACCAACCCCCAACTGATTTTTGTAGGCACCAACCTATACAAAGCACCAACTCCCAACTGATTTTTGTAGGCACCAACCTACAAGAAGCACCAACTCCCTTTTGCAAGGAACCAACCTTGGCTAACTTAAGGCACCAACCTCCAACTGATTTTGTAGGCACCAATCTACAGGAAGCACCAACCCCCTTTTGCAAGGCACCAACCTTGGCTAACTTGAGGCACCAAACTCCAACTAAAAAATCTGAAATTTGTATGAGTTCTTCACAACTAATTGGCTTCTTTACTTTAACTTAATTTCCCCTTGTGATGTATGTTGCCTCTTTAAAGCTCACACAAAGATATACTTCTACTCTTCTATTCACATAATCATCCTCACACTCACTTTACAAATTTGAATTGAATCTCATATACATATGTTGATCAAAGATTGCAACCTTTTGTAAGAGATTGCATTATTTAAAATTTTCCTTTTCAAGGAATCACATCACTTCAAATTTGTTTGTTGTTTTATCAAAAACCTTAATCACACCCTTTTATATTTTAATGAAGTTGTATCAAGGTAAATCACACCACTTCTATGTTTGATTGACTTTGTTTTTATAAATCTGGAGTTTCATAATAAATTGTATCCTTTCACATGTATTAGTGATTAGTTTTAAAAGAATCACACTTCATAAAAATAAATCGCACCATTAAGGAATCACATCATTTCATTAGTATAGAATTAATGTAATTGCTTTTAAAATTGTAATTTATATTCTAATTAGTATTTGTTATTATTTAATAAATTCTCCCTCGCACTGACTTCTTAGTCTATGTCGCTTTTGTCTTTTCTTGCCAACGTTAGCTTAAGACTCTTCACATCATATTGAAGTTCGAATATGCATTGGCTATGATTGAATTTATCATATGATAAATTTAGGATATCACTATTTGCTGAGACCAAATCACAGATATAAATCGACCTTGTCTAAGTTCTCTAATGATTTTACCAACAACTGTGATTGGTGTAAATTGTTATATCTATAACAACCGATATGATTTCTGCTTTCTTTTTTGGATCTGTATACTTATATTGTTCATATTCTCTTCTATCTTTCTAAATATGCACATATTCTTTATAAGGTCTGATCTCTCCATGTTCATGTTTGATCGGTCTCATCATTGTTCTAGATTGTTGCTTTCTTATCTTATCTTTGTTAAATATATCAAAAACCGATCTCTCAACGATTCTATGGAAATACCCAAAACATTCTCTTATCTCCATGAGTAGTAATCGACTCAATATAGAAGTTTTGATGTGATCTTCTTGAATCTTACCACGATGTAGAAGAAGGTAATCCATACCTTTACCTTTCAAATATGTTATCTTTAGTTATGCTAATCTTCTCACTTTGCCTTGACATCAATGACAATATGCAACAATCTCCTCATTCTTCCTTTGACATTAATGATAAAAAACTTCGTCTTTGTACCTTTGACATCAATGACAATATTTTCAACAGGTCTACCACGGGGCCACCACTCTAGCATTAAGTCTTGAAGCTGGGGGTCACACAACCACAAAGGCTGAAACTTAAAGGAAGGATTCTTGGAGACTCGAGCAAGAGAAGCAGAGAATTTGATTGGCCAATGATCTGATCCCCGCCAATCCAAAATCTTAGATCTTATAGTTTAGTTACTACCTATCCAAAAACAAGAAACCAAAAACCTATCAAGTCTTTCAAAGATTGAGTCCTTACCACATCTCTTATTACTCCAGGTAAAAAGGCCATTACTAGGCCTCACATCCACAAGATTAAGACTGGAAACACGGTCTCTGAGAAGGATGGACAAAGGCTCCAACCTCTACAACCCACCCCTTTACTCTTCCAATTTGAGGATAACATTGAAATCCCTAGCTAAAATCTAGGGGTGAAAAGGAACAACAAAGCGAATATACTAAATATGAGACTAGAGAAGAGTCTTACCAATAATGTCAGTCGGGGCATAAACATTAAATAGAAAGATGATCTCTCTAGTCTCTAGGCAAGAAGCAACCATAGAAATAGAAGACCTGCTAGAAAACAACCAAAGAGGAGAAACCTTCAAAGGGTTCTAGAAGCAAGCTAATCCCCCAACACTACCATGAGCACCAATACATTGACATTGAATTCACCACCAAATTTTGGAAGCCAAGATACCCATACACTACATTGACAACTTGGTTTCCTGAATAAATAAAATATCAGGTACACGAGCTTTCACAATTTCTGAACAACTTTTTGTCTAGGGCCACTACTCAAGCCCTTTACATTCCAAGAAAGAATAATCATTTTTGTGGGTTGGAAAAATGAGAGTCAATAGTCTTCATTGACCTCGATTCCACCAATGTCTCACCCATTAATTTGATTTTTTCCAAATCCTTCTTCCTCCCACCCTTGAGAGAATTCTCCATAGTCCCCTCCTTAAGATTCTTTTGAAGTAGACCAAGAGAGGAGATTTTATCCCCTTGTCTAGGCTCTAAAACAACCATGCTTGAAGGAGGAACATTACCATCCAAGACTTGATCCTTAGCTTTACACAACTCCTCTAAAGCAATCAGTGCAACAAGGATATCCAAAACAAGATCCGTAGCCATACTAGCATCTACCATACCGATCTCCTACACCACCTAAGCCTCTGCAACACTGGCATTCTCATGGTCCCCCTCCATGGCTTCTGACACCTGATTCAACATACTGGGATTCACTTCTTGCTGATCTAAATCATCTAGGACATCAAAATGGTTGAAGAGCCCATATGTTTGTCTATCTTTAAGAGTTCTTTTCAACCCTCTGTGTTGATTATGAGGTTTGACTAGAATAAAACCCTTGTTGTCAGGAACATGACTTGCAACAGGATCTTTCCCCTTATCCACCTGTATAGAAGTGAATTTGCACCCCTTATGCAAATTCCCCTATTACCCTTCTCCACTTTAGAAAACCAAGTTCAGAGGTTTAATTTCACATAAGCCCGCTGCTTGTATCCCACTTGGCGCCTGTTTTGAGCGTTGGTGGAGGCGTTTCTGTCAGGGATGACCGCACGACATGCTTACATCCTTGGTAGATTCTTGCGGCTGAACCTGCAAAGGCGTTACACTTCTCATTGGGAGTCAAGTTGTAACACCCCCTTCGGCCAACCGTCCCAAATATGGCCATTTTTTTCCATCTCCTCTTCAAATTCATTCCTTTAACAAGAATTTCAACTTCTTCACTTCATTCACAAGCTCACTTTCATACTCTTGCACTCACTCTCAAGATTTCAAGCAACATTCTTGCACTCTATTGCAACAAATACATCACTCCATCACTTCAGTAGAGCAAGTTGGGGACAAACACCATTGTAGCAGAGGCTCGAGTACTCTCATTTTCTCCCCCAAGCAGCCTTGAGTGCTCTTGGTGGAGGTGGTAAGCTCCTTTTCCTCTCCTCTATCACTTGGTTGAGTAAGCACATTTACTGTTTTGTAGTGCTTTAGTGCTCTTTACTACTTTGTTTCTTTATCTCACTTTCTTGGTTGTCCGTGGAGGTGGATACACCTAAATGGGGGTTTGACTGAGGAAGACCCCTATATAGCCACCCAACATTTTTCTCTCTTGTGTGTAGGTGAACGTGCTTTCAATGAGCTAGCTAGTGAACGAGTTTCTTTGTGAGATCCTTTTTGCCACCTTTACTCTTGCATTTTTACTTCATCACATTAGAGAGTATTTAGTTTACTTGATCATGTTATTTTGGCCCTTTAGTAGTAGTTAGCTAGGCCGTTAGCTTGTTTTCTTGTGTTTGATCTTGTTTCTGTTGTTGTCTGGCCATACGGACGCCAGTGCACATTAGAGACGCCAACGCACCGCATTGTCGTCCAAGGACCGCACTTTCATCCTCAGAAAAAGAGCTTCTTGAGGCGTAGTATTGAACTTGAAAACCAACTCGCCTAGCCCCGTCTAGCATTTCAGGTTTGTAGAGTGGTTGAAGGACTTTAGAGTCCTCATCATTCTCATCCTCATATCCTAACACCTTGTTTAGTTGAAGTAAGTTAGGGAAGCCTTCCACATCTCGGTCCTCCGTGACCTAGGGCCTTACACGTGGTGGTTCCCCTCTCTTACATTTTTGGTGAACCCGACGTGAACCAATGTCTATTCATCCGTTGGTGTTGAGACCTCTCTTGTGTACCTCATGACTATTGTGTTCCTAAGTGTTGTGAAGGTTTATGAGCATCACAACCCAATCCACAACTTCTGGGTATATTGTTAGGAGAAGTATACGACACCTCCCGATGGAAAGGACGAAGGTCTCTATTGGTTTATCTACATGCCTTTTCTCTAGTCCCGCTGTTAGTGTGGCCATGTAGGAGTGGTTGTCGAGGAATGAGATGGGATTCATTGATGAGACCGATCACGTTCCCACTCCCATTGCGTCTCCTACACCATCGTCGGTAGATGAGTATGAGGCCGTTCAAATTCCTCCAGAGTATGTCTTTGCCCTCGCTAAAGGGCTGGGTGACTTAGAAAATCAATTGGAAAGAAACCTGAAGATGGCTAGAGCTGCTTGGGTTTTTAGCGAGTTAAAACATATGATGGATAAAGATCAGACAGGAATAGAGCTTCTGACTAGCCTCCTCGGTCTCGTTGAAGCGTGTGCTCCTTCGAATAATTCTAGCTTTGTACAAGGAGCCACTTTCAAAGAGCATGAGTGACAGTTAGGAGTATCGATGCCTCCCACATTCGTTTATATGGCTGACATGGTCCCCTCTATCAATATACCTTTTGCCTCTGAACAACCCGAAACTATCAAAGTAAACATGGTCCCCTTGGGCTTTAGCTTCACCTCCCCTTTCACCTTTAGTGGTGGAGGTTTTGGCAGGATGAGTGGTGGGGGATTTGGTAGTGGTGGTGGATTTAGTAGTGAAGGTGGTGTTGGTGGAGGTTGCTCCAACGGAGGTCATGGTGGTGGCTCCAACGAAAGCCCTATTGGTAGCGGTGGTTCTGATAGTGGTTTTGGCGGAGGTAACACTAGTGGAGGTTCTAGAGGTGGCTTTGGTGGTGGTTTTAGAGGAGGTTCCTCTGGCCCTCTATCTTCTAATAACCCCATTCTAAACACTCTTCTTTAGAGTATGGGTAAGATGTAGAGCCAGTTAGCGAGTCTTTCCCAAGCCTCAACTTAGCCTATCTTCTAGCCCTTCTTCTGACACTGTCCATTGTCGGTTGCGATCTTAAAAAATCACTTCCCCCAAGGAATGAAGATCCCTAAATTTGAAAAGTATGACAGTAAAGGTGATCCATAGACACACGTGTCTGCCTTTAATGCCCTGTGCACAGACTTCTTCCATCATGACACGTTGATGGCTAAATTGTTTCCTTGATCTCTCAAGGACACAACACTTGAGTGGTACTGTTCCTTGCCAGATAATTCCATTTTCTCATTCAACCAACTCGTAAATCATTTCCTTAGACAATTCCAAGCAAACATCAGGCCAAAGATGACCTTTTTCGGATCTCGTCTGATGTAAACAAGGAGATAACAAGAAAATCACTGATTTCATAGCACGCTACCAAGCACTCCTTTCACAAATCTCGTATCATCTACCCGATTTTGACGTGCAGAAGGTATTCATAGGGAACTTACAAAGACCTTGGCAAGAGAAGTTTTCCCTTATGAAATACCCTACTTTTGTGCACTTGTGTGCAACCTTACGAGAATACCAATAGACAGTTATTCAATTCAGGGGATCCTCCTTGTGCTCCCCTTCTGAGGGAAAGTCCATCATATCAATGTCTGGAAAAGTCAAGGCCGTTACGAATGTAGTTGCCACTATTGATAACAATGGCCTCAGGCATAACCAAAAGTTCACAAAGTTATCAGAATCCTATTCTTCTATCTTGCAAAAGTTGTTAAAGGATAAGATCATAACTTTGCTGAGATCTAAGCTTGTTAAGGAGCCTTACCCTAATTGGTATGATGAAAACACTTATTGTCAGTACCATCAAGTTAATGGGCATGATACCAAACACTGTATGTGGTTGCGTCATGAGATACAAGACTGCATCAAGGATGGTGCCATTTGCCTCAATGGGAGTAAAAAAAATGCTAACAAATCAGTGGCCAAAGCTAATAGTGAATTGTAGATATACATGGATCCATTTCTGTCACACTCTACTAACATGATTATAGATCCCACTAACTTTGCTACTCGACCCGGGGCCTATGTTAACATGGTCACGATGACTTCCACTACTCCACCTACACCCAGTTTGTCAGACATTACATTCAAATCACAATATTTTCCCTTAAACAATAAACCCTCGCCTCTCTACATTCCTTCTCGTATCAATGGTAACATTGTGACAAGGGTCTTGGTAGACCCCACGAGCTGCGTGAATGTTATCATTGAAGAAACATTAGTACTAAATTCATTACAAAAGGAAAAATATGAAGAAACAAAATCTCCCATATGTACGCATGATGGTATGTGTCTCAAACCTTACGGCTTGATAAATTTGTCCGTCCTAGTTGGACCCAGGGCTATTGACACAATTTTCAATGTCATCCTGGAGTAAGATCTATTCAAGCTGAAGCTAGGCATACCTTGGTTAGCTTCCATGAATGGAATTGCCTCCATTATTCACAAGTGTTTAAAATTCTCCCATGAAGGTTTTGTGCATGTAGTGCATGGCACTATGTTCTTGGGTGTTTTTGCACCTTCTTAACATAGGCAACACACAAGTATGCTACCTCTCTTGAAAGGAAATCTCCAACAACAAGTTGCTGAAAATTACTCCAAGGTCTCTCAGGTGTTAGGTCATGATAATGCTTGGAATAGTTCAGTTGGTTGATGTGATTTGCTGGTAATCACAGGGAAGCCTTACGTAAGTTAATTTGGAGGGGATTGGCTCTTTGAATGGAGTTTGCAAAATTTCTAAAGTGTTGCTCTATTGCTACAAGTTCGGGACAACAATTTCAAACTCTACTTTGATCTTCAGATTTGGCTTTACAATGTGCAATGAACTTTATCTAAAGTTAATATTTAAAAGAAAAGTCAAAAGGGCAGGGAAGGGAGTAAGTTTCTGGACCTGAAACTACCAATGAACAGTGATAATGGAGGATGCTATAGTGGACAACCTTCCTAAAACTAAGTCCCACTTAACCAGATTAACTCACAGTCTCATGAAACTAGTGCAATCTTCTAAGGTCTGCAGATTTTGACCATTCATTCACCATAAAGCATGAACAAAATATAGAATTTAAGTGCAACATTCAAATAATGTTTAGACTAGCTTTACACTGCAGTTTATCATCAATAAACAACAAAAAGCATGAACAAGGAAGGGCATCGACACAACAGAATCAATTACCATCAATGAACAACACTAACTAATCTATTAAAGCAAGCTAAAACATAGAACAACAAAGTTAATCGATTCAAATTCACTAAGAGGAGAAGAATCATGAAATGTGAAATTGGAACTCAAGAATCCACCAAAATCAATGAACTTCTATTAAAATTCCAGCAAAATGTCTTTACAACAACTCAACTCTCTCTTGAAAATGAGAGGAGACCCCCTATTTATAGTGTCCAAAAAGAAAAATGAATGGCCAAGATTTAATCTCATTGTGTGGCCAAGATTCACTACAAATTAGGGTTTCATCTAACCCCAAATATTTTACAATATAAAATTACATTTTTTTCCTCTAGCCTATTTTGTCTTCTTGTGGGAAACACTGTAGCATTTTTGTCTTGTAGCTGACTGCCCTTGCTGCAACTATATTGTGAGAAATTCTTCATCAATCACCAAATTTCCTTCATGCTTCTTCACAGTAGCATATTCTACAAACTTTCCGATCAATGTTTGAAGCTTATTCCACTCCATAATGTCGGATTGAAGCACTTGAAAGTTCAATTTCTTCGACTGACCGATGATTACATCCCAATCCTTATCACATTTGGGAGTGTTCTTTATTACTTGCTCAAATTGGGTGTAGGCATGTGCAACAAAATCCATGTAGTCTGGCATGAGGACATCTGTAGCTCCATCCTCCATCTTCTTGAGGAAATGTGGCCTTATCTTTTTTGGATCTATCTTGACAGAGGGCATGTTGAAATCTGTCATGAGCTTTAAGTACTCCTCATAGGTTGTCTTGGTTTCTTTGGCCCAGTCAATATCAAGCTCCACTTCATGGAGCACCCGTTCCAGGATCTCTCGTCTATGATCGAGGCCCATATTCCACGTTTCCATGAGCCAGTGGTCATCCTTTGCCAGTGCAAGCACCGTTTCCCACGCCTTCTCAAGCATCTTGAGGATAGCCTCAATTTTAGGATACATGATCCTATATAGCTCTAGGAAGTCGGTGCATAACTTTCTTGTGCCTTCTAGCCGTTTTTGCACTTCTAGGAACTTATTTTCCATTCTAGCAGCGCGACTGATACCCATATGTCCATTGTATATGACTTGTTGAAACCAATCCTCAGTGGCCTTGGTCTAGTTATTTCTCCTTTCTAATTTGTTGATGTGGTCTTGGGACAATAGTTGTGGCGACACTGACGATGTGGTGGGAAACTCTTCAACAGATGACCATTGTTATATATAGGCCGTTAAATCTGCCACTTGTGCCTTTAATTCATCCTTGGAGACTTGTCCATATGCATCTGGTGCACAATAGTAGCAACTAACCCCTAAAGATGATCAATCTTCTGCTCCCTTGTGGCTGTCCCCATATCAATAGTGGAAATATTATAGCCAACTCCTTCCACCACATGGGTAGCTATCTGCACCGTTCTTGATCCTGAGGCATCCATTGTCAAGTAGGATCTCACCCTTGGATTCTTTTCCTTCTTCATGTTGATTTGTGCCCAAGCCAGAATGGCTTCTAGCCTCGCCTTCAGATCGATAAGAGTAGGGGTCTTCTCTTCCAATTGTTTTTCCAACCATTTGGGAATCTGGGACCCTTCCTTCGGTGATTTGTGTCCGCCCTCATATTCTTCTTGGGTATGCTGAATTTCCACTCCCTTGCTACCTAGAGTCTTTTGTTCTGTCTTTTTTTCCTCTTCTTCATCTGAATCTCGAATAAATACTGTTTCTTCTCTGGGGATTCAGTGGTTGTATGTTCCTTGGGGCTATCCTCCCCTTTAGAGGTTTTCTCTTCTTCTTCTTCTTGTTGCACATGCTCTTCATGGTGGTCTACTTCTGGACTCCTTATCTTAGCCTCCTCTTGAGGCCTGTCTTCTTCTTCCTTTTCTTCTTCTTCATGCAAAGGAGGCATTTCTTCATCATGTTTAGGCCCCTCATCCTATTCACTAGTTGGAGGTTCTGTATTTACCTCCATTTCATCATTTGTTTCCTTCTTTTCTTCAGAGGGTGGTCTCTCAACTTCTTCACCAACATCCCTTGGTTGTTTGGAAATTTCCTCCTCGAGCTCTTGATCAAAGGTTTCCATGATGTATTTTGAACCGGGGTCTTCGATGTCTTCCTTAGAGGATTTTGTTCCCACCTCTTCATGCACCACTTCATCAATTACTAGGTGCTGATATTCAGGATGCTCATAGTAATCATCCGCTTCTTCCTCCATTTCTTTGGTTTCTTCCCTTTCTTTCCTTTCCAACTCCTCGGAGATCTGCATTGTCACCTCCATCATGGGTGGGTCGGTTGGAGGAGCAGGAACAGGAAGGATGACAACAACTTGTGCTAGGGCGGCCTAAACTGCAAGATTCATGAATACTCCAGATAGCTCCATTGGTATGTTCTGCATATGTCAAGCAAAAGCTTCTGGGAGCGAGAGGGTAGGCATTGTTGTCATTGCAATGGATAGTGGGAGGGTTGATGATGGAGACATAAATGCGGAAGAGAGTGGAGAAGTGGTTGCAGACGAGGAATCTACCACCAAGATGGGTGCAGTAGGCGAGGTGGAAGCGAGGTGAACTGAAATGTCCACCACAGGCGAAGAAGAAGACAACATCAGCTGAGAAGAAGGCAAAGGAGCAATAGTAGTGGCAACAACAACAATGGTTGTGGAAACAAGAGTAGAGGTAGCAGGTGGGGACTTTGGATACTCAGCCTCTTCTTCCTCTCCCTCGCGGAGTGGGTTCTCCTGTATGGTGGGAATCTCTGTGAATCCACCTGATTTCTTTAATTTCTTGGAAGGTTCACCTTCCGATGCCTTCCTTGAGTACACCTTGTGCTTAGGCTGACGCTTAGCCATTTCTTTTCTCTTATTCAACCAGGTAGTGGGGGGAGACGTTGAAGTTTCTCCGGTCGGGGTAGCAATAGCCGAGGCACTATCAGTCTCACTCTCAGGTTCATCCTCGAGCTCACCGTATGTTGGAGTAGCTCCTTGAAGTTTAAATTGAGCAACCTGCCCATCAATCCATTGTTTTGTCCTTGCCTCAATGGGATTCATCAGAATTTTGAGGTCATTGACCTCTTCCTCGTTCCAATCAATTAATGGTAGCAATAAGTTGGAAACGACATCGTACCTTGGATCAATCACCGTGTTCTTATCTTCAACAATTTGGTTCGATACTAGAAACAGGTTAACTTTCTTAACAAAATATGCCATCATGCACATGTAGTGCCTCATGCAGACTTCTTTATCATCCCTACAATTCACCCAGAAGTCCTCGACATTGTGGAGGTGGGCATATTCTTTTCCAACCATCTTTTTCAATTTTCCATACGGATCCATCCGTGGCCTGGCAGTGTGGAGTTCTAAGTTATATTCATTAAACTCTTTTTTCTGAGTACTCTGCACATTGGGATGTGGAGATTGCATACATTCCCTGGCCTAATGTAAGGGGATAAAGAATCCCCAACCTGTGTTTATCACTTAGTAGTGTGTGAGCATCCTGCAATTGCCTGGAAAGCTCAAGCAATATTAACTAGTCATTTGGGTACCTAGGCAGCTTATACGGTCTCTCCGAGAATCCCTCGGCTTAGATGTATGTAAATTTGGGAAACTATGAATAGAAAAATGAACCAGTGAATGAAGGCATTAGCACTGTGGGTAACCCTCCTTTCAAAGTCACCTCCAAGCAATCTAATTGTATACCCAATGAAGGCATCATTGATTTTGCAATAATCATTCTTGAAGTTTCTAAATTGGAGTTGAGGGTACCTATCATATACCTTCAATTCTCTCCCAGGAGTTTGGCTTGGGGCTACAATTAGTCCTCTGTATCGAGCATGGTCGGCGAGCAGGTAGATGAGATATGAAGTCATATAGAATTGTGGGGTTTTCTTTACTGCCACAAACTGTTCATGTAGGCAGTTACTAATCATTCCTGCCCAATGGAATTGGGTCTTTCCCCTGATGATTTCTTCTATAAAGTACAACATCCACTCTTGGAAGAAGGCTACAGTTGGGAAACCCATAACCCTGCTCAGTAGGGTTACCAGATCATGGTAATCCTAGTAGAAATCACTCCTAAAGAGCTCTTGGGGTACTTTGTTTGCACTACCCCTCTTATCCTTTAGCTAGTACTGATTGATCAGTTTCTTTCACTTGAGGGGATTGACCTTCCACATGCTCTTGACACATTCCTTAGATGCTTATTCCATTTCATCAAAAGTAGGTATATAGAAAGTCTTCCTGGTAGACTTGGCAGAGAAATCAACCAGTATGTTGCCATCTCTATCCACTATTCTTTTAGTGCTCTCTTGATATGCCTCTCTGCAGGGCATTACTAGTTTAGGAGCTATGAGGGTAGGCAAGAAACCAACAACCTTGGCTAACCCACTTCTTATTCTTCTGGCATTCTCTGTGGTAGGATTGACAATGACCCTCTGCTTAAACTCATCGATGTTGATGTGCCCTAAGTTGGTGTTTGAGATCTTGTCCCAATTTGTGGTGAACTTTGATTTTATTTCCTCTCCTTGGGACTTGTACTTCATTTGGTCCTTGTCTTTTTTTCCCCTAGGTGCCTTGGCTAGCTTCTTGTCTTTTTCCTTTTTTGCAGATGCCTTTGAAGGTCCTACAGTTGGTTCCATATATCCTGCAAGCAAAGGAGTAGTAAGCACATTGAAGTGTAAAACATGAGACATGTTAGCAAAACCCTACAAAACGATGTTGGATCAAGTAACTCATAATTCAAGGATCCTAACGCTCCTTTTAGATTATCGTTAGCCTTTCATTTGAGGGAGTTATGGAAATGGGGGCCCAAGGGTGCAAACTTCCCTGAGATGGCAACTATTTTGAAAGCAATTGCAAACAGACGGCCATCAGGGCACAATGGCCCACATGGTTCCACCCACATCAGGATTTTGGTCATAAGGTGGGACCCATCGGTAGGTTAAATCATTTTAGCACATGGGTCGAGTCAACTTTGAAGCTTTGGAGGCGTTAAGCCCATCATTTAGGTGTGCGGGTTCAAGGTATGCAGATGCAGGGAGTCTCCCGACTGTTTCAAGCTTTGCCGTTTGAAAATGGCTCTGGCAAGGTGGTGTCCCCCAGTGCGGGACCTATGGTCTCAGAGGACGGTGCCCTTTTCCTTTGAATCTTTCATCATTGAACTAGGTGTGAGTGAGGAGTTGCAGGAGGACGTTGGTCAATAGCCGTTTGGAACGACAAGGAGAGGACATGAGTTCACGTTGAGCGACTCGCGTGGTCTTCAGAGGAGTCCTTGACATCAAGTTAGTGGTTCATTGTTGAGTGGACGAATCTTGTGAAGCCGGGTTCCACATAGCGGGTTGACGAAGGTTGTTATCGATTTGAAGCAATGAGAGTGGGATAGAGTTCTGCAGGCAGCCACCCGCGTGGATCAGCCTACAAGGCACTCTACACTTAATCATTTTCATTTTGGGCTCGATGGCAGAAATAGCGAGTGTAGGCTTCGGGAGGTGGAGGGACGTTGAGCAATTTTCGTTTCAGGACGACAAACTTGAGGCAGAAATCCGCGGATGGAGGTTCACAATGAGGAACCCACCAAAGAGTCAACACTTAGTCATTTTCTTAGCACAAGGAACCAAACAGAAATAGCCGGAGTGGGACCCGCCCATCGAAAGGACCTTGGGGTTCCACCATTTTTGAATGGTTATTTAGGTGACAACGAAAGGATAGCAGAAGTCCGCATTGGGTGGTCTATGAAAAGGGTTTTTGTGTTCAAGTTAAATTGGCGAGCATGGTGATAGTGGGACCCGTGAGGCAGAGGGTTGGGGTAGGTCTACCATTTGCAGACGACATGTCATGAAGGGCAGTCCGTGGGGGGAAGCCCATGCTTGCGGATTCATGGGAGTGAAAAGCCTTTGTTTTGACTCATGTTTCATTTAAGTTTTAAAGGCGGTTGAGGGTGAGCATCCTCCTACATACGCGGGCCCGAAGGAGGCAAAGGTCGACTGCCTTTAAAATTTATCATCTGAGGAATAGGGCATCGATGATTGGCACGATGCATACCTACAGGGTATGAAGGCCCTAGTTGAAGAATGACCACAAGAGGTAAAGGTTTCACATGAAGTTTATTGCTAATTTTGAGGGATTTTTAAATTTTCAAAATATGGGTTTTATCCGGCCTAATGTCTTTTAGCTAGTTTTTAAGTTTCCCTCTTTAAAATTTAGCAAATTTACAGGAATGAAGGGAAAAACAAAACATAGGGTACGACGGAGTTTCTACCTAGAAAATATGCAAATGTCTGATGAAGAATCTAATGTTAACGATGCTTGAATGGCAACAAGGCTTCGTGGGCATGAGGGTGGCGATGACAACAAGCTTTGATAAGTCTTCTAAAAGTGTGCAGGTGAAAATGACATGTTAGAGATGTCTATTTATAGAATTTTTAACATTTAATGCTCGCCATTAATGTTGGTACGATGACGGCTAAAGTTGGTGAATGGGCATTTCAAAAAGACGGCAATGGGAAAGGCGAGGTCTGCAAAGAAGATGACACCTGTGAGTCGGCCATCTGGCAAGTCATTGATGGAATGACGAAGGAAGTTGTGAATCCTACGAGGTGGGAGGATGTCTCGAGTTGGCCATCTAGAGCGACGAAGAGCTGATGGAATTCCGCATAAGGTGGCTTGTATAGGTGGACTTGCAGGACTTGGAGGACAATTTTTCAAAACTTAAAGGTAAATTGCTAACGGAACCCCGCATAGGCCAAAGACTTGCAAATTTGGAAGTGGTGAAACTTGGTCAACTAAAGGTGGTTCTTTTGAGACTCCTTGACCATTTAGGACTCAAAATATGGGGTACACAAAATGAGGCAAAGGAAAAAGCGACCTAGTGAAGCGAAAAGAGAGGGTCCCCATTTTGAACGGTGCGTGTGTGCTATAGGAACAACGCACTATATACAGACCATTGGTGTCCCATGGTGGATATCTGTTGGATCACTTCTGGCCCTCCTTAGTTGGTCTGCTTCCTTCAAGAATGGACTTGCTTTACAAAAAATATGTGAAGTATAAAACTGGGGGTCAAGGACAACCGAAACTGACCCATCCTGTGATAAAAAATCGGTTGCCTCCTCTTCCCGAGAGGAAAAGGAGAAGCCTGTACCGACTACTCCCTCTTCCCAAAAAGAAAAGGAGAAGTCCATGATGAATCCTTATGCTCCCCGTAAAGGTAAAGAGAAGGTTGCATTCTCCCAGACTTCCTTGTCCTCTCCCCTTTCTTGGAAAGAGTATTGGATGAGTTAGCCCAACAACTATCCGCTGAATTTGATGATTCCTCCTTGGCATAGGCCTAAGCTTAGGATCACAAATATCCCTAATGAATACCCTAGACCGTGGTACTACTTATACGACATAAAGAAAGGTTCCTGAAGGGAATTCAATCCACGACCTCCTACCGCTCTTGCTCCTAAGGCAGTGAATGGGAAGAGGCTTGCTACTAAGGCTCTTGAACCGACTCCCCCTGCTGCTCCCTAACTTGTTCCTCTTGCTCCCATTTAGGAATCCATTCCTTCGCCGAAAATGGCTCTAGTGGACATTCTCATGGTTGAGTAGGAGCCTTCTATTCCTTTGTAGCCTTTGACCTCCAGCTCAAAGAGTCATAGAAACCGCCTTGCACACGAGCACAAGCATCGACGAAAGAATCTCTTGGCTGAGCAGGCCTCCTTGCAAAGGAATGAGGAAGACACGACTTCCCCTACTTCAGGGCCTCCTACAGTGTCGCCCTCTTCCCTTCCTTTTTCTCCTCTTCAATCTAGTCCTGCATCGTTTCTGGCTTCCGCTGCAAGTGTGAATGCACCTAACCCCAAGGGGGTACATGTGTTCATTGCTCCTTCAGTAGAGCTACCTTTGCTGATCTTCGTTCCAAATATCCAACCTTTCTCAAATCCCATGGATATGATCAATACTTTGGTTGTATTTGCTGCAGTTCTTTCCTCCTCTCCCTTCGCGCCTCTAGCATCATCTGTGGGGAGTTCATATCCTCCAATGAAGAAAAAGGTGGAGTGTGGTCCTTCTGGCAACGAAGGACATAAGATGATCCCACCTTCTCTGCAAGGTGGCCCTGCATTGACTTGTTTTGTCCTAGTGATGGAAACGGTCCCAACTTCTCCTGAGTTTGTCACCGCTCCCGAGTCATTCAGCGAACCTAGTAGTGAATCTCGGGCGTAGCTTGCCCCATCCACTGAAGTTAAACATAACACTCCTTTGGGGTGCATGTTTAACTTTGTGGATGAAGTCCTTGCCTTGTTAGCAATCTTCGCGAAATCGTTGACCTTAGTTCCACAGGAGCTCGGTGAAGAAGACCTTGCAGGGCCTTCTTCCGTGGCCCTTGTTGCGGGAGGACTAGATGCTCCTCCTCTTAACATCCCACCACTGCAAGCTCATCCTCCTTCCCCCTACGATGACCTAGAGTGGGAAGCAGTCGACCTCCTGGTTGACCAATGTTAGGGGGAGACCTCTTCTTGATCTTTTGTGTGTGTGTGTGTGTGTTTCGTGATGTGTTCCCCCATGATCATGCTATGTGTGCCTAGATGACCTTTGGCACCCTTGTTGGTGCTTGGATACAGGCATGGTTTTTGTGCTGTAAACCTTCTTCTATTTGTATCATCATTCTTCCATGTTTGTGCTTGATTTTTGATAAATTAGGGATGATGCAAAGTGTTGGGGGCATTTAGGCTTCCCTTCCATGTTGACCCAATTTTTTATTTTTATTTTGCTTTCTGTGCATTCTTCCTGATTTGGTTGGGGATTGATGATCTTTTGCCTTGCACCACGGTTACCTATTATTCATATGAGCTCGAACAGATCTGACCCCGCTAAACCAGATCCCCCTGTGCCCTTTGTTTGTGTTATTCTTTCTCTTTTGTTTTCTCTTCATCTTTCTTTCTTCTTTGCTTGAGTTTTCCCTCTCATGTGCAACAACACCTTTCTTTAACATTTCAATCTTCAGAAAGCGCATTCGTTGCCAACGAATCCTTTCTCGAAGATCTTCACAAACCTTTCTTCAGAATCACATTCTCAACTTAGGACCCTAATAGAACATGTTTCCTTCATCACGAGTTCGTAGAGAAAGGACTTGGAAACCTTCCTCCGAAGCAGGAACAACTTTGACCTTCCCCTCGCGTGGGGGCATATTCTTCCTTTCAAATTCCTTGATGAAGTGAATATCTTTCGAAGAGATTCCTTGATGATGGATTGCTTTGAGAAAGAAAACATCTATTTTCAAATTGTGCGTCCCTTGAGTGGACCCCTTCTTCACGGTGGGTTCCCGAGGGATCCCCTTTGAAAGATCTTATCTTGAGTGAAATAATTTGCATCTAGCTTGGGGGCAGCCTGACTATACCTCGCCTTTCAAACAATGTGTCCCTTGAGTGGACCCCTCTCCTTTTGAAGGGTTCCCAAGGGACTCCTGTAATGACCCCTTTCTAGTGGACGCACTTAACCCCGAACCTTGCATTCAAAGTGTTTCTCATAGAGACATTAAAATGTTAGAGATCAAAAAATTTCAGTAATAACATCTAATTAGATCAAAGATGATTTAGTTATTTGTTCCTCGCCAAAGGATTATTCGTTTCTTTCCAATTATTCACTATGAATGATTCCTTTATGAGTACAAACGTCTTCCAAGTTCCCATAAATGGAATTCTATTATAGCATTATAACATCATGGAGTCATTATTACTTATAAGGCTCAATAATTGCTACAAGCATCATTATTAGATAATCACAAATAATACATCATTTATATATATATATATATATATATATATATATATATATATATATATATATTGTCTTGTTCATATTGTACGTGCCCACCATCTATGATGTATCTATGAATTTTAATATATATATATATATATCTAACTATACACTTATCAATGGTTAACATGTCATCCCAACTCTCAATATATTTATCCATCCTAATATGTTCCACTATGAATTCGGGTAGATGGTTCCATATTAACTATATGATTACTAATATGATGCACATTTCTTACCTATGATAATGTGGTATGCATATTAGACTAACTATAAACAACAATAATTATCCTATATTAACATGTGCATTATTATCTCTATCAATATTAAATATTAATTTATTTATTAAATGCCAATTATTAATATCTACCTTTAATTAACATAATATTGATATCATAATCTAGTCCCTTAACTCACAAATTAATCATTATTACCTTATTGAATATAATATATAGATATATATATGCATAACTATTATCAATTAGTTATATTCATATTCTTATTATATTTACTTATTACATATTATCATAAATTAGAATGTGATTATATACTATTTATATTCTTATTTACATATTGTCTATACTTATTAGATATTTACTTTTTACACACTATCTATGTTTATTTATATTTATTTCTTACCTTCTTTATCGAACTGTAGACGGACCTTCGATTCCTTTCTTATTTGATCTGCCTTTTTCTTACTTTCCTTCTATAGCAGCCCGTGCCTCATATAAGCCTTTAATCTCTTATTCCTGGTCGATGGACAACAATCTTATGTGTTCCTCCGGCGGATGATTAATTTTTGGTCTCTTCTATTTGATGTCTCAACGAGTGAATGTTCTTCCTGCAGAATATATTCTTATTCTTATCCCCCAAACTACGATTCTTATTCTCCTTATATATATGATATAACTTTATTTTGGAAGACTCATAACCTTCCAATACCACCGTTGACTTTTGGGTAAGTTATGATTTAGTTTTAATTTAAATATATTTCTTACTTTAATCACACCTCTTCATTAGGTAATGTTGCCTTTTATTTCTGAGTTTTGTCTTATTAAAATATATATTATTATTTTATATATATTTTGATATGGTATTTTGTAAATATTTATATTGTTATATATTTGATAATTTTCATATTTATCATTAATATTATATTTATAATTATAATATTACCAACAATAATTACAATTATATTTAAATCGTAATTATTCATGTTTGAAATTTAACAATTATTTGTATGTTATTTATTTATTTGTCTTAAGACGCTAGATAGTTTAGTGATACCATTTTGAGGGACATGACAACTCCTTTGAAAGCCTTCCAAATTATTGATGGTCTACGCAATTGTCCTCTTACTCACTTACTTGGCCGCTTCCTGACTCTGTGGAGTTTGCTTTATCAGGTTTCTTCCATGATAGAGTTTTTGGGGGATACCTTCCCTGTAGGTCTGAGAGCCTGTAGGGCGCTTCCTTTGGGTTTCCTCCATGCTAGAGTTTTTGGGGGATGCATTCCTTGCAGGTCTATGGGCCTGTAGGATGCTTGCTTCATAGGGTATCCTCCATGCTAGAGTTTTTGGGGGACACCTTTCTTGTAGGTTTGTAGGCCTGCAAGGCGCTTTCTTTCTTCAACTTCGTAGTTTTGAGAAGCTATGAAGTCCTTCGCTTACCCTACACCTTCAGGTTCGCCAGATCGCGGTCTGCTTCCTCGATGGTTCAAGTATACATTTCTAACATTACTCCTTCCTTGATCTACTTTACCGAGTACTCATCAATACTCATGCTCACTAAAGTGGGGGAAAAATGTATAGGAGTGAATTTTCACCCCTTATTCAAATTCTCCTATTACCCTTCTCCACTTTAGAAAACCAAGTTCAGAGGTTTAATTCCACATAAGCCTGCTACTTGCATCCCACTTGGTGCCTATTTTGAGTGTAGGTGGAGGCATTTCTGTCAAGGATGATCGCGTGGTGCTTTTACGTCCCTGAAAAATTCCTGCGGCTGAACCTGCAGAGGCGTTACACTTCTCATTGGGAATTAGGTTGTAACGCCCCCTTCAACCAACTGACCCAAATATGGCCATTTTTCTCCATCTCCTCTTCAAATTCTTTCCTTGAACAAGCATTTCAACTTCTTCACTTCATTCAAAATCTCACTTTCATACTCTTGCACTCACTCTGAAGCTTTCAAGCAACATTTTTGCACTCTATTGTAGCAAATACATCACTCCATCACTTCGGTAGAGCAAGTTGAGGACAAACACCATTGCATCAAAGGCTCGAGTATTCTCATTTTCTCCCCCAAGCAGCCTTGAGTGCTCTTGGTGGAGGTGGTAAGCTCCCTTTCCTCTCCTCTATCACTTGGTTGAGTAAGCATATTTACTGTTTTGCAGTGCTTTAGTGCTCTTTACTACTTTTTTTTCTTTATCTCATTTTATTGGCTGTCCGTGGAGGTGGAAACACCTAAACGAGGGTTTGACTGAGGCAAGCCCCTATACAACCACCCAACATTTTTCTCTCTTGTGTGTAGGTGAACGTGCTTTCAAGGAGCTAGCTGGCAAACAAGTTTCTTTACGAGATCATTCTTGCCACCTCTACTCTTGCATTTTTACTTTATCATATTAGATTGTATTTAGTTTACTTGATCACAATATTTTGGCCTTTTAGTAGTAGTTAGCTGGGACGTTAGCTCATTTTCTTGGGTTTGATCTTGTCTCCGTTGTTGTTTGGATGTATGGATGCCAACACACTTTAGAGACACCAGTGCGCCGCGCTGTTGTCCAAGGATTGCGCTTTCATCCTCAGATAGAGAGCTTCCTGAGGCGTAGTATTGAACCTAAAAACTGGCTCGCCTAGCCCCATCTTGCATTTTAGGCCTGTAGAGTGGTTGAAGGACTTTATAGTCCTCATCATTCTCATCCTCATATCCTAACACCTCATTTAGCTAAGGTAAGTTAGGGCAGCCTTTTGCATCTTGGCCCTCCATGACCTGGGGCCTTGCATGTGGTGGTCCCCCTCTTTTACACCACCTTGGTGGGTTGAGGAGAAGGCTGGACAAGAGGAGACACCAAAGATTGAACCCTAGGACACTTTTTTTTTTATAAATGGTCATATTCATGACAAATTCAACATCGAAAAGGCATAGATTCATAATCCAATTGTTGAATCTAAGAAGAGGAACCAAAGTGAATCTCAAGAGAATCTGGAAAAGGGTCATTCAAACCAATCTCAATGCAAATGCGAGCATAAGAGATTACCTTTATGTCCAACATTTGCTGGGAGGTGCCCATTGGTTTACCAAGAAGCATAACAATGGAATAAAATATATCATTCATCTAGAATTCTAGAGGGAACCAGGGCAAACAAACCCAAACAAGAATACAGTACGAAAGTTCCTCCAAAGGGTTAAACCAACATGCCATGGTTTTAAAAATAGTCCCACCAGGTTATAAAAGTATGAACCACCTTCGAAAGCCTTATTTCAGTCGGCCATACAATTAAAAACCACCCAAAAATAGTTGTTAACCGCCAACATAATGTCCATCTCACCCTCAGGGTTCTAAGTACACCGAGCCCAAGAATCCAAAAAGGGGAGAGAAACTTGGATCCCCATGAACTTGTAAATCAATGCATGATTATCCAAATAATTAATATCTTCTTCAATGAAGGATAGTTGAATCAGTAACACTCGACGATCAAGGCTCCTTTTCAAGCATCCACTAGCTTTGGAGATACACAAACCTCTAATCACTGGCTAGCTTCCTTCATTTTGAGAATTGTTCAATAAATCCATTGCACTCTCATGCATAAAAGAATATGAGACATTCCTGCTCAAGACCTCCTGAAAGACAACATTTGCTTAAGGGTTTCCATGCTCACCAAGAGCACTTCGAATCATGGAAAGATCACAAAAACATCACTGAACATTGGAAAACAAAGCAACAACCAAAAATAAAAATAAAGGAACCCTCGCAAGCCCTAGCTACGTCCCCACGCAACTCCGTACATAGAGAAAACCCGCAATCAACGCCCCCAAAGAGTAATGACAACATGATAAAAGAAAAAGCAAGCCAAAAATGTTCGTGACATAGGCATGCAACCTTATTGCAGACCATTTAGGCTGTGCCTCACCCCCTTCACATTCTTGCATGCCATCGTTCACTCGTCGCTTCGAATAATATTGTTTTGGGTTTTATCACTTTATCAGTCATAGTAAATATTTTCACCTTATTGAGATTTTTGCCTAAATTGAGACGAAGATAATAAACATTTGATCATTGAGTTTATATTTATTTATTTTTAATTAATTTAAATTTTTAAATTGAGATGAGGATTGTGTTCTATTATAAACAAAATTTATTTCATTTAATTTAATTTGTTAATTTGTTAATCGTTCACCTTCATTATGAGCTTTCCATTCTACACCAAAGATGTTTAGAATTGTGAAAAAATGAGCCATAGGATCAAACAACAAACAAAGACAACTTCTACACAAGAGATTTGCAAACAAAGAATTGTTAATCCTTAACAAAAAAAGCTACAAAATGAACCTCAAAAATCTTCAAGGAAAACAAGAGTTTTTAAAGGTTGTGAATTCTATCAAAGGCATGAAAGCAAGATAGATAATACAATGAGGGTTGAGTGCTATATAGGAGCAACCCTAAATGGTAAAGGGATTATATCATGACAAGTGTCAACATCTCATGTAATGAGACAAAATGATCTAATAGTAACTCTCTAGTTAACATAATAAATCACTCCTAAGTTTAGCTTTAGTGTATGAGAATAAATTAAAATGATAATTATTTGAAGATTAATTAATTATTAGTTGATGCAAGATTATTTTAACACTCTCCCTTAAGATGAACTGAGGGAGTAGCTAAAAACCCTAAAAATAATGTATGATGGGTCCTGGTAAACAAGGCCTGGTGAGGTAACCATGTACAAACAAAATATCTCTCAAAACTGGAGAAAAAGAGAAAACCACATGGGAAAAAGTCCTCTCCAAAAGGGAGAAAGGAAAATGAAGGACCAAAAAAGCCTCCAAATCAAGGTGAACGACTAAGAAGCCTCCAACCAAAACAATGTCCCAAAAAAGAACATGTAGAACATCACTGAAGCATGAAGAAGTTGTAGACAACTGTCAAAAGATGACTGATATAATGCTGAAATGAAGAATCTTCTCTTAAACAAATGATGATCATAATTAAGATAACAAGAATCTGCATGAGTGCCCTTAATGACACAACTCAAATCAAATGGCAAACAAAGACAAACATCTGAAAGTCGAAAAAACAAATGGTACATGAATTTGCATTAGTGACCCCAACGACACTACTTAACATGCAAGATGCAAGTCAAAGATACATGTACCAATTTTCTAAATAAAAATGATCAAGAGAGAGGCAACAATATGCATGAGTGTCTTGTATGAGTGTCCCCAATGACACTACTCGAGTTAGATGGCAAACGAAGGCAAACATTCGAAACTTGAAGATACAAATCATACATGAATCTATATGAGTGACCTTAATGACACTACTCAACATGCAAGATGCAAGTTGAAAATACAGGTACTAATAGTCTTTGATCAAATAAAAATGGAAGGTTTCCTCCAGAAAATAAGAATGCAAGAGTGCCCATATGGTAAGTGATCCATCTCACTAAAATGCATGTAACCAACCGCTGATGTGCATTGCATCTGCAAGTACATAGGAACAAGAACTAGATACATAGATCACTCAAATGCGAAACCAAGGAAGGAAGCATTAGCACCAATAGTAAAAACCCTCCCATAATGTTGATAAGGGAGAGCCAAGACAAGTACATCAAAATTGTGTGAAACCAACAAGTGCATGTAGGAGAAACAACCTACATATAAAAGGGTGTGCAAACTAAGACACACACTCATGAGGCAAGAATCACTTGGATTCACTGCTGTCATGGAAGGGACACTCACTTGACAAAAGTTTGATGGCAAACCAAGTCAAACATCAACCCCTCCATGGAACTTTATATCATAGTGCGAATACAAATGACACAATAGGATGTGCAAAATCCCCAAAAAGTATACACTAGAATGACACTTTATCTCAGTGCGTCTACAAAAAAGAATGTGTATGAAAAAGATGTCTATAATGCCCAAATATGATAAAATACTGAAAATACATATAAAACAACCAAAAATGAGCCATTTGTTGCAAACAAAATTTTTTCAGGAGCTAAGGCGTCCAAGTAATTCACTAGTGTGAAAACACTAAAAATTGAATAAAATGTACTTGGAGAGAAATCTGAAAAAACTACATGGATGGTTGTGAAGAGCTCTGAAAGACGGGCTCAACGCTGGTGGAATCGTGAAAAATAGAGAAACAGGTCAAAAGTTATGAGCTCAAGATTGAAAATAAAATCTTTGACTTCAACAGAATGTAGAATGCACTAACAAAAAAAATAGATGATGAAATCCACACCATTGGAAAGTTGGCGAAACCACTTTTCTGATGATATATCGTTTCCCAAATTTTGATATCGTATGCCCAAGTTATAGCCAAAATAAAAAAAAGTGCTTCTTTAGGACCAAAGAAGGGTTCAAAAGGGACCCTTGCCCTAGGTTGTACCACTGATGTCAAAAAAATATTCTGGGAATGTTCCCAAGTTGCCGAAAAATATGCGACCCCCTGGAAAAAAGTGGTCACCGAAATATTTTGGGCATAATGCAATATTTGGGCATAAGATTCTGCCGCTTAGGAAAAACTGGACGCCACTGGAAAAATTTCACTGAGAAAATCCACGACCACCATAATTGTTTTGATTGGTGAAAAAAGCTATTGACGGTGGCTTTACATGGTGCCGATGGGTTGAAACCCCTGTTGGAGCACATAGAGTGTTGGCACTGGCAGCGTAAATGCTATGTCGGGCGATCAACACAACGACCCAAACAGGGTACGGGGCTTGCAGGGTAGGTACCTTGCGAGTACCTTAAATAAATCTGCTGTCCATTTTTAAAAAAATAACTTGCAAGTTTTTAATATATATATATATATAAATATATTTAAAATTCCTAAATAAAAAGAAATTAAAAAAAGCAAGCATTCACTTAAATTTTTTCCTTTTTCTTTTCGATTTTCATGCACAGGGGTAGTACACACATTGTACAGCCCCTGAAGCAATTTTTTTTGCCTTAGAAGCTCCCATCGTCGAATATAGGAAAATTTATAATCAAAATTCATCTAATCAACCTCTTGAATGCAAATGTGAGGTCCTTTTTGGCCCAAAATACTTTGAAACTATAGCTACCCTCTAGATTTGAAAAAAAATTGCTTCAAACCCTCATAGATATGACCTTAGGGATCCAAATCAGGTCAAACGAAAGGAAAACATGACTTTCTCAATAACTCTGAATCCAATGGAAGACTCTATTTTGGTCCTAGATGCACCAAAATTTCACCCACCTCCAAAATTTGCAAAAAAAGAAAAAGGATTCTAGATCTGAAGCATGTAACCCTTGTTGAAGAAAAAAACCTCATAAATCGAGAAGGGGTTCGTTGAATCCACGCTTTGATACCACGTTTAGAATTATGAAAAACATGAGCCACATGATCTAACAATGAACAAAGACACCTTCCACGCAAGAGACTTACAAACAAATAATTGCTATATCTTCAACAAGAAAAAGCTACAAAATGAACCTCAAGAATCTTAAAGGAAAACAAGAGTCCTCAAAGGTTGAGAGTTCTATCAAAGGCATGAAAGCAAGAGAGATAATACAATAAGGGTTGAGTGCTATATAAGAGAAATATTAAATGGTAAAGGGATTAGATCATGACAAGTGTCAACATCTCATGCAATGATACATAATGATCTCATAATAGCTCTCTAGTTAACATAGTAAATCACTCCTAAGTTTAGCTTAAGTGCATGAGAATAAATTAAACTAATAATTAATTAAAGATTAATTAATTATTAGCTAATGCACGATTACTCTAACAAAAGATTGAGAAGGTTTATATTGGAGATAAGTTAGTTGATCAAAACTCTTTGAATGATTAGTAGGATGTGTTTTCCACAACGTGTCAAATTGTGATATTGCTATCAGGATTCAACTGTGTAGTTTTACGAGTCAAACTCATTGACCCATGTTTCATGAGTAATGGTTCACAAAAACTCATCTCTCATGATAATGAATGCTTAACTCATTGCATCTAGGTGATGCCCATAGAGGTGAAGCACTGGGCCTTCCTAGGAGGTCACCCATCCCAACATTGCTCCAGCTCAAGCGTGTTTAACCATAGAGTTTTCCCCAAGGTTAAGCCCACTTGGCTTGCAACCCTATTTGCAAAACCTTCAACAAGTATTATTTTGTATGAACCATTCATTATAGAGCCCCTTTAGATCATCAATTGATAAGTAGGAGGTATTTTCCATAGTGTGTCAAATTGTGATATTGCTATTAGGATTCAACCGTGTAGTTTTACGAGTCAAATCATTGACCCATGTTTCATGAGTAGTGGCTCACAAGAACCCATATCTCATGATAATGAATGGTCCAATTAGCACTCATTGCATTTAGGTGATGCTCATAGAGGTGAAGCGCTGGGCCTTCCCAGGAGGCCACCCATCCCAGTACTACTCCAACTCAAGTGCATTTAACATAGGGTTTTCCCCAAGGTTAAGCCCACTTAGCTTGCAACCCCATTTGCAAAACCTTCAAAAACTGTTGTGCCTTATGAACCATTCATTATAGAGTCCCTTTAGCTTATCAAGTGGTGCAAAACTCTTTGAAGTTAAATTTTAGCAACAAAAACTTTGTCTTGTCTTCTTTTCATTCATTCTTTATTGTCTTTGCAAAAAGTTTTTTAATTTTTTTGAGGAAAGATTTGTGTAAGTGGAAACATAAGTTTTTAATTTTTAGAAAAATGATTTGTGTAAGTAGAAACACAATTGTGGTGATGTGGGGGATAATGTTTGGTAGAGATTGTTACATGCTCATGAAAAAAATGATTAGATAAAATATTTTTCATTTACAAAAAATAATTGTCAAATAAGGTCACATAAATGACATGGCTATTTGGAGAACCTATTGCACTATTTCCACTAATGAAAGATGATTTACACTCTAAATAAAATAATATTTGAATTTAGATATTCAATAACGACATTAAAATATTCCTTTGTACTCAAAGCAAAGACTTCTTCAAATTTTGTAGTCCAAAAAGTAACATGAATTGTAAATTATCTATGATACAACATAGAAGAGTTCAAAATGTATTGATATATGATGTACAAATGTTTCTTTCTAGGAAAGAAAATTAAGATGATACCACTTAGAAGTAGACTAGAGTTTAGATAAAACAACAAAGGTTGTGGCCAAACATTTACAACTTTAAATTTATTTTTAAAACAAATATTACAAGGATTAAATAAACTTGAAGTAGATTTTTTATTCTCAAGGTCACACTAAAGCACAAGAGGAGAGTATAGTCCAACTTCTAGCTGAAAACTCTAGACTAACTCATCCTATGACACTCATGTTGTTGAGAAACAAGGTGAAGTTGTAATAAAATCTTCTTCAAAGTGTATGTAAATATAAAATTAATTTTAGATTACAATAAAAAAATATGTGTAGAATAAATCAACAATAAGAATAAAATCAACAAATGATAGTAAGACAAAATTTACATGAAAAACCCTTTTAGAGAAAAAATCCACAAGAGAAAGAGGACAAATTTTTATTAATCTTTAATGTACATCATACAATATTGATACACTCCACTTTACACTTTGATAACATTCATTAAAATACTCCAAAACCATAATTGGTTTCACTAAAACAATGGATATCAAAACCATAGTATCATGGAAAAAACCCACACCTACCTTAGATAATATCTTTCAAGAATAGTAAATTCAATCAATGGATTTAGATGGACATCACATGAGCTCAATCAATGAATCCTCAAATAGAAAACATAACTACAAAGGCATCTTTGACCCCAAACTCTTTGATGACTCACATCCTCAAGTATAGTGCTCCATTTTGAAGTCTACTGACTTATGTAGGTCTATCCATTATGAAAACATTTTCCACTTCTTTGTTTAACACCTAGAATTGGGAATATGCCTTAAATGAGTCTAAAATCAAATGTAAGTATTATCGTGGTAGTCCACCTCCCTCATGGATGCATATGAAAAATAATTCCAAGATTCTAGGAGAATCTAAATTATATGATATCAAACTATTATCTCATATTATACTCATGTACTTGTAAAATATGATATCAAACTACTATATCACACCTTTAATATAAAGACAAAGAGAGGCCAAAACCATAAATGGTTTGACCAAAACAAAGAGTATCAAAACCATAGTATCAAGGAAAAAACCCACACCTACCTTAGAGAATATCTTTCAAGAACAATAAAGTCAATCAATGGCTTCAAATGAGCATCACATGGGCTCAATTGATGAATCTTCAAATAAAAAACATAACTACAAAGGCATCTTTGATCTTGAACTCTTTGATGACTCATATCCTCAAGTGTAGTGCTCCATTTTGAACTCCACTAACTCATGTAGACCATATCCATTATGAAAACATTCCCCACTTCCTTGTTTATTACCTAGAATTAGAAATATGCCTTAAATAAGTCTAAAGTCAATGTAGGTTTACCTCTATTTCTAAGCATACAATATGAATGAACCCAAGAATATCATCCATGTAATGCATGCTTTTCATGATAGGTAGCCTTCTTAAAGCTTGAATTTTTTTAGGACCCCCATTGACAAGCTACCCAAGAAGACACACATGAGGGAGTGATATGCCAATAGCAAGGGGTGGAGTACGGTTTGATGAAAGTTCTAAAGGTAGAAATCAATCATTGAGAGTGCTCATAAATCACCGTTAACTAGTACTATAATATGCATAATAACTATAAATAAATATAGGGCAACATCAACCAACATCCATCTCATAATCAAATTACAAGAATCTAAATATAATATCATAAGATAATTTGCAAGATTATAATACTACCAACCAATGTATGATGGTGTTCTTGGAGTGTTTAAATGCTTATGAAATTCTTTTCAATTCCTTCCATGTGGTAGGTTCCATCTTTGTAGCCTTCACTCAAACTAGTTGAAGGTTTTTAACTTAAAAGCATATTTCAGAATAGGAAGAGGCTTTAAATTGATATTGCTTACAATTTTACATTTTATTTTATATATTAATAATATATTTTAATTAAATTTGATGATTGACAAAAAAAATGATTTTATAAAATTAACTAAATTTTCATCAATATTTTTTGGATCTGTCTAAATATTCATCTATATTAATAGAAAAGAAAATAACACAATTTCAAAAATAAGTAAAAAAACATCAAAGATTAAAAAAATTGATAATGGGTAGTAGAGTTGGCTTGGGCAGTGGGTTTGCTCCTCACTGGTCTCCGGTTTGACTCTCTCCTGGGTTTAAGAGGTGGGACTTCTTGTGGGCGGGGTATCTCACCCGCAGGGGGCTAGTCTTGCCCTAGCTCGCCCCAGGTACCCAAGGGATGGGCTGCTGGGCCTCTAGGCTGGGTCGCAGGACCCCTGTTGTAAAGAAAAAAAACAATGAGACTCAAGTTAAAATTTTGATATCACAATTTCTTGTTAAATAAAATGCCATTAAAAGCAAACCAGCCAGCGTCAAAAGGATCAAGGAGATTTGAACAAGGGTGGCGAAGGCAGAATTACAAAGTAGGATGTCTTTAAGGAGGGATCTTCGAAGGTAGCAAAAGGATGGTAAGGATAACCATCCGATGGACAGAGTGTCAGGTGGCCAAGAAATGGGGAAATTATATGAAGAAGCTGCGATACAAACTTAAAAAGGTATGCATTCTAAAGACTTCAAAATTTCTATTTTCAATATTAATTTCACGGTAGATCGAAATGTTTCAGAATTTGAAATCTCAGACTGTCTCTTGAATTCAAAAATAGATATTTTGAAGGAAAGGGGGATGATCGACGAATTCATAGGGACCTGGCCATCTATTACTAGAATTAGGGATTGGATGGCAAAAATTGGGGAGATTAGTTTCCTAGCTTTGGGATTTTTATAGATTACCTTCCAATTAGAGGAGGATAGGAATAAATTTGTTAAAAGGGGAATAATGGAGCAGACTTCAATTCTGGTGGAGAATTGATTACTAAAACCCCTCTATGGATAAGACTCTATAAATTGCCCAATCAATTAGGGTTCAAGGAGATATTTAGATTGATTGGAAATATTTTTGGGGAATATGTACACAGTTCGAGAGTTACTGAAGGAAAATAATTGCGTCCAATGTGAGAATCTGTGGAAGGATAGACCTGAGCCAAAATTTCATTTCCTTTCAGGGGAAAGGTTTTGGGTGAAGGTGTGGTAGTTAGGGTAGAGGGGCCTATAGTAGGGCACCCTAATTCTGGGTTTTTGAATTTCATATTTTATAATTTTAAATCAGTCTTAATTTTGTACAGCAGTCTATTTGGCTATTCACTTGCTTAAAAAATTATTTTTAGGGTTACATCATCAAATATGATACCACATCAACATGCTTTTTGTTGAGGTATCCAAAAAAGCTCAAAAACCACATACAATCTAATAGTAGGGCACTAAGTCATGTGAATATGTTTCGCTGATGTGGCATCACATGATTTGTCAGATCGTGTACTTTATGGTTAAAAAGTGTTTTGCAATTGGATATTAAGGTGCTCCACTGTGGAGCCCACTTAAGACTACTTCTATCCCTATTTTTGGTCTTCGCCTTAATATGGCCCCCCCTCCCCTAATGTGGTTGGGATTACTTGTGGGTTATCATTTTTTTGGGACAAGATAATTTTCTAATACGGGGGCGAAGAATCACTTTTGACTACTCATGTTAATATGTTGGATATTTAGAAGGGGAAAAAGTTTACATGTTCCAACATATATGGTCATTGTAATGATGGTGCAAGGGTAGGTTATGGCATGATCTTTAAGGAATTTAAATCACATTCTAAAGAAAATTGGATTCTTGGTGATGACATGAGTTCCATTATTAGTCCTAGGGAGAAAGATGGTGGTACTCCTAGGCTAAGTGTTGGTTCAATCTTCTTAATAGCTTTATGGGATGTTAAGCCTAAAAAGGGTTAGTTACTTGGAACAACCGAAAAATAGGTGAAATAATATAAGATGTGGATTGAATAGGCTTTTAGTTCTGATTGGACCATTGGTGATGCCGATGTTTCTTCTAAGGTCATGCATTATGCTTGCTTTTATCATTGGCTACTTATTTTGGAATTGACATTTAGTGATAGGTTGAGTGGTTGCCCCTTTAAATTAGAATTCACATAGTTTGAAAGAGAGTATTTTGAATCCATTCGCAAGGAACGACGAGGTGTAGAAGTTAAGAGATATATTATTAAAAGAAACTAGGCCATGTTAAGAGTTAGATCAAATATTGGAATAAGAAGGTAGTAGGAAATATTTTTGAAAGGGAGGAAAAAGTAAATGCAATTGAATAAGAAATTGCTTGATGTGGGTTGAATAACATTGTTAGAGAATAAAAACTTGATGTCACTAATGAACTCAATGCTATTCTCAAACAAGAGGAAATGTTTTGGATCCAAAATTCTAGAGTGAAATGGTTGAAGGAAGATCACAACATAGTTTCTCCATGAGAAGATTAATCTACGTCTAAGGGGGAAGAAGTCATTGATGTGGAAAATATTAGAAAAGAAGAAAAAGCAATTATTTCAAGAATTATTGTGCAAAGTCCAAGAAGATGACATTATGGCTCAAGAGCTTCCCCTCAATAATATTATTGAAGTAATTAAACATGCTTAGAATAAGGCCCTCATGTCCCCTTTTACCTTGGAAGAGATTAAGATGACCACTTTCTCCATAGGTACTAAAAAGGCCCCAAGGTCTAATGGATTTTAAGCTAGGTTCTTTGAGAAATTTTGTTATATTGTGGGATTGGACGTTTGAGAAGTGGCAAGAGAATGTAGGAGAAGAAAGGCAATGTTAAGGGGTGGAACTCACTTTTTTGGCTCTAATCCTAAGAACTAAGAATCCAAAATACTTTGATGAGTATAGGCCTATTGCTTTGTGTAATACTATTTATAAGATCATGACAAGATCAATGGCCCTCATATTAAAATAAAATTGATAGGAAATTTTTGGAGAAACAAAGTGTTTTTTTAGAAGGCAAACATGTTTTGGATGGGTTGTAGTTTCTCATGAAGCGATAAATTCAATCAAGTAGAAAAAAAGGGAATGCTCCTAAAAGTTGACATGAATAAGGCATATGGTAGAGTGGCTTGGATATTCTTGGAGAAGGTGGTGAAAATATTTGGGTATAGTGAGGATTGGTGCAAATAGGTGAGGAGATGTTATGCCATGATCTCATTCTCTGTCTTGGTCAATGGTATCTCAATGATTTTTTCCTTGGTGACTAGAGGCATTTGACATGACCTCTTTACCCTTTTCTTCTTTTAGTCATTGTAAAATCTCAACCAAAATCTAACAAAAGTTCAAGAAATACCATAGCTGTATAGATTTCCTCTAGAATAACAAACATCAAACATCTCCAATATGTTGATGACACCCTACTCTTTGGGGAAATCACTTTTAGAGAAGCTAAGAGTTTCAAGAAGATCATTAAATTATATGAGGCGACAATAGGGTAGAAGATTAATGTCAACAAATCTAAAATCTTGTTTCTAAACAAAAATTATGCTAAGGATTTGGATATTTAGGAGATCTTGGGTTTTAATAGTCTCTTCCAACAAAAGTAAGGTCAAAAAATATCATAGTTATGTAGACTTCCTCCAAGTTAGCAAACATCACACATCTCCAATTTGTTGATGACGCCCTAGTCTTTGGGGAAGCCATTGCTAGAGAAGCCAAGAGTTTCAAGAAGATTATTAAGTTATTTGAGGTTATAGTAGGGCAGAAAATTAATGCCAACAAGTATAAAATCTTGTTTCTAAAGGAGAATTGTGCTAAGGCTTTGGATATTCAAGAGTCTCTTCCAAATTCACATCTCGTGATGCCACTTGCAAACAAGTTATAGTGGAAGGGTTGAAAGAGGTTATTGATAGGATTCAAAATAAGTTTTCTTCAAGGAAATATTGTTGGATTTCTTTTGCAAGGAGAACCACTCTTTTAAAAGTAACCCTTTCTCCTATATATATCATATTCTAGGTAAGGTTGCTAAAGTGATCACAAATAACTTTAGAACCTTCTTTTAGAATAAGATGGAAGAGGGGGAAAGTATAACCTTGTAGGGCAGAAAAATTTGTGTGAAGGTAAACACATTGAAGGATTGGGCTTTAGTAACTGTAAGTGGACAAATAGAGCCTTGGATATGAAATTATTATGGAGGATGGTGAGTGAAAAAAGATAGATTGTAGAGTAGGGTCTTGTAGAGTAAATATGTTATGGTAGGGGAGGTGGATGACAATGTTTTCAAAGAGCCATTGCCAAGAGAATTGGGGATGTAGAACTTCATAAGAATGTGCAATAAATAGAAAAAAAAGGATTTAGGGTAGAAAGTGGCGATAGGGAATAGGGTAGAATTGTTGAGGGAGGCTTGGGTAACCAATGAGGCTCTTATTAGACATGAATAACTAAAACCTTTGGTATCCCACTTTGAGGAGGTGATTGGAGAAAGAGTTGAGGACTACGTTGAGTTGGACATGGGGATTTGAGGTTGGAAAGAGGTCATGGCCCCAATCCCAAAGTTGGGAGACAATTGCTTCAACTTAATGGATATACTTTGAGGCCAACCACCCCTTGTGGGGTTGGGGGAAGACATAATGGTGTGCGATAGAGAGAAGGATGGAGAAGTCTTAGTAAAAGAGGCATATGGGGCTTTAATCCAACTGTAGGGGGAAGGCGGTTTCCCTAGCAAAAATATCTACCTGGACAATAAACTGCAAGTGGAAAATGCTTTCCTATAGTTAGTTGTGAGGGGGAGGGCTCTAACATGGGATAGATTGAGGTTAATGGGAAGAGTAGGGCCATCTAGATGTTCCCTACATAGAGGAAGATGAATCAAATGAGAACATTTTTGTGCATTGTGATTTTACCAAGTAGATATGGTATTGAAATTTTCAATGTTGGGATATTGAGTATCCTTTACCAAAAACAATCAAGGACCTCTTCTTGGTTTATAATTTCAAGTTAAGGTCAAACAAATTGAGATTTATATGGGATGGATTTATTGCTATAGCCATTTGCAATTTATGGCTAGAAAGGAACAAAAGTATTTTTATGGAAAAAGAAGCTAAAGATGAACATGTTTGGGATATAATTGAATCCTTGATCAAGGGATTAGGGGGAAATAGGAGTGCCAAAGGGAAATCATATGAGGAGGATGAATAGAAATGTGTCCAAAGGTGGCCTAGAATCAATTGGTTGCAAAATGGAGGGGATAGCGAAAACAAGAAGAATACGAAGGTGGCAAAGTGGTCCCTTGTGCTGATTGATGTTATTGAGATGAGATTTGATGGGACAACAAAGTGAAATTAAGGGGAGGTTGGTGACAAAGTAGTGTTCAAAAACGGTGATGGCCAACCACTTTTGATGGTAGCTTTTGATTTGGGGTGAACTATGAATAACATTACAAAATCAAGAGCCATTAATAAGGGGTCTGGAATTAACTCATTCTAGTAAATGGAACAAACTCAAGTTGGAAGAAGACTCAAAGATTATTCTTGAAGGGATCCTCCATAATAGTTGTAAGGAATGGAAACTAGGTTCCTTTCTTAGAAAAAAAAATGGTTTAAAATATTTTGAATAAATGCATTAAAAGGAGTGGGAATAAGGTTTTTGACTAGGTATCCAATAGGGTGTCAACTCAATGAGAAGATGTGGGAAGGATGAGCAAGTGTAGATTGTAAAATTCCCATTGGAAGCATGCGTCTTGCTTATAAGGGCATCAAACCTTAGGATTGCTTGATAAAGGCCATCATAATGGTTCATGATTATTAGACATGATGGTTCAGGGTTACCTAATGCCTTAGAGTGGGAGCTATGATGGAGTCTCATCATTACTCAATGTTGTTTCATGCAGAAAAGCCTCTTTAATAGGAATGAGATGTTACTACTAGCATTATTGTTGAGGAATGTGATAGGTGGTATGTGGAGGTGAGGCATCCCATGCAAGGTGATAGTAAGGGTAAAGGTACAATGATGAAGCCTAAGAAGAAACCAAGAAATGGTAAGAGAAAAATAAGGGCTAGTATCTATGAGGAAGACATACTAGAAGGATTCATAACTTTGTTGGATTGGGACATCCAAAACCCTAGCCTTCGAATATGGCTATTGAGAATATGGAAGGTGGTGAAGGATGCTGATGACTCTCCTAGTGTGGGTATCCAACAAACTCTATCAAAGACTTCTCTTGGATCCTAAACAATTTGTAAGGAAGCTAAGGTAGCAAAAAAACTTCCTACACTAATCTTGAGAGGAGAATAATGCAAAACTTTATAGATCTTTTCAACAGTTATAGAAACTTAAACAGATTTAAACATAAATATCATGCATACCACAACACAATGATTTACATGGGGAAAACCCATTTAGGAAAAAAATTCCACACTCCAAAATCCGCCCAATACATTATTTATAAATCACAGAGATTACAATATACTTGTAGAGCAAGCTTCTCACAAGAGTATCACCACTAGAGATCCAGAGACAACACAACTGCTATCAAAATATTAGAATACATCACTATCTACAGTCGTAGTACAACACCCTCATAAAATAGGATTACATTCTAGGGCAAGATAAGCCAACAAAATATCTACCACTAGATATGAGACCTAACAATGAATGGTCCAGATTTGCAATATATCATTAATTTAATGTATGTCGGCCATTTAAGAGTTTTTGTTAACAAAAAAATGTTAACATTAACATGCATCCCACTCTACCCCTCCACCATGTGCTCCCATTATATATTACACCTTTCGATGTAACTACGATATATATATATATATTCTATCAACAATAAACCTTATATAATTGCAAGATTGAGAAACATTTTTTCCAACAAATCTCCCAGTTTTTGAACACCTTGCAAGAGCAACGAGAGGGAGTAAACATCGTCTCTTAATTGCTAGGGGCCAAAAGGCCCAGTCTCTGAACACCATCTGAACTTCTCTGTTCTCACAAGCTTAGTTAACGAATCAACAACATTTATCAAAGTCTCTATCTTAACCAATTTCACCTTGCCATCTTTGACCATATCTCTAACAAAATGATACTATACATCAATGTGCTTGGTCTTGGCATGAAATGTCGGGTTCTTAGCTAGGAATATCACACTCTAACTGTCACAATAAATTGTCACTACACTTTGTTTTATTCCAATATCTGAACATAGTCCCTTAAGCCAAATGGATTCTTTACAAACATGAGTAGCTACCATATACTTAGCTTCAGTAGTGGACAACACAAACACAACCTATAACTTACTTGTCCAACTAATTGCACCACCAAATAAAGTAAACACATAAGAACTGGTGGATTGTCTACTATCAATATCACTTACCCAGTTTGAATCCACATAACCATGAATATCAAGGGAAATATTGTTTTCAATCAAATTACTATGATAACATAAGGAATAATTTGAGGTACCACACAAATATCTAAAGACTCTTTTAACTGCATCCTAGTGAACTCTACCAGGATTAGACATATATCTAGAAATAATTCTCACTAGTTGGGCAATGTCTGGTCTAGTACAAACCATAGCATACATTAAACTTCCAACTGCACTGTTCTAAGGCACTCTACTCATCTCTTCCATCTTTGATAGGAATGTTGGACAATCTGAAAGAGAAATTTGTTCTTACTGAAAAAGGAACACACAATGGTCTGTAATCCTACATATTAAACCTCTGTAAAATTGAATTGACATACTTACTTTCGCTAAGCCATATCATTTTGTTTTCTCCATCCCTTCTAATTTCCATCCCAAGAATGTGCCTAGCTACACCAAGATCTTTCATTTCAAATTTAGCAACAACTTGAGATTTCAGTTCTGAAGTCATACCTTTCCCTTTGCCAATATATAACATAACATCAACATATAATGCAATAAACAGGAAATGATCACCATCGGTTTTATAATAAACACAATGATTTGATTTATAATGCTCAAATCCCAAACTCAAAACATATGTATCAAATTTCTAGTACCACATCTTAGGACTCTATTTCAAGCCATACAAAGATTTCTTTAATTTACAAACCAATTTACTATTACCTTTCACCACGTAGTGCTCTAGTTGTGTCATATAAATATCCTCCTCCAAGTCACCATGAAGGAAAGTAGTTTTAACATCCATTTGATCAACCTCTAAATCATAATCAACAACAATAGAAAGCAAAAATCTAATGGATGTCATTTTTGCAACAGGAGAAAATATCTCACCATAATCAACACCCTCAACTTGAGAGTAACCTTTCACAACCAACTTTTCCTTGTACTTATCAATACCTCCATTTGAACCAATATTTTTCTTGAACACCCATTTGCAACCAACAGGTTTTCATCCTTTAGGCAATGGTACAAGATCCCATTTATCATTTTTTTCAAAGATGCCATTTTTTTGTTCATAGCAATCTTCCAAGATTCTGCATTTTTCATACCTAATGCCTCTTCTATAGATTTGGGTGCTGCCACAATAGTGGTTTACACTTTCTGGGAGATCCTGATTTTTGCTGAAATTGCATATTTTTAGAAAATATAATTATTTAAGCCTTGAAAAGTTCCTTTTAAAGGATTCCAATTGAAGAGGGTTTGATCAAACCACCTTAGGCCAAACCCCCTTGGATAGAACCCCGCTAGTTTTAAACCATACCTATAACGAAGTCTCCTTTACGCCTATCAAAATGTTGATAAAAAACCACTTTTGATTTACTTTTTGGGGGATCAAATGAATTCATTTAAAATTTATTTTTTTGTAAATATGTAGTCCTTATTAAAAGCTTCCAAAAAAGTAAATTAAATTAAGTTTGATTATTAATTTTTTTTTAATTTCTTGTGAACGTAGGTTTTCATCAAAAAATCGTGTTCTTTGTTCTGTTACATGAAAAACAGCATATTATCAAAAAAAAGAAAAAATGAGTGTACTCAGAGTATTGAAGCCCCTCGATCCAACAAAAAGATAAACATCATACATACAAAAAAAGCTGATGCATTATACCAATCATTTGTTATCTAAATTGTAATTGGTTTGACTTTGAAACTTGATTAAGGAAAAAATATTCAATAAAACACTATAAAACCAATTGGAAGCACTAGATATCATAGTTACAAATCTAAATTCGAAAAAATTAGAATTTTATCCTTCATGAAAAAAAGTTGTGTTATACGGTGAGCGTCACTCCTTAAAATTGCTATTAACTGAAAAAAATAGTTTTCGAAGGAGATGGAAAAAGAAGTGCAATCTGATTCCAAAAAAATTGAAAAAAAAAATTTAGAATCTACAAACAGAATGTCACAAATCACTAGTTTGTATCATCTTCAAATTCCTCATAGTTTAGCCGCTATAGGTGCCTGAAAGTGAAGATTTAGTTAGAAAAAATTATTTCAGTGTCCAGTTTGGCCAAAAATTGTAAACCAGTATTGCACGGGATCACCTATTTGGGTTCATCCATGTTAGTGTTCAAAGCAAAATACATCTCCAATCATTAGGTGAATACTTTTCAGATGGCTGTCTATGCCTTGTAGATCTACGAACAAGCTGAGTTGAAGGTTCTTCCTTTGTTACACCCCAATTGTGTAATTACTATTTATTATTACTACATAGGGTAAATATGAATGTAATGTGAATTTTGGAGATGAATAAATTGTGTCTGTACTTTGTTATCAATGCATTATATGTGAATGTTATCTCATGGAAAAGTATTGCATATATGTGAATGGATGGTTATTCTAACTTTGGAGATGTTTTACGTATGCTACATATGTTGTGAACAATTGACTGCCATGTGCATGTGTTAATGGTTGTAGGTATATGTTTCATTCCTCTAGGCGGAGAGGAAGTATCACTTAGGAGAAGATCTTGTTTGGGTAACCGGTAAAAGTAAACTATCTAAGCATACACACACCACAATAGAATGATTGAGTTGAGTCAGTTTGTGGGAAGTTGGTAAGTCATCCTTAGTTGATGTGTCTGCATTGGAAGAGTCTTGTTTACTACTGCATGTTTATTTATTTGATCTTTTGAGATCTTTCTTGTACTATTACAATTATATTGATAAGATGGAGTATGTGTATATATATGCACATACATGTCAATGGGATCTAATGACATGTATATGCACATGTATAGATGCACTACACGTAAATACTTATCAATATGATGGTAATTGTGAATGGCTATATGTGAATCAAATGTGAACATATATATATATATATGTATGTATAGTATATACACATATCCATATGTATATGCGTATTGATACACGCATACACTGACGAATGGACACACCCATACAAATGTATCAATATAGATACACACACATATACATGTACATAGAGGCATATAATTATATATATATATATATATATGTATATAGATACATTCAATATATTGTGTTTATTATATGTAAATACTAAGATGCTTGTACTTATATATATATATATATATAGAATATAACAACATGTATATGCACATGTATAGATGCACTACACATAAATACTTATCAATATGATGGTAATTGTGAATGGCTATATGTGAATCAAATGTGAACATATATATATATACATATATATGTATGTATGTATAGTATATACACTGTATATCCATATGTATATATGTATTGATACACGCATACACTGGCGAATGGACACGCCCATACGAATGTATCAATATAGATATACACACATATACATGTACATAGAGGCATATACTTATATATATATATATATATATATATATATATATATATATATATATATATATATATATTTGATATATTGTGTTTATTATATGTAAATACTATCATGCCTGTACTTATTTTTATATATATATCGAATATATACTTATACTATCATGCCTGTACTTATTTATATATATATATCGAATATATACTTACATTAATGGCTTATGATATATATATATATATATGTAAATATATATTAACATATATATATACATATACATATATATATATATATATATATATATATATATATATATATATATATATATATATATGTGATGATATTTAAATATATATATGTATATGTTATATTATATATATTAATATATATTTAACATATTTTTTATTGTTTGAAGATCGATTATCATTTGTCATGGTAGAGGCTGATTATTAGAGGCCGATTTGAAGTTGCTTATGACTGTGTTTATAGAAGCCAAGTCTTATTCTTGTTGTCATGCTTTATGGAACACATATATTTCATTTAAAGCTTGTTGTCTTCTATTGATGCATGACATAGACTTAGTCGATGCCTATGGTGAAGATTATATTTGACTTGGTAAACTTAATTAACTTCCATGAACCAACATCTATTGAAATATGAGAAATAATTGACAACTTTGTCAAAGAGAGTAAATACTTGAATCAACACATCCCCAGATTAAAGTCGATGAATGCTTGGTGTTAAAAGTTGGTAATTGACTGTTTCTACTTGCAAGGAAACTGCGCCAACACTGAGAGGAGTGTGGAAGCTTTGGTGCCACCTCTGGAAACCCGTTTTCTATAGGTGTCTATTGCTGGAGATAATTTGAATTATCCATTTGTAGATTTGAATAAGTCTCTGATTGCTATCGATTTTGCAAGTCGATCTATAAATGTTTTGTTGAGTATGAACTTGTTTAGTCGCCACCTTTTTTCCGTGATTTATGTGTTGCTTTGCATGCTGTTTGTTGTCCATTTTCATGCCTAAACTATAGGCTGAGAAGTTACCAATATGCTATATAAATAGGGGTGCTTGATCATTGAGAGGACACATTCTTCTTGCAAGTTTCTACTCTGCATTATTTTAGCTTATACTTTTGTTTTTATTTGTGAGAGAGAGAAAAAGAGAATTATATTTATTCTGAGAGAGTTGTTGTTTGAGAGAAGTAAACTATCAACTTGAGAGATAGAATTTCATAGTGGCGTTTTCTTGGGAAGTTATTATCAAGCTTGTTGCTGTTTGGGAGAGGCTGCATTGTTGTCAATTGATTGGACATGCGATAACAAGCATGAGGATATTCTTCTTTGATATTTTTAAATTATGAATTGTTCTCCTTGTATGCTTGAAATGTTTTTCCAAATACTTGCATTTAGAGGAATTTAGAATGTCATTGAAAAGAGAATAGAAGCTTTTATGTTGTTTTTATGATGTGCTTGTAAGTACTCCATGATAGGAGATTGGTGTTTATCATAGGTATTATATACTAGATATGATTGAACATGAGTGGCACATGGGATACACTTAGCTAAGTTATTGATTTAACTAGAATAGCTTGTGTTTACTTCTAGTATTGTTTATCCAATATGGGAGGGAGCTTGTGATCTTACTTGTTAAGTAGGTTTGTTCCAAGTAGGTTAAAATGGTGATAGGTTATCTTTGGGATGATAGATTATCCATTGAAAGAAATACCTATGCGTAGTTTCAGATGGCCTTAAGTCAAATCGACGCTGAATTGTGTATGTGATAGATGACCTTCCTCCGGGTTACCGTTGAGAATACTTCGGCCAAAGTGGTGTGATGACCTTTGGCTCCACTACCAGTTCACCGTGATCCAGTATTACATGCTAGTTCAAGATTGTGGGATTACAAGTTCTAGTAATGTAGGACACAACACTATGCTCAGTTGGTTGTCGTTATCGGTTACTCTACCAATCTCTTCGTCAAAGGAAAGGGCCATCTATCGAATGATAGATGTGTAGGGGACCGCATTAAGACTCTGAGGTTGGCGGAAAAGTGCTTGAGTGATACTTCTCCTCCACAATAGATGAAAAAAAAACCAAGATTTGAAAGGAAGGATCCTAGACCATCTTACAACTATTTGTGTCAAAGCTCATTGAGCTATGCATGTAAATGTATGCATTTTTATATTGATGTAACTTATGAATTGTTGTAATGAAATGTAATCCTAATTGTATAATGTTATGTATCTTTGTTCGTATATTCTCAATAAAGAAATGAATTTTTTTTATTGCAATGGATTGTTACATAGTTTATTTACTCGAAAGGTGAAAACTTAGAAATTTTTACTTCATTTAAGGGTTAGTATGTTACATCCTCCTCTTCTAAAGATTCAAATCTAGACGAGCTCTCCTCAACTTCTTGTTTATCCATGGGCCTTGATTCAACTTTCTCACGTGTAGAAGGAAGTTGAATCGCATCTTCCTGTTTACTTTGTTCTGACTACAATGTAATAGAAGAAGACTTAGTTTATCTAAAAATAACACTTCTACTATATATTACCTTATGTGCAACATGATCCCAAAGCTTGTATCCTTTCACACCATAATTGTATCTTATGTTAATATAGAGTTTTCTTTTGTCTATGAATACCACAATCTTTATAGAATCTATCAAAATCATTAGATAAAAATTCACCACCATTATCAGTCCTCAAACATTTTTTTCTTTCTAATATGCAACACAACCATTGCTTTAAATTCTTTAAATTGACTGAAAACTTCAAACTTACTCTTTAGAAAATATATCCATGTCCTCCTATAATCATCTATAAATGAAACATAATATGTGGGTTTACCAATTGAAGGAACATCTACAAGACCAAACACATTAGAATGAATAAGATCCAATACACCACAAGATTTATGAGAACTCGAGTAAAAATGGACACAATTTTGTTTTCCATAAATGCAATGCTCACAAAAATCAAACTCAAGATTACAATCAGACAACCCTTCAACAAGGTTTTTATTTTTCAAGGTCCTTAGACCCTTTTCTCCAATGTGGCCAAGTCTTTGGTGCCATAACATAGTTTTCTCTGTAGCTAACTTTGATTAAGAAGAAAGAGCACCCTTGGGTACCTAGAAGCCATGACCATTTATTGAAGGTGAAACCCTCACCTCTTCCAACGGAGTAACCAAAGACTTTCTTTTCACAAAAGTACTATTGCACTCAATAGTGCATGCATCAAGCTTATACAATGTGCCATATCTGACACCTCTAGCAATCACCATAATACCTCTAACCATCTTGCATCCTGCATTAGAAAATACTACCTGCACACCTACATCTATTAGTTTTCTCATAGATAACAAATTTTTTGCTAATCCAAACATATGCAACACACCATTAATCCTTTTTATTCTACCATTAGGAAACCTGATCGTAACTTTACCACAAAAAACAATATTTAAATAAGAATCATCACCCAAGTACACCTTACCTCCATCAAGTTCTTCATATTTTGAAAACCAATCTCTATTAAAGGTCATATAGAAAGATTCACCTAAGTCAATTAACCATGCACCATTACCTACATGAGTTTCCAAAGCTGCAATGAATGCATCACCGTCTTCCTTCTCAAACTTAGAATTAGAATCAAATCTCTTATTTTTCTTGTTTGCAGTCCTTATGAACATGTCCAGGCTTATCACAGTTCCAACAATTAAATTTGGACTTTCCAGGAGATTTAGATCTCCCCTTGGACTTGGATTTGTCACACTTCTCATTCTTCTTTCCTTTTTCCTTAGATCTTCCACAAACGTTTAAGGTTTCCTTGGTAGTGATGGATACCTTCCTCCTCATCTTTTCAAAAAGCAAACAACCCACTACATCTTCAGTCTTCAATCTATTATTAGTACTCCCAATAGCCATAACAAGAGAATCCCATGAATCAGGCAAAAAACAAAGCAATATCCGACATTTCTCCTCCTCATCCGTTTTGACACCAACTGATGCCAATTGAGACACCAACATATTGAATGCTTCCAGGTGGTCTATGATTCATCCACCCTCTTCCATTCTCAAGGAATATAATTTCTTCCTCAAGAAAATATTGTTCACTAAAGATTTGGCTTGACACATCTCACTAAGCTTCTTCCATAGTTTTTGCGTAGAAGGTCTCTTCATGGACATTGATTAAAACATAGTCTGCCAAGAAAAATCTAATTAGACCCTTGGCTTTACAATCTATAACATCATATTGAACAACCAAATTAGGATCTATAGGCCTTGAAACTTTCTCATCAATAACATTCCACAAATCTCGATCTATCAATAGATCCTCTATCTCCAACTTCCACATCTCAAAATTATTTTCATAAAATTTATCCACCTTTATTCTCCCCGATGAACTTTCCATATGAAAATTCCTACAACAAAATCACAAAGTATCTTCTGCACAAGCTCCCACTCAAATATGAATTAGTTCAAAAAAACCCAACAAACCACAACTGAAACCAAAGGTAATTAGAATCTGATACCACTTGTAAGGAAGCTAAGGTAGCAAAACAACTTCCTACACTAATCTTGAGAGGAGAATTACACAAAACTTTACATATCTTTTCAACATTTACAAAAACTTAAACAAAAATAAACATAAATATCATGCATACCACAACACAATAATTAATGTGGGGTTGTAGTGTAAAAAAATGTATCCCTTTTACATTTTCACACTTGTTTGGGCCCTCTTAGTTAATTTGGACTTAATTGTGCCTTAATTTAGTGTTGTAAAGTGTACCCCTTTACACTTTCACACTTATTTATGGCTCCCTTAATTAATTGAGCTTAATTATGCCTTAATTGGCCCCTTAATTCATTTACTAAGCCTATTTTATTACATTTTCCGAAGAGAAAACCTGACATTCATTAATGCCTTAACATAACACTTCTCATTGAGCATTGTTTGTCCTAGGTTTAGGGACCTAAGACCCATTCGCCCATCTCCCTTAACCATAGGACATAAATTTAAATTATTGTTTTGGCGGGATTTTAATATCTCTAAGTGTATATTTAGTTGTCAGCTTGTGATATTTGAATTTTGGGAAATTGATGATACATATCTATAAATATAAGGTCATTTCACTATGTTTCACCTAGAATTTTTATGTGACTTCATAAGAGCAATTCAAGAGAATTTTGGAGAACTTCAAGGCATTCAAGAGAAGATTTATCAGAGTTTTATTACAACATTCAAGATCCAATTGTCATGTCAAAGTCTTCTTGCATCATGCATGTTTTTGGAGCTAATATGGTGATGTAGCTTTCATGATCCAATCAAGCATTCGAAGTACTATTTCAAACAAGATTTAAGGTTCAAGATCCACATCCATTGAAGCCATTTCATGTAAGTTGTAGACTTTCATTCTAAGGTTTATTAAAGGGTTTGTTGAGTAGTAACATAGATTTGTTCATTCTTCATTCTCTTCTTCATGTTTCATTTCATTTCAAGGTTTGATTACCAAAACGGGGTTTAAACAAGGCAAACCCCCATTCACCAAAAACAAACAAATTTTCCCTTTCATGTTGTGTTTGCAGATCTAGGTGGGAAAAGCTTGAAGATCTCTTGAAGAGAAAAATTGAAGTTGACAAAGTTGCAAAAGTTGTCATCTCACGGAAACTCATGTACATAATTTATTTCCAACATTTCGACATTGAAACCTAGAGAATCTGGAAGTGTAGAGATAGGACCAGAGGCTCCTGAAAGTTGCAGAAAAAACCCTAATAAAGGACCCACTCGCCCATGGGCGAATGAGTCCCAGATCAACTTTAGAAAATAACTTTTGGTGAAAGGTACACTCAGATCTTCCCTTCTCTAATCTATAATTTGATTGTAGGTTTTATTAGTATTGAGTTTAATCTTGTTGTTCCAAGTGTTGTATTGCATTTTGGTGTTAGTTTACTATTTTTAGTTTTTCTCCCCAAAGTGTTGTTTGACCTTGACCCCCGTCCTTTAGTCACAAGGAAATCTGAAGATTTACACCTTGATTTGACTCACCTAAGGGTTGTAAGACAATTCTTTGTGTGGATCTCATTTCCTAATGAAATAAAGGATAATAGGTCTATCTATTATTATTTTGGTGAACCCCCTTTTTTCCCCAAACCTATTTTCTATTGTTTCAGGGGTAAACCCTTTCGAGAGAAAAACCCCACACTCCAAAAGCTGCCCAATTTATTATTAAAAAATCATGAAGATTACAATATACTTGCAAAGCAAGCTTATCACAGGAGTATCAGCACTAGAGATTAAGAGACAACACGACCGCTATTAGACTCTAAGAATACATCACCGTCTATAGTCATAGTGCAACAGCCTCATAAAATATGGTTACAGTCTAGAGCAAGACAAGCCAACCAAATATCTACCATTAGATTTGAGAACTAATAATGAACGATCCAGATTTACAGTATATCATTAATTTAATGTATGTCACCATTTTAAGAGTTTTTGTTAACAAAAAATGTTAACATTAACACACATCCCACTCTATCCCTCCACCCTATGCTCCCATTGTATATTACACCTATTAGTGTAAGGATATATAATGTCAAATGATAATTCCTTGAGATTTCATTAAAGCTTGTTGAATTGAACATATATCTTGTCCAACACAATCTATGTTTCTATTCCATAATGGCTTGATAATGTGGAAACCCAGGTTGAGGCCTTTAATTGCTAGCTTGGACATTTCCATCGATTTGTAGAAAACTTATATCAATTGCACCAATTGGTCACATAATTGGCAAAGGGCTTGAATGTGAAAATTTTAGAGGTTGGCTTCAATGTGCATGTTGCTACTGAGATGATGATTTTGATTTGGTTGAAGAATTGGTCACTCCTTTGTCTGGTGGGAAGGATGGTAAGAAAAGTTAAAATGCTCAAGGTCTATGATACAATGGTTGGTTTACTTCTCTATCTCAAGTAGGTATAGAATTTATGTCATATATTACATGTCAAATTTTTAATGCCTAATTTTGGGTTTTACATGTGATGGTTTTCGTGAATATGTTTGGACAAATAATCTTCAAGATATACAAGCATGTAGGATAGTGTAACGGTTTTTACAAATATATGTATATAGGACCATATCTAATATAAGGAATTTTTTAGTTATTCTATGCTCTTGGCAAAAATGTGAATAAGGTGTGAATTTTAGCTTAAAATTGTTGAAATCTCTATGAATATAATGAAATAATTTTTATTTTTATGGAATGGGATTGGTAAACCCCTAGTTACTAGCATCTAGGCTTTAATGCTCTCTTTTTTTTTAAACTCCTAGGTGCCCTAAACCTAGGTATAGTAGCAAAAAAGAAAAACATAAAAGAATTGGTTAATGGAGAAAAAATAGAAGAAAAAAATATTGTAGTTAAAAAACCTTCACAACTTAGGTACAAGGACACAACATCCCCCCAACTATTATCTCCTATAGGGGGCATGTCCCTAAGACTTCCTTGTAGTTTATGACATGTATTAAGAATGTTTCTCAATGTAGGAGGTGATGTGGGGACTCCCAACCATCCCCAGGATAGCTTGGTGGTGCTTGGGTATCCCTCGATTGTCTCAAGGATGGTTGGGAGTCCCCTCACACCAACAAACCACTAAATAATTTTTTAAAACATGTATGTAACACAATCATTTTTTGGGTGAATTTTCTTCCCCAATTAAGTAGGTCTCTTTACCTTATATATTACCAATGTTCCACAAGGATGCGTACCACCCAAAATCCTCATGTTTCTATGATGGGGATGTCTCCAAGATGTGGGGACATGGGGGAGACGTGCCCCCATCACTCTACCACCATCGTCGAGGTCTCGACGACCGATAGACTAGAAAAAGTATAAAAAACATATATATATTTTTGGAATAGATGCCCAAGGCTGAACCCTAATGGTCAATGGGCCCCACCAAAGCCTCCCAAACCTTATAAGACACCCTCAAATCCTCACAATTACCCACAAATTCATTCCAACATCAAGGTTGAAGAGGAGCAAAAGAGTGAGAGTGAAGGAGTGGAAGAGTGAGAGTGAAGTATTGCAAGTGTAAGAAAGTTGAGGAGCAAGAAGAAGAGGAAGAAACTTAGAAGAGGGATTCTACACCAACTTGGGAGGATTTTTCAAGCACAAGGTAGGATTCCATGACTGTTTTTTAATTTTTTATTAGTTCCATATTCTAATTCATATTTTAATTTCATTCATAATTTCTTAGACATGACTGCAAATGCATTAACAAATAACATATTGAATTTTAATTGTTCAATGTTCATTGTTCATATTCATAGAAATGGCTGCAAGTTATCATGTTTTCTATATTTTTTAAGTTTAATGTTTTACAAATTTGAAATTAATAAATTAGTAAATTACTTTCTATTTATATTTATAATATATATGCTCAAATTTATAATTTTTTATTTTGACATTTGTCAAACTAGGATAACTTTTGTGTATCCTCTGCTTCTACGCTTCGTGCAACTTGAAGTAAGAAAAACAAAAGTGAAATCCTTGGTTGACAAAGATTAAGAACAAAGGTTTTTATTTGTGTATCCTTTGCTTCTACGCTTTGTGTGATCTAAAGTAAGAAAAACGAAGACAAAGTCTTTGTGTCTTAATCCTTTGTGTTATGCTATGCAATTGCATGCATAGTTTGAATTTTAAATTTAAATTTTAAAATTATAAACTTTGTAGCATCAAAAATTGTCACCCTTGATAATTCACACTATGTTTTGCTTCCCCTTTAATTATTGGACTTAATTGAACCTCTAATTTCTTAAATTATGCTTTCCATGGCCCAATTTTAACAATTATCGATAAATTGCAAGTGGAAAACAAATGCATTCATCTAATACTTTGCCCCCGAAGCCTTAATTTCTGGAAAATAGGTTTGGGACATAGATGCCCTATGGCGAATGAGTCCCATTATGAAAAATGAGTCCCTTTTGGGTGTAAATGTCCCCCTATTTTGTTTGGCTCCAAATTCAAATATGTTAGTGATGACACTTTATTATTTGCAATTCAAGTGTCCAAAGTCAGCTATCAAGATTTAATTATGGAAACTAGAGTAATTGCATATAAATACCTAGTTATTGCATTATTTCAAATCATCTAGGAAATCATTGGAGAAATTATTGTCAAGAACATTATCAAGCAAGTCAAGAGCAACCTTTCAATGATTATTGTAGCAATTCAAGATGCAAGCATTATGTCCAATCATATGTGAGTTCATGTTATCATTATTTGTGAAGACTAACCCTTTTGTAGGTCTCCAAGCAATTCAAGCAAGCAAGATCCAAGACTTTGAGGAGACGTGCATGAATTCAGTTCTTCAAGGAAGCCACTGAAGGGTGGTGAGTTGCGTCACTTTGTGGATTCATCATTCCTTCCTATCATTTATCCCTTTATCATTGACATTGCCATTGTGGAAGTGGGAACACTAACATAGGGTTTGACTAAGGCAAGCCCCTAAATGGCACAACCCTTCCTCTCTCTTTGAATGTGCAAGTTTCATATTTGGAGAGGATTGAAAGAAGTTTGAAGATCATTTATCCATTGTTGCATTCAAAGCTCTACATCTTGTCAACTCACAAAAACTCACCTAAAGAAATACCCAACAATGATCTAAAAAATTTGTAGGTAGAATCGAGAAGCTCTAATTTGACTCCAGAGGATTGCGAAAACAGAACTGAAATAGCTCTACAAGGACACAAACACGCTATGGTGAATTAGTCCTATTGTGGCTGACTCCAAATTTACAAGATAGGTGCACAAAGCTCCACCTTTCTTAGATTTGTTGGTGAATTCCTATTACAATACCCCAATTGTTAGAATCTTGTATTTTCAAATTAGGGCACATAGTTTAATTAGGTTAATTAATGCAAATCAATTCCAATCAAGTCCCAAAGCCCAAAAGGATGTAGATCTAGGTTCAAGATTGGCTCACCTGCATGGTTGAAATTCAATCTAATCACCTTGTTGATTTGCATCCTAATGAATGTCTAGAAAAAAGGAAAATTGATCCAAGGTTCTTTGCATTAGACCTAAGACCCTTTTTTCTACATTTCAAATTTATAAATTTTACATTGTTTATTGTAGTGTCATAATGAGTTCTCATGACATAAGTGAGGATGAGGTTGAGGTTCACTCTCACAGCAAAATCGAATTTGATTATGCACTTGAGGTTGATGAAAATGTAGAAATAGATAGGGGCGACTATGAGACCCAAACCACAAGTTACATGGCCAGTGCAACTGTAAATATGAATTGTCCCTCCACAATACTGGCAGATTTTGCTAAGGTCCCTTTGATCCTAAGTCTCCTTTGAAATAATTTATAACAAAATTACAGAGCAGGCCTGAGACATCTAGGGGAACAAGGTTGTGGACGTGCCACTTTTGTGGCCTTCAATTTTAGGGCAACATTACCAAAGTTAATACCCACCTCCTTCATATTCGAGGAAAAGGTGTGAAAATATGTATTTTTTTGGCATCACCGACTAACCTAAAATTCAACGGTGAGATATGTAGGCTATGAGGTGTTGGTGGTGAAGACAACGCAGTTGCATATGTATCTATTTCTTTATCTCATAGGCCAAGGGGTCATTGGAGCCAACCACACGGTTCTACTTCTACTTTGCAGAGGAAATTTACACATGCCATCTTCTACTTCACAAGCCCATGCAATAGAGGCTAGGAGGAAACACAAGTTGACAATTGATGCTCCTAATCCAATAGTTGAATTACTCAATGTGCAGATGATGCCATTGGAAAATTCTTCTTTGTCAACAACAATCCATTCCAGGTGACTCAATCTCCTTACTATAAGGAGGCGATGGCGATGGTAGAAAAAGTAGGACCATCATATGTGCCACCAAGGGAGAAAAAATTGAGGCCCACAATCTTGGATAATAACTATTCCAAGATAAATGTGTTAATGAAAAAAATGAGGGAATGTTGGGTGGCAAATGGAAGCAATATTTTCATGGATGGGTGGATGAGCATTAGACATCACCCACTCATAAATATCATGGTTACATGTATAGAGGGCCCATATTTTCTTAAGGCAATTGATTGTTAGGACATTGCAAAGATGCCAAGTTTTAGTTTCAAATCCTTAAAGATGCTATTGAGGAAGTTGGGCCACAAAATGTGGTCCAAGTAGTGACAAATGTAGCCTATGTGTGCAAAGTTGTAGGGAAATTGATTGAGACAACTTATAAACACATTTGATGGACTCCTTGTTGTGCGCATGCCATGAATAATGCACTCAAGGACATGGGGAATATTGATTGGATACAAGCAATGTCAATGATGCTAGAGATGTGTAAATGTTTATCTGCAACTACCACACTTCACATGCGCTCTATAAGAGTTTCTCTAAGGAGTTCTTGAAACCAGTCGAGACAAGATATGCATCCTATTTCATTCTTTTGGAAAGAATGCTTGCGTTGCAAGAGGCATTGCAACTAATTGGTGGCTTGAGTCCAAGATAGAGTAGGGAAAGAGAGTGAAGGATGTAATGAAGAGATGTTTTTTGAGGTGATACAAAATATATAGTCTCCATAATTACTCCACCATTCTAAGTGATTAGATATGGGGATGCCAATGCACCTAACCTTAGAGAAGTGTATGAGTGCATTGATAGAAAGCTTGACTAAATGAGTGCTATCGTGTGAGAGGACCCCACATTAGCATTCTACAATGAGCACATTCAACCAATCAATTGGAGATGGGAGAAGCTCAACACACCCTTGCACATGGCTGCATATGTATTGAACCCCAAGTGGTACAAGCAAAGGCCTAGTAGAGTTACACCTTTACATGATGCTGAGGTGAAGATAGGGATTTTTGGGGCCATTGAAAAGATGTATGATCTTGTAGAGGCCAACATCATTTGTACTGAGTGGACAAAATTCGCCACTCATCTAGGTTATTCTAAGGTGGCCAAGATGGATATGGCAACTATGGCACAAGAGGACCCAATTTTATGGTGGAATTGCTATGGACCAATTTATTTAACTACCACTCTAGCTATTCAATTGCTATCTCAAGTTTCTAGTTCTTCAACTACTAAGAGGAATTAGTCTACTTATAGCTTCATCCACTCTCTTAAGAGGGACAAACTTACCTCTAAGAGAGTAGAGAAGCTTGTGGTTTTACATAGTGCTTTGCATCTCATTGACTGCAAAATAGTTGTATACAAAGAGAGTCTAACAACATAGTGGCATGTAGAGCCAGAAAAGATAACCTAAATTGATGAGAATGCTACAATTACATAGATAAGGCTAGTTGGTATTAATTTGGCGGAGCTTGACCATGTGTCCACTTCCAACAATTCTAGTGATGAGGAGTTTGGGGATGATTAGAGGCCTCACTTCACTCCATTTTGTTATTTCGACATCAGTACATTGTAATCATCATTATGAAATCTTGAATATAAATTTCGAATTTGACATTTTCATTGTTCAAACTTCAATGTTAATAACTTAATTGTTAAGTAGTATTAATAGTATTTAAGTATTTTAAATTTTAATTAGTAATTTATCAAAGCTTCATTTGTAAATTCAACATCGTAATTCTTATACATCTTTTTATAACTATTTTTTCAAATACTAAATGTATATTAGCACTGCCCTGTTGCCCCCCACTCCCCCCATCGTCCCCAAAACCTATCCCTCCGTCACCCTATTAAGAAAATCCATGGAACATTGTATATTACTTGGTTCTTTGCCTCTTACAATGTATTATCACTTCTAGGACACTTGATACTTTTTCCAAAAACAAGGACTTAAATTTCCTTTTGTTACCATATTGGCTTCATCAATAATGACATACATTCAACACTGTGTGCTCTCTAACAACCATGACGTGAAGTATGATAAATTTACAACAATTATAACAACATAGATCAAACAACTATAAATACAAATAGCGGCAATAGAATGATGATTCAATACTTCAAATGGGTGTTACTTTTAATGATATGTTTCCAAAATAATATATTAGTAATTAATTTAATTGAAATATGTTCAAAATATAAATGAACCTCAATTTATTTGGTGGACAATTATTATTCAGAGCACCTAAGTACCTTCTAAGCTACTTACACATGATTTCAATTGATGTTAAGTGTTACATTATATTTCTATTTCTATATTATATACATATTTTGATTGTAATTTCTCATACATATTTAATGACTAATCTTTCAAGTACTAAATTATATTTGCTCCACTGTTCCTTTAACACCCCAAATTTTGGGCCTACGTTGTAATGTCCCCTTCTTAGATAACTCTAAATCTTGCCCTAGAATCACAAGTGAAATGTAGTTAGGGTTATATCTTACCAATTAAATGCCTTAAGCAAGATAAATCTTGGTTTAGGTCCTACAATCATGTTAGATACTATTCATATGATCAAACATATATAATAAATATCTTATCTATTTAAACCATGTAAATACATAACTATCTCAAATAATATAAATCACACAATGTCCATAATGCACATTGGAAGTTGGATCATACTGGGACTTGGATGTGGAGCATGATAAGTCCGCTCAAAGCTATCCATACCAAGCCCAAAGGTAGATATACCATCCCTCTTGGCAGGCATTTCAATCATCAACATTGGGTGGTGTACTTGGCGAACAACTTGTATCTATATTCCCCACCCTTGTAGCCTTATCCATCCCTCTTACAATCAACACAAATTTAAGGGTGTTATCCACTAATAATCAATCATTGAGAAGATCGAAGATGAAGCCACAATAGGATGCCCAGGGCATTTCCTCTTTCTAAGCCCAAGGGTGAATAGGCAACCTCCCTAGCCCACAAACGATAGACACTTCAGTCATCCATTATGGGTGGTCTACTTAGCATGAAATCTCATAACTGCTATCTCCCTTGTGCTTCCGTCTCTTCTTCCCATGATCGATTATAGAGGCATAAATAACTTATAGTTGGACTAATAACTAATTTGAATTGCAGTTCTTATTAGGCTCTACATGAAATGCACAAAATTAACATATTTCAACATAAACATCAAATGGCAAACCACAATATCTATGAACTTATATTACTCCTATAATCTCAATATGCAGATTTAATAATTATTAATGCATTCTGGTTGGTTTGTTGTAGTTCATAGATATTAGTCTATATATATATATCCAATTGGTTCAACCTATTCTTAATTCCAAAAGGTATTGTTAGTGTAAATCGAATAAATAAGATCCATATTCATATTAAAGACCATATTTATAAGGCTCAATAATTGCTGCAAGCATCATTATTACATAATTGTATATAATATATATATTTTATATATACATATATAAATGTTCATAATTATATTTAAATTTACTTCCCAAATATATCTGTGATAATAATATTTTAATCTAATAGACCTCTTATAATTTCCAAATCATTATTTCTTTGTTTCCCATCTGCTGATTTTCCAGATTTCAGGTTTATTCTATTCCAATAATCACTCTATATGAACTTTTATATATAGATAATGATATTCTATGTTTTTTTTATTATACCTGCTGCTATACTAAAACAAATATATATATATATATATATATATACCGCAGAGTTCTCTTATTTTGACATCAATATCCTCCCCTTTGCAAATGATTTTACTCTCCTCATATATCCCCATGTCTACGTGGAGTGATGCATCTTATCAAAGGACATTACTTTTTTTTAAAACTAAGCACTGTTTTGTCTTATCCCCCAGCGCTGCCTTTAGTCCCTGTCTTTTTTGTTACATCTCAGTCACTGCTTATTAAAAGTCAATCGCTGCTGTGTAATTAGTGCCTTTGGTAATGAATCGCTGCTTTCAATTTAGGTATTATCTTTATGTTTATATATTTTCTATTAATATATATTATATGTTTGTTATCGTTAATATTTATTTTTTATATATTTTCAATAGTTATAGTATTATTTATAATGATTATAATTATAATAATATTTAAGTTGTTAATAACTTAATACTAATATTTATATTTATTTATTTGCATTTCAATGCTTTATACTTGAGTGTTGCAATTTCTGGGGCATGACATACTCCGCCACCCCGCCTACCCCCATCCACAAAACTCACCTTTCCATTCTAAAACTCCATAAAACATAAATTAAATCGTTGTTATCAAACCTAGATTGCAAAGCATTACAAAGAGATTAAAAATGCAGATCCTACACAACCAGGAGTCCTTGCTAATACAATTTGTGGATAGAACTATTATTAGCAAGTTTGAAAAATATGTGCCTAGCATTCTTCAAAGACAATTGGCATCTCTCTTGATTAGACGCACACACCCAAAATCTCTATGGCAAATGATCATTACATATACTCATGGAAAAAAATGATCCGATAAGAGAGAACTACTTGAACTAGCTCCTCGTTTCTACCTACAAAAAGTAGTTGTCGAAAAGGCCGCCACATAAACGGCATGGCTGTTTGAGAACCCATTACACTACTTCCACTAATGGAAGTTGGTTTACAATCTAGATAATACGATCTTTGAATTTAGACATTCAGCAACAGCATCAATAAATTCTTCTGTACTCAAGTAGAGATTTCTTGAAACCCTGCAGGCCAAAAAATAACATGTAATTGTAAACTATCTGAGATACGACATAAAAGAGTTTAAAATGTATTGGCCTATGACGTTCAAATCTTTCTTCCTAGATAAGAAAATTAAAGTTACTTACGTTGACCCATGAACTAAAATGGCAAGGTCCTTTGTCATTTTCCCAGACTCTACAGTTTCCACACATGAAGCCTCTAGTTTGTGCACGAAATCCAAAAGCTCCTTGTTACCATCCAACTTTGCCCTTTAAAAGTAGTTTAGAATCAGCAAAGAGCTCTACCTTTTTTATAAGAATTATTGCTCCTCAAACATACAAAAAAAAACCACCTTTTTCATGGCATGAATTCATATTTAACTCCTTAGATTAAGAAGAGATAAGTAGGGATGATTTCTATGAGCAAATCATTCTAAGCTTAGCAATTCTTCATGGTGAAGTGTAGCATTGCAAATGCAGGCATCAAGATGTATACAATGCCAAAACATTGGATTCTAAGAGTACTTCGTCTCTATGCTCAACAAGAGAGTTATCATAGAAAATGATCAACTAATAGTCAGTAAGTAGACGACACTTTTCCCCACATTTTCAAGATATCAATGTATATGCGTACAAACTAATCAGTTTTGGTATAATCATTTATACCTATGCTCAAGCCCACGTGTCCAAGCAAATATTGATGCAATACTGTTAGTACTTGTTTCCCCTCCTTTCTCATGAACTCGAAAATGTCTTGTGACAGTTCCATGTGCAGCTTCAGCTTCAACAGTCTTTCCATCTGAGGATAACTGGTTGTTTACAATAACAGACGCATGAAAAATAACGATCAAATATAAGTAAATATATAATCAACAAAAGGCTGCGGTGCAGACTTTTTAAAAAAGATAAAACCAAGGCTACAAGACTTAAAACACTAAAAATAACAGAATATCTGTTAGTAAAATTTACCAGCACCGATGTCATCAATCCCAGGGAACCAAAACCTGTAACACACCAGTCAATAACATATAGATAGAATAAGATGAGGACTTAAAACGTTGATATTAATATAAAAAAGAATCAATTACTAGATTCCATTTGCCTTATAATAAACATATTGTGTTTACCTCTAAATATATTACAAAGTATAGGCTGAGCAGTATGGAAAGAAAATGTGAATTAGAATGAACTGTATGCAGGGAAATTGAGACTGAAAACCCTAAAATAGCTCTATGTAACAATCCAAGCCTATGTGAGAAATACCTGAGCCAAAGATTATTAGTAATTAAAATTTGCATGAGAGTTCCATGTGTTAAAATAGGTCTATGTAACAATCCAGGCCTGTTCAACTAATGCCTGAACACAAGATGATTGCATGTGTTCCCTGCAACAATATAGGGCATTAAGATCCCAGTTCAAAAACTCAGACTCAGCAAAAACTCGACAGACCCAAAATTTGGCTGAGACTCAAGATTGGTAAATTTTCTGAATATTAAAAAACACAAATTTGTAAAATAATCTTCACAAAAAACTGAATTTTGAGAACTCGTGAGCTATGTTCCACAGTATTTCTGAGACAGAGATAGCAAGAAACGTGAGGATGTCTTTTGGGATGGCAGGGGACAGGAGGCCAGTTTTTGGGGAATGGCAGGAGATGACAATAAAAAAATCAAAATTTTAAAGATATAGGAAATTTCAATTATTTATATGATAAGGCATTCAGCATATTGATTAAATAGCCATATTACATAAACGTTAGAGCTAAATTGAGAATCATATGATTCAACATACAAATTAACAAAATTTTCATTGTTATCGTTTGAGGATTTTTTGTCAATGTGCATATACAACAAAAGGCTGAAAGGCTACAATTACAAAATGACATGTCAAAAATCTGAGAAACAATATGTTCCATAATTCAGGGGACGTTTCTTGATTGGATATTTTATTTAGTAACCATCTCTTTTTCTCTCTCTGAATCACTTTTAAATTTTGTTTGGAGTATGGTTTTTATTATTTAATGCTTAGACAACTGACAACCATGGCATTACTGTACTTTGGTAATGCAATATCATTGACATTAAAATCCCTGCAGCATTCCATTAGAGATGAGGCATAATACTACAGTAAAGGTTGCTTTACATCTATACAAAGCCACTTTAACCACATACAAATTGCAGTTGTATATGAATGAACTAAAAAATTCGGTATACAATACAGAGGAAAAAAATATAACTGGGTTTATGGACCTTTGCTGCCACATTGTAGAATTTTCTGGTTTCAACTTATTCATTACTATTTTTAGTAGTATTATGGCAATGACAGGAATACTGGTTTAAGCCAGGTAGCGGTGTATGGGAATAGCTTTAACAAAGGCAGACAACATTTCATTGTTCCATTCTTTAATAAAGGGGTCAAATTATGGTACACTATAGTGTTCCCCCAAATTGATCACAAATCCATTTCAGAACATCTGACTGAGTTGTTTTAAAAAAAATGTGACTACTATTAGGGGAAAGCTAGGGATGTCAATGGACGTCTCTGGGATGGCTAGCCATCTTCAGATGTCCCCAAATGGCAAAGAAATTTTTTGAATGTTTCTAGACAAGTATGGGGGATAGGGAATGGCCTAGGGACATTTTTGACGCATCCTCAAAATGTCATGAGGATGATGTCAGCCGGAAAAACTGCAGGGATGCATCCGTGTGCATCATAACTCATAAGTAGTTTTCATTCATTTATAGATCAAACGAGTTCAATACACATCATAGTGTCATCTTATAATAAAAAATACAAATCCATTATAATAAAGCTACAAATTTCTTCCACAACTAAAGCTTCTAACTAGATGGAAATGCTTCTTGTTCAGGAACAATATCATCCTCAACAGAAGCCTCAAGCATATGATTTGCATCCCATAAATCCCTATTGATGCCTCATCTTCTCCCTTCTCATTTACCATTGCATCTACTGTCCATTTTTCTGCCTCCTTTCCCAAATTAGCAATATCATTTTCAATAAATGTGGGCTCCACATTCTTTGCAATCTGATCTGTCTGTGGAAGGTCAAGCACCTCATGTTTGTTGCCTATCCACCTTTGCATGTAGACAAATGTTGAATTGCACAAAAACAAAGTCAATCAAGCACATTTGAATCAACCTATCATGCTTCTTCATGTGGATAGCCTCAAACGTATTTCAATCACCCTCACACCCAAAAGTGTTGGCTAGGACAAAATGTGAATGGAAACAATTTGAAGATTAGACGTCATTGCACCAAAATCTCCTCCCCCCCCTCCCAAATTTACAAGAACATGTATAACTTTGTAATTTATTAAACTTGATAAACTAAAATTAAACATTAAACTCAAGTCTTAACATATATGTTTATTTACTTGGTTGCAAAATCATTCTCCTTCAAATGCATAGAAGTGAAGAAACAACTTCCGCTCTATATTGTTATAAATCTACAACTCATCACGAATGATTTCTCTAAGGGCTTCATTAGGGACCATCCTCTCCATACATGTGTTAAGGCCACTCACAACCTCACCATTAGGCCTAAATGATCCAAAGAAGAAAATCTTTGGGTTTAAGTTGCAGACAGCAATATGAATGAGTTAGTGGAATTGTTTTGTCTACCTTTGATCATAATGTGTCAAATGGGTTCATATTTATTTTTTGCTTGACCCATATAAATGCTAGATGGTCTCCTTGGCCTTATTCGTGTATAGAATCGTATATAATCCATAGGGTTTTTGTCCCCACCCACAAATCATAGAACCCTAACCAATGGTTCTAACACCTAAAACAAGAGTATACAAAATAAAAATCAGAAAATTACACAAAATCTTAAAAATAAAAATAAAGTCAATAAAATAAGAAAACCAAAAAATCAGCAACTTGTAAAGATAGATTTTTTTTTTTAAATCATAATTTTTAAATCTAAACTTACCTTGATTATTTCATCCATGTGCTAGAAAAACAAATCATTAAAAATGGTCTTCACAACCCTCTCCCTTTCAACCTTCTTTGAATAAGGATTGTACAACCACTTGAAACTTACAAATATTTTCTTAAGAGATGGTAATGAATCTGCAATACTCAACAATGTGATGAAATTAGTGGCAAACTATGTGACTCCCGACTACACAAGCTCCTTTCTATTGGTAATGGTATACTCCCTCATAAGATTTAGGACCCATGTGGTTGTAGATGCATTCATAATGTTCTTTATATCTTACACCATAGTTTTGATTCATCCAATTTTGTCTATCTTCAAGGAGAAGGTCAAGGCAATGGATAGCACAAGGGGTACCAAAGAGCATAAGGGTGCCTCGCATCAAGAAGTTTCCCAACTACCACATAGCAACTACATTATCTATCACAACTTGCACAACATTCTCCACACCCTCCTCCATTACCGCCTCATCCATCGCAACATTTTTCACTTCATTGAAGGCATCAACTAACCTCATGAATACCAATGGTCCACTTGAAGCAACAAGGAAGTTGATTAGTTTGTGGTTTCTGCCATTCATCCAATTGTTAGAAAATATAGGGCAAACCTTCTTTTGCCAAACATCCTTTTGTTCTTGAACTAGAATGTCTGTGTTTTCGACATCCTCCAACAATGATCCACTCAACTCATAAGGGCTTAGTGCCTTGAACCTATTTCTTGCTATGGTCAACACAATAACCAATCCCTCCCAATAAGGGTTCCTAACAACATTAAATGGCATGTTTTTGTAGTTCCAAAAATTGCAGAATACCAACTTGTCAACATGATGTTTTTTTTCTGATTCCACATAGTACCTTCCAATGAAAGTTGTGCACCATAAGTGTTACAAGAAATGAAAAACCATGTGCGTGATTGTGAATTGTGGCTGCCTACAACATGAAACCTCACATTGGTGGGTCAATGCAAGATGAAGAGCCCCTTAAAACATCGTTGAACCATATAGAACTCATGATAGCTAGAAATGCCTTAGCAGTCCTGTAATGAACACCCCTGTTTCAGAATGTTCCACACTAAATTCTTTTGCAATTTCACAAGTTGTTCAACTCAAGCATTTTGTCAAACAGTTGAAGATTTCACATTTCACAGTTGAATATATTTGTTTTTTATTTCACATGCTTCTACTGCACTTGAATCATTCCATCTGGTACAGCCATCACAAAAGTATGGCTCTTCTAAAAGTCACGGTGACCCTTGTAAATGTGCCACAACTGGAGCCACATTTCAAGAACAAGCATCGCAATGCACTGACGTGTCAGATGGTAGATATGATGAACAATAAGAAATGGCAAGAGTGGTTAGAGTTGGGGCATTGGGGATACCCTACAACTCATACCACAAGTCAAGGATCGGGGTTTGGAAGGGAGGCATGCTGGTGAGAGTTAGTTCAACTCTTTGACAAAGGCTTGTGAAGAAGTGGGGTTTGGTGGAAAGGTATGACAAGATGGACAACTCTGATAGCCCAACAAGAGAAGGGAATGATGGTGAGTGATGGTCATGAGGTATGCCTAAATGGGGAAATCTAAAATCTTGATGACAATATAGAATAAAGCAGACTTGGGAGGGAAAGTCATGCCAAGAAGGAAAACTCCTCTACTCCAACGACTTACACTGACTTTTAAAAGCGGCCATGCCTCCATACGTAGAAGTTTTGGGGATCTTAAGCAAATGCATGGGAGATAAAGGGGAAGAACTTGTACACAAATTGTAATGACCCCTTCCAATTAACTCTTTGGATATTTTAGTGGCTTATTTTATTCCTGTAAGCCATTAAATAAATTAAACAAATATTTATTAATTAATTAATATTATTTTCTCAAAAGTAAATATTTCGAATAATATTAATTAATTATTATAAAGTCTAAAGTGGGACCTAAATATTATTTCCCTCCTAAAGTTCAATTTTCAAATAATTAAATGGTTATTCATGGGGAGGCTACAAAAAGGTGAATTGAGGAATGCATTATTCATCATTGGAGTTCGTTTTCATTTATCTCTTTGAGAGCTTTTGGGCTTGAAGGTATGAGGTTTTAGTAGGAGTTACCCCAAGTTTCCAAGGCGAGGGGCCGGCCGGGGGGACAGCCTGAGGGGGACGTGGGACAAGTCCCCTGAAGTTCCAGATTTTGAGGAGGTAAAATTAGGACGATAGGGGCAGCTATAAAATATAGGGAAATTTTAAATATTCAATAGATAAGCTTATGAATAAGGCATACATAAAAGCACACATTATAGAACATTAACATATATAACATTTGTGTTCAACATTATGCCAATACTCAATACGCATTCAAAATTAACATACACGAATCATGAAACAACCTCCAAGTTATAATTTATAAACTTATATCAAAATGCCCAAATGCTACATTGCTGCCATATAGTTTTAAAGTTTGCTATGAAAATCAAAATACAATATCATATGTCAATAATGAATACAAATTACAAAATAAACAAAGAGCACTACTACCCCTAATCATCTCTCATAACCGCATCAAAATCAGAGTCATCCTCTGAGTCACTGCCATTGTAATGCTCCTCCTTAGCCAATCGGACCCCAACCAAGCCCTCAGCTGTCTCCAACTCATCTACCTGGGCCGCGTCCTCGGGATCAATATCCCACCGTAGAGCTGGAGTCTGTCGATCCTGAAGCTGAAGAGCACTATGAACGGCCACTTGCTTCTTCGCTCGTCTATAGGTAAGTCTATTCCTCTTGAGGGAGTGGATAAAGCTATACGTGGACCAATTCCTCTCTGCAGCAGAGGAACTAGCAACCTGTGCAAGAAGGCGAGTGGCAAGTATCTTCAACTGCGGTGTATCTCTCCCATGATAGGTCCACCATCCAATAGGGTTCGATTGAGCTAATATAGCTCTATCCAACCTCGCCTGTGGTTTACTCAAGTTTGGGCCATTAAGATTAGCAAAGTCTAGATATTGTGATCGAAGTAGTGAAGCTTGCTCGGGTGGATAAATCTTTTCAATGGCCCGTGTGAACCCATCTAAAACCTCAGCATCATCACATGGAGGCACCCTACCATCCCTTGGTGCATACCATTTTGGATTTAGAGCAAAGGCAGCCATATGAAGCGGGGTGTTCATTGTATTCCACCTCCACGTCACAATGGGCCTAATGTGTTGTTCATATAAATCCAAAGTGGGGTCCTTTGCCAAAATAACTTGCCTGATCTTCCCAAGCATAGTGTCAAATGTCTCATATATCTCTCCAAGACTAGGAGAGTCTGTATCAACATATCTAATGACATCTACAATGGGCGAGATGAAGGAGCAAATATATCTACAAAATGCAAACAAAAAGTTCAAAATAATTAGTTGACAAGTTAATTGACATGTTAGAAACTTCAAAAGTTGGAACATTGGACAATAAAATTAAAATATTAAAATCAGAAATTTAATATGAAAATCAGCCATCTAATATGTCTTACCTCACATTGGCCCACCAATCATCATCGAGGATCTTTTGTTTGATGCTCTTTCCTTGAGTAGAACTTGCATTAGGCCATCTAGTCCACTCAGCATTGACCATCATTAGTTGTAGAGGCTCATGCACCTCAACCATCCTCTCCAATAGGATGAAGTATGTAGCATATCTACATTCATTAATTCAATGATTCATTAAAAAATAAAAATTTAAAACAAAATCAGATTATGAATACAAATTGAAAGTGAAACAAAATGAAGTAAATGGCATACCTTGTATCAACAGGTTTGAGAAACTCCTTCTTTGAAAATGTCTTGAAAAGAGCAAGTGAGGTGTGGTGGTTGCAAATGAACATCTGAATTTCTCTAGCTTCTGCCACCGTTTTCTTCACCCAATCCATCTTCCCTATGTCTTTCAATGCATTGTTCAATGCATGAACACAACATGGGGTCCAAAATATGTGCCTATAAGTACCCTCCACCATCAACCCAGCCGATTTGCACACACGTGCTGAATCGGTGATCACCTGCACCACATTTGCAGCCCCAACCTCCTCTATGGCATCTCTCAAAATGGAAAATTGGAAGTCAGCATCCTTACGTCTCCCTGAACAATCTACGGCTCTAAGAAAATAAGAACCAGCAAGGCATGTGACTATGACATTGATGAGTGGCCGACGTCTACAATCAGTCCACCCATCCATCACTATAGAACACCCCGTCCTCATCCATGTTTGCCTCATCTCCTCCATTAACACATTAACTTTGGAGTACTCTTTGTCTAGGAGGGTGGTGCGTAGCTTATGATCTCCAGGGGGTATGAATGAAGGACCAACAGTGGTTGTCTTTCACCATTTGTTTGAAATAAGAGGAACGAGCCACATGAAATGGAATGGCATGGGCAAAAAAGAATTTGGCAATGGAGGATTCAGTGGTTTCTCGTGCTTGGTTTTGAAACATGGACTCAACTGAGGCTGCCTTATCACTACCAATCACCTTCCTCTTTCCTCTTAAGATAACACTACTACCAACCGTGGAAGGACTAGGAGTAGGAGTAGGCATAGATGATTGTGAACTTGGGAAAGAAGGAGACCCACCTTGAACCCCACCATCACACTCCATTTGAATTTTTTGGCACTCTATAAATAGTGCATCTGTCAATGCAGGACACATTCTAACTCCATGGCCCACCTCACCCAAAAAATGAGACCTAACTCTAGTGTAGCTGTCCCTAAACTCCTTTTCAGAAACATGGCAAAACCAAACCCTACTCCCCCTGCATTTTTTTGTCTTTCACCCCTGGCTGTCACAAATTGAAGGAATGGTTTTTTTTTGTCTAATGGGTGTTTTGCATAGTCCTTCATAGTTTTGGTATTGGTTGATGAAGGATGGCATTGGGTAGGGGTTATTTGCTCTCTAGTTTCCCTTCTAGCTTGCATTTCAACTTCACTATCACTCCCACCCTCACTGCTGCTCATGTTTTTTGTTTTTAGAATGCAAGTTTTGACTGAAAACGCAAAAAAATTAAAAAAATCAGACTATGTATACTTCATATTTTGCAAAAAAATGAAAAAATGAAAATAGGGAAAAGAATTGCATACCTCTTTGATGGATTTGCACTCCCAACAACACTATTTCAACCTCCTCTCCTCCTTCAAACTGCTGCTCCTTCTCCTTCAATGGCTGCAATTTTTTTCCTCTCAAACCCTTGGCTGCTCAAACAAACAAAATGAATAAAATGAGGTTAGAGAGGCCCTTTTACTTCATAAAGGAGTAAAAACCACTTGGGCCCACACATGCCACGTAGGTAGGGGCATTATTTTTTAATTTTAGGCTTTTTTTTTTAAGTTTTTGAGCTCCAAAACGTGGGGGACGGCTGGCCGTCCCCGGGACCAGTCAGCCATCCCCCTTTGGGGAAACGGCGTCCCCCCATCCCCGGGATGTTTCCCCCGCATTTTCAAAAAAGGGGGACGGTCCCCTGCCGTCCCCTAGTACCCGAGACGTCCCTGGAACCGGGACAAGGGATTTTTTGGGGGGGGGGACGCATCCCCGAGTATCCTTGATATTTTGATGTGGGTTTGAAAGTTTCGGTGTGGTGTGTGGATTTTGGTATTTTGGTGTGAGTTTAGAGAAGACTAGATTTGTTTTCTGAGTTCTAGAAATACTTTTTCTAATTAGCTGGGAAACATGAAATTGCTCATATCTCTGTGAGACAGGAAGCTATCATTCTAGGTGTTTTTCCTTTGGATTCCTCACAGCTGGGCAATCTCTCTAGACTACTCATTTGTGGTGTTTGCTGGAAATCTGATTTTTGTGGCCAAATCGCCCCTACAAGGAGGCAATACCATTCCCTTGTCTTGGGGTTTCAAACTGAAATTCAAATCTGCATTATTAGAGGTCTGTAATCTGCCTTTTGAGGTGTCCTTGCATTGTATAATGGCTGTTAATGAGAAGGGACAGCTTGGAATTGATTAGCACTTGTAATTGCTCATTTTGTGAGTTGGAATGTATTGCTGTTCATTTGAATGACTGAAAAGTGCACTGTTTGGGCTATGAACAGATCTGATATTAATTTCTTAATTCTGATTATAGTTGGTTAAATCAAATCTCTTTGATATTGTGATTGAATTATTACATGCTTTGATGTAATGCAAAGATATTCTCTTGCAATGCTATGATATTGTCAATGTATTCAAGCATAATGTTGAATGAGACTTGTAAACAAAACACTTCTGCATTTCCATCTATTTCTGAAAGCAAACCAAAAATAAAATTCAGGGGTGACCATTACACATATCATACTTTGCATAGTGTGAAGCAACCCCTGTGGCGTTTGAATCTGACCTTTTGATTTCTATGTGTTTTTTGTTTATTTGTTTTTGGGAAGTTTTGATGCTAGAAATGAAAATGTTTGAAATACGCAAAAATAGGAAAGGAATGTGTGAAACGAATGAAACCCAGTTGATTTTTGTTGAATGAAAACACAAATAAGACATACCCATTTGCTGGTAGAGAATTTCATAAGTCTGGTTTTTATTACAGCAGCCTGAATGGCAATCATTTTCCAATGCCTAGGTCTGATATGCTGGAAGTTCACGTTAGAATTGATGAAGATCCATGGGGAATAGCTGGGCGCCACCTATGAAGGAGAAACTGGGCCAAAAGACAAAGCGCCCTTCCTTCTAGCTTACATGCCTCCCAAGGACAGTACGGCCTTTCTTAACTGAAACATGTGCAAAATCAAATGTGACTTTTGCTGCTCTAATTTCTCAGGAAAATGGTAGTCAATGGTGCCCCTAGGACATGTGTAACTGATTACAAGGACAGCCTTGAAATCTCGATTCCTGAGCTTGGAAGGACAAAACCCTCAACTCCCATGTGCTGGTTTATTGCTTGTAATTTGCAACTAATTAAATTATCAAACCCTTGTTCCAAATCTGCAATGCAAATCACAAAGACCTGATTTATTCTTCAAAGCAATACACAATTTTATGCTCAAATGTTGATCCCTGTGTGAGACCAATCAAGTAGGATCCTTGGACAGTCTTGTACGCCTGTAGAACCTATTCTAAAAGAGGGTATCCATCCTCAGTCAGCCATTAAAGAAACTTGCAGCAGCAGCAGCTCCAAAATATGTAATATTTTCCAAGATAATCAATAATGAACTCAAACCCTTCCTTATGGAGTTTGGACGCCACTTTTAGGGTTTCTCGCCTTTTTCACAAGTCAACAAAATATCTCACCTTTTTGACAAGTCAATAAAATATCACCCCTTGAAAAGTATGCCACTTTTCACAAGCTCATCTGATATAACATTATAACATTTGTTCAAGTGACTTTTCACTTAAATATATCATAAAGTGACTTTTCACTCAAATATTTCATAAAGTGACTTATAATATTTCTTTTAATAAAGTCACTTTCACTTTATGACATTAAATCACAAAATCACTTAATAATAGAATATTATTATGTAAAGTCCCAGTTTGACAGTGGCTAAAAATATGGAAAAGAAAGAATTTAATACTTTTATCTCAAGCATAGCGAATGTATTGGCTATCAGAAGCTTGACTAGAGAATATCAAGCCAAACATATTATGCGATTCATCCAACATGATTGCCACATACCCTTTATGACTATTGCAGTCGCTATAATGGAATCATTTTAAAGTGCGGCACTGCCTATGAGAGCTGTCGGGTCCTGAAGCTAGCCACCAAGCAAATGATTAGAGATTCAAGGAAATTGAAGATATAAGATGTGATTATATTGATACTCTGGCATTAGAGATTATCGGGCTCTTTATTTTGAAGATCATTACCATCACCATATATTTCCCTATCACACCATTATTCAGAATGGAATTAGCATCAAGAAGTTTGAAATTGGATGCAAGGGTCAAAATATGGCATAGACGGGAGACAAGGCAATTAAGCCGACCATGTATGGTTTAATCCAAATGTTTATACTGGTCAATCTTACGGGAATCGTGAATCTACATTAGAGCATAAAGGTGGACAAATTCATAGTAAAGCAAATGATATAGATATCCACTTTGACGGGTTGGTGTGCCTGGAGCAGCATAATGACTCAGTGCAGTGGTGTGACACATTGCTTCATATCGAAAACACGTCTGGAGTGTCGCCATGCTATGCCACGAATCTCTGAAGAGTCTGATATCTCTTGTGGAAGAATTATATCGATTGCCAGTCTTTGTCTACATAATTCAGTGGAGATACATATGCTTTGAGGTCATCTGAAGCTTGCGTAGAAGTATACATATCTGTCATGCATTGGAGATATCACGGTATATAATACAATTGTGTAAACACATCATATTATTCCCCCGTTGGCAAGCGGTGTGTAAATGATTATTATCTAGCAATCAATTAAAAGTTAGCTAAGACAAAGGGAGCATAATTTAACATAAGACATCGATTGTTAAGAAGCCATCGATTAGTGTTTTAAGAGAAATAAGTCGGGAATGAGATAGACAAAGGCAACGATGGGAAGAGTCATAACTCTTTAGGTATCAATTATGAAAAGGAATGCACCTCTTCAATCAGAGAGGAGTCTATAAGAATGGTAAGAAGTGAATAGCAAACATCATCGAATCATGGACTTATAGAATTTGTATTCAAATATTTAAAGAAGATCTGCAGTGTAATGTCCCCATTATTTCGCGAGCATCAGAGTCTTTGGATTAGCCTATTATGTCGATCCTCGTAGGCTAATGGGTCTGGATAGAGGACCACTTGTCCGGGCACCTGGTCGGAAAATTGGCTTATTTGGTATCTGGAGTTTGGTGACATGGGTGGAATTACGCATTTGGCGATATTCACAGGAGCTTGAAATATTGATCTTCATCATCGTTTCACCTTTCCAGACTTTGGGGGCCATGTGCCTATTAGTTCAAGGGGTTGAATTCTATTTTTCAGTTACTATTCATTGATAAAGTGAAAAAAGAAACAACTTAAGTGAATAGTGCCATTTTAATGAATAGTGTTTTCAATGAGAAATTATAAAAGGAAGAAGAGAAGTTCGACCCTCTTATGCTTGATGATATTTTGCTGATTGAAGTTTGGAAGTGTGGAGTTTGGGAGAGAAGGAAACTAGGGTTTCCGATTTCACCGATGGAAGTAAGCACAGGGTCAGACCTTAGTTAGAGTTTAGCTTCTTGTGATTGTAGAAAGACCACCCTACAAAGTTGCTGGTTATTTACTTGTTGCTGCATTTTGGAGCCTTAATCTGCCGATTACAAGTTGTTGGAGGCATCTTCTGGAAGGGTTTTTGCTGCTAGGGTTGCTGTTCGCCATTTAGAAGACGTGGTTGCATTTTATGAAGTTTTTGGAGGCTGATTTCTTCATCTCTGACCCGGCCGCACCCTTGGGGTTCATCTTCATCTGCAGGAAACAAAAGCGCCTTCCTACTTAGTTGCTACAATCTTGTTGTCACAAAGGCGTCCTTACGGTATGAAACATTTTCTTCAATCCTTTGGCGGAGAAAGTTGTAAGTTAATTTTATGTGTCTTATGGTGGCCGCAGGTGCTGTAAGCAAAAGCCTTGTTCTGATGCATCTTGGCTGCAAGTTTGTCATTCGTTGTAAATGATGTCTCATTCCGAAATGCATGTAAGAGGAATATAATTTTAGCACTCTTTGTGAATGAAGGTCTCTTAACTAGTGTATTGAGTTCCTTTGAGTTATCTTTTATAAGTTAGTTTAATTTGAATTTTTATATGCATATGGTTGTAAGAGAATTATTAAAATCATTTGGCATCAAACCACAAAAACACCAAAAACAAGAAAAGCAGATTACAAATCAAAAATCAGACCTTTAACGAGCAAAAATCAAATCAGCAGTGAGTTTGGTTCATCACAGTGGTAGCAGAGTGGATCACCGGAGTAGCAGAGTGGTAGCAGAGTGGTAGCAGATTACAAACCAAAAATCAGACCTTTAACGAGCAAAAATCAAATCAGCAGTGAGTTTGGTTCATCACAGTGGTATCAGAGCGGTTTCCTGCCATCCTGTTGGGCATTGACCATGGGTACTTCAAGTACTCAGAAGCAGTGGGACAAGGACATGAAAATTCTTAAACAAAGTTTGAAAAGGTTGGATGAAAATCAGAAAAGGATAGATGAATTGTTTTCAGACCCTGCAAAATTAGATAGAGTAGCGAGGCGTATGGCTTCCATTTTTAAGAGGTCTACATCACATAACAAAGAGAAGAAAGAACATGAGGTCACTACAGTGGCGAGAAGCCTTCATGATGAGCTCTTAGCAGTTAATGACCAGCGTACAGCTGATCCATTGGTGAGCGAAAATCAGACCTTAGAAGATCTACCCATGGATGATGGAGTTGAAATTTCTAAGGCAGCTGTAGAGGAAAAGCACTTGAGTCCTCTTGAAAAAGAAGAAGAGTCAGAACACGAGGGTGAGGGTCCTGAACAAGATGTTGTAAGGTTACAGGATGATCATGTTGAGGGACATACACATGAAGAAAAATCAGAACAAAGGCTTTTGGGGTTGGAAGATTTACAGGATCCTTTGGCGGAGAAGGATGATAAGATTGATCAAGCATTGACACGAGTGGACTCTACATCGCCTTTTGAGACATCCTATGAGACATATAGCAGCAGTGCCTTAGATGATGATGTGTGTGCTGATGATCGCATACATGATGATGATGCTGATCATGATGAGAATGAGGTTGACTCAACCTCGTACTATAGTGCAGATTTGGGTGGAGAGTAGGAGGCTGATCAGGAGAGGGAGTGCAAGATGATCGACAATCCATTGTTCGAGATAGATGCTTCTTGGTCATATGATAATCCGCTCTTTGAGATAGATGTTGATCACCCCCTTGACCCGAGTCTTGAGATGAGCATTGATTGTGGATCGAGATTTCAGACAGAGTCCGCAGTGGAGTTTACTGAGGCGAGCATTGTGAGGAGTGCTCAACACTTCTCTTCTAGTCCACATACAGAGGATTTGTTGACGTGTCAGTGTGGATTGGTTCAGGACGTATGCCATCCCTTTTTGAATGGAGAGTTACCATCTTCAGTAGACGAAACTAGTGGTTGCAAATACCCGACTCAGTTGTTGGCGGATGAGTGCTTGCAGGATCAGTATTTAGTCTACCATCAGGCTGATGTGTACCCAACCAGGTTTGTTGCTTCTTTGTTTCAGAGACTACTGGTGGACACAGGGTTACAGAGGGATTATAATGTTAGCAGGCTTGATGGCACAGAGGGATATCACATCCATGAGAGTTTAGTGGAGGTTATGGAGAGATGTTACGTAGCTGATGCTTCCAGTTATCCTTACCTCCTCATGATGGATGGACATGAGTTTCGTTTATATTGGGATCTAGGTGGAGACAGAGTTAGCACGACCGTTTGGATGGGTCCCAGTGTATTGCTTCACCACTTCTGGTATGGTGGAGTTAGGATCAGTGTTGAGAGAATCTTGAATGATATTCACAGCATTCAAGAAGTTGTTACCAGCACTGATAACAACCTTGATTTTCATGACAGCAGTGATGAAATTTGGCATCAGCGTGAGAGGAAAGTGGTTACACCGGGAAATGATGTTTCTACAAAGATGTCATGCGTTGGTACTCGAGATTCGGGTACTAATTATGCAATTCATGATGACGGATCAGGCCATAGTGAGTCTGATTTTTCATATCAGACCGTAGGAGATCAATCAGAAAGGTTAATCATGGGCAATGAATCCCGTGATCGTGAGTTAGGTGGATGTGCAGATACCTTGGAAGAAGAAGTGTGCGAGGAGGACACCGACAAAACGACAGCTTCAACAATATCTGTTGAGCCATCCCACAAGGTACATAGCAGCAGCACCCCTGTCGAAATTGTGTGTGAAGTTGATAGCACACACGAGGCTGCTTATCAGTTAGGGAGCGACGATGATTCAACTTCATATCATAGTGCAACTTCTAAATTAGAGAATATGTATGGGAGTGATGAGTTCCAGGGTCCTCATGGTGTGATAGGACACCTTAAGGCTAATGATAGTATGATTGCCACAGCCATAGAGCATTTTGATGCTGCTTGTCAGATGTTGGCTACGTTGGATGGGAACACTCCTATGTCAGATGGGCACAATGATAGTAGTCTCTCCTTTGCAGAGTTGCACGCACTTCGAGAGGCAGTTGGAATTATGAAACAACATTACCTACAGCTCCTTGCGGACAGAGATTTCCTTCTCGAGTGGGGTTGCATCTGTCACAAAGCATGGAAGGGGAAGGAAGAGGAGTTTGATGAGCTCACTTATGAGCTTGAGATGACTATGGATTCTTTGAAGAGCACTCAGTTGGCCCTTCAAGAGTCACAGTCACGGGTTGAGGAGCTCACCGTGGTATCGGGATTGGCACAGTCATTCCCCCCTTCTGATATAGTTCAGGTTTCCATGGCAGCTGTTGGTGAAGGACATATCTCCACGGATTGTGGATGCGAGCAGGTTGATGATGTGGTTACTACATCCTTCACAGTTTCAAGTGCTATTGATACAGATGGGATGAGAGCTTTAGTGGAGAGTTGCGGAGAGCCATGTGTTGCACCTGGTCCTCTTGAGTTTAGTCCCATGACAGGTGATGTGGAACAGGTTAACGATAGCTCTTGTGACTTGGCGGTTGACTCACCAGGGAGTTATATGTCAACTCACGATAGTACTACATCCACTTCACAGGAGATATGCAGAGCAACATCAAGTGGGGTGATTGGTTCTTATGCTGATTTGTTTCCCTCTCCTAGAAGCAAATCAGTTTTTATACCCCATACAGTTGATTATGGTTGGCAGTTTGCTGAGCCGATTCAGGAGCACAATCCCAGGGACTCAGAGTTGGATGGTTCAGACAAGCATGGAGTGATTGCGTAGTTTGTGAATAATTCCTTGATTGAGTTTGATGGTGGTTTGATCTATGGAAATCCACTCTTCGAGCTAGAAGCCGATCATACTCCTGATACTAGTTTCAGGTTGGGTGATAGTCGCAGAGTTTTGGATCGTCCTAGTGCATCGGGATTCCAAACAGGGCTCACAAAGAAGTTTAATAGTGTGTACACGGTGAGGAGTGCTTATAGTTTTGATTTTGATCCACTTGTACATGATTTGTATTCGATGAACTGTTCTTGGGCGCAGGGTAATTCTCTTAGTGCGATCAAGGGGAGTAACTCCTTATTATGTCCAGAGTTACCATCTTCAAAAGATGGGACTAAAGGCAACCAGTACTCGATTCAGTTGCTTATGGGGGATTACTGGCAGAGACAACAATTCGTTATCCATCATGTTGATTGGTATCTGACAAGGTCTGCTATTTTAATGTCACAGGGATTTCATACGGATACATGGTTACGAGGTGATTACGGTGTCAACGGACATGATGGTTTGATTAACTATCACTTCCAGCGGTGTTTTGGAGAGATTGTAAAGGAATATAGTGTTACGGATGTTTCTGGATATTTTTATCTCTTCATGACAAATGGAGGTGACTTCAGGTTGTTTCGGAATCCGGGTGGTGTCAGTTCTGGCACTACAGTTTGGTTGGGTTCCAACAAGTTGCTTCACCATTTTCAGCATGGTGAAGTTATGATCAAATTTGCGCAACGGAAGTCAGAGGTTATCAGACATGGCAGACTTCCATTCTGGTTTCGGGACCCGAGTTTTTTAATGCCGAGGTGTGTTTATCTTTGGCGTGTCATGAGGCGGTTAATGGCGCATGGACATTTCCTGTTGATTCTTCTTCGAGGCCTTAGGGTGAGACAGCCCACATACGGTGTGATTGCTTGGGGACAAGCAATTTCGGGGAAGGTTGTAATGTCCCCATTATTTGAGCATCGAGTCTTTGGATTAGCCCTATTATGTAGATCCTGTAGGCTAATGGAGTGCGGATAGAGGATCACTTGTCAGGGGCACAGTGAATAGCTTATTTGGTATCTGGAGTTTGGTGACATGGTGGAATTGTGCGTTTGGCGTGTTACGGGAGCTTGAAATATTGATCTTCATCATCGTTTCACCTTTCCAGACTTTGGGGGTCATGTGCCTATTAGTTCAAGGGGTCACTTTATATTTTTCAGTTACTATTCATTGATAAAGTGAAAAAAGAAACAACTTAAGTGAATAGTGCCATTTTAATGAATAGTGTTTTCAATGAGAAATTATAAAAGGAAGAAGAGAAGTTCGACCCCCTTATGCTTGATGATATTTTGCTGATTGAAGTTTGGAAGTGTGGAGTTTGGGAGAGAAGGAAACTAGGGTTTCCCGATTTCTGCAGTGGGTAAGCCTGGATTGGGCTTGTAGTTAGAATTTGGCATCTTGAAGGTGTGAAAGACCACCCTAAAGTGCTGGCTATTTACTTGTTGCTGCATTTTGGGCTCGAATCTGCCGATTACAAGTTGTTGGAGGCATCTTCTAGAAGGGTTTTTGCTGCTAGGGTTGCCGTTCGCCATTTAGAAGACGTGGTTGCATTTTATGAAGCTTTTGGAGGCTGATTTCTTCATCTACAGCCAGCCGCACCCTTTGGAGGGTTTCATCTTCATCAAGGAAACAAAACGCCTTCTCTTAGTTGCTGCAATCTTGTCTAAAGGGGGCGCCCTTGGTATTAGAAACATTTTCTTCAATCCTTTGGCGGGAGAAAGTTGTAAGTTAATTTTTATGTGTCTTATGGTGGCCGCGGGTACTGTAGCAAGCACTGTTCACAGTGCATTTTTGGCTGCAAGTTTGTATTTGTTGTAATTGATGTCTCTGTCGAAATGTATGAAGATATATATGATTTTTAGCACTCTTGTAATGCAAGAAGTCTCTTAACTAGTGTTTGGAGTTACGTGAAAGTTATCTTTATAAGTTAGTTTAATTTGAGTTCTTCTTATGCATATGGTTGTAAGACAATTATTAAAATCATTTGGCATCAAACCACAAAAAAAAAAAACACAAAAACAAGAAACATCAGATTACACACCGAAAAATCAGACCAAGCGAAGTGAAATAAAATCAGCGTGAGCACGGTACATCCGCAGTGGTATCCAGGCAAACCTTTCCAGCCACCTTGTGTTGGTTTCAAAGAAAATTCAGTTAAATTTGGGGGTTTTGAGTCAAGTCCCGGTTTGGCTCATCACAGAAAGCTCTTTTGAGAGCAAATGATCAATCTCTAAATGATGCATGAACACTTGGACAAATATTAGAAAAGGCATCTCTTAATTATTGCATGTATGTAAAGCTATATTCAGAAACAACACATTAAAGAGATCCAACCTCTTATGTATTTCAAATGCATGAATTTAATGTTAATTCAGAAACAGCTATGAAATCTATTTGCATTATTTAATTTTACTTTATTAATTCTGGAAACACAATTAACGTTAATAATATTGAATGACAATTTGTGTCAATTCAATAACGAGTAATCGAAAAATCGAATGATCTGGACCTCGGGTCATTACAGTGGTATCAGAGCTAGCGAACCTGCCAACCTTGGGTGAATACAAAAATAAAAAATAAAAAAATTAAGCATGTCCATAAAAGATATCAATCCAACAAACTCAAGGCGTATGATACCTACCTTTCTACCTAGGGACAAGTTGCAAACAAGCCATGAGCCAACATGGATGGAACTACAAGAGCAATTCCGCCGAGATTAGTTAGATGGAGAATTTCAAACAGATATGTCCTTAAAGAACTACATGGACCTGAGAATGAGGCACCTGCCAAATAAGAGAAAAGGAAATACCAATTGTGAAATTGACAACAGCATACCAAATGCAAGTAATAAGGTGATAAAGAAAACACCCTTAGATGAATTCCTCATAAGAGAAAACCACCTTGCAAATAAAACTAATAAGGAATGCTATGAGGAAAAATTCAATCATACTAATGATGAGATTGATGAACTTAGAAAGAAGAACCAGAAACTTGAGCAACTACTTCAAGAGTCAAACAAATCTAATGAAGAGTTAATACAAAGCCATGGAGAATTTGAGAAGATGAATGTTGATCTAAACATCAAATTTCAAGAGGAGTGTAGATCGAAGGCCAAATTACAAGAAGAATCTAAAAAGGTGATCAACGATTTGAAGGGTCAAACAAAGGAAGCAGAGATAACAATCCTTAATTTGAAGATTCAAGTTAAAGAAGAGAAAAGAATTCAAGAGGAGGTAAAAATCCAATTGAAGGAGAAGGAAGCGAGTTGTGAAAGATTAGAGGGTGAAATTGTTTCTATGAAAACAGAATTGGAAGAGACAACCATCAAGCTAAACACAAGTCTCAAGTTTGAGAAGAGCACTGAAATCCTAGATGATCTCATCAATGGGCAAAGGCCATCATCAAACAAAATAGGAGTTGGCTATGAAGGAAATCAAATATTCATGGGAGATTACAAAGAAAATCCTAAGAAGACAAATAAGGGAAAAGTAAAAAGCCTCGAAGAGACTTTCATAAGCTCTATTGAGAAGGAAGGTAACAAGGAGACAAAATATTCTCCTAAAGATTACAAGGGCAATCTCAAGAAATCCTCTACTTGGAGACAAATGCCTACATGCAAATTCACAAGTACCTTTAATGGATATTGCTACTCTTGTAATCGTTTTGGACACAAAGCAAGAGAGTGCAAAACAAAAATGAAATACAAAGAAGGATGGAACAAAAATAGAAGTTCTTATGGGCGGACAGGTAGAAACTATAATTCATATGATCCTTTAACGAACTATAGTGTTGTATGTTACAAATGCAACAACTATGGACATATTGCATGATATTGTAGAAGTAACTTTATGAAACCACCTAGACGGCACAAGATGGAAGATACCATGACCAAAGAAAAAGAGAGAAAGTCTACAAAAGTATGGAGAAGGAAACGAGAACAAAATGTTGAGAAAAGGATAAACCTATGTAAGAGAAAACTTCATCGCACACAAAAGAGGTATCTCCTAGCTCATAAGAAGAAGCACAAAATTAGGAAGAGTAAGTATGGCATTATCCTGCAACTCATGGAGAAGATTACTTAACAGATAAGCATCACAAATTTAAAAAACTTGGAGAGTAAAGAGATGATGCTTAAGCTTAAAGAAGCGGAAGTTATCTTATACTGATTCACATTAGAGAAAAAGATGATATTGTTGAAAGGGGAAAGTTTGAAGCTCATTCTACATAAGAAGTTTTCATTTGCAAAGATTTGGTTGTTAGCTGCACAATTTGAGATATGAAGTCTGCTAGAAGATATTAGGCAATGCAATTGGAATGGCACCCAAAGACAAGATATTCAAAACGTACATTGAAATAGAACTACAACTTGGAAATTTTGATAGATGCAAAAATTTGAAGAAGTATGAATTCAAGGGGCTAACCATGGCGATAACTTTTAAAGCTCCATCCAAGAGGATGAAGTGTCACAAACTGAAGAAAGGAATCTACTCGTTCAATCGGTTGGGATCAAGGAAAAGCAATCATTGGTATCTACATAATTGTTGGATTAGGAAAGATTGCATACCTTTTAACTCATTCACATTATCTTGGCATTCACATGTGCTATGTGTTAGTTTTATGGTCAGATTAGAGCACAGAAATTTAATTCAAATTCAGACACAATAACACAGCAAATACCCTGGGAAAACCCTCCTCTTGAGGGAGAAAAACCCAGCAACAATATATCACTTATATATTGAATCACAAAGAATGTCTCCTTTTAGAGGCCGATATGAAGGCCAAGAGAAAGTACCACAATCTGATGCAACTACAGAAACACAATGATGCAATTCGCTGATGATAAAACTCAGCCTTCTACAATATCGATCTGCAATTGATGAAGAACTCGCACTTGAATATTCGAACTTGAGAATGAACAATGAATGAATGGATGATCAAATGAGTTACAATCAATGAGTATATATACAATGTGAAGGGAGAGACGTGACTCTCCAAGAACATGTCGGCCTCATTCCAAAAAGGCATGTCTCTTACAAGCAAGAAGTCGGCCTCCTTGAAGATCACGCCTCCACATAAACTTGAACCTTGGACAATAATTAAATATTATTTAATATAAGTCGTGCTTCTTCATCAATCGATATCTTCATAAATTAAATAGCCATTGGCTATGATTAATTTATCCAATCAATGTAAGGAGATCAGCTAGAAGGATACACCCGATGTTGCTATGAACATCAACACTCCCTCTCAACTAGGGAGGATACTTCCAACTGCATAAGACATATCACCTCATCGTGATGTCTACCACAATGGCTACACCCATATGCGGAAAGGAAAGAGATATCACCTCACCGTGATATCAACCATCATGGCTACTCCCATGGATGGTATGTACAAGTGCTCATCACTCAACGTGATGTTGTCACCTCATCGTGACGTTCACCATGGCTCTCCCAGAGGGTGAAAACACAAGTACAAGAAAAATCATCACGGACTCTTTCACGTGATGTCATGGAGTCACACACATGACATCCACCATGGCTCTCCTAGAGGGTGGAAACAAGAGCTTTCACCTCAAATCTCAAAGAGAAATGCATTAACAAGGGTTTGCACCTCAAATCTCTCTCAAAGAGAAATGCATTAAAGAGGATCATTGATACTAAGACTCCTTCTTAGCTAGGGCTTGATTCTCCACCATACCAAACTTGTCTCGAAAGTACACAAACTTTATCATGGAGAGAGGCTTGGTGAGAATGTCTGTCGTCTACTCATTAGTGTTGATATACCTTAACTGAATTGCTTTCCTCAATACCATATCTCTGATATAATGGTATTTGATCTCAACATGTTTGGTTTTGTCATGAAACACAGGATTGACAAAAAGCTTCACACAGTTCTGGTTATCACAATGAATGATAGTAGGCTCCATTGACTGTCCAAACAATCCTGCAAGGAGCTTCCGAAGCCACACTGCTTCTCAAGCTGCCACACAAGCTACAATATACTCGGCCTCTGCTGTACTCAATGCCATAGAAGACTGCTTCCTGCTACACCAGGATATCATCGTAGACCCCAAACTGAAGCAACATCTAGAGGTGCTCTTCCAATCAGTGACACACCCTGCCCAATCAGAATCAATATAACCATGCAACTTCAAATCCACACCTGAAGAATATCTCAACCCATATCCAACGGTGCCATGCAAGTATCTCAGGATATGTTTTGCTTGTTGTACCCCAAAATTAAAAATTTTGTTACACTTAGACATTTTGAAGAAATGAGTAAAAGTCTTGTTAAATCAGTCAAAAAGGTCAAAATTTGGGTGTGCATGTATTGCATGAGGGGTCGAAACACAAAATTTTCAATTTCCGACGATCTGGGTCTGCTCAGAGCAGCTTAACCTACAAAACCCAGATCTCAGTTTTTCATCCCTAAAATTTAGGAAAACTGCTATTTTTAGAAATTTTCTAAAATTAGTAACGTTTTCTGGGTTTTTTTGGGTTTCTTGGGAAATGGATATTGGCAAAACTTTCTAAAAATAGAAAGTTTGTCCGCTAGGGTCCAAACTGATTTTGATTGGTTCAAATTTCGTCCATATCAGGCTGGTGAAGTCAGAATCTCAAAATAATCAGTTTTGCCCTAGTGGGTCTATTCTGCTTTTTCAGAAGCATATCAGGAGCTCCGAGGTCATCAATGGAGGTCAGCCGGCTACCAGGCATCAGGTTCAACATTCGAAGCATTCGATAGAAGATGAAATGATGAACATGCGAGAAAAACGAGAAAGAAAATAAAAAAATTCATGAAAATTTTCTAACACTGGTGACTATGGGCACCCCTGTTGAAGAAAGGCGCCCATCTTTTTAGGGCATCAAATGTCAAAATTAGGGTTTGTGTCTCCAATCAAACTTGCTCAATTCTCTGTCAGCTCCGCAACGAATTCAACGGCGCAGTCATCAGGCGATCTAGTCGTCCGGAATCCAAAACCTGAACAGGGAGATTCCAGACTGATGTCAGAAGGAGAAAATGCGAAAAATCAAAAAAATAAACTAAGTCTGGTGAAACTGAGCGCCCCCAATCAAGAAGGGCGCTCAAACTTTTGAGGGGTCAAATTTCACTTTCCAACAAAATCTCTTCCAGAAGACCCCTTCTCATTCTTCGTCAGCTTCGCGATGAGCACAACCGTCAGTCGATCCGACGCCTAAAACACCAGATTCGACGAAATCATCTATAGAAGAGGAGTTAATGAAGAAATTGAAGATCAGAAAAATGGCTAACACTGTGAAAATTCGGAGCCCCTCGAAGGAAAAGGCTCCCATGAATTCAGAGGTCAAGATCAAGTTTTTAGCCAAAGGCTCCTCCAGAACATCCTTCTCAGAATCAGTCTGGCTCCGCGATGAATCTTTCGGCTCGCCTGTCGGATCAATCTGCGAACGGGAAATCAGACGCGAAGTTGGAGGTCGAAATGGTGAAAAGTTGAAAATGCCAAAATTTTGGCTAACACTGGGTAAAGTGGGCGCCCCTGGTGAAGAAGGGCGCCCAACTTCACATGCCTTGGAAAATTTTCATAGATTTTCAAAATTTTCAAGATTGCAAGAGAAGAAAGAGGCGTCCAAGTTCAATGAAGCTGAGATTTAGGGTTTTGGAAATAAAAGCAAAGAAAACAAAGCAAAAACAAAACCCTAAGTCTATTTAACATCTTTCTTTCATGTTATTTTCATTATTTTTGCAGGTAGCCTTCAAGGGAGAAAGTTGGAGCAGCAAGTTTGAAGAAATTTTTCAAGATTCAAGAACATAGCTTGCTGGTTTTTCATCATATTTTTTAGACCAGCAACATAAACCCTTGCTTTTTCAAGCTTTTTCATCCAGAAGATCAAACTTTTCAAGAAGACCAAGGCATTCCATTTTTCAATCATCTGGGTCTTTTCTCTTCAATTTTTTGAAGGAAATTTTCAAGAACTTCATCAAGTTGCAGCAGCTGCTTTTATTTTGCATGTCAGTGAAATCATCAGTGCATTCAGTTTTCAATCATCTGGGTCCTCTCAAATCAGTCTTCTGAAGAAAACCCATATCACAGCTTTTTTCAAGAAAATTTTAAAACCTAGGGTTGGCTGCTTTTTTGATCAGCCATCAGGATTTTGCAAATCTAATCAACTGGGTCCATTTCTAATTGTATTTGAACAAAACCCAGGTGCCAGCTTTTTCGTGAAAAATTGAAGAAATTAGGGTTTGCTGCTTTTTGAGTCAAAATTCAAGATTTTCAAAAGCAGACGATGGGTTGTCTTAGCAGTTAGGCAAAACCCATATCTCAGAAAAATTCCAAAAATTTGTCCGTTTGAAGGCGAAAAACCAGCATTCTAAAAATAGAAAGTTGCTCAAGACTTGTCTGAACATAGGCGAGTTTACAGTCATTCTTCAAGGTTTTCAATATGGAGTACACTCCCCTCGAGTTTAAGACCGAATCAACACTATGTCAAAACTTCATCATCTCAGCTGAAGAACGAGAGAAGGTGTGATATGAGAAAAAGGAAAGGTATCAGAAAAGAGTTGTGCAATACTCTTCTGTTGGAAATCAAGCGAAGTGTCAAAAGCATAAAGTTGCAGAGCCACCAAGTTATCAAATTTGTGAGTCATCTTTCGAGCTGCGATGTTAGAACTCATAAAGCAGTTGAAGAAGTGAAGGATTCTCTAAGTTTGATCACAGAAGGCGAGGAGATCTTGGAGAATCGGAATATTGCCTTAGATAGTATCAATGCACCTGACCAGGACCCAGTTTCCTGCTTTTTAGCGGATATGATTGAGATTTAAAGCGGCTTTCATCTAGAAGTTTTCTTTCCGCTTTCTTTCTGTTCTTGGAATAATCCTTATCCATTCTTTGAGAAGAGAAAGAAGATAAGATGTAATAGTTGGCGTTTCCCGCTTTTTCTGCTTTCTTAGGGTTTTAGTTGTTATCTTCTTTCTAGATTTAGTAATAAAGCTTGCTTGTTGAGCAAGCCCTAGATTGTGAAAGCAAGGAGATTTTAGGGTTCCCTACTCCTCTGCTTCTCTATAAATAAGAGTCTTTGCTCATTTAGTTTTTTAACCATGCTAGTGAGAACAAAACACTGAGCCTATTGTGCCTTCTATTTGTTGCTCAAGTGTTGTTCAATTGTGTTGTGATAGCAAATTGTTGAGCCTCTTTAGCCAACAAAGAGTTAGTGTGATTGCTGTTTTCTATTGTGTTAAGAATAAGTTTGCAAGCCTCTTTAGCTGCAATTTCTTGTTCAAGGCATGTTAGAAGTGAGCTTTGTTTCAGAGATTTGAGTAATAAAATCATGAGCCTCTTTTGCCTTGGTCCAAAATCTCAGATTTCCGTTTCGTTGATCTTTATTTCAGCTTGCAGTGAAGTGTGTAGGTGTTCATTGAAAGAGAGATTATTGAAGTATTTTTGTCAGAAAATCTACCTTGTTAATTTCTAACTTCTCTTGCTCTGCTATTACTTGAGAGGTTAGGAACGTCTTTAGTTTAAGTTAGTCGTAGTTGAACTTCTTATATCAGAAAATCTCAGCTGCGGCGTTTGTGTTTAAAAAACCTTGTGCTCTAAGCTGATCAAAAGATAGGCAACTTAGTTTTAGTTTACTTTCTTGAATACCATCGAAGGGGAGCTTCCCCTCCTAATTTGAAGAGCAGTTTATCTGTGCATAGCTGTCCGTTTCAAATACGCATACCAGAGGTGCGAATTTAAACACCAACATTGCTGCAACTAGATATATCTGCCTTGGTTCACACATGAACTGACTAAGTGCACTCACTGCATAGAATATATTTGGTCTAGTATTGACTAGATACATCAATGATCCAATCAACTGCCTGTACATCGTGGGATCCACCAGATTTGAACTAGCTGCAGCCTCTTTCAACTTATGCAAGTTGGTCTCCATAGTCGTAGACATGGATTTGCAATCCATCATACCAAATCTCTTCAGAATATCAATAGTATACTTCCCTTGACTTAGAATCATCTCATCTAGCTTCTGCCAAACTTCTAAGCCAAGGAAGTAATGCATGAGACCCAGATCCTTCATTTCAAATTCAGAAGCTAACTCCTTGCATTTGATAATGAGGTGATCTTCTCCAGTCATAATCAAATCATCAACATACAAAACCAAAACCAATGCTTCACCATCAATTACCTTGAAATACAGGTTAGAATTAGCATCATTTTTGGAGAAGCCCAAGCTTGACAGGTAACAATCAATTCTTTCGTACCAAGCACGAGGAGCCTACTTAAGACCATACAAGGCCTTCTTCAGCCTGCAAACATGAGACTCCTTCCCATGTACCTCAAATCCATCAAGTTGCTCAATATATACCTCTTCCTCTATTACACCATTCAGAAAAGTTGTCTTCACATCCATTTGGTGAATCTTCCATCCTCTAGATGCAGCAATAGCAATGATTGTTCTGACAGAAGTATAACGAGCAACTGGAGCGAATGTTTCTTCATAGTCAACTCCCTCTTTTTGTGAAAACCCTCTAGCCACGAATCTAGCCTTGTACTTCTCAATGCTCCCATCAGCCGCATGCTTGATCTTGAAGAGCCATTTAGAAGAAACAACATATTTTCCTTCAGGTCTAGGAACGATGTCCCAAACATCATTCTTGAGAATGGATTGATACTCTTCAGACATAGCATCTCTCCAAACCTGTTGACTAGAAGCTTCCTCAACACTGGAAGGCTCAGACTCAATAATCTGACTCATCAAAGCAACATAACTAGAAAACTTATGAGGTCTCTTACTTTCTTTGAAGGTTCCTCTCGGGGCTACAAACCTTTATGCCTCCTGCATTGTTTGTCTGGCCCAAAGAGGTCTTTTCCTTACAATCACAATATCTATAGGCCCATCAGTAGGTTCCAAGGGCTCAATTGGATCATCGTCTTCTTTTGGTTTTGGAGCCTCCCTCTGAATCTCAAGAGCATGGTCAACTTCCATATCCTGTGGAGACTCTTCATTATCAATCTCCATATGAGTGCCCTTGGATCTTCTGAATGCAACATCCTCCTCAAATGTGACATCTCTACTGATCTCGATCAACTTCTAGCCTGGAATGTAGATTCTGTAGGCTTTCGATGTCTCACTATAACCTACAAAAATCCCCTTCTTGCCAGAAGGCTCCAACTTTGTCCTCTTATCCTTCGGCACATGAACATATACAGGACAGCCAAAGATCCTCAAATGACTTCCTTTCGGCTTCTTCCCAGTGAAGGTTTCTTCAGGAGTCATGTTCTCCAGGATTCGGTGAGGGCTTCTATTCTAAACATAGACAGTTGTCCTGGATGCTTGATCCCAAAGGAAGGTTTGCAGATCTTGGTCATGAATCATGGCTTTGGCTGCTTCCACAATAGATTTGTTCTTCCTTTCAGCAACATCGTTCTGTTGAGGATTATAAGGGACACAGAACTCCCTCTTAATCCCAGCTTCAATGCAAAAGTTAAGAAAGCTGCCAGAAGTGTACTCTCCTCCGTTATCAGATCTCAAAACTTTGATTTTCTTTCTAGATAGGTTCTCTACCTGAGCTTTGAATTCCTTAAACCTTTCTAATACCTCCTCAGATTCTTTAGATTTGAAGAAATAAATCCAAGTCTTTCTAGAGTAGTCATCAATAAAAATAATGTAATACAAGAAACCACTCGAAGAAGCAACAGACATTGGACCACATAAATCAGAATGAATAAGATCTAGAATACATTTAGATCTACTTTCACTACTATGAAATGGACCTTTTGTATTCTTACCCAAAGCGCAGCCTCTGCAAGTACCTTCATGCTCCTGGTTGAACTTCGGAAGGCTCGTGACCATCTTCTCCATGATAGGTAGAGCTCGAAAGTGAAGGTGAGCCAATCTTCGATGCCAAAGTTCACACAAACATTAAGAATCATGCACTAGAGCCTGAAGTAGACGAGTGCATAGCCTATAGAGGCTCTCATGTCTAACTCCAATTACCCAAGCAATCTTGAAGTTTGAATTCTTCGTCCACACAAGAACTTTGCCTTTTGAGAATGCAACTTGGTACCCTTTGTCTTCCAAGGCTGAAATGGAAACAAGGTTTCGCTTAATGCCTGGAACAAATAGAACATCACACAACTACAGGGAAATGCCGAAATCCAAGTGAATAGTGGAGGTCCCAATTCCTTTCACAGAGTAACTAGCATCATCTCCAATAATGACTTGTTCACTAGAATCTCTTTCCACCAAATTAGTTAGATGCTCCCTAAATCCGGTGATGTGGCGAGAGGCACCACTATCAATCAACCAAGTGTTAGTGTCGGTAGGTACATTACTTGACAATGCCGAATAGAATAAGTATTCACAAGAATCCTTTTGCGGAGAGACTTCATCAACATCTACAATGGTAGCCTACTGCTTAGGCCTGGTTGGACAATCCTTTGCATAGTGACCATACTTGTCACATCTAAAACATTGGACTTTGGAGAGGTCCCTCTTCTTCTTGAATGTGGGAGCACCATCAGCTCCTTTATCTCTATTCCTCTTGAAATATCCTTTCTTCCCATCTTTCCCTTTCTTCTTCGAGGATTGAGTGGCGAGAACATGAATGTCTTCATTAGTGGAGCTTTGACCAATGCCTCTAGCAACTAACCTGGACTGCTCTTGAATGCAATCCACCCTCAAATGATCAAACTTGGGAAGTTTCGATCTTGCATTGATTACTTGAATGTAAGACTCCCAAGATGATGGAAGACCATTAAGAGCAAGCATGGTCAAGTCCTTGTCATCAACAATATGACCAATAGTAGAGAGCTAATCTCTCAATTTGGAAATCTTCATGAAGTAAGCAATAACAGATTCTCCTTTCACCATCTTAACATGATGGAGTTGTTGCTTCAGTGCAAGTGCCCGGCTTGTGTTGTTGATTTCGTACATCTCCTCCAAAGTTTTAAACATCTCTCTTGCCGTCTTCAACTTGGAGACGATAGGAACAATATGATCCTTCACGGAATCAACTAGCATCTTCTTCACCTTAATATCTTTCATCTTCCATTGAACCTTCTCTTCCTCATCCGTAGGCTTGGGGACTTTGCTCTCCACGAACTCTGCCAATTCATTTTCCTCCAAGGTGAGCATAATTCTGAATCTCCAAGATGTGAAATTTGATGCTCCCTTAAGTCTATCCTCAATCTTGAGACTATTCACCATCTTGACGAAGAGATAGAAGTAATCAACGATGAGAAAGAGGATAAAGAGTATCGCTGCAATACTAAATCTGATCAAGATCTTCTTCAAACCCGCTCTGATACCATGTTAGTTTTATGATCAGATTAGAGCACAGAAATTTAATTCAAAATCAGACACAATAACACAACAGATACCCTGGGAAAACCCTCCTCTTGAGGGAGAAAATCCCAGCAACAATATATCACTTATATATTGAATCACAAAGAATGTCTCCTTTACAATAGAGGCCGATATGAAGGCCAAGAGAAAGCACCACAATCTGATGCAACTACAGAAACACAATGATGCAATTCGCTGATGATAAAACTCAGCCTTCTACAATATCGATCTGCACTTGATGAAGAACTCGCACTTGAATATTCGAACTTGAGAATGAACAATGAATGAATGGATGATCAAATGAGTTACAATCAATGAGTATATATACAATGTGAAGGGAGAGACGTGACTCTCCAAGAACAACATGTCGGCCTCATTCCAAAAGGCATGTCTCTTACAAGCAAGAAGTCGGCCTCCTTGAAGATCGCGCCTCCACATAAACTCGAACCTGGACAATAATTAAATATTATTTAATATAAGTCGTGCTTCTTCATCAATCGATATCTTCATAAATTAAATAGCCATTGGCTATGATTTAATTTATCCAATCAATGTAAGGAGATCGGCTGGAAGGATACACCCGACGTTGCTATGAACATCATCACTATGGCTTAAAAAGTGAAAGTGATCTCACCACGGATTCACATTAGAGAGTTAGAAGATATTGTTGGAAGGTGGGAATAAGGATCCTGAAGCCGGATTACTTGAGGACAAGCAATTTTAGGGCGGGAGGACTTGTAATGTCCTAGTTTGACAATGGTTAAAAATATGGAAAAGAAAGAATTTAATATTTTTATCTCAAGCATAGCGGATGTATTGGCTATCGGAAGCTTGACTAGAGAAGATCGAGCCAAACATATTATGCCATTCATCCAACATGATTGCCACATACCCTTTATAACTATTGCGGTTGCTATAATGGAATCATTTTAAAGTGCGGCATCGCCTATGAGAGCTGTCGGGTCCTAAAGCTAGCCGCCATAGCAAATGATTAGAGATTCAAGGAAATTGAAGATATAAGATGTGATTATATTGATACTCCGACATTAGAGATTATCGGACTCTTTATTTTGAAGATCATTACCGCCACCATATATTTCCCTATCACACCATTATTCAAAATGGAATTAGCATCAAGAAGTTTGACATTGGACACAAGGGTCAAAATATGGCACAGACGAGAGACAAGGCAATTAAGCCGACCATGTATGGTTTAATCCAAATGTTTATACTGATCGATCTTATGGGAATCATGAATCTACATTAGAGCATAAAGGTGGACGAATTCGTAGTAAAGCAAATGATATAGATATCCACTTTGATGGCTTGGTGTGCCTGGAGCGGCATAATGACTCAGCACAGTGGCGTGACACACTACTTCATATCGAAGACACGTTTGGAGTGCCGCCATGCTATGCCACAGGTCTCTGAAGAGTTCGATATTTCTTGTGAAGAATTATATCGATTGCCATTCTTTGCCTACATAATTCAGTGGAGATACATATGCTTTGAGGTTGTCTGAAGCCTGCGTAGAAGTATACATATCTGTCATGCATTGGAGATATCACGGTATATAATACAATTGTGTAAACACATCATATTATTTCCCCATTGGCAAGCAGTGTGTAAATGATTATTATCTAGCGATCAATAAAAAGTTAGCTAAGACAAAGGGATCACAATTTAACTTAAGACATTGATTGTTAAGAAGCCATCGATTAGGGTGTTAAGAGAAATAAGTCGGGAATGAGATAGACAAAGGCAACAATGGGAAGAGTCATAACTCTTTAGGTATCAATTATGAAAAGGAATGCACCTCTTCAATGAGAGAGGAAACTATAAGAATGGAAAGAAGTGAATAGAAAACATCATTGAATCATGGACTTATAGAATTTGTATTCAGATATTTCTGAAGATCTGAAAGCTCTTTTGAGAGCCAATGATCAATCTCTAAATGATGCATGAACACTTGGACAAATATCAGAAAAGGCATCTCTTAATTATTGCATGTATGTAAAGCTATATTCAAAAACAGCACATTAAAGAGGTCCAACCTCTTATGTATTTCAAATGCATGAATTTAAAGTTAATTCAGAAACAGCTATGAAATCTATTTGCATTATTTAATTTTACTTTATTAATTCTGGAAACACAATTAACGTTAATAATATTGAATGACAATTTGTGTCAATTCAATAACGAGTAATCGAAAAATCGAATGATCTGGACCTCGGGTCATTACATATTAAGTAATGTGACTTGATAAATCCATAACTCCTAGCTCAGATGTCGAAATGAACCCTCGTGAGTTTCCCTGGATCAAGAACAACTGCAAGTGTGCCAACACAGACACCAAAAGTCACTTACTAAAAATAGTAAATAATGAGGACAAGTCCTGAAACCCCTCAAAAAGATTCCCTAATCATCCCGTTAGCCTACGGGAACCGTAGTGATAGGCTAACTCTTCCTCGAGCCACTGGCTAGAAAGGGGACATCACATAGTGAGGAGCCTAATTAAGAACAAAAATATTGTTTCATAGACACAATAAATGCTTTGATCACAAAAAATCCAAAATACATATATAGCATTAACTTTGGAACTCACAAACAATGCCTGTGTTGTCAATTTCTTGTTCTTTAGAAATCTCGAAATCTCTGAGATCAACACAATTTTCTCGTCTCTGTCTGCATAATCATAGGCAAAAGAAGTTAGAAATAAAGACCGAGAATTCCTATAAATAAACTAGTTGCATGCATTTTACTTGTTCATCATAATAACCTTTTTTACATCCTGTGTACTATTAGACAAAAGTAAAGATAGTCTGGAACCTCAGGGATATATGTTGGTCTTGAATACACTAGCATAAAACAAAATAGGAAGGATAACTAAACAAACATACAACAAAGCATGCCTCAGAAGGAAAGAAGGATATACACTAGTCCTCTGAATGCCCAAAAGTGGTGAGCAGAAAAAGAAATTGCATTTATAATGAAGCAAGGGAATACATAGGTAATCTCTAGTCTATATCCACACCTACAATGAATTAATATGTAAAGAACAACATATATATGAATCTACAGTAATATAGATGTGGACCAGTAAAGCATTCAGCCAGCTTCCCAACCACCGTAATGTCTACTAGAATCTCTAGAACTGATGCAATGAAAAATGTAAGTTCAAGAGGAAATAAAACAAGCACCATAACATTTGTTTTATGTGCATTCTTTAGAATCTGGTAGGATTAAAACATTAATTAATAACTTGGTTAATGTTTTAAACAGAGAAGCATTACTCTCCAGAAACTCACAATTAATCACAGCCTGCTGCATTTGTTGTGCCATTTCTAAAGTTCTTCCTGAGTTTCTCGAAAGCAGTCTGAACTATTTTAGTATTTTTTAATATATACCTTTTTTGATTCATTTTTTAACTCGGGAAGAAAATACAAAGCATGAGCATAGTGAAAAAATAATAATAATTTATAATTAGGGTTAGAGATTACATTTTAAATTTTACTTTGAAGAGATTTATGTAGAACTTCAACTTTAAGACTTACTAAAGTTTTTCCTAATTACATTTTGATGAGGATCTAGGTAGAAACCATAGGCCTGCTCCTAAAATAGTAGGCCATGATCTATGATGGCATGACCTGCTATTTATGACAGCATGACCTACTAATTTAGGCCAGCTCTATTTTTTTTCAATTCCCATTTAGCTGAAATTCAAAGCTTTTTAAACCATATGTATTTTTTTTTCTTGCATGTTTTATGTATCTTGTTTAGTTTTATCTCTCATACTATACTTGACATGAAATAACAAAATCAGATTTTCATTTTTCTATATTTTTATGAATATTACATACTTTTTAAGTTTCCCAATCTTTTTCTAATTTTTACCATTTGAAACCCAAGTAACTGAATCCATTTATATTTTTTCTGAGGTTTCCAAGGGTTCAACCTGCTTTTATGTGATTCAAACAAGAAAACAAATTAAAAACTTAAAAATCACACCCTCTATATATAAGGGATTGAATCATTGTTTAGCATCTCATTGTGGAACACCATTCAAAGACAGAAGATTGGCACAAGGATTTGTGGTTTTTGCAGGCTTTCAGCAGAATTCTCAGGGTGCCACTGTGGTTTCAGCTATTTTCTTTATTATTGGAGGGCACCATACCTGATGTCCATCTCTCTGTCATCCTTGTGCAAGCTTTTTCCAGCCACATCTTAGGGTTTGCAGCTGCCTTTTCAATTTCAGATCCTCATGGGCAGATTGTAAGGTTTGCAACTATCAATTTTCAGATTTCTGCATCTTTTGGTGGAGGGTTTTTAGCAGCTTTCAAACATTTGCTGTTTCAGACATTTTTTCCAAGCCACCCAGGGTTTATTTTCCATGTGCAGATTTGGAGGTGAAATCCTAGGATTTCGTCATTATTTTCCAAACATTGTTACAGCTATCTGAAGGACGTTTTCAGCAGATTTCCAATCATATTTGCTGCTGTTTTGTGTAGCAATTGCCATGTTTTGTGGTCGGTTTTATCAAGGATCAGCACTAGGGTTGGGTCATTGTTTTCCAAAAGCTTTTAACCACAATTTTCAGCATCATCAAACCCTAGGGCAGCAGTTTTCAGATTGTAAACAGTCAGGGCATTGAGGGGTTGATTTTGAAACATGGAGTTCCAAGAGCACGTCATTGAACCAAAGACTATCCTAGCGAATGAACTTGAGCTCATTCATGACACCTTGCCAGAGCACGGCAACATCTTTGATCAAAAGATTGGTGAAGTCACAGAGGAGAGAAAGATTGTTATAAGGCTTAAGGGACAGTAGATTAGTTCAGACGGCCTCTTTTCCCGTTTCAATTAAGTGTCTGGAGTTGGTGATACTGTGTGCATAACACTATGATCAAAACACTAGGGAAATCAAAACCTCCAAAAATCAAGTCATGCACTGCAGATACATTTGAAGGAACCCTAGTTTTACAACCATTTGAGACACAAGTGATTGATATAGAGGCCTGTGAAAAAGAATGGAATAATAACTTGGAGATGTGGCAACAAGAGTTAAGAAGGAATAATGTATTGCCCAAGAAGTTCCTACAAAACAACTTCAAGAGCTTTAGAGAGAAAAAAATTGTCCAAGATGTTCCTACGAAATGACTTCAAGGAAGAGCTTAGCATGATGATTAAATTTGAAAATCAAAAAATAAATTTTGAAGAAATTTTAATGGGGTTTTGGGAAAATTTCCTGGTTTTCAGTGTATTGGAAAAATGAGAAAATTTGAATATTTTGAATGAAATATGATGAATTTGAATGTTTTAACAGAAGTGTCCATGAAATATTGAAATATTGTTTGTGGAAACTTGTTAGAAAATTTTGATGAAATTGAATTTTGTGCATCGTTTTTCATGTCACTTATTGGTGAGTGTGAAGAGCTTAGGAATAAGGTACTAGGGAAGGTATGGAAGTGGCTCCCAACATGTCCCTAGCCCAAAGTGGCAAGTAGCTTGACCACAGGTAGGGAGTCATTTAAACAAGTGATAATTAATGAAACATGGGTAATAAATTAACAAAGATTTGGATGCCCCTCTCATGCCTTGAGCGCTTAGAAAGGCTAAGGATGTCTGGGGAGACATGCCAACTCGGGGAGCTTGGGTCTTGTAAGGTCAAGTACTCCTGTCTGTATGAGAGAGGTACTAGATTCCGTGTGTGCCATATGGGTGAGCATCATGATGACATTCCTTACTAGTTCTCTAGCATCTTACCCTAGTGTCTTGTGTGTGTGTGATCTACCATTGGTGAGTTGGCCCAATGACAATCCTTGTGGTACCCTAGTAGTAAGTTATCCCATGATGTTTATATAATGTGGCATTGGTGAGTTGACCCAATGCGGATTGTGATATAACATTGGTGAGTTTTCCCAATATGGATTGTGTTATGCCATGGTGATTGTACCAAATGATAACTTGTATTTGCTCCATCTTGAGATTTGGGTTGAGTGTAGTATATGATGTGTATGTTGATTGTATTCCTTGTGTATGGTGGTGTGTGTAAGCCCTCTCCCCATGTGTTTGGCATGAGTGTTGTTTTTGTGCTTGTGGCCCGTGTGACTATCTCCTAGCATGGTGAGAGTGGATCTTTTGATTCCACAAGGTCAAGTGGCGTGGTAACCACCATTGGTGATTGAAGGTTCTTGGATCAAGGGACATCATGGTACCATGTTCTACCAAGTTGAATTCACGTATTTAGATGTTTTCCTTTCATACAAATTCTAATATTGATGACAAAGAACCTCTCTTTCAGCCGGATGTAAAATTTATAAAAGAAAAGAGTATTGGCTTATTTAAATGTCTCAGTGTAGAGGAAGAAATTCAACACCCTGAAATGACGTGATCTCAAAGGACAAATGTTCCTCGACTACCTCAAGGATCAAAGCTCAAGTGACAAGGTGAGAAGATAAAGGAGCTTATTTATATTTTATGCGGAATAAAAATAAGAGAGTTTCAAAAATCGAAAGAGTAGGTTGCAGAGGCTCTCTGGACAAACTAGCAAGCTCTCAGCCAAGGACGCCAGCGTGACACGCGAATGTCCCTACGGCGCATTGTAGTCTCATATGGACGAAAACCAAGTTTATCACAGAAAAGCACAAAGAATCTACTAACATATTCGATAGCTAAACTCTAAAAAATGCACTAAAATAACAAAATAATAGAATAATGTAATGTTCCCTTTCTAGCACACATTGTATGGTGTTGTTGTTAGCCTAATCTCTCCATGGTTCCATAGGCTAACCAGGACATTTAAGGGATCTTGTGGATATTTGGCCTAGGTAGTTTCAGTTACAAGTGATTTTGAGGAGTTTTGATATGTTTTTGGGGATACTTACTATTTATAGTAAGTCAGCTGGACCAGGTCAGGATCATCAATTGTTCGTAAATAATATCCTGTCAATGGCTATTGATGATATTGAGTTGAGATTTTAATAATCATTTGCGATTATTAATTAGTTTGTCAATAAAGTTAAATTCTAAAGTTAAATTGAAATATTTAACTTTATTGATATGGAAACTTAAGTTAAAGGGAAAGTAATTTAAATATTAAAAGTTCCCTTTATTAAAGTATGTGGAGACACGAATGTTAAAGGGAAAAAAATATATATCTTTTATCCCACATTGGCTGGAAAAGTGTGTGAGCTCTCCCAGGAAAGATATAAAAGGATCTACAAGGATCATTTATGGATATGTTTTGGTATATGCTTGGTTCATTATTTTCTGGAGAATTGGGAGCTTTGGCTTTCAGCAGGTTTGAGGATAGAAACCCTTGAGCTTGGAGGCAGTGGATGGAAACCCATTGTCTGTTGGAGGTATTATTCATATATCTCACTTTGTGCTTCAGATTCAAACTTTTGGTTATCCAATCCGACTGTAAGTTTTGTGGCTACAATTGGATATTTCTATTGTTATTCTACTGAAGTTTTGAAGGCAATAAACATATTTAATTTCAAATCTTATTTCTAAACTGATATTATATGATTTTACATTGAAATTTGTTGCAAGTTATTGGTTAAATAGAAAACTATTTGCATGCAAATTATTTGTTAAATCTTTTGTGGAAAAACTTGGAAAATTTTGGGGCAAACATCCATAGGGGATGTTTCAGTGGTATCAAAGCCTGAATCCTGCCATCCTGTGTTGGTTCTCAAAAAGAAATTTTCTGGGTGCTTAGGGTTTGAAGAGTTAATCCTTTGCAGAGATAACCAATTTCAGAATTTATCGAATAGGACAAATTGGGGTCTATCATATACAACATTATCGGGTCCTACTTGGTCACGTATTGGATGAAGTTTTTGAAGTTTGAAATCAACATCAGCCTTTTTTAGAGGAAATTATTGAGAGCTGCTTAGTTCCCTCGGTAAAGACAAATCGTAGTTTTTACACTGTGTAGGCGTCACAAGCATTAAGGAAGTATCGCATAAGCTTTCACCAAAGCTACTCACTCAGCAGCCACAAGAGACAAAATACTTTGGCTTTTCAGGAGGAACATTCTATCGAGCTTGAGAGATCGCTTGTGACAAGAGAGTCACTAGGAGAAAAGTCAATTCAGATAAAGACGAAAAAATAAAGGTTATTGGGCTTGCTTGAAGGAAGCGCACAAGCCAAGGGGAATCAAGCTCCATACACACGCGGTTAGTATATAATCATCATTGTGGTAGGAGACCATTACGGAAAGGAGGAAAATCGAAGAGGATATTTGTCGTGAGTTTCCAGTCCTTAGACGCGGGCCTATACTAAGCGCATCATTCAAGAGTTCGGGGTGCAGGACAATTTCATCCATTAAAGACAAGCTGAAGATTAAGACGATTTGCTGACTCAAGCAAAAGGAACGACTTGCAAACAAGAGATGTTCGATCTGTCTTGTTTCTACTGCTAAAGACAAGACATATGCTAGCATAGCCATCAATTTCTACCTGAGGCAATTTGAGCCTTGTTGGGAAGCGCTCAGCAGGTTGACGTCTTTTTTATTGAAGACAAAATCAAAGGCAGCAGAAAACAACGATAATATATTTCTAATAGGGGCGACCAAAAAGAAAGTCGTGGAAATAACATGGGAGGGAGATTGTCTGTTGCTAGCCACATTGGACAAACCCTAGCACACCTGGACATATAGTTTGAATAAAGACGATTTGGCTAGAGAATATTATATTCAGGAAAAAGACAAAAAGAAAAGGAGTAGCTATATCATCTCACCGATTAAGACAAGCTTCAGATTCTATTTGGTAGACACGGGAGTAGCTTGAATAATATATTGAAGGAGTGGAATTGTTGGGAGCAGCTTGCCACCGAATATTTAAAAGAAGATTATCATTCAATAATCTTTATCGGGTGTTGCTTAGGTGAGACAACAGAGATAAAACAAACATTGGTGCCAAGTCGTGACTTTATCTCCTGGCCGCTATTGAGTGTGATGCTTATTCTTGGTGTCATCTTCTAGGAGCTTGACTTGCTTCATTTGGCGTCCTTCAGGTTCCCATTATCTGTAACTTGAAATAATTTAGCATTTTGTTTTTGCATTGACTTATGTACCGCTGGGTTCTTTGTAACTCTGTATTGTTGAAGTTATCATTGCATCTGCAAATCATTTCACTTTGGAAGTGTCCAGTTCAACAGATGAATGTTCAATTTGGTGAATGAAATACATCAAATCAGAAATAAGCTTTATATTTGCTTAAAGAGTATGAATGCAAAATGTTTGACAAAATACCTATGTGCTGAAACCTAACATATACACTCAATTTCAATCATCTACTGCATTGAGGAGGTCACAGAATATCTGCATGCTAGCTTAGTTGCATTTAGAAATCAATTGGCATGGTTTAGTTGAATGAATTGTATACATTCCATTGTCAAATCAAGAGAAAACAAAAAACAAAAAAAACAGAAAACTCAAGTGCTAGCAATCAATTTGCAAGATAACCATTTGACGAAATTTCTCAAGCATCAAAAGGTTAAATTCAGTTCAAATTAGCAAGGTATCTTATAGTGGACCCAATAAATAAAATGAAGACAATGGCAAATCTGAAAAGTGACCTTTTCTCAAAAGAATTCAATGATACATTCAATGGAAAACAGCTAAGGGACTTGCAGAAAGAAAAGGATGTAGGGAATTGGCTCAATGTAATTGGATTACAATTGAATTTCATGAAATCTACCAATGATGTTCTCTCTAAGCTGGAGGAAATAGACACGTATTTGTCCAAAGTAGATCAGGCAGATTGGATGCTTCTGAATTGGGCTTTGCAACCCTCAATGCTCACTTTGGTCCAGCACAAGTTCATGGAACATCCCTATGAAAATGTGAGACTTGCAGTTGCTTCTTGTCTCAATGAGATCATAAGGATAACACCTCCTATAGCACCCTATAATGATGGCATACTAAAGAAGGTCCTACAACTGATTGTGGAGAGCCTACATGGGTTACATGATGTCAAAGCCCCTACTTTTGGTAAGAGAGCTAAGATTTTAAAAATCATGGCAAAAATCAAACCATTTATTTTTATGTTGGATCTCAAGTGTGATAAATTGATTCTGCAAATGTTTCAATGCTTCTTAACTGAAATTAGCAAGCATCATCTAGACAATGTGAGGGCTTGTATGCAAACTATTATGTCCTTAATCCTAGATGAGGATGATGATATCTGCAAATGGTTGCAATCAGACTTGTTAGCCATTTGGAGGAAGGAGCAGTATGTTTCCCCCACATCTTATGCTTTCTCAAAAGGTTTGGTTGAGCAGAAAATTGGGAAGTTCAAGGAACATATGACATTTGCAAAGCTAATTTCTTTGGGTATACAGGCCCCAGGATCACCCAAAAAGGATCACCCAAAAAGAGCAAGAAGTAGAACCAAATGAGGCGAGAGGAGATTTGTTTCACTTGTGAGGAACATTGGTCACTTGATCACATATGTGAAGCTAATAAGGAAAATGAACTATTGCAGCCAAGTAATGTTGAAAACATACAAACAAATGAGGTTACAAAAATTGAAGATGATGGTCAAACCCAAGAAGTGAGTATGTTAGTTTCCCCGGAGATCACCAATGAAGTGCAAGAATCTTCGTGTGATGAGGAATTGCTTGAAGAAGATAACATAGCAGCAGCCTTAGCCATGCATTCAGATAAATCCTACAAAGATTATGAGACATCTACAAAGGAATGCAAGAGTTTCTTAGTGGGCGATTTGGAGATTATGCTTGATAAAGCATACATGGATATGAATTCTATAAGTGCTCCATTGGCTGATCTCAATGCTGTGCCACCATTCATGCTTGTAGATTGCAAAGCAAGATGAGCCCCGGGTACAAGAACAGGAAAGGAAAGAAGAAACATTTGAATTTGATTCGCAGCCTACAAGTATTCATGAAGAATGCAAAAATCAATCGTCATTAGGGAGTGACTCACATGAGGCTTCACCATCTTTGCAAGAAAATTTACAGGAGGATTCTATGGGAGAGATGAAAATGACTTCCTTTGATATTTCGCATGAGATTGCTATGGGTAATGATGGTATGGATTCTCTAGGTAATCACAATGCATCTCCGAGTGTGATAGTTGATTCCAATGAAAGCACAAATCCTACACATGAAAAATCAGAACAAAAGCTTTTGGTGTGGGAAGATTTACAAGATCATTTGGCGGTGAAGGATGATAAAATTGTTCAAGCTTTGACACGGTTGGATTCTACACATAAGCTTCTAGAGGACCTCTTTTGGACAGCCCAAAAAGAGGAAAGATTAAAAGGAATGGGATATGGGACTACACATTCACAATTGTACTCTTTCAAAGAGGCTTTGGAGTTGATAAAAGAGGACTATTTACTCATGCTTCGTGATAGAGACATAGCGGTTGAGTTGGTAAAACAAAAAGATAGAGAAATTGTGGATCTATGTCTTCATTTGAATGTGTCTCATCACTCTTCACAAAAATCAGAAATTCAGCCCTCTATGCCAGCCACTTTAATGGTGCAAGATGACTATGCAAGTGGGATAGAAAATGAGCAAGAGGATGAAAAAGTTGAAGAGCCACACAAGAAATTATTATGCAGCCCTATGACATTTAGTGATGAAGAATTCTTTGAGCCTCTAATCATGTGGGAGGAACATGAGGCACATCCAACATGGGAGGTGTTTGATGATTACAATGAAAGCATGGATAAGGATCCCAAAAGTATGCTTTGGGACAGCAATAGTCTACATCCTCCTTCTCTGAATATTGTAGCTCTCACACTTGGGAATACTCATGAAAACAGGGTTACAAGTGTTGGTCATGAAATTTTCAATGTTGATGCACTTAAAGGGGTCAAAAACATGACTCAAACGCATGACAACAGTTCTAATTTAAATGACAGCCAGTTCCACTTCTTTCCTTCATCAGGAGGTAACAACCTTGTTACATGAGGTGGATAGCATTATGGAATCTTCCTATGATGGTGATAGTGATTGGGTTGATGAATCTCTTAGTGGGCCAGCCAATCAAGAGTTGTCTGTGTTGAGCAATGTTGGCATATATACTTCCCTTTTGAGTTGGTTAACTGTTCCTCTTGATATGCCAACGATATCTTTGTTGTTTGGTGACTTCATAGTGTTTGATCTCTTATGGACTAATGGCTGTCCTAGTTGGAATCATGTGGCACTTTCTGATTTTTCATTGACTACATCAATAATTCAGCAGTATGGGAATGTTGAGGGGCAATTTTTTGGGATTGGGTTGGAGTGTGGAGTAATTTCTCTTGATTGGATTTGGTTTGGTGACATACTTGATATCATCTATGTTTCTAATCAGAGTTATGATAACGAGGTTTGGTGGCCATTTGTGTTCATTCATTGGTATATGAGAGTTCATCTTCGTATTGTCTTGTTATCAAGCATGCATGGATGGTTACCTCAAAGTGATTGGTTGACAAACTCTTTCATCGCTTACAGCAAGTTCTACAGATTGATATGGGATCCGGGCACTGACATGATTGGTGCATTATCTTTTGTGGACCAAGATATGTTGCTTCACCTTTGGTATGCAGAAGTTTTAATCAAGGTAGCGTAGCGGATTAGTGGAACAACGTTTCTGAGGATGATATGGGACCTTGGTATCGGTATGTTGATTCATGATTGCTTGAGGACAAGCAATATTGGGAAGCGCAGACTGCAATGTCCCCTTTCTAGCACACGTTGTATGGTGTTGTTGTTAGCCTAATCTCTCCATGGTTCCATAGGCTAACCAAGACATTTAAGGGATCTTGTGGATATTTGGCCTAGGTAGTTCAGTTACAAGTGATTCTGAGGAGTTTTAATGTGTTTTCGGGGATACTATTTATAGTAAGTCAGCTGGACCAGGTCAAAATCATTGGTTGTTCGTAAATAATATCCTGTCAATGGCTATTGATGATATTGAGTTGAGATTTTAATAATCATTTGCGATTATTAATTAGTTTATCAATAAAGTTAAGTTATAAAGTTAAATTAAAATATTTAACTTTATTGATATGGAAACTTAAGTTAAAGGGAAAGTAATTTAAATATTAAAAGTTCCCTTTATTAAAGTATGTGGAGACACAAATGTTAAAGGGAAAAAAAATATATATCTTTTATCCCACATTGGCTGGAAAAGTGTGTGAGCTCTCCCAGGAAAGATATAAAAGGATCTATAGAGCTCATTTATGGATATGTTTTGGTATATGCTTGGTTCATTATTTTTTGGAGAATTGGGAGCTTTGGCTTTCAGCAGGTTTGAGGACGGAAACCCATTGTTTGCTGGAGGTATTATTCATATATCCCACTTTGTGCTTCGAGTTCAAACTTCTAGTTATCCAATCCAACTATAAGTTCTGTAGCTACGATTGGATATTTCTGTTGTTATTCTACTGAAGTTTTGAAGGCAATAAACATATTTAATTTCAGATCTTATTTCTAAACTAATATTATATGATTTTACATTGAAATCTGTTGCAAGTTATTGGTTAAATAGAAAACTGTTTGCATGCAAATTATTTGTTAAATCTTCTGTGGAAAAACTTGAAAAATTTGGGGCAAACATCCACAGGGGATGTTTCAAATAACAATAATGAACATAAACTAAATGAAATGGAACAGAAATGATAGAACAAAAAAGAAGAAAGGAGACTATTACACCCCACCCCAGATTCATAAATTTACTTTTCACTTTATGGCAATTACTATGATGAATCATGAGATTATGAAACTTTGAAAAATATATATTATGATGGATTGTGCAATGTTATGCTACTGCATTCAAATGGAATGTTGATGATTATTTGATGTTATGAATATGATGAAATACAATGAGATAGTTCTATTTGTTTAAAGCAAATGATTAATGAAACTGCAATGATATGAACATGATGTACTGGTTCTAGGCTAACTACCTATTTGTTTTCTTGAGTGAGATTGCAGGAGCGAATTGAACACCTTCAAAGAGATAGAGAGGGAAATATCACCTGGGAGAAGGGTGAAGTTATGAATCCTTAGGAAATGCCATCTAAGCTCAACCTTGGTTGAGTATTGATTCTATAAACCTTAGGTGTGTAGGGTGTTGTTAGCATGCTTGTGGTAAGTCAAACCTAAGGTTGTTGCGTCATGTTCTTTTCGTTATGCTTGGTTGTGGCAATTTTGGGTTTTTATAACCTTGCTATTTTCTTGTTTGATTCAATTGCTAATCTAGTAATCTATCAAATTATACACTAAGCATCTTGCATATAATATGCATGAATATACGTCAATGTATATATTGAGATATAAATATTCTTATAAACATACACATATATCTATGTTGAAGCAACAAGGTAGTACATTTATATATATATGTATACGCATACAGTTGAAGATTATAATTAATTTCTAACTAACAATAACATGCTTATAAAGCATGATCAACAGTAAATGATATTGTGGGTATCATTTTGTGAAATTTTGGTCAATGCCAATATAGTGGCATAGTACACTTAAACCACCATTCATAATGCTTGTCGGTTGTTCTAAACTAAGGATTGAGGTAAGTTTGACTATATATAATATATATATGTGGAGCTCGATAACTATTGTGGATGGCATCTTCAAAGCCTTAATAGTCTATGTATGGAGAGCCACGAAGTGGCTGTGATTATAATACTTAATTATCAAATCCAATGGCTTAAAGACGTGGCTATCTTGATGTATTTATGCCATTTGAAAGGCATTCCAACTGTTGTTTATAACCGTATCAACCACTAAGTGGCGGTTGGAAGTTAGTTATGTGTGCAAAACTGTTTCTTTAAGCCATTTCCATTCCATGATCTTAGCGGTGGGTCTTGTGTATTTGGTCAACTCTAGTAAAAGGAGCATTTTAATTATTAAGGCAGGGAAGTCTTTTAAATAGCAATTAAAAATATTCAACACTGCAGGTCGTGGCATTCACCACGCAAATATTGCACTTGGCTTGGTTTAATATTTGAAGATGCTTAAGCTAGATATAGAGGTGTTAAATACCTTGGAAATAGATAAACAATTGCGGGGGGATGACAGTTTCTAACTAATTCCTTGCCTCCTCCATAACATGGAAATCGTGGCAGGAGGATATTTGGGGTTGGTATCGCATTAACCATGGAGTGGGGATCGGAGTAAATTCTTTTTTCTTTTAAAAAGAAAGAGGGAATAGAGTGGGGGAATGGGAGATAAGGAGAAGAAGAAGAACCTGTGTGAAGAGAAAAAGAAAACAAAAACCTCTACGTAGCATTATTTCAGTGGTAGAAAGAGTTAGTTGAGGCGTTGGAAGAGCATATACAACGATGGGAAATAAGAAATATATTACTTTTGCATTGCATATAGCAGTGGGGGAAAGTTATCATTACTCTAGGCTTTAATTTTCTTGTGGTAATTATAAGAGAAGGGAAATTACACGTGCTTGTTCAGGGAGTAAGAACCGTGAGTTGAAAAGGAGAGAGACAGCTAACTCAAAGAAGATTAATATACCATTCTTGGGCTTATTGAAGAAAGAATGAGCCACTGTAGCTAATATTTTGAGCAAGGGCAGCTCGTGGAGCAAAAGAATAGTCACATACATTTTATCAAGCTAGTGCGCAGGAAAGTGTATCTTTATTCACCTTTCTAATTCCTCATTATGTGTGAAAGATTGAGAATGATGTATTTAAACTGGCTAGTAAGCAGTTTAGGCTGCATTCCTCCTCTTGAGTAATTCTTTAATAGATTCTTTAAATCAGCAGGGCTGAGATAGTGTTTGTTAGTTGTGAACTTTTATTGGATGCAAACAGTTCTGAAATGAATTCTTAAATGAGCACAAGATCAACAAATGCTAAACCACTGTTTCTTTGAGGGCTTGAGTCAAGAATGAAAGGTTGCGAGTAAGGAAGAAGTAATAGAGCATTTAGCACAGCTAGAAGCTAGATAATGTTAAGAATGCATGATTATCAAAGATCTTGATTCTCTTGCTTACCCTTTTATGGAAAGATTTATGTATTTTTGGATTGAATCATTTTCTTGAAATAAAGATTTACACTTGTCATGAATGAGTAATCCCCTTCAAGGGTTTATAAAGTTAATTGTCAACCACCCTTATGAGGGTATTCTACGAAAGGAGTCTTAAATGTACTTGGGACCTGTTGAGTCAAGATAGTTGTTTTGTTGCCAAAAGAATGTCAAGGAAACTAACTACAAGAGTAGATACTCACTTATACTTTTTATATCTTGAGCTAGTGGATGTTGCTAAAGAAGCCCTAGACACCCTGGATGTTACAAACACGTAACAAGGGAATTCAATGCTCGAGGTATTTTACCAAACCAGTCAAACCACAACTTAGTGAGTAAGCATTTATGTTTATGTAAATTTATTGTAAGATGGGACCAGTTGGTCTTCAAATGTGTTTATCCTTAGTCAACAAGATTTCACTGAATTGTATGGACTTAAACCTAAAAGAAGTTATATTCTTAATGGAGATCTTATTGTTATTGTGTAGATTTTGTCTATGTAATATTTATGCTATATTATGGCCAAGAAGATCAGGAAGACAATGTTTTGTGACAAGATTTCTTTAAAGATTTTATCACTAGAGTAGTCGCTCTTATAGGGTTAAGACTCGAGCAAGTGGGTGTAGCCAAGACCCGGGTAGTTACATGAAAGTAATCCGGGTGTTCGAGTCAGAAATAACCAACCACCCAAATGAGTTACTCACTTTGTAAATCTTCACTTTCTAAGGAAGGACTCTATAACGAAGCTAAAACACTAAACATTCGAGACTATAACAAGAAGAAGAGATCTTCAACTTAAGATTAATATCTATTAGTAGTTATGATTAAACATTTTGCCCATAAATAAGGAATGAGGTAACAAATTAATGAGCACGTTAAGTGCTACAATTGCAAGTTTGCCAAGAATGTCGAAAGGAAGAGCATGCAACTTCCAAGCTTGTACCAAACGTGCCAAGAGTGTCAAAGCGTTGATGTAGAGAGACAAAGTGTAGGAGAGAACTTAATAATGAGAGAATGAGAGTGAAAGAATGCTTGAGAATGAAGAAGAGGTCAAGAGAAAGTGAGATTGAATCCCCCACAAAAATGAGAGGTAAGGAAGAAGTATAGGCATGCAAAGAGTCGTTCTAACGCATCTACAAGATGCAAAAGCGTTACACTTCGTGGGTAGGCAGGAAGTGTAACGTCCAAACGGCTACTGCAATCGGGAATCTTTTCGGGATGTCCATGCAACGTGCAGATGTTTGCGTGTCACACAGTCGTTCGCGACCAAAATTCACCTTAACGATCAAGAACGAACAGGTTAAGGACAAAATTAAGGTTAAGGACAAAATTAAGGTTAGGTAAAAGGGGTATTGCATTATCGAATTTAATTGATCTAAAGGGGAGGTTTATGGAATGCAAAATTGCATAGGATGCAATTTTCGGCATTACACTCGATGTTAGTACTAAGCACGATTACTTTATGATTTTAAATACTATGATGTGCAAAGGCTAAAATTAACTTAGGAATACTTCAATTGGTGCTTAAAATGAATATTAGTGTCTTTTTGTGAGTTTGGGTGGCCTGGTTTGTTTAGGAGCCTCCAAACTTAGTCAAAAAGTATCTAAGTCCAGTTGGGTGGCCTAGTTTATAGGCTAAAAATTCAAATTTTTGACTAACATTGTTTGGGCAGCCTGGTCCTATGTTTGGACGACCTCGTTCCCATACAAAAAATAGAATGTTAATCCTCTCAACCAAGGTTAGCTAGTGGTTTTCTATGCCCAATGCCACTAACGAATAATTTTTATGTCTTGTATCTTTCCCATTCCGGCCGTTTTATCGTCAAAACCCTCTAAAACCTAGTCAAGTATCTCTATTTTAGGACTTGATCTTCCTTGTTTTGAGGCCTCATATGGGGAAACCATGTAAATGGAAGTTGTTCCTCATGGTCCCAAGGGTCTAGTGGTGTTGTGTGCACATTCTTATGTGGTTTTTGTTGAGAACTTGTGGCTTCTCTTTCCTTGTTTTGCGTGTTTTCTTCTAAAGTTGTTTGGTTATCAAACTTAGGGTTAGAGAGATTGTGCACCTAGTCTTGTGAAGTCTTGGGAAGGTTGTAATCCTTCTTCGTTGACCTTGCTGGTGTCCTCCACATTCCTCATAGGTCATGGGGTGTTGTGGAGTAGTATTCTTCCACTTGTGTGTTGTCGCGTGGTGACAAGATGTCTTAGGAAGCATGTGGTTGTCTGGAAGTGACCCATCATCATTCTAGTTAGTGGAGAGTTGTGCCTCTTGGTTCGGCAACCTCTTAAGAAGGTTTGCCCCTATGTTTAGAGTCGTTTACTGTGCTTGGGTGCGGATTGGAGGTTGATGATTCCTTCATCCTATCCTGGTGTGGTGTTACAAGAGAGTGTGATCGTGGTATAATAACCAATCATCCTGTAGTTGTTGCCCTCTCTCTCTCATTTGTTCATTGTGGCAGATTTATCCCACAAGTGGTTAGTCTTCCATTGTTGCCACCTTGCTTATGCAATGGTGAAGTCGTCTTGTTGTTCTTGTCAATGTGTTGTTGCAACACTTGTGGGCACGTTGTTGTGCAAGTGCGACATGTCATTGTTGCATTATCAACGTTGTTGTCATTGTTTCAAAGAAAAATTGTTCCATTGAGTTTTGTTCTAAGTGTGTCGGCTTGGGGCATTACACATAACAAGGTATACAACAACATTCCTCTAGTGCAATGTCCCCTTCTCAATAGCCGCCTGAATAGTATTTTAGCCTTTATTTATTCCCGAAGGCTAAAAGATGGAATAAGGGAATAAAATATTAAATTAATTATTTGTAAAGTTATCTCAAAAATATAATATCATAAGATGACTTTATATTTAATTAATTTAATAATAAAGTGACTAAAAATAAAATAATATCAAAAAGTCACTTAAGAGAATAAAATAATATTTTATTCTAGAAGCTTCTTGGAGGTGATGTGAATTCTTTATAAGGAGCTTATTGGAGACTAATTGGGTCATCTTAAGTTTTGCATATTCACATACTAGCATTGGTAAAGCTTGAATGCTTGATTGCCTGAGGGTTTGAAGACTCTAAGGTACCGGTTTTGATTGTGAAATATCAATCCTAGCTAGAGTTGAGAGGAGGAGATATTTCAGTCTTCTTCATTGGTGCAAATTTTCTGGCCAAGGGCCAAATTTGGAGGATTTGATTTAAAGAAGCATTGGCAATTTTTGTGAAAATATTTTACACTCAAGAAGCAATTCTATTTTGTGAACAAGGAGGACGAATTTGCAAGTGAAAGGCCGGTTCGATTTCATATATCTTGCTGCCATGAAATCATGGGACTTTGGAGGCTGGGCGCTCTTGTATAGGATTGCGATTTTGGTCTAGAGAGCCAATGAAAATTTGTCTATGCTCTTTAAGGGATCGCTAGGTTTCTAAGAGGCTGGGCGAAGCATTGAGGAGTTCATAGATGGCATCTTCTTGAAGGATCGATCAAGTTTTGGTGGCTGCCATATCTAAATCAGGTTCCTTACTTGCTTATGTTTTGCATTGTAATATTGTAGAAGAATTCGCTGTCTCAAAATAGTGAATAGCATTGTAATTTTCAGTCACATAGATCAAGTAGAATTGCATTTAGAGAGTCTGATCGCTGTCTCCAGACAGCAGAATATCATTGTAATTTCAGTCTATCTTGGTCAAGTCGATGTAAGGAGACATGTTATTGCATATGAGTTAAGGTCTGATAGTGGTGTCAAATATAGTTCATTTCCAGCATTGTAATCTCATTGCAAATATCAAATAGAGGAGTTGATGTTTGGCTGCAAATTGTTTGACATAATGTCAAGTTGTTGTACCTTCATATCAGCTTAAGTAGTTGCATGCTAAGTGTTTGTTAAATTGTCACTTAGCTGTAGTTGTCATTTCCAGTCATATATATGCATCGAAAAATACCAAAAATATCTTGCACATCATTTCTATTCATTTGGTAGTTGACTAGCATCATTTGAGAAGCATTTATGTAATGTCCCTTCCTTAGGCAGCACGGACTATAGCAGAGGTTGGCCTACTATTAGGGTTTCCATAGGTCAGCAGAATGGTTAGGGGACCCAACCATGGGCGGTGGACCTTAGCTGGGAGCTTTACGAACCTTTCAGTTTGGAGTCCAGTTGATGAATCCAGGGATAAAGTGAAAATATTAAGGTTTGCTTTAATGGAATAGTGAAAAGTGAATAGTAACTGAAAATCATAAGGTGAATAGTGAAAAGTGCCCCCATCCTAGCAACTCAAGTTGTTTTTAAAAGGTGGCCCTTTTATTTGGATGAGGAAAGACCCTCAAGAGGATTATTTTATTGATTTTTATAAAAAAGCTTATGGGAGGTTATAAAGCAATATGTTGGGCTCATTTTTGAGCATTCTATTCTCATTTTTACAAAAGCAATTGCAATTCTGAGCTCTTGGAAGAGGGTTTCAGTAGCATACAGGTCTTCTAAGGACGAAATCCCTTGGAGGATAGTTTAAGAACGTCAACACAAAATGTCCTCAATCAAATTTCCAACTTGTTGGCGTTTAAATTAGCACCTCTAGAGTGCTTATTGTAAACGGTCAGCTATTGCAAGTGTTATAGTATTGCTCCTTCGGATTATAGAGAGGAAGATCTCTCTTTGCTGATGTAATGTGTAAGAAAGGGTAGAGTAGACTAAGGTTCCTATCTTTTTGTACTTAGCGGTAGGACACAAGGGTGCATAAACACAATGCGCCGTAACTAAGCTTTTATCTGGTTTCTGCAGATCTTAACTACGACTAAACTAGCTTTTAATCTATCCTATCTCCTCATGATAAACAGAGCATGAGGGCATAGGAGCGGGAATGGATGGTTGGATCACTTGAATCCGTCGTCTCCTTAGAACATGGCCGAGGCTCTGAACTCTCAGATATACGCTGGGATAAGGTTTTATACAAGCAAACACTCTTCACGGTAAGTTGGATCTGAGACTTTCCAAGGAGGAGGAACCCCTATCCGAGGTATAGGCTAGGAAACAACTTACTAGAAACAACAAATCGTGATGACTTGGCCGACAAACTTGCTAAGGAGGAGGAACCCCTGTCCGAAGTATAGGTTGAAAGTCAATCCATTAAACAACATCACACGATAACTTTTGATAACAAATATCCAAGGAGGAGGAACCCCTATCCGAGGAGGGAAATGAAACAACAAGCTATTTAACACAAAAACGTTGAAAGGACTCAAATCTTTGGATCAAAATGCAAGCGCCTTCTGATTTTCTTCTTTAAATCTCTCCAACGAGTTACAAAGATTGTGACATGCAAAGGCACGAAATCATGCACAATTTCTCATCAAACCAATTAACTCTCATCCAAAAGTGAACAAATAATCACTTTCAAACTTGTGGCAACAATGGCACAGCAATTTTGCATAGTAAGTAGAGGTTAAACAAATAATGAGCCTAAGGCTCTTATTTATAGAACTCAAAGGAGTAGGCAACCCTAAAATCTCCTTGAGTTAACAAACAGTTCTTGCCAATCAATTAAGCAAGATTTATTCCTAAAAAGGGGGAACAAACAGTTAACTGGAAATTATTTCAGTTAACTGAAACTAAACAAAGAGTCAACTGGAAACTACTTCAGTTGACTGAAATTAAACTAAAGGTGAACTTTAATACAAAGTATGCCTCGAAAATAGACATCCATGTTTAGTGGAGATCTGAGATCCACAAATTATGGAAGTCAATTAGACATCCTTAATTAGTGGGATCTAACAATGCATGATTTGTGGGATGTGGAGTTAACTTGGAAAGGGGCATCAAGTTAGCTCCAATTACATTTAATGTCTTCTTGAGTTGACTTGGAAAGAGACACCAAGTCAACTTCAAGTATCATAAATGCCATTTGGAGGGTAGGACGTCCTTTTTTGGTGCCTTTACAACTCACCACTAGTCAACAGTGTTTCTATCCATTCGTTGACTTCTTCAGCCTCTGGGTAGTTAATGCTTTGCAGAATGATGACTTGGCACTTTAGCATTACTTCGCCTGTCGTGAGCTGATGCTAGAAGTCTATACACTGGGCAGCTGCCTCATCGAACTTGGTAGACAAAGCGACCACCTTGGCCAACTTACAACCGTTTGGATCATCAAGGAAGGTGTTGCGGATGACATCTCTGAACTGATTCTACACCGTAACCATCTCAATGTATTCTCCTCCCTCGCGCTGATATTCTATGTGAGGGAAGGATATTACCAACATTCTTGCGAAGTTGATAATTTTTGTGACCACCCGTCAGTAGTCAATCAGTTCAACTGAATGGGCATCGTAGGCTTTCACCTTGTATGCCAATTGTTCTTTCCAAGCAAATAGATGTTGCTTGTTTTCCTCAGAGTAGACTGATTGATATGCCAATTGCAAGTCTGCAATTGTGGTCTCATCGCTTGGCCTCTTTTCTGCTATTCTTTGCTCTGATTGTTGAATTTCTGCACGAAGTCCATGTGCTCTATCCCATAACTGGTATAGATTTTCCAGTATACATTGCCCTCTAAGAACAAATTCCTCCACTTGATCTTTCAAGTGTTTTCCATATGTCATATGTCATGTCCCCAAAATTAGAACACTCTGAGATACAAATAAGTGAGAATGAATAACACAATACATATTAAAATTATAAAAGAAAATATTATCGTTTTAATATATTTATAATTACAATCATCATAAGACAATATTGTAATTATAAATATATATTGACAATACACAATAAAATAAATTAATATAAATACTATCATAATTATCAAATAATTATTAAGAGATAATATTATAAATATTAAGTGTAAGAAGATGGAGGGTAACGGTCAAGTGCAGCCGGCCGTTGCATCGACTAGGGTTTTGCCCTGTTTGGGGTCATTTGAGGTGGCTTCGCAGGGAGTTTCCAGTGGTTTCCAGTGCACTGATGGTTGTTGTGAGGGAAATTTTGGTTGCAATGCCCAAGCAGAACGCGCTGTTGACAGGGTTTTGGCTTTGAGCGGGGGAAATAATGGCAACGACGCTCAGACTGAAGGCGAAGAGGATAGGGTTTTTGTGGCTTCCTGTCGTGAGGGAGTGAGGTTGCAGATTCCGACGGTTGGGGCTCAGCACAGCAAAAGTTGCATTCGTGTAAGCTCAAGTAGGGGGTGCCGAACAGAGAATGACGTGCGGAGTAGTCAGCATGCAGAGGTCGAGTGGAAAAGGGTTTCATTCAGCGATGGTCACATTGTGAATGGAGGCGTGTCTTCAGTGCCCCGATCTCAGGAGAATGTGGCTCGTGTTTCTGAAAGGGCCGATGTTTTTGGTGGGTGTAATCAATTTGTTCATGCTATGGGGGGAGCTTCTAAGGATGGTAAAAAACAAAGTTCTAAGGAAAGCAAGACAGAGCAAGCTAGGGTAAAGAAAACCTCAAATAGTCGGTTTGCTGGTGTTAAGGGAGGGATCTTTGCTAGCCTTGTTTCTTCTGAGTCAATCACTTTGGAAATAGATGGCGAACTGGAGAAAGAGGTGGTCTATAATGAGAAAGTTTTTTCTAGTTTGGGTCTGATTGGGAGGTTTAGGGGCTTCTAGCCAAGACTGTCAGAACTTCACGAGTGGATTTCAAACTATTGGAAGCCTTTAATGGAAGGGTATGTTCAAATTTACCCAATGGCCAAAGGCATTTTTATTGTTGCTTTTGAAAAAGAAAAGGATAGAAACCAGATCCTATATGATTACCACTGGGATTGGGAGGAAAAACATGTGTTGTTGTTAAAGCCATGGCACCCGGCTTTTAACCCAGCCACAGAAGTGTTTGAGAAGATTCCATAGTGGGTGAGACTTCCTAATTTCCCTCTTCAGTTTTGGTTTTATGCTTGCTTGGAGGCAATAGGGAACTCTTTAGGAACCTTCGTAATGGTAGACGAAGGGTCTTCAAATCTTCTGCACTCAAGTTACGCCCGAATCTTGGTGGAAATGAATATATCCAAGGTTCCCCCAAAGGAGATTCGTCTAAATTCTTCAAGGGGTTGCTAGGTGCAGTCACTGGACT
>VDFB02000002.1:106281159-106478435 GCA_007258455.2 Sequoia sempervirens | reverse complement strand
TAATAGTTAGCATTTTCTAAATATAAGAACTAGATATTGTTAATTTGATTATTGATATAATGACTTCCTTTAACCTTAGCATAACGAGAATTATCATAGGAAATGATGAACTTAAAGAACCATTGGTAAATGAAAATATATTTGATTATGGGCATGAAATAAATCTTGGATGAAGGTAAATATATCTGATTGTTTAAAGATTGTCTACTATGTGCTTGTAAACCTATTAGGATGGATGGAACATGGGTGAAGTGGATTGCCTAAAAACCCCACTTTCAGCCCCTTAGGCCCTAGAAAAGGGATTGGGCTTTGCAGCCCCTTAGGCCCTTAACAAGGGATTGGGCTTTGCAGCCCCTTAGGCCCTTGACTAGGGATTGGGTTATAGAAAGATGGGGGTTCCACCTAGGTCTCTGCCCCTTAGGCCCAAGATACGGGATTGGGCAAGAGAAGGTGGTAGGCCTTAGGCCACTTGGACTCTATGGTTCCTCTCCCCTGATAGGACGAGTGTCTTATGAGGTGTTGCCATGAGTGGAGTATGCAGGTACTAAGCCCCTAGGCAAGAAGGATTGTGATGGACAACCTCTTGAGTTTACATGAGGGCTTCAGGGCGGATCCACCTATGGCACTCCTCTTATGTCTTCATTAATTGATTTATGTTTATGAATATATTGTGGATATCTAGATATTATTGCTAACAGATATGTGTATGTGGAAATGTTTTTAAATTGGTGAATGCAGATTTAAATCTAGGATTATTTCATTAGAGGAACACATTCCTTTTGGAAAGAAGAAACCCTAAACTTAATCAACAATTGAATTCACAGGAACCCAAACAAAGCGAATTCAAGGGCAAGGTTAGGTAAAGGGACATTAAGTATTGATTCTATAAACCTTAGGTGTGTAGGGTGTTGTTAGCATGCTTGTGGTAAGTCAAACCTAAGGTTGTTGCGTCATGTTCTTTTCGTTATGCTTGGTTGTGGCAATTTTGGGTTTTTATAACCTTGCTATTTTCTTGTTTGATTCAATTGCTAATCTAGTAATCTATCAAATTATACACTAAGCATCTTGCATATAATATGCATGAATATACGTCAATGTATATATTGAGATATAAATATTCTTATAAACATACACATATATCTATGTTGAAGCAACAAGGTAGTACATTTATATATATATGTATACGCATACAGTTGAAGATTATAATTAATTTCTAACTAACAATAACATGCTTATAAAGCATGATCAACAGTAAATGATATTGTGGGTATCATTTTGTGAAATTTTGGTCAATGCCAATATAGTGGCATAGTACACTTAAACCACCATTCATAATGCTTGTCGGTTGTTCTAAACTAAGGATTGAGGTAAGTTTGACTATATATAATATATATATGTGGAGCTCGATAACTATTGTGGATGGCATCTTCAAAGCCTTAATAGTCTATGTATGGAGAGCCACGAAGTGGCTGTGATTATAATACTTAATTATCAAATCCAATGGCTTAAAGACGTGGCTATCTTGATGTATTTATGCCATTTGAAAGGCATTCCAACTGTTGTTTATAACCGTATCAACCACTAAGTGGCGGTTGGAAGTTAGTTATGTGTGCAAAACTGTTTCTTTAAGCCATTTCCATTCCATGATCTTAGCGGTGGGTCTTGTGTATTTGGTCAACTCTAGTAAAAGGAGCATTTTAATTATTAAGGCAGGGAAGTCTTTTAAATAGCAATTAAAAATATTCAACACTGCAGGTCGTGGCATTCACCACGCAAATATTGCACTTGGCTTGGTTTAATATTTGAAGATGCTTAAGCTAGATATAGAGGTGTTAAATACCTTGGAAATAGATAAACAATTGCGGGGGGATGACAGTTTCTAACTAATTCCTTGCCTCCTCCATAACATGGAAATCGTGGCAGGAGGATATTTGGGGTTGGTATCGCATTAACCATGGAGTGGGGATCGGAGTAAATTCTTTTTTCTTTTAAAAAGAAAGAGGGAATAGAGTGGGGGAATGGGAGATAAGGAGAAGAAGAAGAACCTGTGTGAAGAGAAAAAGAAAACAAAAACCTCTACGTAGCATTATTTCAGTGGTAGAAAGAGTTAGTTGAGGCGTTGGAAGAGCATATACAACGATGGGAAATAAGAAATATATTACTTTTGCATTGCATATAGCAGTGGGGGAAAGTTATCATTACTCTAGGCTTTAATTTTCTTGTGGTAATTATAAGAGAAGGGAAATTACACGTGCTTGTTCAGGGAGTAAGAACCGTGAGTTGAAAAGGAGAGAGACAGCTAACTCAAAGAAGATTAATATACCATTCTTGGGCTTATTGAAGAAAGAATGAGCCACTGTAGCTAATATTTTGAGCAAGGGCAGCTCGTGGAGCAAAAGAATAGTCACATACATTTTATCAAGCTAGTGCGCAGGAAAGTGTATCTTTATTCACCTTTCTAATTCCTCATTATGTGTGAAAGATTGAGAATGATGTATTTAAACTGGCTAGTAAGCAGTTTAGGCTGCATTCCTCCTCTTGAGTAATTCTTTAATAGATTCTTTAAATCAGCAGGGCTGAGATAGTGTTTGTTAGTTGTGAACTTTTATTGGATGCAAACAGTTCTGAAATGAATTCTTAAATGAGCACAAGATCAACAAATGCTAAACCACTGTTTCTTTGAGGGCTTGAGTCAAGAATGAAAGGTTGCGAGTAAGGAAGAAGTAATAGAGCATTTAGCACAGCTAGAAGCTAGATAATGTTAAGAATGCATGATTATCAAAGATCTTGATTCTCTTGCTTACCCTTTTATGGAAAGATTTATGTATTTTTGGATTGAATCATTTTCTTGAAATAAAGATTTACACTTGTCATGAATGAGTAATCCCCTTCAAGGGTTTATAAAGTTAATTGTCAACCACCCTTATGAGGGTATTCTACGAAAGGAGTCTTAAATGTACTTGGGACCTGTTGAGTCAAGATAGTTGTTTTGTTGCCAAAAGAATGTCAAGGAAACTAACTACAAGAGTAGATACTCACTTATACTTTTTATATCTTGAGCTAGTGGATGTTGCTAAAGAAGCCCTAGACACCCTGGATGTTACAAACACGTAACAAGGGAATTCAATGCTCGAGGTATTTTACCAAACCAGTCAAACCACAACTTAGTGAGTAAGCATTTATGTTTATGTAAATTTATTGTAAGATGGGACCAGTTGGTCTTCAAATGTGTTTATCCTTAGTCAACAAGATTTCACTGAATTGTATGGACTTAAACCTAAAAGAAGTTATATTCTTAATGGAGATCTTATTGTTATTGTGTAGATTTTGTCTATGTAATATTTATGCTATATTATGGCCAAGAAGATCAGGAAGACAATGTTTTGTGACAAGATTTCTTTAAAGATTTTATCACTAGAGTAGTCGCTCTTATAGGGTTAAGACTCGAGCAAGTGGGTGTAGCCAAGACCCGGGTAGTTACATGAAAGTAATCCGGGTGTTCGAGTCAGAAATAACCAACCACCCAAATGAGTTACTCACTTTGTAAATCTTCACTTTCTAAGGAAGGACTCTATAACGAAGCTAAAACACTAAACATTCGAGACTATAACAAGAAGAAGAGATCTTCAACTTAAGATTAATATCTATTAGTAGTTATGATTAAACATTTTGCCCATAAATAAGGAATGAGGTAACAAATTAATGAGCACGTTAAGTGCTACAATTGCAAGTTTGCCTGAACAATAAAAGGATAAAATCCTAGTTTCCTTTTGATAAATGAATTGTGATTTGAATTATTTCCTTGAAAGGTAAAATTGTTTCATGGTAAGTGACTCAACCTTTCTAGGGTTATGTTTTGAGTCGAATACCACCTAGTAGAGGGTATTATGTTAAGGAAGGTTGCCCTGTTAGTATATTACTAGTCAAGTCAAGTTAGTTGTTGTATTGGCAAGGAAATGCTAGGTAAACTGCTATGTGGGGAAATACCCCTCATATTAAGTTTATCCTGAACCAATGGCAATTTCCAAGACCTGATAGTTACGCCAAGTAACTTGGGGGTTCAAGAAAGATCTAACATCTTATCAACTCAATCGAATTATGACTAGTAAGACAAGTTATGTCGAGTCATAAGTTCTTTGTGAATGTTTATTGGGTGGAACAGTTAGTTCCAAGATACCCTAGGTCGGGAAAGGTATTCCAAGTCGAGTAGAGTAGGTGAACAAATGACTTTGCTCTTGGTAGCGATTGTATCAAGAATACAAATACTATGGCCATAGTGAGTGCATTTGTCTCTACATGCACTTGTCGGTTCACTGTAACCCAAATACTTAGCTAGTCAGAGATGTCGTACATAGTTGGAAGGTATCCATAGTTGTGCGATGGTATTAGTTTAGGGCACAACACCAAAGCTCAGATGGCAGAACTAAGAGGATTCCCAACTAGTCCCTTCGTTGTAGGGCAGGGCCACTTCTAGGTAGGAAGGAGTGCGGAGGACACTTAGGTCCGTGGTTGGAGGTAAAGCACCCAGGTGATGCTCTCCCTCTTGTAGATGACATGTCGAGTCTTAGAAGACAGAAAGAATCCAGATAAGGATCTCTAACCTTAATCTCTTTTAGTTATTGTTTATAGCTTAATTGAAATCATTGTATTGTAATGAGAAAAAGTAGATGATAATATTTCCAATTGGAAAGTATTTATAGATGCTTTGATATAATTAATGGAAATAGTATGCAGTAGCATGTTTCTTTTATTTCAAAAAAATGAAAAAAAATCTCTTTTACCTTGAATTTCATTAATTAACTAATGGGTGAAAACTCATGGTAAATATTTTATATGAAGAAGATGGTTGTTACAGAGACACTCACAAGAGGTCCACAAATGAAGTCTCCATCAAAACAACTTCTTCGATACCTACACACATAGAAACGAGAAAATGGTTGGGGTTGTTTTAGGGGCTTGCCTTAGTCAAACCCCCACGTAGGTGTTCCCACATCCACAAACAACCAAATAGATAGAGATAAGAGAAAATAATAGACGAGATAAAGAAGTAGATAGGCGTGTTAGAATAATATACTATCAAAGTAAAACAATAATGCAATAAGAATGCTATAATTACCCTCCTTTTTAGCAAACAAGAATGTCGAAAGGAGGAGCATGCAACTTCCAAGCTTGTACCAAGTGTGCCAAGAGTGTCAAAGTGTTGGTGTAGAGAGACAAAGTGTAAGAGAGAACTTAATAATGAGAGAATGAGAGTGAAAGAATGCTTGAGAATGAAGAAGAGGTCAAGAGAAAGTGAGATTGAATCCCCCACAAAATTGAGGTAAGGAAGAAGTATAGGCATGCAAAGAGTCGTTCTAACGCATCTACAAGATGCAAAAGTGTTACACTTCGTGGGTAGGCGGGAAGTGTAACGTCCAAATGGCTACTGCAATCAAGAATCTTTTCGGGATGTCTGTGCAACGTGCAGATGTCTGCGCGTCACGCAGTCGTTCGGGACCAAAATTCACCTTAACGATCAAGAACGAACACGTTAAGGACAAAATTAAGGTTCAGTAAAAGGAGTATTGCATTATCGAATTTAATTGATCTAAAGGGGAGGTTTATGGAATGCAAAATTGCATAGGATGCAATTTTCGGCATTACACTCGATGTTAGTACTAAGCACGATTACTTTATGATTTTCAATACTATGATGTGCAAAGGCTAAAATTAACTTAGGAATACTTCAATTGGTGCTTAAAATGAATATTAGTGTCTTTTTGTGAGTTTGGGTGGCTTGGTTTGTTTAGGAGCCTCCAAACTTAGTCAAAAAGCATCTAAGTCCAGTTGGGTGGCCTAGTTTATAGGCTAAAAACTCAAATTTTTGACTAACATTGTTTGGGCAGCTTGGTCCTATGTTTGGATGACCTCATTCCCATAACCAAAAATAGAATGTTAATCCTCTCAACCAAGGTTAGCTAGTGGTTTTCTATGTCCAATACCACTAACAAATAATTTTAATGTCTTATATCTTTCCCATTCTAGCCGTTTTAGTCGTCAAAACCCTCTAAAACCTAGTCAAGTATCTCTATTTCAGGACTTGATCTTCCTTGTTTTGAGGCCTCATATGGGGAAACCATGTAAATGGAAGTTGTTCCTCATGGTCCCAAGGGTCTAGTGGTGTTGTGTGCTCATTCTTATGTGGTTTTTGTTGAGAACTTGTGGCTTCTCTTGCCTTGTTTTGCGTGTTTTCTTCTAAAGTTGTTTGGTTATTGTAAGAATCCAGGTGATTCTCAACCCCGAAACCCTAACTGAAAATGCTGACTTTGTTTGTTTTGATCGTTTTTGTATTTTTTTGGTTTTTTGATAGGTTTTTGAAAAATAACAAGAAGCTGCGATTTTAATCTAAAATAGCTGAAAAATTCATAATAAATCTTAGGACATGAAATATGCATAGAAATTGCTCAGAAGTTATAGGCGCATCACTTTATTGCATTTACAGAGCATTTACAATAGCAAAAATTGACATATGAATGAAATGTGATTTTTTATTTCTAAAGAACCTGATTTCTCTTGCAGCCGCTTGAAAGGATGAAAGAGATTATTACAGCTGACGCCAGATCACAGATCTCCCAGCTCAGAAAGAAGAGAATCCTCCAGGAAACCAAGGTGCACTAGATCCCAATGATATCAATTGAAGACTGAAGGCATTTTTTTTTTTCTTCTGAGTAAAAAGTACGGCCTGCTGGTACAGATTTGTACGGCCCAGCTGCTGTCATAAATATGGTACAGACTTATTGAAAATAGTGCCAGATCCCTGTGAAAAGAACTCTGAAAGAATCGCCTCAAATGCTTGATGAATATTCTCTGCAAACTCTGCCTGAATCAATCAATAATCTCAACTACAACTTCTGAGTGAAGCTACCAAGTAGACAATCTTCAACTGGTATTGCACAGTCTCAGTATGCCAGATTCTGAAGAGGTATCGTTCTCCAAAATCGTTCGTCTGCTGAAACCCTAGGTTTTGCAAACTTCAATGCTCAGAGCAAATAGAAGACAAATTGAATAATCATATCATAATGGTTCGATTTGTCTTTGGCAGTCAATATATATGTTTCTTCAAAAATTCGACCCAAGCTCACTTTTAAATAATCATTTAAATAAAATGATCAAATTCGTCCTTTTTGACTTAGGAAGAAAATAATAATTAAATGGCGTCTCATTAATGAATAATAATTATTCATTATATCAAATATCTCACTTTATTATAAAGTATAATAAATACTTTATAATACGCCCTTTTATTAAATATTTAAATAATTAATAAAGTGACTTTAATATAAAGTCAAAAATATTAATTATTCAATAAATCATTAAATACTCCATTATTTCTCCATCTGATCGACAAACTGCTGAACTGGGTCAACTCTAAGCAAAACAGCTGAACCAGGTGCCCTTCCCAAAATAGCAGCTTCCGCCTGTCCAACTTTCTAAAAATAGAAAGTCTCTGAAAAACCACTCTTAAGGATTCTGCGAAGGCCCAACCTGAAACAACTGCAACAATGAAGCTCCAGAACACTGGGTAACTGCCTCAATTGATCCTCTACATACATCTGTCAGCCTACGAGGATCGAAATAATAGGCTAACCACATATCCAGCTGGCTGACTAGGATGGGGGCATCACAGTCCGCCCTCCCTGAAATTGCTTGTCCTCAAGCAATCTCAACTCTGGATGCTGTAAGATCTCCTCTGACTCCCATGTAGCATCCTCAACTGGCAAATCTCTCCACTTGATCAGATATTCCCTGATCACCCGCCTCCAAAGGTGTCTCTCTCTCATCTCGAGGATTGCCTCAGGTACTAGTATCAGTTTCCCTTCGTCATCAAGGGGTGGCAGAACTGGAGAGGGTATCACATACTGACCCAATGCCTTCTTCAGGCGAGAAACGTGAAACACATTGTGAACCCTGCTATCTGCTGGCAAGTCCAACTCATAAGCAACCTCGCCCACTCGTCTAACAACACGAAATGGACCATAGTAACGAGGCTACAGCTTCTCTGCCCCACTCTTCCGCAAAGTAGACTAACGATACAGCTGCAACATAAGGTACACCATATCACCCACATCAAAAGAACGCTCAACCCTCTTCTGATCAACATACTGCTTCTGTTGATTCTGTGCCCGCTGGATATTGTCTCTGAGAGACTTCAAAATGTCCTGCTGACTCTGCATCATATCCCCTGCACTCGGCAGTCTGCTATCACTCAATATTAAATCTAAAAGGTTGGGCGCCTCATACCCATACAAAGCCATGAAGGGTGTCATCTGTATCGTCATGTGCTGAGTCGAGTTATAGCAATACTCGCACAAGTATATCCACCTCACCCAAGCTCTCTGTTGTCCAGCTATATAATTGCGCAAGTAACCTTCCACCCACTTATTGACAATCTATGTCTGCCCATCTGTCTGCGGATGGTAGCTGGTACTCGGTGTTAGTTCGGTCCCACAGAGCCTGAACAACTCCTGCCAAAAGTTGCTCATGAACCGACTATCTCTATCGCTGACTATCGTCCGAGGCAACCCATGTAACCGAAATACCTCTCTGAAAAATAACTCTACAGTCTGCGATGTTGTGAAGGTAGTAGTAATCGAGAAGAAGTGTGCATATTTAGTCAACCGATCAACCACTACGTAGATGCAATCTTTACCTTGGGCTTTCAGCAAGCCCATGATAAAGTCCATCGATAAACACTCCCACTTCCTGTCAGGTATCGGAAGTGGCTGGAGCAATCCAGCAAGATAAGTGTGCTCCTGCTTGTTCTGCTGGCAAACAGAACACTCTCGGACATACTGTAGAACATCAGTTTTCAGCCCTTTCCAAGTAAACCATTCCCGAACCATTTTATATGTCTTGTAGTACCCGGGATGGCCCGCCATAGGAAGATCATGAAAGGCTCTCAAAACTGTATCCCTCACCTCAGAGCCAGGAACCAGAAAAATCCGCCCCTTGTAAATGATCAAGTCATCTACAATAGTGTACCTATCATCCTGCTCTGTCCTGTCAACAACGCTAGAAGCCCATGGGTTCTTAGCATACTCTGCAATAATCCGGTGCCTCCAATCCTCTGTGATCTGTGCCATGGCATTCAACTGAGGTCTACAAGACAAGGCGTCAGCTACAACATTCTGCTTCCCCTTAATGAAGGTGATGTCAAAGTCATACGACTGCAGTTTACTGACCCATTTTTGTTGCCTCTCATTCAGGTCTCGCTGTCCAAGGAAGTGTTTCAGGCTATTATGGTCTGTACGGACACTAAATTTGCTGCCCACCAAGTATTGCCTGGACTTAGCCAAAGCATGCATAATGGCTAACATCTCCTTGTTGTAAATGTTGTAGAACCTCTCAGGACCCCTAAGCTTTCTGCTCTCGAAAGCAATAGGATGTCGCTCCTACATCAAAACAGCACCAATGCCCTCTCCTGAAGCATCACAAAATAAATCAAATGACTTCGTAAAGTTAGGCAATGCTAGCACTGGACATGAAGTCATGATCACCTTGAACCTGTCAAAGCACTCCTGCGCCTGTGGTGACCAAGTAAAAGCCCCCTTCTTTGTCAAATCAGTAAGGGGTGCGGCGTGACGTGAGAACCCACTAACAAATCTCCTATAAAAAGCACACAACCCGATGAAGCCTCTAAGCTGCGTAAGGTTCTCAGGTGCCGGCCACTCAACTATAGCTCGGACCTTCTCAGGGTCCATACTCACTCCCTTGGCACTGATGATGTGCCCCAAATATAACAACTCCTCCATACCGAGCTCACACTTAGATTCCTTAGCATAGAAAGACTCATCAGCCAATATACCCAAAACTGCATCTAAGTGAGCTAAATGCTCCTCCCATGACCTGCTATATACCAGAATATCGTCGAAGAAGACCAATACAAATCTCCTCAACTGAGAACTGAAAACCCTATTCATAGTAGCCTGAAAGGTGGCAGGTGCATTGGTTAGACCGAAAGGCATAACCAAGAACTCGAAGTGACCGCAATGACACCTAAAAGCGGTTTTCTCAATGTCCTGCTCCCTCATCTGAATCTGGTGGTACCCGGATCTCAAATCAATCTTCGTGAAGAAGATAGCACCGTGCAACTCATCAATGCGTGGTATAGGGTACCTGTTCTTAATTGTCCTTTTGTTGAGCTGTCGGTAGTCTATGCACATCCGAAGTGATCCATCCTTCTTCTTCACCAATACAACCGATGAAGCAAAAGGTGACTTGCTAGGTCTAATATGCCCCATAGCTAACAACTCGTTGATGGTCTTCTCTATCTCATCCTTGAGTTGTTTCGGATGTCTATAGGGAGTGATCATAACGGGCTTGGCGCCCTCCTCCAACTCAATGATATGCTCAGTGCCTCTGTCTGGTGGTCTACCAGGTGGAATGTCACTAAACACTTTGGAGTGTTTAGTCCTCAGTATCTGTATGTCTGGGTAGTACTCACCCTTCTGCTGCTCCTGCTGAGCTGGCATCAACATGCACTCTGCCGCCCAGTCAACCATATCATGACGAATGAGTCTCTCCATCCGTCTGAATGAAACCATCCTTAGATTACTGTCTCTAATAGCCTTGATGACATGAGGTCTCCCATCAACCTTGAATTTCATCTCCATGTCTTGCAAATTGAGTGTGAACTCACCCAAATCATGCAACCATGCCATCCCTTACACCACATCAGTATCTCCCATATTAACAACATAGAATTCAGTCTTGAACACATAGTTGTTCAGTCGCATCGGAAGATCAGTAATCTTTCGGTCACATCTGAGGGTGTACCCGTCAGCCACCTTGACTTGAATACCCTCAAAAGCCTCTGTCTGAATGCCACGTCTCTCCACCAATTGTGCTTTAATGAAATTGTGTGTAGCACCCGTATCCAGTAAAGTGATCACCTTCTGACCTGCTAAGAGCCCGCGAAGTCTAAACGACCCATCTCTTTGAAGGCTAGTCAAATGGGCTTCCTGTAGCTTCCTTCCACCTTCGTTTTCACCCTCATTTTCGAACCTGTCATCATCTGAATGCTCGGAATCAAATTGCTCTTCGCCCTCATAAAACCATTCCGTCTAATTGTTTTTGACCTTAGGACGAAGTGGGCATACATGTTTTTCATCATAGGGTGCCTTGCACCAGAAACACAATTTTTTTTTTCGTAAATCGTTCAGTGTTTCTCTGTCAAAGGGTGGTGCATTCTGTCTCTTAGTATCTGGTTGATCCCTCTTCCTGTCAAAAGGCTTATTCTTGTCAAAAGACCTATTAGGCCTCGTGTAGGGTGTCGAACTTGAATTGAACTTGCTGCGAGGTGCTGCAAGCTCCATGTTTCGCGCCTTCCTCATGGCCTCCTGAAGGGTAGGAGGGTCAAAAGCCTTTACCCAACCTCTCATAGGCTCTATCAAACCCTCAACGAAGAGTATAATGAGTCCGTTCTGAAATGCCTGTCACCATGACTCTAACTCTCTGAAACTCACCAATATAAGAATCCAAACTACCTGTCTGCCTGAGCTGAGCTAGCTCCCTGAAGTAGAGTTTCGGATCCTTCTTATCAAAACGCTCTATGAGCCTGCTAGTGAAGTCCTGGTAGGTAGTAACTGCATGATGGCCAAGTGTGTACATGTTGTGATGCCACCAATCATGCGCCAACCCATCAAGATGCAAAGTAGCAAACTTAATGGCCTCATCCTCCTGCATAGGTCTCAGTGAAAGATAATTGTCCAGTTTCTGGACCCACGACCTCGCTGATGTCTTATCAGACCCATCAAAGTATGGCAAGGTGATTTTGCTGACGGCGTACTGCAAGTCCCTGTTCACCTGTGGCTGTGGCTGCTGATGTTGAGGAGCTCTACGGTCAAATCTGCCTCCTCCTCTAGGTTTATGTACATCCATAAACTCATGAAAGGATAATGCCTGCCTGATCTCAGGTGCCAATGATAGGTACTCACCGTGAAACCTAGTCACATCTGCTACTGACATGCCATTATGTGACTGAAACTCCTGCTATTGCCCCTGCTGCTCTGCCCCCGGAGTCGGAGGTGGGGTCTCTCTAGGTAAGAAAGTAGGTTGTCCGGGCCTACACTCTTGATAGATCGGTGACGGCTGTCGTGGTACTGATGCCAAAGGCTGGTCCACTCCTGTAGTCCTGCTCGTCTGTCCGATCTGAATATAATGCGGCTGTGCTGGAGTATACTGCCTGATAGTTCCCATCAACTGGGACATCATGTCCATCATGTTATCATGCCTGCGTCTAAACTCCTCATCTGTAATATCACCCTCTGCATGTGCTTTCCCTAAATCCCTATGTGTCTCTACAGGGATCTCACGGTCTGCCATTAGGGTTGCAACGCTGTTCTCGCTGCTATTGGAGCTAGATCTGTGAATACCCAATACTCCTGACACTATCTCGCCTTCAGGAATAGGTGGACCTATCCAATCCTCGACTCTGCCTATCCCTACACCCTTAGTATAGTGAATGATATCTCTGCTCATGAAAAAGCAACCAAAAAGCACACTGTATTCTGAAAAAGCAACTGAAAAAGCACAGGATGGCAGGAATCTGTGCTCTGATACCACTGTAAGAATCCAGGTGATTCTCAACCCTGAAACCCTAACTGAAAATGCTGACTTTGTTTGTTTTGATCGTTTTTGTATTTTTTTGGTTTTTTGATAGGTTTTTGAAAAACAACAAGAAGCTGCGATTTTAATCTAAAATAGCTGAAAAATTCATAATAAATCTTAGGACATGAAATATGCATAGAAATTGCTCAAAAGTTATAGGCGCATCACTTTATTGCATTTCCAGAGCATTTACAATAGCAAAAATTGACATATGAATGAAATATGATTTTTTATTTCTAATGAACCTGATTTCTCTTGCAGCCGCTTGAAAGGATGAAAGAGATTATTACAGCTGACGCAAGATCACAGATCTCCCAGCTCAGAAAGAAGAGAAACCTCCAGGAAACCAAGGCGCACCAGATCCCAATGATATCAACTGAAGACTGAAGGCATTTTTTTTTCTTCTGAGTAAAAAGTATGGCTTGCCGGTACAGATTTGTACGGCCCAGCTGCTGTCATAAATATGGTACGGACTTATTGAAAATAGTGCCAGATCCCTGTGAAAAGAACTCTGAAAGAATCGCCTCAAATGCTTGATGAATATTCTCTGCAAACTCTGCCTGAATCAATCAATAATCTCAACTGCAACTTCTAAGTGAAGCTACCAAGTAGACAATCTTCAACTGGTATTGCACAATCTCAGTATGCCAAATTCTGAAGAGGTATCGTTCTCCAAAATCGTTCGTCTGCTGAAACCCTAGGTTTTACAAAAACTTCAATGCTCAGAGCAAATAGAAGACATTGAATAATCATATCATAATGGTTCGATTTGTCTTTGGCAGTCAATATATATGTTTCTTCAAAAATTCGACCCAAGCTCACTTTTAAATAATCATTTAAATAAAATGATCAAATTCGTCCTTTTTGACTTAGGAAGAAAATAATAATTAAATGGTGTCTCATTAATGAATAATAATTATTCATTATATCAAATATCTCACTTTATTATAAAGTATAATAAATACTTTATAATACGCCCTTTTATTAAATATTTAAATAATTACTAAAGTGACTTTAATATAAAGTCAAAAATATTAATTATTCAATAAATCATTAAATACTCCATTATTTCTCCATCTGATCGACAAACTGCTGAACTGGGTCAACTCTAAGCAAAACAGCTGAACCAGGTGCCCTGCCCAAAATAGCAGCTTCTGCCTGTCCGACTTTCTAAAAATAGAAAGTCTCTGAAAAACCACTCTTAAGAATTCTGCGAAGGCCCAACCTGAAACAACTGCAACAATGAAGCTCCAGAACACTGGTAACTGCCTCAATTGATCCTCTACACACATCTATCAGCCTACGAGGATCGAAATAATAGGCTAACCACATATCCAGTTGGCTGACTAGGATGGGGGCATCACAGTTATCAAACTTAGGGTTAGAGAGATTGTGCACCTAGTCTTGTGAAGTCTTGGGAAGGTTGTAATCCTTCTTGGTTGACCTTGCTGGTGTCCTCCACATTCCTCATAGGTCATGGGGTGTTGTGGAGTAGTATTCTTCCACTTGTGTGTTGTCGCGTGGTGACAAGATGTCTGAGGAAGCATGTGGTTGTCTGGAAGTGACCCATCATCATTCTAGTTAGTGGAGAGTTGTCCCTCTTGGTTCGGCAACCTCTTAAGAAGGTTTGCCCCTATGTTTAGAGTTGTTTACTGTGCTTGGGTGCGGATTGGAGGTTGATGATTCCCTCATCCTATCCTGGTGTGGTGTTGCAAGAGAACGTGATCGTGGTATAATAACCAATCATCGTGTAGTTGTTGCCCTCTCTCTCTCTCTCATTTGTTCATTGTGGCGGATTTATCCCACAAGTGCTTAGTCTTCCATTGTTGCCACCTTGCTTATGCAATGGTGAAGTCATCTTCCTGTTCTTGTCAATGTGTTGTTGCAACACGTGTGGGCACGTTGTTGTGCAAGTGCAACATGTCATTGTTGCATTATCAACGTTGTTGTCATTGTTTCAAAGAAAAATTGTTCCATTGAGTTTTGTTCTGAGTGTGTTGGCTTGGGGCATTACACATAACAAGGTATACAACAACATTCCTCTAGTGCAATGTCCCCTTCTAAACAGCCGCCTGGATAGTATTTTAGCCTTTATTTATTCCTGAAGTCTAAAAGATGGAACAAGGGAATAAAATATTAAATTAATTATTTGTAAAGTTATCTCAAAAATATAATATCATAAGATGGTTTTATATTTAATTCATTTAATAATAAAGTGACTAAAAATAAAATAAGATCAAAAAGTCACTTAAGAGAATAAAATAATATTTTATTCTAGAAGCTTCTTGGAGGTGATGAGAATTCTTTATAAGGAGCTTATTGGAGACTAATTGGGTCATCTTAAGTTTTGCATATTCACATACCAGCATTGGTAAAGCTTGAATGCTTGATTGCCTGAGGGTTTGAAGACTCTAGGTACCGGTTTTGATTGTGAAATATCAATCCTAGCTAGAGTTGAGAGGAGGAGATATTTTAGTTTTCTTCATTGGTGCAAATTTTCTGGCCAAGGGCCAAATTTGGAGGATTCAATTTAAGGAAGCATTGCCAATTTTTGTGAAGATTTTTTACACTCAAGAAGCAATTCTGTTTTGTGAACAAGGAGGACGCATTTGCAAGTGAAAGGCTGGTTCGATTTCATATATCTTGCTGCCATGAAATCATGGGACTTTGGAGGCTGGGTGCTCTTGTATAGGATTGCGATTTTGGTCTAGAGAGCCAATGAAAATTCGTCTATGCTTTTGAAGGGATCGCTAGGTTTCTAAGAGGCTGGGCGAAGCATTGAGGAGTTCATAGATGGTGTCTTCTTGAAGGATCGATCAAGTTTTGGTGGCTGCCATATCTAAATCAAGTTCCTTACTTGCTTATGTTTTGCATTGTAATATTGTAGAAGAATTCGCTGTCTCAAAATAGTGAATAGCATTGTAATTTTCAGTCACATAGATCAAGTAGAATTGCATTTAGAGAGTTTGATCGCTGTCTCAAGACAGCAGAATATCATTGTAATTTCAGTCTATCTTGGTCAAGTCGATGTAAGGAGACATGTTATTGCATATGAGTTAAGGTCTAACAGTGGTGTCAAATATAATTCATTTCCAGCATTGTAATCTCATTGTAAATATCAAATAGAGGAGTTGATGTTTGGCTGCAAATTGTTTGACATAATGTCAAGTTGTTGTACCTTCATATCAGCTTAAGTAGTTGCATGCTAAGTGTTTGTTAAATTGTCAATTAGCTATAGTTGTCATTTCCAGTCATATATATGCATCGAAAAATACCAAAAATATCTTGCACATCATTTCTATTCATTTGGTGGTTGACTAGCATCATTTGAGAAGCATTTATGTAATGTCACTTCCTTAGGCAGCACGGACTATAGCAAAGGTTGGCCTACTATTAGGGTTCCCATAGGTCAACAGAATGGTTAGGGGACCCAACCGTGGGCGGTGGAGCTTAGCTGGTAGCTTTACGATCCTTTTAGTTTGGAGTTCAGTTGATGAATCCAGGGATAAAGTGAAAATATTAAGGTTTGCTTTAATGGAATAGTGAAAACTGCCCCCATCCTAGCAACGTAAGTTGTTTTTAAAAGGTGGCCCTTTTATTTGGATGAGGAAAGACCCTCAAGAGGATTATTTTATTGATTTTTATAAAAAATCTTATGGGAGGTTATAAAGCAATATGTTGGGCTCATTTTTTAGCATTCTATTCTCATTTTTACAAAAGCAATTGCAAGTCTGAGCTCTTGGAAGAGGGTATCAATAGCATACAAGTCTTCTGAGGATGAAATCCCTTGGAGGATAGTTTAAGAACTTCAACACAAAATGTCCTCAATCAAATTTCCAACTTGTTGGCATTTAAATCAGCACCTCTGGAGTGCTTATTGTAAATGGTCAGCTATTGCAAGTGTTATAGTACAAATCCTTCGGATTATAGAGAGGAAGATCTCTCTTTGCTGATGTAATGTGTAAGAAAGGGTAGAGTAGACTAAGGTTCCTATCTTTTTGTACTCAGCGGTAGGACACAAAGGTGCACAAACACAATTCGCCGTAGCTAAGTTTTTCTCTGGTTTTTGTAGATCTTAATTACGACTAAACTAGCTTTTAATCTATCCTATCTCCTCAAGATAAACAAAGCATGAGGGCATAGGAGTAGGAATGGATGATTGGATCACTTGAATCTGCCGTCTCCTTAGAATATGGCCGAGGCTCTGAACTCTCAAATATACGCTGGAATAAGGTTTTATACAAGCAAACACTCTTCACGGTAAGTTGGATATGACACTTGCCAAGGAGGAGGAACCCCTATCCGAGGTATAGGCTAGGAAACAGCTTCCTAGAAACAACAAATCACGATGACTTGGCCGACAAACTTGCTAAAGAGAAGGAACCCCTGTCTGAAGTATAGCTTGAAAGTAAATCCATTAAACAACATCACACGATAACTTTTGATAACAAATATCCAAGGAGGAGGAACCCCTATCTGAGGAGGGAAATGAAACAAGCTATTTAACACAAAAACGTTGAAAGGACTCAAATCTTTGGATCAAAATGCAAGCGCCTTCTGATTTTCTTCTTTAAATCTCTCTAACGAGTTACAAAGATTGGGACATGCAAAGGCACAAAATCATGCACAATTTTTCATCAAACCAATTAACTCTCATCCAAGAGTGAACAAATAATCACTTTCAAACTTGTGGCAACAATGGCACAACAATTTTGCATAGTAAGTAAAGGTTAAACAAATAATGAGCCCAAGGCTCTTATTTATAGAACTCAAAGGAGTAGGCAACCCTAAAATCTCCTCGAGTTAACAAACAGTTCTTGCTAATCAATTAAGCAAGATTTATTCCTAAAAAGGGGGAACAAACAGTTAACTGGAAATCTACTTCAGTTAACTGAAACTAAACAAAGAGTCAACTAGAAACTACTTCAGTTGACTAAAATTAAACTAAAGGTGAACTTTAATACAAAGTATGCCTCCAAAATAGACATCCACGTTTAGTGGAGATCTGAGATTCACAAATTATGGAAGTCAATTAGACATCCTTAATTAGTGGGATCTGACAATGCATGATTTGTGGGATGTGGAGTTAACTTGGAAAGGGGCATCAAGTTAACTCCAATTACATTTAATGTCCTCTTGAGTTGACTTGGAAAGAGACATCAAGTCAACTTCAATTATCATAAATGCCATTTGGAGGGTAGAACGTCCTTTTTTGGTGCCTTTACAACTCACCACTAGTCAACAGTGTTTCTATCCATTCGTTGACTTATTTAGCCTCTGGGTAGTTAATGCTTTACAGAATGATGACTTGGCACTTTAGCATTACTTCGCCTGTCGTGAGCTGATGCTGGAAGTCTATACACTGGGCAGCTGCCTCATCGAACTTGGTAGGAAAAGCGGCCAACTTACAACCGTTTGGATCATCAAGGAAGGTGCTACGAATGACATCTCTGAACTGATTATGCACCGTAACCATCTCAATGTATTCTCCTCCCTCGCGCTGATATTCTATGGGAGGGAAGAATATTACCAACGTTCTTGCGAAGTTGATAATTTTTGCAACCACCCGTTGATAGTCAATCAGTTCAACTGAATGGGGCATTGTAGGCTTTCACCTTGTATGCCAATTTTTCTTTCCAAGCAAACAAATGTTTGCTTGTTTTCCTCAGAGTAAACTAATTGATATGCCAATTGCAAGTGTGCAATTGTGGTCTCATCGCTTGGCCTCTTTTCTACTATTCTTTGCTTTGATTGTTGAATCTTTGCACAGAGTCCATGTGCTCTATCCTGTAACTGGTATAGATTTTCCAGTATACATCACCCTCTAAGAACAAATTCCTCCACTTGATCTTTCAAGTGTTTTCCATATGTCATTTATCGTGTCCCCGAAATTAGAACACTCTAAGATACAAATAAGTGAGAATGAATAACACAATACATATTAAAATTATAAAAGAAAATATTATCATTTTAATATATTTATAATTACAATCGTCATAAGATAATATTGTAATTATAAATATATATTGGCAATACACAATAAGATACATTAATATAAATACTATCATAATTATCAAATAATTATTAAGAGATAATATTATAAATATTAAGTGTAAGATGGAGGGTAATGGTCAAGTGCAACTAGTCGTTGCATCAACCAGGGTTTTGCCCTGTTCGGGGTCGTTTGAGGTGGCTTCGCAGGGAGTTTCCAGTGGTTTCCAGCGCACTGATGGTTTCTGTGAGGGAAATTTTGGTTGCAATGCCCAAGCAGAACGTGTTGTTGACAAGGTTTTGGCTTTGAGCGGGGGAAATAATGGCAACGACGCTCAGACTGAGGCGAAGAGGCTAGGGTTTTTGTGGCTTCCTACCGTGAGGGTGTGAGGTTGCAGATTCCGACGGTTGGGGCTCAAAACAGCAAAATTTGCATCTATGTAAGCTCAAGTAGGGGGTGTCAAACAGAGAATGACATGTGGAGTGGTCAGCATGCAGAGATCGAGTGGAAAAGGGTTTCATTCAGCGATGGTCACATTGTGAATGGAGGCGTGTCTTCAATCCCCCAATCTCAGGAGAATGTGGCTCGTGTTTCTGAAAGGGCCGATGTTTTTGGTGGGTGTAATCAATCTGTTCATGCTATGGGGGGAGCTTCTAAGGATGGTAAAAATCAGAGTTTTTAAGGAAAGCAAGACAAAGCAAGCTAGGGTAAAGAAAACCTCAAATAGTCGGTTTGTTGTTGTTAAGGGAGGGATCTCTGCTAGCCTTGTTTCTCCTAAGTCAATCACTTTGGAAATAGATGGCGAATTGGAGAAAGAGGTGGTCTATAATGAGAAAGTTTTTTCTAGTTTGGGTCTGATTGGGAGGTTTAGGGGCTTTTGGCCAAGCCTATTGGAGCTTCACAAGTGGATTTCAGACTATTGGAAGCCTTTAATGGAAGGGTATGTTCAAATTTACCCAATAGCCAAAGGATTTTTTATTGTTGTTTTTGAAAAAGAAAAGGATAGAAACCAGATCCTATATGATTAGCACTGGGATTGGGAGGAAAAACATGTGCTATTGTTAAAGCCATGGCACCCGGCTTTTAACCCAGCCACAGAAGTGTTTGAGAAGATTCCACAGGGGGTGAGACTTCCTAATTTCCCTCTTCAATTATGGTTCGATGCTTGCTTGGAGGCAATAGGGAACTCTTTAGGAACCTTTGTAATGGTAGACGAAGGGTCTTCAAATCTTTTGCACTCAACTTATGCCCGAATCTTGGTGGAAATGAATATATCCAAGGTTCCCCCAAAGGAGATTCGTCTAAATTCTTCAAGGGGTTGCTAGGTGCAGCCATTGGACTACGAAGGAGTACCCTTTAGGTGTAAAATATGCCGTCAAATGGGTCACTTAGCAGCTAAATGTGCCAAGCATAGACCTAACAAATTCACCTCTTGGTGGAAAGAGGCTTCAACCCAACATTACACAGTGGAGAAACAGGAGGAAAAGCTAGAGAAATCTCTACTGAATGGCACTATGGAGGAGAGTCAAGCTTCTGAGGAGCCAAACCATGAAGAAGTATTGCTATTGCAGGAGGCAAGAAATGTGGAGCAGCGTCAGAATCAAACGGATCCGTCTCAGGAAGAGCCCTTGGTTGAAGACAGGGAAACTACACCCAAAACAGGGACTGTAACTCAGGATTGTCGGGAAAAGAAGTGCGGTGGGAGGCCTCAGCCAAGAGATGCTGGGAAGCGGAAGGTTGATGATCAGCAGCCTCAAGAATTTACGGAGTGTAGAGCTTGGAAGAGCCCCCAGGTCCCTTCTATGGACTGGCAGGAGGAGGCCATAAAGGTCGAGGATGGTTGGCAAATAGTCATGGGAAAGAAATCAAAGGAGAAGAAGAAAAACTTTGATATGGCCTTGCGATCCTAGACCAAGGGAGGAAAGAAAGCTCCACATTTATGACCTGTTAAAGATCTTTAGTCTTTGTTAAGCTGGTATGTTTTGGCTGAAATCAAGCCCTTTTCTCTTCTAGAAGGAATTATTTTTGAGCTGGGGAAGTAGTTTCTGGTATTGATTTGGTTTTGGTGGGTTCTAGCATGTTTGTATTGGGAAGTGTTTTGGTATTTTGCTTGTAATCTGGCATTTTCATTATTCAATAAAATAAACCTTATTACCGATCAAAAAATAATAATAATAATACTAATAATATTATAAATATTAAAATATACATTTAAATAATAAATATAAATAATACTATAAATAAATATAAATAATATTACAAATAAATTAAAAATAAAATAGTAAAATATAATACACATCAAAACAAAATAATAAAATGAATATAATTTGAGATATCATTAAGGAATGTTTAACTAAAAGTAATGACCATTTGTGGGATTATCTCTATTCAAAGAGATGCCTCTCTTCATGGAGATATAAGGATATAAAATAAGGAGTGGAAGATAAGGAAAAGGGATATGATAAACGCATCAGATTTTAAGAAGAAGATAGAAGAGTAAAGGAATGAAGATGTAAAAAGGAGATCTATCAATAGTGTGTAGAGAACAATAAAATATAAATTAGAAAGGTTTGGAATTAGTTTTCAAAAGGCAGCAATCAATTCAAAAGGTTGTGTCATTTCTAATGAATGTCTCTTTTCAAAAGATACATCTTCTCATTTGAATGTGAAGATATAAAAAGGGAGAGAACGAGATACGTATAGAAGGGAAGGAAATAGAGAATAGAATGGGAAACAAGAGACAAAATATAGACTGCAGATCATCTGAAATTTATAAAGACAGGCAGACGGAAAGTAGATAAGTATTTTATGAATATAAGGAGATAAGTATTTTATGAATTTAAATAATAAGTTAGATAAATGTTTGTACATTTAAATAAGGATGTTGATAAATACATCATGGATTTAAATAATAGTCTAATTAATAGTAATTCATACATGATGCTATTTATTTAATGTTATCTATTTTTTTTATGGATTGCATGGGGAATAATAAATCATGCATGCTACTAGTTATCTTATAACATTGATGATATGTTATGCTCCATTGGCATTATTGAATGTAATTACATATGTATATATATAATACAATTATACAGTAAAGATACTTGTAGCAATTATTGAGCCTTATAAGTAATTGTGATCATTTGATAGAAAAATGAATAAATTTATGAATGTCTTTATCCTATGATTGATCAAGAAAAGGAGAAAAAGAATGCAATATGAACACTAAACCATCAAAGGATATCTTCAAAAAATCAAGGCAGATTTAGAGTAATCCCAAATTGGGGACATTACATCATCAGTTGTTGATGGTTCTACTCTGCGAGAAGATCCAGCAATTCCTGTGGTAAGGCTGAGACGTTCAGGGTGTCATGCATCAAGCTGGAAATGTACATCCTCAACTTTGGTTCTCAACCTTCAAGGCTGATTTGTCTTTTCCATCCTTGGCCATCCTTTCTTCGGCGCTTACCGAGGCGATTCCAAGAAGGTCTGCCTCCACCTGTCATGTGGTCTTTCTGAGGTTAAGTTTAGACAATGTGAAGTCTTCCACTTGTACCTCATGTATGCTTTTATCTTCTGGTGGGGCAGCAATCTCTATGATGAACTCATGTTTTGCATTTCTTTCCATGTGAACTTGCTTCTTCAACTTCTTCGCTAGCATGTCTTGTGGGACATGGTCGAATTTTGTGAAGTCAAGCTCATAGGAGGGCCTTTCCCTCTTCCTACCTAGGAAACCCTCAAGCCAGATAGAATCTCAGCTAACTTCGCTAGAAGGAGGAATATGGGGCCCTTGAATGCTCGAAGTATGAGACTGTACTGGAGTGACATCTCTTGGTGGCGAGTCCAAGTCGATGGGGACTTGTGACTGCTATGATGGTGGTGATGTAGGTGGCTCTGTTTCTAACACAGGCACCGTTTTTGTTGTTGGCTCTACAGTGACTATCTCTATTACTGGCTCTGGGGCAGCAATTCCCGTGACTATCTTAGGGGTATGTGTGGCTGTCACCACATATGACTCTTGCGGTCTTCCCCTTGTGTGTCCAGACATCCACAACCCTTTGGGAGGATTGCACCATTGCTTTTGTCTGGGCTTCTTCCTCGATGAGGAAGGTAGTGTAGAATGAACCTATGGCGGCTCTGTTCTGGGAAGTACTACCTTACTTGTCTTCTTGTTGTCGAGGTAGAGTTGACTGTTCTTGACAACTCTACTTGTTCTTTCCTCTACAAATGGGTTTTCCTTTGCGTACCAATCCACTCTTGGGAGTGGTTGTGAGTCTACTGAATCTACGAAGAATGAGGGGAGAATGACTTCCCCTTCATCATCAAACAAGCCCTCAATGTCTTCTGACATAAAGTCAACTATTTGTGAGAGCCTGAACCTGCTATAGTTCCTTCTTCACACTTCATACTCATCGTCACAACTGACCCAATAATCTTCCATAGAAGATTCATGGGATGAGCGTTGTTCAAGATGTGCCGCATAGAGACCTCTAGGATCATATGACCTTCTCTCAATGAGGTATTTGAGATTAAGCCTCACCATTTCCTAGCTCATCAACTTGACATCTACCACTGACCTGCATCGATAGTGTCCCTTCTCAACGGGAAAGTTCATAGTTGGCTTCTTCTTTAGTCGCAAATGAGTGTGAACTTTGGCCAACTGCCTTAAAAATTCCATGAAAACTACCCTATCTGAAGGGTAGCGTGGCATCATGGCAGGGTGACCAATGTAGCCATACATGCGTATGTAGGTGAAGGTAGGGAATTGAATAAACCAATCCGCCCAATCCACCATTGCCTCCTTGGCTGCTTGTGAAATACGTACGTGCATCTCATGGTCTAGTTCCCGTACAGTGTGCATGCATGGTGAAGAGGTCACTTGTCCTTTCGAAGTGTTGCTCTACTTGAGTAAACTCAAGACGTGTAAAGTGTTCATGAACCTTCTACACACCTAAGGTCCCCACATTGTTTAATATCCTGAATTCGCCTTGGAAGGCAATCAGGGTATACCAAGTAAAAACACGTGGAACCTATGAGCTTCTAGAAACGCGGTAATCTGTTGGTGGAGTGTATCACTGATCAAAGTGGCCCAATCATAATGTTCCCTCTTGCTAATGATTTTGACAATGACGTAGTACATCCATGACTAAAACTAATTGCCCTCCTCCTGTCCAGTGATTCTGCTGAGTAGAGTGATCAACACTGCATACTCATCTTTGAATTCTCCTCGTCCAACAATCTTAGGCAAGCTAGCCTTTGTCACTGATATAACCACGTTGGTAGGGCATGATGGAATACCAAAACATTTTTCAATTTCCTTGGGTTTCAAACTGCAAATTACCCTCCCATCCACTAATCTGATTTCTCTTGTGGTAGGATTGTAATGCTTAATGCAAGCAATTACAAGCTCCACACTCTGTAATGTGATGGGGAAGGACGCAGCTTGAAGCAGCCCAGATTCCCCTATGTTTTGCAATGTGATCTGATTCATGCCCTCCAAGTTTTCTGGATCAACCATTGGATTCTTATGAAATAAGTCTGTGTCAATCGTTTTCAGGTAATCATGGTACAAGGCCATCTTGGTCTTGTATTGTACCTAAGAGTACTGCATTGTTATCATGGAATCTAGCAGCGCTCATTCCACCGATAACCCCCCTACAAAACTTGTTCGTTTCTTAGGTTCGTGAAGTTCAAGCACGCAAAACGAGGTGATTTTTGAGCCACTTCGAAGTGCGTTCCAAAGCCTCAAACAGTTAGTTTGAGCATCCCCCTACATTCGCCTCGCGAAGACCTTCAAAACGAGTACCTTCGCGAGCTCTCACTGTTGATACTTAGTGAAATTGGGAAAAGTGCACTTGTCTCAAAAAACAGCGCTCCAACTCTTTTTGAAAAAATGACTAACTGTCAAAAGTGCAGGAGCGCCAAAAATCAGCGCCCCTACATTTAAGTGATTTTCTTTTTGCTGCAATGGCACTAAATTTTGGCGCCCTTGCACTTTTTCCAGACTTAGTCATTTTTTGGCACATGCAGAAGCTCTGTTTTTCACTGCTTATGCATTTTTGTCAAATTCAGTCTTTTGTGCACAAGCTCTAATTTTTAGCACTCATGCACTTTTTGTTTAGACTTAGTCATTTTTTGGCACATGTAGAAGCTCTGTTTTTCACCGCTTGCGCATTTTTGTCAAATTCAGTCTTTTGTGCACAAGCTCTGATTTTTAGCGCTTGTGCACTTTTTGTCTATACTTAGTCAAATTTGTATAAGGCGCTGATTTTTGTCTTCTGTACACTTTTCACAATTTTACATGCTAGGTGTAAGGGCGCTGATTTTCAACGCCCTTACACCTGAGATCACCTCTCTAAGTGCAAGGGCACTGATTTTCAGCGCCCTTACACTTTTGGCAGTTTTTGTCTTTGACATCTAAAAATCACTCTATTTTCGCTCCAAACCTCATTTTTTCCACTTCATGCATCGTTTTTCGTGCCTCGTTGCTTGTTTCATGCTTGCTCAACATCGTTGCTCGCTTCACGCATCCCAATGTTTTTTTTCTGCTAATGCCTGTTGATTCACCATCCTTGTGGTTTCTCTCCAGATCTTGTCAAGTGATCCCAAAGGTGATGTCCTTTGATCTTGGTTCTTCCAGATAAAAAGTTCATGCAGGAGACCAGGAAGAAGTATGAAGACTCCACGCCCAAAGCAAGGAACAATGAAGATTCCTGATCTCCAGTGTTAAACTTTTTGATACTTTACATTATGCATCTTGTAAATAGTTTTTGACATCTTAAATGTCTTTTCTCGAAATGTAATTGCACCAAGTTTGAGATGTAATTTCATTAAGAAAAATTACACTTTGACTTTGGTCAAAGTTAGGTGAGATCTCCTAAAATCGTTCACCTAACTTTCCTTGATTTTCTCAATTAGATTCCTAATTTTGCTCATCCCTCTTTCTATATATATAAGGGATTTCTATTGTATTGTTTATCCTTTAGTTTTTGCAAGGAAGTGCTGCTCAATTTGCAACAAATTGTGAAACTTTGTGTTCATATTTTTGTGAATCCAAATTCTTTCAAAGCTAGGATTGATATAGAATAAAATGTTTTATCTTTATGCATTTTGTTTTCGACAAACTACATGTAAAAACAAATTTTGTAATCGCAAATGTTTCTTTCACTTGCAATTTTGTAAATTGTAATTACATGTAATCTAATTACAAGTCAAAATAGTTTAAGACTGTAATTTTGAACAAGTCAATTACAAGTAGTTGGTGGTTGAGAGAATTTCTCAAGTTAGTTGGGATCCTCCCACCTTTTTCTCATGACCTCTCTCCTATAAATACTTGAGAGGGTCCTTTGTAAACATATCTTTTTGGCAAGCAAGAAAACTCTGCAGAATTTTGTACTCATAAAGACTTTGAGCTTTATAATTACAAGTTGTTCATTTTCAAATAATATCAAAGAGTTGCAGATTTCAGACTTTGTGTTGAATTCTCACTTTGTGTCCATTGTGTTCTTATGTCATTTTGGGGCATTGCTTCGTGATCATTTGAAAATTGAGAAAGCTTGCTAGGGAGAGCTTCAATCAAAATATTTTTAGACTTTGTGCTGTAAATGTTGAAAATTGAATTTATAGTTTAGAAGTAAAAGAAGAATTACAAGTCTTTGTGTTCGTGACGACTCCAATTCATAAGTAGTTAATAGATACATCATATCCACAGACTTTGTGATGTCATACGCTGTATATTATCATTAGAATTATCTTTTAAAAGGGTAGATAGGATTGCAGATTTTCAAGATTTTGTGCTTGAGGTTGTTTTCCCGTCCCGAAGGAAGTGACGGAAGTCTTTGAGCTTTCAGGAAACTTCATTTCCTTTCTACTGATTTTATTTGCAAGCTGCTGTTATAGTTTATTTAAAAAGGTCATGTTACTTTTCTGCGAAGAGAAAAGAGTTTAATCTCTCTTGAAACAAGAGGAAAGATTATCGTTCCACCCATATTTGTTTTTAGTTATTTAGATAGGGGGAGCCTTCCCTTAAATAGGAGAGTTTAACTCACACACTGTGTTGAAATCACCATTTTGCTAAACCTCCTAAGTTTACAAAATATTCAACCAACACAAATCTGATCAATAAAGGAAGAAATTGCATACCAGACCTTGCGTTGGATTGATTGTCTCTTGAATTTGATTGAGATTGGTGGTGATTAGCTTATGAAATCTGAAGGACTCTAAGTAATTCATGTAAACTTTGTGTTACATCTTTTATTTGGATTTATGTTTTATGTTTGGTTAACTATTGTTGAATGATCTACAAGACTTTGTGCTTGTAATTGTTCATGCTCTTTGGATACTTTGGTTGGATGATCTATAAGACTTTGTGCTTGTAATTGTTCATGCTCTTTGGATACTTTGGTTGGATGATCTATAAGACTTTGTGCTTCTAATTGTTCATGTTGTTCGAGGAATTGCTGCATCTAAGAAGACTTTGTGTTTCTAATGCAACAAACGATACGTCCTTCACAAACCTACCATTGAAAAAGCTACGGAACAACTTTGTGCCTTCATGAGCTTTCCCTTTTCTTTTATTTGTTTATTGTTTATCACTTCTGGTATCTCTACACTTTGCTTTGACAAGATAGAGATATTGGTATTACTGCTCATTGAACATTTAAGTTTATTGTGAATTAAGAACTTCCAACAGTGAAGCATTGTAAACATCTTCTCTGAAAAAAGAGAGAAGGATGAATGTAACACACCCCCCCCACTTCGTAAGTATCGTGTACATTATGTAATTACTTTATTTGTTTTACTATAGCTTATGTCAGCAGTAAGAAGGGCGCCTCCCCTTTCTAAGAGGAGAGATTTATATCTCACATAGCTATGGCTAAAGTCCTAGTTGTGTAATCTATCAAAAATTTGATTACATAATTTTCACCCAACATGCATCCTGAATAACTCAAAGATTGACTGTGCACACGACCCTGTTCTAACACTTTCCGAAAACCCTTAAAAATAGCGCCTATCGAGAAATACTTTTCTGGAAAAAATCAGGCACATGGGTTTTATTCGTGCTTCAATGTTGAACAAACCCAGTTCCTCAGAATTTTGATTCTGAAACTTTCTCGAAAAAACCCAAAAAATAGGGGCAGCAAGTTTGTTGTTTCTTGAAAATCTGACAAAATGAGTTTCACTAGAAATTATTTCGATTCTGCCCAGTTGATCAGATCTGTGGTAGCCTGCTAATTTGTGTGACATGCAAGAATACCTAAGACAAGAAAAGAGGAAGTAGACAGAAGGTGGATTGGAAGTTTTTAGCTGTCTCCCTGAGAAAATCTATTTCTAAATCCAACCTCTGATAAGAAATCTTCCTCTACCTCTGATCTTCAAAAAATTATTGAAGAACTGTCAAAAAGCCTTGCCAGATCTTGAAAAGACGTCCTTGAGAGCTTATTGTTGTTTTTGATCTTTAACCTGCAAAGAAATAATGAAAGACGCCTAGATCTACTTTATATAGACTCAAGCCTGAATCCTTGAAGTTTGGGTGCCTAACTCATGATCTAAGCCTGATTTGGCTTGATCTAGAGTTCAAAAGGTTGATTTCCACTGATTGTGGGGTGAATTGGCCAAGTTTTCCTCCAAAATATCTTAACTGAAGTCAACAAACTTTCCTTTCACCTTTTTAGGCGTCCCTTTTGAGTTTGAGTGCTTTTTCATCATTTTGTCATGTTGAATGACCTTTGTTTGATCCTCACTCCAGATTGATCAGTTGATCCTGAGCAGTTGCTGATAGATTCACTGTTGAGCAGGATCTGTGCTAAAGAGATGTGCCCGAGAAGTGTTAAGTCGAAAAACTGAGTTTGAGGCTCCAGAAGACTGGGTGTCTTTCTTCAACAAGGGCGCTTTTGCACTTGCCTTACTCAGTTTTCAGTGTCTGTTCTTCAACTTCTTTATTTAGACCTCCCGTGCTCTGATTTGATCTCTCCGTTGACTAATAAGTCGAACAATCTCAGTTGGCAATTCATCAGGTGAACAGCTCAGTCCTGAAAAGGATGGTTGGTGTCTCAATTCCTAAAATTCAATTTAAGGCCTCAACGAGCAAGGGTGCCTTTCTTCAATAGGGGCGCTTTTGCTCTTTTTGGTCAGTTATCTCTTGTTGAAAACTGCTTCAGTCTGATCTTCATCATCAGATGATTGCTTTTCCGGAATCCTTCGTAGATGGTTTCGTTGTCGAGGAGAATCCAAACGAAGAAGATCATCTGGGAAGTCCTTCAACCTTTGGTCAGCATCTGAGTGCTCAAAAGAAAGGGCACCTTTCTTTAGCAAGGGCGCCCTTTTCAAGATACTTGGCACTTTTTCAATGTTCTTTCATTCTTGCTTTCTTGGCGTTTTCCGCTTGATTGCCTCCTCAGTTGATCAATCACTGCAGTTGTTTGGTTCACCTCGCAGGTTCGCAGATGATTTCATCATGAAACTGGATCGAAGCTGGATAGAATTCACGAAGACAGCATTTCTCAACAGATGACATCTTCATTACCCCATCAAAGGGCGCCTTTCTCCAGTCAAGTTGTAGTTTTTGAATGTTCTTTATAACAGCCTCTTTGCCTTCTGTTGACGATTGTCGGTGATCATTTTATCAGATGATCTTGCTGAATGTTTCGTTGTTGAGTCAGCAGGAGAATGTCGAGGATGACTGCCTTGGAGGAATCAAGAGACTATATTTGGCCCCTAAGATTCAAGGGCGCCTTTCTCTGGAAAGGGCGCTTTTAGCATCTTGAGTTGGTTTCTCCTTGGTAGCGTTTCCAGAGTTAGCCACATTTTGGCCTTTTCCGGTTTCGAGAATCTCCCTTGTCAAATAACATCTTTTTCATCCTTTTTCACCATGGTTGCATCGTTAAAGCTTTTGAAGCTTAGCTTTCAGCACCTGATACTGGCCAATCTGCCATTAATGGCTGCAGAGCTCCTAACTTTGTTCCCGAAAAATAGAAATAGACCCACCAGAGTAAAATATGTATTTTGATGATTCTGACTTGACCAGTGTGATCGTGAAGTCGATTAATCCTATCAAAATCATTTTCAATCATTTCCAAGAAGGTCCTATTTTCAAAGAAACCCCTGAAAATAGGGGTATAAAACCCTAATTTTCAATTTTTCGAAAATTTGCATTTGCACATATGTTCCTTGACAAAAACCCACAAAGACCTTATGTTTGGTTTGACCTAAAACAGACTTTTGACGGCATTTTTACATGATTTAGCTCAATTTAAACAGAATGCCAAAAATTTATTTTGAGTACAACACAACTAACTCAACAAAATTGGCCAAAGACCAAAAATTTTGTCACAATGAGAAGTCTGAAGTAACCTCTCCCACAGCTGCAATAATTCAGATGATATTTCACACCCTCAAAATTGCTATCAATAGGAAGAAGTTTTCGTTTCCTGTGATCAAGAAAAAATCTGCAGAAACCCTTGGCTCTACAAGATGAATTATTAAATATCAATTTCAAATCTAAATGTCTAGAAGCTTAGGCAACCCCTCTATTTATTCTTTTTCTCCAATTCTTCAAGAAGCTTCTAGAATATTATTTTATTTTTATTGACTTTATGATATATTTTTAAATTCAAGTCATTTTATTAAATTAATTAAATATAAGGTCACCTTATAATATTGATTTATTTGATAACCTTATAAAAAATTAACTTAATACCACTTTTTAATTTAATTAAAATACCTAATTAGTCATCCTCATGAAAAATCATTATTTTGGACAACTTAATTAATTAAATCAAACTACCTCCAAAACGGGGACATTACATTCTAGCTCGATGTGTAATGTCCCTTTTTGGTCCATTCCAACATTTTTGGAAACTCCAACTTTCTTGGAGAGCGTCAACTTTATTGAAAAGGTAGTTTCGCAATTGTAGATAGTTCTTAGAACTAAGATGAGTACAATGGTACTTTCTATGTGCATATCCAACATTCTAGGAGCACTCCACACTTTTTGGAGAAGTATGCCATCTTGGGAGGGTGTCAATCTTCATCTAGGCTAACTTCCTAAGCACTTAAGGTATTGATGGTGGTCGATTTTCGTGCTTGGACTTTTTAATATTTTATGTAACTTTGGTGGTTGTGTGGAAAATAATTAAATTATTAATGGTTAAATATTTAGGTTATCAAAAGGTGGAAAATTAAAAGACAACTTATATTTAATTATTTAAAAGGGTAATTTATTAAGTTTGGTAAGATGAAATATTCCGAGCCAAATTTTTTCAATTTTCAAATTACAATCAGAAATGCAACACACCAGTTAGGGTTAGATAAATCAAACCAGCAGTTACAATATAACTCTTTGCCAAGAATGCGCACTCAATCTCAACAAGAGAGAGGCTGTCATATGGCAAGAGGATCGTCAGTACATTAATCAAAACTGCAACTAGAAGTAACTCTAACCAAGAATGGCGCCAAGTGATGGCGAGCATATGGTCAGAGGGTCTTAATTGAAATGCTTATACAAAAACTCTAACCAAGAATGCGCCGGCGAACGACGAGCATGTGGTCAGAGGATCCCTACCATCTAATATACTGAAAGCAAACTCAACACCAAGTATGTGCTACCCAATTCCAAAATGGAAATGAGGCGACCATATGGCGGAGCAATTACATGAAATACAATACTGGAAATGGAGCTCAACGCCAAGTATGTGCACTCCTATCCAAGATGAATAGGCACTATCATATGACGGAGCAACTAAAAAGTAAATACAATAGACTGAGCAAGGATCAGTCTCTTCCACGAAATGTGGGAAATATAATAAAGAGCTTACAAATGTGAATATTGGCTGGTTAGTACTACTAACAGCCTTACAATATAATATATCTCCTGCAAGCACGATGGATTATAGTGATAATCAAACTGCTGAAATGTAGAGCTACTCCAAGAATGATTAATATGACTAAGATAAACAATCCCAGCCCTATTAATAATTTTACTAAGTCTGATATGACAGATCTGCAGTTAAAATGGTGAAATCAGCAACTCCAGAACTCACTTAAATGCTCATATCTCTCTCAATACTCACTCATTTAACTTGAAATCAGTTGCAAAACATTCTAATGATGATGACAATGAAGATGGATCACAAAAACTTCTCACAAAGACCCCTATTTATTTTGCACGACTTCCAAAGCACTTACGAAGTGAAATTGCCTGCAAGCAAGGGCGATTTACTTTAGATAATTCATAGACTTCAAATAAAATTCTGGAAACTTGCACATATGGTCGCCCTACATAGGAAAATAGATTGGAACAGTACCCAGAACAATATTATTTTTGTTTCTTGAGTTGTGAGTAAAAACAACCTACAACCATACAAACCAGCAACTCTAAAATTGACAGAAAATACAATAACTCAACTACGAAATGTGAGAAGAACCAACTATAATGAAAGGAAACCAACTACAACTAAACCTCTCAACTAGTTGTTGTCTTTCAAGCAAGAAGTCGAGCCAAGGCTAGGAGGCATTCATTCCTCGAAGCAATCCCAAAGCCAATCCGGCAACATAACTTTGCAAATTCATCAGATGCCAAAATGAGGACCCAAAGCTCCCTTTTATAATTTTGAAAGGACCCTCCAGAAGCTTCTAGAAGGTGCGCCCTAACTTCAAGATGTTTTTAGGGTTTTTGACTTGACCCATTCTTCCTTCAAAATGGCGTCCTTTTTCATGAAGGCAATTTTTCTTTAATTTAAAATTATCATTTCTCCAAAAGTTGGCGTCCCTTTTCCTCTTGAGCAATATTTGGCTTTTAGAAATATTAAAATATTTCCTCCATGTGAAAATACCCTTCAATGTCCCCCTTTTAAAACAATATTAATTCATGATGCTAGAACAAGGAATTATAATATTAAATTATAACATTATAATATAAAATATCTTATATCACCATGGAAACGCATTAGAAGCCAAATTCAACCATACCGTCTGAACTAATTGCCAAAGTGGAGCCAACTGATTAGGAGTCAACAAGTCAACTGCTAAAAATAGAATTTACTAAAAATAGTAAATTCATGTAATTGCTCAGAATGTCGAACTGAAACCACCAATGCGAAGCTCTCAGAAAACCCAAAAGGAATCCGCAATCCAAGTTCAACAATTTCAAAAGAAGACTCCGCAAAAAGACAAAAACATCCTCCAAGAAGTTTGGAAACCCTGATTCGAGCTTCTGCTTAGCCTATGAGTTTCTAGAAATAGGCTAAATCCAAATGAAGAGCGTAGGGCTAAATTGGGGACATTACATAAGAACGGGTGAATATTTAATTAAAAGTAATTTTTAGGGTTAGATGGAAAAGAATTAAATAGGGGAATTATTGGAAAAAGGATTCATTCTATCATTATCAATTTCCAAAAACCCTTGTTGCAGAAGTTTGATTCAGCTTTTTTCCCTAAGGACTAAAACCCTCTCAATTAATTTAGGAATTGGAAGATAGAAACCTTCCAATTCTGTTTGTTAGCTTCAGTCGAAGGTAAAATTTGGGCTTACAAAGAATTTCAGATTATCACAGACTTTATGCATATTAGAAAATCATATATATATATATATATATATATATATATATATTTTCAAGCATTTCTATTTTAAAATAAATGAAATACTATATTTTATTTGCTGGTCCAATGTCATAAACCCAGTCGTACCAATTTTGGTTGCAAAGTGGTTTGAACCATTTGTAATTGCGTAGGATTTATTTTAGAAGGTGTCGTTGAGTTAGAGAATTGATTTGAAGGCCTAATCCTACCAACTCATCACTTGAAATATTACTATTTACCAATTGCCAAAGTGTCAATGTAGGAGGTGACATGGAGACAAGAAAGTAAATGATTCTTAAAAAACAGATTTGCAGGTCTCAACCAACTACAAGTTCTGATGCTTTAAAAATTATTGAATGTGTTTTTTGAGACATTAACACTATCCCATTCCAGCTGCCACCTATATGACTCTTAAGAAATTCTTCTAAAAAGGGTAATCACAGATATTGGACAAAGGAGACGTAGCATGTAAAAGATTTTGATTTATGTTTTTTGTCCAATCTCCACTACCTTGTGTGGGGTGCTCAATCACCTCAGCACCGCAGCTTGAACACTTAGGATTCCCTTTCAAGGGAAACTACAGAAATAACAAAGAAAAGAGATTGTAGCAAGAAAAAAAAAAAAGAGAGATCACTAAAAACAGCTAGTCTGAAAGCTCCTCAAATCTGCATGTCAACTACTGAAAAGATATCTAAGAACTCTGAGATAAGTTTTCTGTTGTGTTCCCTATTACTAAAAAAAAAAAACTAAGAACTCTGAGATAACTTTTTTGTTATGTATTAATTTAAAAATAAATTCTCTTCAATATGTTATGTGTTCCCTTCAAGTCAAGATATATGGGGATGTTAGAATATGGAATCCCGCTTTTCAAGCCCAATTTGAATCATAGATCATGGCTGGCTCATTGAGATAAGTAATATATTCTTTTAAAACTTAGAATTCACGTGAACAAGTTGGCCCTCGGAGAAGTGGGTATGTTTTTCCCTTCTAAGAGCTCTATTTTTCCTTCTTACTCACTCATTCCCTCAAGTGAGGTTCTCGGATTCTAGTGTTCTTTGGTTTTTTTAGATACTTTCTTGCTTTATATAGATGCTTGTAGATCTAGTGGCAAGTGTTTGGTGATTCTAATAACAGCAGCAGACTTTATTCAGACAATGCAACTACTGAATAATATAAATTTCATGCAGACTTTATTCAGTAGTTGACATGCAGATTTGAATAAAGTAGTTGCATGTCAACTTTATTCAGTAGTTGACATGCAGACTTTATTCAGTAGTTGACATAAACATTTGAATAAAGTAGTTGCATGTCAACTTCATTCAGTAGTTGACATAAACATTTGAATAAAGTAGTTGTATGTCAACTTCATTCAGTAGTTGCATGTCAACTTCACTCAGTAGTTGACATGCAGACTTTATTCAGTAGTTGACATGCAGATTTGAGGTGTTAGTATAGTTGAATAAATTTCTAAAAACAAGATTTTTAGAAATCTGCCCAATATCTTGACTTGAAGGAAACACATAACTTATTGAAGAAAATTTATTTTCAAATTAATACATATTCTAACATCCCATATCTTAGATAAATATTTTTAATTTCTGGGATTTCATATTCTAACATCCCCATATATCTTGACTTGAAGGCAACACATAACATATTGAAGAAATTTTATTTTCAAATCAATACATAACAAAAACGTTATCTCAGCGTTCTTAGCTTTTTTCAGTGGTAGGGAACACATAACAGAAAAGTTATCTCAGAGTTCATAGTTGTTTTTTCAGTAGTTGACATGCAGATTGTGGAGCTTTCAGACTAGCTGTTTTTAGCTAATTCTATTTTTTAGAGTAGAGGATCTGTTATTTAGGCAGATTTCTAGAGTTCTTAGTTTTTTCAGTAGTAGGGAACACATAACAGAAAAGTTATCTCAGAGTTCTTAGTTGTTTTTTCAGTAGTTGACATGTGGAGCTTTCAGACTAGCTGTTTTTAGCTAATTCTATATATAGAATAGAGGATCTATTATTTAGGCAGATTTCTGAAAATCTCGTTTTTAGAAAAAATTTCAACTATACTAACACCTCAAATCTGCATGTCAACTATTGAATAAAGTTGACAATGCTACGACTTTATTCAAATGTTTTTAGAAATTTATACTCAAATCTGTATGTCAACTATTGAAAATTAACTTCAAATCTTTGGCAAACCTCAGAAATACAACTCCTTTTCTCCAAACTCTCACCAAACCATACACTTGAATGCTCCTTGCAAGAATGATAATGACATCTTTTTTCTTTTTCTTTTTTTTGTCTTTTGGCAAATCATGCTTAAGCGTGCACTTGGGAGTCTCTACCTTGCAATGAGATGAAAAGTGTGCATTTTCAAACCTCTTGTCACTTTTGTCACTTAGAGAATCTTCAAAATTTTGTTCTGATTTGAAGTTGATCTACTCTAGCCCTTCCATTTTTCACTTAAATGACCCAAAAATGCATTTTTTGACTTGGAAAGCAACTTTTTTCACTGAAAGGAGCACTTTTTGTTCTAATTTGAAATTGATCTACTCTAGCACTTCAACTTTTCACTTAAGTGATCAAAAGTGACTTTTTGACCTGCTAAATCAATTTTTTCACTTCAAGGAGCACTTTTCGTTCCAAATTGAAATCGACCTGTTTTAGCCCTTCCACTTTTCACATAAGTGACCAAAAGCACACTTTTGACCTGCTAAGCCACTTTTTTCACTTAAAGGAGCACATTTTGTTTTAATTTGAAGTTGACATATTCTAGCCCTTCCACTTTTCACTTAAGCTATCAAAAGCATGTTTCTTTACCTACTAAGCCACTTTTCACTTAAGTGACCAAAAGCATACTTTTTTCCTGCTATTTCACTTTTTAGTTTTTTCAGTTAAAGGAGCATTTGTTTGGCAAATACTCTTAAGCCACGCACTTTTGAGCTACTAAGCAACTTTTTTCACTTAAGGGAGCACTTTTTGGCAAATAGTCCCAAGGCACGCACATTTGGAATTATAACCATGGCAAAACCACTTAAAGCACTATTTGAAGGTCATAAACAGTTTTGATAGAGTCATTTTTTTGAAAAGTGCTGTTTTGGGAATGGTTAGCCAAGCAAAAGCACTCTAAAACCTTTGCCACTTAACTTTTTGGCTCCAAGTAGAAAACTACATGCTTTTGGGGTTAGAGCCACTTGTCATGACAGTTTATTTTTCACTTTCATTTAGGCAAAAACACCCAAAGAATGCTCCTACAAGCACTCGACCTTGGTAAACTCCCTTAAAGCTCAGATTTTTAGGGTTATAACCACATTTTGATACTTGGTCAATTTTCATGCCTAGCAAAGTGCATTCCAAGAATCATTTTGCCACTTTGCTTTATACTTAATCAAGTTCCCATGCCTAGCAAAGTGCACCCTACGAGTCATTTTGCCACTTGATAGTTGGGCAATTTCTTGCTCATTTGACAACTTTTCCACTTCGAATCTTGACATCTCAGCTTCACAATTGTCCATTGACTTAACAAAAGAATGAATGCCTAAAAATCCTTTCCATCCTTTTACACGAGACCACCTTTGGAGAATTGTTGGGTAATCCCTTTAGGGTAACTTCTTTCCCTTGGTGTTGGAATCGGATGGTTTGATTTGGAAGATCGAACATAAAACATCCCAAGGAATAAATCCATGGGGTCCCTAAAATAATGTCAGCATCTAGGGGAACAACATAGAAGTCTTCTTTGATGAGATGTTCTCCTAGGTAAACTTTCAATTGGGGGACTATTGTAGTACATTGCACCCTAGCACCTGTAGCTGTTGCTGCCTCAAATCCTTCAAATTTTTGGGTACTTAACTTCCTTCGGTTCACTATTCTTTGGTCAATGAAGTTATGCGAGGCCCCACTATCAACTAAGGTGATAACTCTTTGTCCCAAGATTGTACTTTTGATGCGGAAAGGGCTATGTTTAGAGGCTTGGGAAATGGTGGCTAACATTGCTTGATTCTCACTTTCAACCCTCGCCTTTTTGTAGGGGTACTCATCTTTCGAGTGTACCTCAAATTGGTAAGCCTTCCCTTCACATCTGTGACCTTGTGCCCATTTACCTTGGCATTTAAAGCATTGTCCATTTCTTTTCAACTCCTCCATTTTTCTGCACCAATGGTCCCTGTCCCTTTTTCCCTTGCACCATTGGCAGGTTCTAGATCCTTCCTCCTTCCGATTATTTTCTTCTCTATGATTAGGTTTAGAAGATGAGGTGAATTTTTTCTGCTGATCTCTTGGCCCGTTGTCTTCATACTTCATGGCCTTCTATATAGCCTCTTCTAGGCGAGAGGGTTCAAAAATACTAACCATGCTTCTAACCGATCCTTTTAATCCCTCAATGAACAAGTATGTGAGTCTCTCTTGGGAGATTTCAGGAATCATGACAGCTAGTTTTTGGAATTCATTGACATAATTTTCTATAGTACCTTGTTGTCTTAGTTGAGTGAGTTCCCGAAAGTACCATTCCGGATGCCTTTGATCAAATCTTTTAATGAGCCTTTGAGTAAGATCCTCATAGGTTTTAACTTGCTGATGTCCTAGGGTTATGAGACCATGGTGCCACCAATCGTGGGCTATTCCAGTTAGGTGTAACACGGCAAATTTAATTGCATTTGGTTCCGTCATTGGTGTTACATCCCGATATTATAGCTACTATTGTATAGGGCCATTGAATGTAATGTGTGAATCTTGATGATGAATAAAACATGGTTGATCTCATTATTAAATGAATGAGTCCTGTTTAAATGATGGTTTCATTTGATTGTTACTTCTAAATGATTTAGTTTTGATTAAATGTTGCATACAGTTATGGAATAATGTTAATCTAACTTTTTATAATGTTTTATGCAAACTGCCTTGTTGAAAGCATATGACTGCCGGTGTCATGTCGTGATATGCAGGTATGAAGACTGTACCTCCAGACAGAGGAGAGACATCATTCGGGGAGGAACTTGGTCGGGTAAACAGTAACGGTTACCAAAATGAGCATACACACACGTTTTATAGATTTAGTAAGCCACATCTGTTTGTCGAGATAACGGTAAGTCATCCATAGGCTTTAGGAGTCTAGTTTACTTCTTTGTGCTTGAGAGTGATGATTGTTTGTTTATCAGACTTACAGTATTATGTTCATAACGTGAATGGGTCTAAGCAAATAGGTTAAGTAGTTGTGTATATACATGTATATAGTATACTGAGATATATACGAGTATATATGTGTATATATATATATATATACACACTACCTATTATCTATAGATAAATAATATTACTATAATATTTACCTTGAAATATATATATATATATTGAAAGTACGTGGACCGACGGGCAAAATATATATTTGACGAAAAATATGTATATGTATATATATTTATATTTGTTAAACATAAAAATAGTTGTATATAAGTAATTATATATTAAAGATTATATATAATATTATTATATTAAAATATATAAGTATATTAAATATTTGGGTATTTAAATATTTATATGTTTAATATTTAAAAGAACTATAATGATATTTATATAATAAAATATATATAATGAAATTATATTTTATTTTAACTACTTAATTTATGGAAATTAACTTATTACCAGGAGTAATTTGGGAAAACAATTTCTATTTTGTGTAGTTAAAATCAACTACTATGAAGTAAATAATTGAATGAATCAATTATTATTATTGAAGCCTTAAATCATTTCTTTTTAAATAGAAGTTATTAAAACAATTTCAAAATTCAATAGAATAAGAAATATTAAGGATTTAAATGGGAAAAGGATTTAAATGGTAAAACATTTCGAATTTAACTATAGAAAATAATAACTTAAACATAGAAATCGAATTGTTTATGCTGGAAATATTAAAAGAAAACAGGAGAAGTCGAAAATTTCATAGAAGAGCAGAGGAAATACATTTTAATCATGGAAATCGCGCGTCTGGTAAAAACGCGTCTAAATCGCGACTTTGACTGCGACCTAGTATGCAAAGTGTTTGAATGCTATTCTTAGGGCATGAAAATGGCGACGTGGAAGTAAATTACAGGCTCGACTTTTTCCTTGAACGAATTTATCAAAACAATAATATCAAATTAACCTAAAATCTGGCGAATATCTTGAGCTGTCAAAAATCCGCCATGAAAGTTGAAAAATTCTTTCCTTGTTGGCTCTAAGGAGGTCGAATCACCTTCAATATAATGACTAAGGGTTTATGAATTCACCAAGTGTCTTTTTGAAAAATTCTAGGCACTTGTTGTCAATTTACATGCCTTCAAAAAGGGAAAACAGTTGCAATTCGGGCCTATATAATGACGCCCTTTCACTCTTCACTCACCTCTTGAAAATTACGAGTTTCACACCTTTGAGAGCAAGCTGAGTTTATTAATTTCATTCCATATCCATTTTTACTACCTGAGTTTTCCTGTATTGCTGAGTTTGATAAACACAGTAAATTATTTCCAGCATTTGCCAGACACAGTGAATTAAGTCATTTTGAGTTTAAAGTAAGGAATTTGTATTGCTGAGAAGGAATTGAGTGGTGAAAACACGTTTGAGAGAAGAATATAGGAGTTCACTATAGAGTGAAATACTATCATAAAAGAAGCCATATTTAGCTGAAACCCCGGAAGCTTATTGGAAAGAGAATCTCGAAGAGCAAATTTGGAAGGAGAAGCTTTAAAGTCAGGCATGAATCCTCCTAAGTTTATAATTTTTATTTGAAGTGTTGTTTCCGTTTTGATCTTGTGATTGCTGTTCTCAATTAGCTCTAATAGGATTGAACTGTTTTGATGAATAATTAAAGCAATTCATTCAAGAAGAAAATGTGAAAAGGATTCAATGATTAAGGGGAAAATTGTGAAAAAGGGATTATTTGGGTTAAAAGTTTAAGGGGTTAGATTATTTCACTTGCAATCAAAACGAAATAATGGAAAAGATAAAAGAGAAGAATTTATTTGCATTTCCAATGGTTTTTGGCATATTTGTGTATGATCTCTATATATGGAGAATACGTAGACGTACTTATTATATCTACTAGGATCAAAATGATGGCAGAATCAAGTGAAGTATTTTAGCTTAAGTTATAGGGATAACTGAGACAAGTTAAAGTACTCCTAGGATATAGAATTCCTAGTTAGGAGGAATTGATACAAGACTCTTGAACACTGTTTCCATTTCTAGTAGGTTCGTATGATTGTAGGATGTCTGGGATGACGGATTCACCCATTGAAGGACAAACCTATGCGTAGAGTAAGGAAGCCTTAAGTCAAATCGACCCTGAGTAGTGTTTATGATAGATGACCTTCATTCGAAGTACTGAATGAGAATACTTTGGCCAAAGTAGTGAAAGGTACGACATCCACCTAGATGTGAGATAGTTGAGACTACACTGTCAGTTCATTGTGATCCGAGTACTAGATCGAGATTGTGAAATAGCAAGGTTCTAGTTGAGTAGGACACAGCACTATGCTCAGTTGGTAATCGTTAAAGGATACCCTACCAATCTCTTCTTCGAAAGGAGGGTCGTTCATTGCAGAATGATCGTGCGGGGGACCACATTATAAGTCCGTGGTTGGCGGAAAAGCGCCCGAGTGATGTTTCTCCTCCACAGCGAGCGGCCGATGTACCAAGATTTGAAAGGACGGATTCCTGGACCTTCTTACTTCTATTTGTGCAAAAGCTTACGAGCTATGTATGTAACTTCTTTTTAACTCTGATTTATATTTGCAATGAAACATATTGTAACTTGTACGTGTTTATCAATAAAGAAAGGAAGAAATTTTATTGCATTGTCTTTGTTAGATGTTACTTTTACATGTTTTAATGAGAATTGGAAAGTTTTTAATTTACGCTGAATTGGGTCGTAACAATTGGGCTAAGGGATAGATAAGTGTCTAATTTTTGAACCCACGATCGGGCAGTGGTCTTACCTTCTCCATCGAAGTTGGGGAGGGTTAATTTGCTTACTCTACTCTTGAGTTCATTATCAGGTGAGTTCCTCTCCACCCTTCTTGGAATAGCTCTTTGTTTGGCCTCACAATAGTCTTTAAAAGATACTAGCTCCCTTCTTTCAGGTTCTAACCTATAGTAGGCTTCCACAATCTCATCTATGTCCTCAACGAGGGGTTTATGGTTATGATCTTCTTCATTTTGCAAGAAAGGGGGTCGGGTGGGTCTAGAGCTCAAGTCCCGTGAAGGGGTGAACTGATTATTTTCAGAATGGTTAGAGTTTGCTTCTCTATTAGTACAGCTACTCAGGTTTTGTAGGGCTTGAAGCAAAGCTTGGCTATTTTTTTCATTTTGCTCTAATATGGCCTGGGTTTTCTTTTCATTATTTTCCATAAACATTCTAAGCTCGTCCCTTAGGGGGTTACTCCTAAGGTCATCCCCACCGCCATTGTTCTCAAGGTTGTTCCTAGAGCCTCTCCTATGGTAGGTTTTCATAGTTTCCCACAGGATGGCAGGACGGTGGCTCTGATACCACTGTAAAGGACCTTCTGACAGGGGCTTAGAAGCTAGACACAGAAAGGCTGAGATGTCACTCCCAAAGTCTTATTCAGTATTTGTAATCTGCATTCAGTTTTATTTACAATTCCAAATATCCAAAAGTCAGCTTTGATGCATAGTTTCCTAACAGAGATATAATCACATTTGGCAGAAAATGAAAATACAACAAGGGGGTCATGTATTTTATCAGGAGAAGGAACCATGTCCCAACTAAGTAGCCTAAGGCCTATCACCTCCTAATTGCCCAATCCCTATTCCAGGGCCTAAGGGGCTATAGTCTAGATGAGACCCCCAACCTTACAACCCAATCCCGAATCAAGGGCCTAAGGGGCTGAAGGGCCCAATCCCTTGAATGGGCCTAAGGGGCTGTAGGTGGGGTTTTTAGGCAATCTACTTAGAGCCTGATTCAATCCTCCTGATAGAATAACATGCTCCGAACAGACAGTTTGTTTGCAAACATTAACTTATACTTAGTCTTGCTTTTCTTTGAAAAGAAATTATATATTTTTTTATACAGAAACTTTGAAATGAAAAATAAACCAAGATGCTACTTATAGTTTGAGCCATATTCAATTTCTATAATTATGTTCTTACTGCGCCTATATGAATTAATAACAGATTGGAATATGTTCACATTAGTGTTTGAAAATGTCTTTATGGCATCCATATGAATTTATAACAGATTAGAATAAAGTTCACATTAGTATTAAAAAATATAATTTATCTGTTATACACAGAAATCAGAGTGAAATCTAAATCTAAATAATTTCTTTGCATCGTTCATTTTCTCATTATACAGGGACGCAGTCCAGACTTATAAACTCATAACAGAGCTTTAGAAATTCTAATCATAGTTCTATGTATTTGTGAAATCTCTTTGAAAAGACAGAAACCCGTGCTCATTGGACATGCCTCGGACTTCAGTCCGTCTATGACCAAAACCCTGGTTATTTGCGGGGATGGTTCTAAAGTCTTAAACATTCCCAGAATTGATATGTCCAATGACGCAAGTGTTCCATGTTCAAAATAAAATCATCAGAATGCTATAGCGAAGACCACCATTATTCATACCGGTGAGGATATCGAAGTAAGGAAAATACGCATAAAAACTGAGTGAGATCTCTCACCTGTTACGCAGTTTCTTGGTCGCTCGCTTTCCTGCCGTTTTACTCTTCCTTTTTCCTTCCAACTCCCGTTGCCATTCCCCATTGCAATCTCTTATACCTGTCGAGACCTCAATGGGCATGACGCTTGATCGGGCCGTGTCTCTTGAGAATACGCATTTGATGCGATAAAAAACATATTTTTATTTTTGTATTTTCTTTTTTATTTATTGCTTTCTTTTAATTCTTTTTAGTATATTTTTTAATAAAGATGCCATATTTATATTTATTTATAATATTCTCTTATATTTAAGATATAATTATGTGTTTAAGGTTGATCATTTTATTATTATATACATATGTTCCTTTAAATGCCATGTGTAGTCAGAAAGAATAAACAATAACCTCATAATATATTTATGCAACTTGTGAGAATTGTTTGGTACTTTTTTGGGGATATGACAGGTAAACTCCCTTAAAGCTCAGATTTTTAGGGTTATAACCACATTTTGATACTTGGTCAATTTTCATGCCTAGCAAAGTGCATTCCAAGAATCATTTTTCCACTTTGCTTTATACTTAATCAAGTTCCCATGCCTAGCAAAGTGCACCCTACGAGTCATTTTGCCACTTGATAGTTGGGCAATTTCTTGCTCATTTGACAACTTTTCCACTTCGAATCTTGACATCTCAGCTTCACAATTGTCCATTGACTTAACAAAAGAATGAATACCTTCTTAGGACAATGCACTTCACTCACGACATGCGAAAGTGATGAAGGAACAACATCAACATTTAATAAATTCCATGTCAAACTGACAAGAAAACTTATTAAATCAAATGAAAAGGACTCTGGTACGAACAAAAACTTGTACGGGTACGGTACTAGACACCATGGTAATAAGCCTCAAATATATTCACAAACTATCACTTACCTTTTTATTAAATTATCCACAAATATAAGCTTACAATTTACCAAAGTATCAATTGCTCTTATAAACATTCAATAATCCAAACTCAAAGGAATTATGGAGAATGACAGGTCCTTTATGTTATGAGGTGTTTTATAGCATCTAAATTCACGGTTTTCTTCTTGCTGAACAAGAACATACAGTTGATCCTTGAAAGCTCTTAACGGTTTCATCCAATCAATCCACTAGTTGAGGAAGTAGAATGAAAGCATAATTTAGTATTATTGGGATATCAATTCAATTCCTACAAAGAAGATTTAAATCAAAGAGAAGAGAGAAAACATCAAGAATTACCAAAAGCTTTGCTCAGTTATTTATTGCAACAAAGAGTTACAACTGACTCAGCAAAAAAATATTACGAGGGGGGGAGGGATTTAACATTCAAAGCTAGACATTGCACTTTGACTAGAAGATTTGCTCACTTATTTATTACATCAAGTACAACTGAATTGGGAAAAAAATATCACAAGGGGATGACTTAATATTAAAATCTAGATGTTTCTCTTTGGCAGTTGGAAGTCACTGCCATGAGCAACACCTGTTGACATTCCTAGGAATATCAGTGGTAAAGTAATATCCAATGAAGAGCTTTATGGTACAAATTTATGTGATAACAAAATGACACTAAAAAGACTCTAAGGACTCCATATGTAAATCATCGACTACGATTGCCCAAAAAAATTATGCAGTTTATCAGCTATGATTACTCAAAATTTAAATCATATATGCAAAGCATGAACAAATCTATGGATAACAATATATAAAGATTCCATTTGTAATTAGACATGATTATGCCTCATATAATTTAAAGGGCTCATAGACACTCACAGCAACATAATACTAGCAGCTCTGCATGATGGTAAGGTGTATTCAATCAGCACATCTTTTGTCCCAATTGATGATAGTGGACCCACAGTAGCCCCTGTGTAGTCTTCCTGCTTAGGCTTAACAATGCAGTTTGAAATCAAACCAAATCCACCTGCTGGCTTTCTTGAAATTTGTATTGTTTGTTCTTGTGATAAAAAATCTGCAAAATCTAAGAAAACCACTTGTAAGTCAGAGTACTACTACAACTTAAAACTTGAAAATGCACAGTTTTCTTGGAGAAGTAAGCTAAGATGAATACAGCAAGGGTTACAGTAATCACAGTACAATATTGGGCTATTTAGCTGATCCATGCATTGCACGTCAGTTAATCTTCAACATTGATTAATACTCTTTTTGAAACCTTCTCCCAGAATAACCCATACTGTGCACTGAGCGGTATTTTTAATTGGGGCCAAATGTCCTTCATGTTAAGCATCATCATTATCTTTGAAAATACCATTTAATGTTTGTAGGGAAACATATAATGAAGCTATGGTCATTTAAAATTTGGCCAAATCTCATGCAATTTTAGGTATGAAGATGCCCCTGACTACATTATATCCAATCAGTTTGCAAGGATAATGATCCTTGAAAAACCTATAAATGACCTGTCTGAGTCATTAGAAATTACAGCACAATTTAAGGCTAATTAGCTGACAAGCGTATTACTGGTTAATTAATCTTCAACTTTGATTAATACTGCCTTTTTGGAATGTTTTAAAATAACCCAAACTGTGCAATAAATGGCACTCTTAATTTTGTGGAATGTCCATCTCATTGGACATCATTAAATGTTTAAATATGTTAGTCACTGTTTAGGAATTGGTGGGAAACATGTAATAGAGTTAAGGTCATTTGAAAATTTGTTAACCTAATGTAATTTTAGTAATGAAGATGCAGTGACTACATTATATCCAATTAGCTCACAAAGATGGTGATTATTTAACACATGTAAATGACGGTCTTTCACTCATAAAGTCCTTTTTTAACTCTTCTTTGATTCTAATACAAGAGATATTATTGTTCTGAAATGAGGATTCGAGGAAAATATAAGTATTTAAGACTTTTGGTACTCGATCTACTCTTACCACCATGATTTCCAAGTAAAGAACATGGCACTGTTTTTAGGATATTTCCAACCAATCAAAACATGTTGATACTAGAGATTTGTATAAAAATAAGATGCTTTCCATGCACTTAGCTTGTACTGGGCTCCTCTCTTGTTGTGAATGGCCAAAATCTTTGTATTCCAACAGGAATTTGTTATTAGCGCTTTTAGACATGGACTAGGCTAGAAATTGTCTCCAGAACTGATATTTTAGCACAGATGTTGAATGTGATGTTAAGGTTTACTTTCAAATTATTAACATTTTATACTATTTATCCAATAGAGAGTATTTTAAAGTGTACTATCCACTTAGATATGATTACTTGCAGCAATTTTAGATGGTCCCTACATGAATTGTTTCCTATATGGCATAACACCCTCGTTGAAAATACTTCCATCTTGTAGTGCTGCGAGTGCCAACAACAACATTAAATGATTCTGGTAAGACAAGTTCAAAGTAAGAAAGTTGGATTCAGTCCTTATTAGTGAGCTCCAATCCTAGATTATCATGATGAACATTAAGAGACACCTGCATACAAATAGGTTTTGTGTTGGTCAGACTCAATACTAATCTTCATAGATCGGACTAAAATCCATATGCATGCATCCCTAAGGATAACTTTATAATTGTGCTTCGTGTTACAATATAGATCATCCTGCCTGTAACAGCACTGATCATTAACATACAAGGCCAACAACTGTAGTACCTGTGAATACACCGAATGTTGAATCTGTCATGACACTCCTGTCACACTTTACTTTCAGCACTTGATTCTGAATAATTGCAAGTAAATTGGATTTTCTACATGATTATCTGATGATTTATGTTGATTAGCATCCATGGTTAAGTTGATATTGACATTATCCTTGTAGTGATTTATTTGAATGGATGTCGCTGATTTGGATCAATTTTCATTGTACAGGTACAGGTGTTTGAAATCATACTTATATGGTGTGGTGGTACACTATGGGGGTCTATTAACAGCCCAGTTTCACCAATGCAACACAACTCCATGATAAACGTATGATACAATGTACTATGCCTAGCATTTCCTTGATTGTTTTACTTGTTTGTTTATTCAAGCAAGCTTGTACAATGAATGTAGAACAGGGAGGACCGCATATAAAATCAGACTCCTTCCATGACAATGAGAAGCATATTTGAAGTGCTCAACAGTTGGAAGTTAGAACACAACCATTGGTAACCACATAAAACTAATTCCTAGCAACAGGCGACAAATAATTAACATATACTCAGTTAGTAACAAAACATAACAAAGAGAATGACATCATCCCCCACAAAAAGAAAATTCAGATTACAGCCAACAACTAAAAACAAAATGAATCATATTGCTAAACATCAGGAGACGTCCCTGGCAGTATTTTAGCACCTGCTGAAATAAAAGATGTTGTAATCGGAGTTTGTGTTTGCTGGATGGCAGCCCAAAGTTGATAGATTTCTTCAGTCCATTGTTGACTTCACAGTGCCCAGAGCTTCTGGCCATGTGGACAGCTTCCTTGATTTTCTTCTGCATGTGATCATGTACTTCTGTAATCATAGCCACATTGGCTTTCAGCTAAACTATCTCTTCTGCTGCTGGTGCTAGTTTAATTTTTTCAGCTTTAATGAGTTGTGTTTGTTAAGCCAATTGTGTGTGTGCATTTAGTCCTTTGAATTCTTATTCCTGTTCAACCCACCATGTGAATGGAACTCCTTTCCTTACTATGTCCAAAGGGTGTAAGACTTGGGCATAGTTTTTAGTAAAATGTCAGTAATATCCCAGCATTGTAGACAATGTAGACAATAAGCTTCCTTTGTGGCATCATTAATCAAAACTTCTTTGGATTTACTGTCAATCATGCTACTCTACACTACTACATGCACTCTGCTAAGCCCTTTAGCTCTATTTCTTGGTCACCATAAATTGACCAATCATCCTAGAACATTTCAAAATTATGTTGGTATCGCTATGAAACTCTGTTTTTAGGCCTCTTTTGGTCTATTAGTTGTCAAGGGAAATACTAAGGTTCACATCTGGCACAAGCCAATTGTTGTTCCCCCAGTTGGTTTGTTAAGTTTAGCTTGTCCTAGTCCTTTCAGCTAACAATTTACATGGAAAAATATGATCACAACAAAGCAACAGATGATGAAAATGATGGCAAAGACAAGGAAAAAGTAAGGGAAAACACAAAAAAAAATTCAACCATACCCAAGGAGAAGCAGTGGGAGAATTTTTAGCTGACAAAAGCATGAGGAAATTGTTCAAACCTAATAGAAGCATTTCAAGACTAAGTGAAGATTGGCACAAATTGCTGATGGTAAAGCCAAAGATAAAATTCACTTAGCATCCAAAGGTCGCAGACAACTTCTAAAAGTGCACCAAGTAATAAAGGAAGAACAAGTAAGGTTTGAGCACAATTTTGTGGTGGTAATGCTGTTCCAAAATTCTGCCCAAAGACAATCAAGTGGCTACACATTTCCAAATTCATACCTAAAGGTGGCAATACAGTCACAAACCATGCCTTAGAAAAAAGAAGAGCAAATTCCCAAGATTGGCACTATTCCAAAGTGGTTATGCCAAGACAGAATCCTGCCCTTGTCATGAGAAGTGGAAAATGCATTAGAAATCTCCACCAAGTAAGAATGGTTGTTTAAGTAATAAGTTAGGAGTGTCTTTATCGTGGCAAATCCAGTCAATAATGGTGCTTAAGATGGCATATCCTTTAGTGATCCATGCCCAGGTCAAAGACATTGGAAAACATTCAATTTTGGCACTATTTGAACATGGCTGCGCCAACAAAAAGTTCCACTAAATAGGGCAAATGTGTTATAAAACACCGCTTCATGAAAAGAGATCAGATAATTGAAGTTAAGATCACTTTTTGCTTGGCAAATACAAGTGAATTTATGACCCAAAAAGTGCCTTATTTCTTATGAAATAGCGCCCAAGTCAGAAGCAACTAGAAGTCAATCATTTTGCTGTGCTTTGTGAGTGGCATGGCCACCTAAATGTTCCGCCATGGTTCCAAATAGTGGCATACCTGTAATGAAACCTCACCTTGTCTTGAAGTTGTTTAAAACATGAGTAAAAGTGCACTTTTAATATGTGGTTCCCATCTTTAAATACCTTTTTGGCACATTTTTACTGATAGTGGCACTCAAATTTGTGGCAGTTTTTGGCACCTAAACATGAAAAGAAATGGAGTTTTTTCTACCTAGCGCTGCCAGCCCCTATCTTTGCCCTATTTCCAGTTGGAAGTAAAAGTAAAAAACAGTCCAAAATCATGCAGCAGCACTCATGAAAGAGTAATTTCTAGAGTTTTCCGATCATGGCTGAAACAAGGCTCTTTACCCTTTGTTGAAGCCAGTGAGCCAGTATATCAGTCAAATTTGATCATCTATGGCAAGGATTTCAATCTCTTCAATTAGCATATATGCCAGCTTTCATGAATGGTAGTTAAAAGGTTTTCATCACATCAAAGAAAGCAACAAATTTAGTATCTAGTTGGGATAAAAAATTCATGGTGACGAGGGATGTTTGTGCTACAGTTTTTGTTCAAACCCCAAGGCATGACCATTTGCTGTCATGTAGGTGCTGTTTCAAGTTGACAAGATGTTCATCATGGCATCAAGATGGAAGATTCAATCAAATTATTGCTGAGGGTGAAGTTTTCAGTTTCAAAGGATCAAGGTTGGCAAGGAGTGTTCATGAGTTTTCAACAACATTCACAAGCTTCATTCAGATAAAGTTTGCCATTTTTTTAGGATTTGACAAAATTTGCAAGTCAAAGTTAATTTAGATTCTCAAAAATCACCAAAGGGACAAAAGTTTATATTTTTCTAGCACAACCGCATCTAGCAACTATCATCATCACCAATGGCTATTTCAAGGAGATAGACATAAGCCTATTGTTAGGCCTTCATATTATTAATTGTTTTAGAATTAGTTTGCTTTAAAAGTGTTTTGTTTCCTCCCTCTTTGTAGGTAGGGATATGATTACTTTTAAGTGGTACATTTTTGGAAATATTTTATTAGTATTTTATCCCTAAAAGCTACCTTTTGAGAGCTTATAAATAAATATTTTGAGCACATAATTAAAAAAGGAGAGCTCATGTCAGACTTATGCTATAGAAAATTTCACTCGAACTTCAAAGTCAAGTTATTGTGTTTTTGTGTAGTGAATGTGAATTGATGTTAAGTCCTATGCTACAAAAGCTAATATTGAGGATATTGATCATGTGTTTGTAATTTTGTCGATTAAATTTGAACGAGTAACTTTGTCAAGCTTTGCATTGATGTTTGTTATTCATTAAAGTAACAACTTGTGTATCATTTAGCAATTTATTGTCTAGAATCATTTGATGTTCATTCATTTAATCCTTTCTTATTGATGTAGATTTGTTTCTCTCTGAATTAACCAATAATGTGCATTCATTTGTGTTTTTCCTTCAAATATTTGTTTACAACCAAATATTGGTCTTTGTTTCGCTAATAGGAAGTTGAATTTTATAATTCATGCTTAATAATTTCACCCTCCTTTAAATCTATAAATCTTGCTACAAATCTTGACGATGGAAAGTTTGACCCTTGCATCTAGTGCCAAAACATACACGATTAGATATTTACACTTAATGCAAACCCCCATTGAAATCTTGTACAATGTACATACTTGTAAATTCTATCATAAGTTTAGTTAAGTCTCAAGGAGCTTCCCCTTATAAATTGAAAAAAAAAGTTTTGCCATACATACTATTCCAATTTGAGTTGTCCAAAAAGGACAAATTAAAATACTAACAGTTTTGGCAACTTCATTAGAGAATGAAATAAAACAAGCTGAGCTTGTAGCAAAAGATCTTATTGACTCCATCTAATGTCTTTTCATCATGGTTGATAAAGTATACATTAGATAACGAAGGAAGGCAAAGCTTCCTATTCCTGCTTTTCAAAAGCCTTCTCAAGCACGTTCATCCGAAGATTCATCTTCACCAACAATTTAGGAACCATTTCAAGCAATAGGCGATAAGTTCATAACACCCATGATGATATTCCCAATGATCCACCTCCACTTCCATTGCTATGGGGAGCCAATGTTGATCCCTTGATACTTGTAATTTGACATGATTTTCCATTAGGCTCAAGGAAGAATTTTTTGAAATGCCATAGCAACTACATACAACACTTTGATGAGCATATCTTAACATCCAATATAGCTTGTAAAATTCTTGGAAGTAACACAGAGAGATGTTGTGGCCAAACTTTTTGTTGAATGCCTAGTTGGAGCAGCATAGAATGGTTTCATCATCTCACTACAGGTTGCATCACCAATTGGGAGACGATGTGCACGAAATCTTTGTTGCGATTCAAGCCAGTTGAGAATAGTCATGTCCTGTTTTCTCAACCCTCAAATGCAAATAAGGATAACAGTAATTCCATGAGGAGGTTTATCACCTAATTCATATAACTTGTGGGAAGGATCACTAATTCTTTAAGACCTTCTCCACAACTTCTCTTGTGCTACTTCATCAATGTCCTTTCATCTAGGATTGCACTCCTAATCAAAACTTGTGAAAACAATGAGTTAGATAAAGCCCAAGCATGAGCAATAAAGCTTAAGGATGACATGATCACTACTAACAAACTCAAGAAAGTTTCCATTAAGCCCATGTTTCCAACTTCCATTAATCCTTTGTTCCAAAGAGTAGTGACTAATATAAAAAACATGAAAAGACAATTTCAGTAGCATAGTCCAATTCAGCAACATCAAGGAATTTTCCGAAGGAACAACAAAAATGATCGTTTCAGACTACTTCCTCCAATCAAAAGACATGCCTTTGAGGCACCTCCTAATGATAACACAAACAATTTTTTCTCTTCCCACGAGACAAGTGACCACAACGCTCAACATTGTCCAAAAATGCATCACATGATGCAAGTCATGGCCTCTTCCAAGTCAAATTATCAAAGGGTTTCAAACAATCTTCAACATCTTCAAGATGATCCTAATGGCAACTCTATGATAAGAGGTATTCAATATGGACCAATTGTGCCAAAAAGGTAAATAAATTTGATAATTTTGCATGTTCATGAAATCAAATAGCTGTAAAAGAGCAAAGAGCTAAAAAGACAAGAGTACATGATGAGCATCCATTGGAGGAGTGTAAGAAACACCCTAGTTTGTTTTTGCTTTTTCTTTTCTTTTCTTTTTTTTTTTTAATTTTGTGCCAATGAAAATCAATAACATAAACTTGCAAATAGAGGAATACTGCTGCCATAAAGTCTGATACAAAAAATCAGCTTACACACATCTTTTGTTATAAAATATAAAGTTTTGATGGATATTCATTTACCAAACGATGTCAATACATGAAATAGACATATATATGAACTCCCACATGAAACACCTTGAAAACAGAGGTGAAGATGAGTGTTGCAGGTCAAAAATGTCAAGAAGTAATTGTTGCAAGTCTGTTGTTCATACATTGCAGGTTATAACAGCCATGAAAACTCATCAAGAAACCAGCATGGAACCCCTCCAGTGATAGCTACCAGCAACCATATACACCCAGCTCCACAAAAACCCTCAAAAATGCAAGGAAATAGACAACTACAGGTCTGTTATAAACTTTCAGTCATACCCAGCTCTAACAGAAGTGCTAAAACAGGAGCGACCAACAAGTAGAAAATTCATTAACTCTTGAATGCTTCATCTGTGCAATGTCAGAATGCCTGGAAATGATTGTCCAAGCCTAGATATCTCCAACCAGCACCATAAACCCCTCAGAAATGCAACACTCAGACTCCTACATTCTCACACCTAGCACCAATAATCACAACGATATCAGCCTTGAATGATTTTTGACCCTGAAACCCAACTTCCCAAGCACATATGAGTGGTATGGCCAGCTAGTGCACACATCAAACCTTCAATTGTACAGTCAGCAAAAAGCCAAACTGAAAATGCTTCAAACACACACATAAATCTCTAAAAATCAACACTAAATCACTCCCAAAAATCTGCAAGTCAAAACACTTCAAAAATCTTCATATTTGAAACCCCAATCTGCAAACTCTGTGAAGAACAATGGTAATTTTTTAGTAGAAACACTCCAAACCAGCTAGGGATTATCTTCCAAATCCAAAATCAGTAATCCAATGAGGGTTTTTGTCCTCAAAAAATTCAAGGAAGAAAACGCAGATTCAATTCGGCAACACTTTGATCCCTTGATACTTGTAATTTGACATGATTTTCCATTAGGCTCAAGGAAGAATTTTTTGAAATGCCATAGCAACTACATACAACACTTTGATGAGCATATCTTAACATCCAATATAGCTTGTAAAATTCTTGGAAGTAACACAGAGAGATGTTGTGGCCAAACTTTTTGTTGAATGCCTAGTTGGAGCAGCATAGAATGGTTTCATCATCTCACTACAGGTTGCATCACCAATTGGGAGACGATGTGCACGAAATCTTTGTTGCGATTCAAGCCAGTTGAGAATAGTCATGTCCTGTTTTCTCAACCCTCAAATGCAAATAAGGATAACAGTAATTCCATGAGGAGGTTTATCACCTAATTCATATAACTTGTGGGAAGGATCACTAATTCTTTAAGACCTTCTCCACAACTTCTCTTGTGCTACTTCATCAATGTCCTTTCATCTAGGATTGCACTCCTAATCAAAACTTGTGAAAACAATGAGTTAGATAAAGCCCAAGCATGAGCAATAAAGCTTAAGGATGACATGATCACTACTAACAAACTCAAGAAAGTTTCCATTAAGCCCATGTTTCCAACTTCCATTAATCCTTTGTTCCAAAGAGTAGTGACTAATATAAAAAACATGAAAAGACAATTTCAGTAGCATAGTCCAATTCAGCAACATCAAGGAATTTTCCGAAGGAACAACAAAAATGATCGTTTCAGACTACTTCCTCCAATCAAAAGACATGCCTTTGAGGCACCTCCTAATGATAACACAAACAATTTTTTCTCTTCCCACGAGACAAGTGACCACAACGCTCAACATTGTCCAAAAATGCATCACATGATGCAAGTCATGGCCTCTTCCAAGTCAAATTATCAAAGGGTTTCAAACAATCTTCAACATCTTCAAGATGATCCTAATGGCAACTCTATGATAAGAGGTATTCAATATGGACCAATTGTGCCAAAAAGGTAAATAAATTTGATAATTTTGCATGTTCATGAAATCAAATAGCTGTAAAAGAGCAAAGAGCTAAAAAGACAAGAGTACATGATGAGCATCCATTGGAGGAGTGTAAGAAACACCCTAGTTTGTTTTTGCTTTTTCTTTTCTTTTCTTTTTTTTTTTTAATTTTGTGCCAATGAAAATCAATAACATAAACTTGCAAATAGAGGAATACTGCTGCCATAAAGTCTGATACAAAAAATCAGCTTACACACATCTTTTGTTATAAAATATAAAGTTTTGATGGATATTCATTTACCAAACGATGTCAATACATGAAATAGACATATATATGAACTCCCACATGAAACACCTTGAAAACAGAGGTGAAGATGAGTGTTGCAGGTCAAAAATGTCAAGAAGTAATTGTTGCAAGTCTGTTGTTCATACATTGCAGGTTATAACAGCCATGAAAACTCATCAAGAAACCAGCATGGAACCCCTCCAGTGATAGCTACCAGCAACCATATACACCCAGCTCCACAAAAACCCTCAAAAATGCAAGGAAATAGACAACTACAGGTCTGTTATAAACTTTCAGTCATACCCAGCTCTAACAGAAGTGCTAAAACAGGAGCGACCAACAAGTAGAAAATTCATTAACTCTTGAATGCTTCATCTGTGCAATGTCAGAATGCCTGGAAATGATTGTCCAAGCCTAGATATCTCCAACCAGCACCATAAACCCCTCAGAAATGCAACACTCAGACTCCTACATTCTCACACCTAGCACCAATAATCACAACGATATCAGCCTTGAATGATTTTTGACCCTGAAACCCAACTTCCCAAGCACATATGAGTGGTATGGCCAGCTAGTGCACACATCAAACCTTCAATTGTACAGTCAGCAAAAAGCCAAACTGAAAATGCTTCAAACACACACATAAATCTCTGAAAATCAACACTAAATCACTCCCAAAAATCTGCAAGTCAAAACACTTCAAAAATCTTCATATTTGAAACCCCAATCTGCAAACTCTGTGAAGAACAATGGTAATTTTTTAGTAGAAACACTCCAAACCAGCTAGGGATTATCTTCCAAATCCAAAATCAGTAATCCAATGAGGGTTTTTGTCCTCAAAAAATTCAAGGAAGAACACGCAGATTCAATTCGGCAACACTTTGTTATTTGTACTCTTCAGCATACGAGACCCCAAACATCCTTTTATAGCTTTTTCATTGCTTTTTCGAAAAACCGTATTTTTGTTTTTTCATTGTTTTTTTCTGAAAAAACACTTTTTTTTTGCTTTTTCGAATTAAATAATTCATTACATGCAAAAGACCCCTTATTCCTAGGCATCCACTTTTGGGGGGAAAGTGTCACTTTAATAAAATATAACATTTAGCAAATATTTTAACATTTAACATTATAAACTTAAGTGTATATTTTAAATACTCCACCCAAGTTGCAGAAAGCATTGCCAAGGCTTCAGAAACCAATTTTGATCATGTCAAGATGTAATTGAAGCTGAGAGGTGATGACAAGTGTCAAGTCAGAGACTTACTAAAATAGACGTGCTCTCCAAGAAGTTTGGAGAACACCCCAAGAGTTTGAAAATGCTTCAAAAAGCATCACAATGATCCAGAACACCCATTGAGCTCAATGCCAACAAAAAGAAACCAAGAAAGGCTGATCCTGTGCTCTCCAAGAACTTTGGAGTTCTCCCCAACTCACCTAGAAGCTTATGGGAAAACTCAAAAATTGGCCAAAATCTCACAAAACCATGCAGCTAAAAATGGGGACATTACAAGGAGCCAGCAATGGTATCTTGTTTTCAAGAGCCTATATTTATTCCTTCATTAACAAATTAGAAGAAAGAGTTAGATTTCCCATCTAAATCTCAGGCCCTACCTAGTTTCTTTAGAGAAAAACAAGTTGTGCAATAGATCTAACTATTATGATGTTTTAGTTATGATATATTGATCTCAATGTTATAATATTTTACATATTAAATCTGAATATAACCATAAAGTGGATACTTGTTATTACTAATATCAGTTTTTCATGATTATTATTATTTTACAGGTCTTAAAACAGGAATTTACCAAAAGGGGATATTACATGGAAATATCCCAATTAAAGATAAACTATACTAATACAACCAATTGTGAAACATATGATTTGGAAATGTTCCATTTCCATTGTTCAAGCATGAAGATCTTGCAAATATTTAGTTGATCGATCATAGTGTTAAGGGATCTGTATATCCTATATAACCAATCATGTGTGCCTATACCAAATGAAGGAATACTACGTAGAATTTGATTGAGATGACTGGATGGAAAGAAATCTAGCTAATAACTAGGTTAGGTAAATGAACCATAAAAAGGAATCCAGTTATAAACATTATGCGTGTACCATGTAATGTTTTGCATATAGCTCCAATGCGTAATAAACAGATGCCACACCCTATCAGAGTAACTGATAAGAAGCTTGACCCAATCGTAAGACCTATAGGCCTTACCCATACAACCTGATTTACGATTGTTGAGTGGTGAGTATGAATGTACACGTTTCAATCTATACATACTAGTTACTACAATCGTCCTTCCCCTGCATCTACAAGACAATGTTCAATTTATGTGAATAGCAAATATAATGTTTGAAGATTAAAAGAAACAAAAGTCGATGCATTGCTTCAACATAAAATTCATAAGTTATTCAATTGGAATGGAAAGAATAATATTTCAACGCCATCTTTTGCACTTTCTCCAATTCAAACACTTAGCTCTATAGCTCCTCCGGTCTCTTTGATTATTAACAGCAGAACAGAGAATAACACTTGAACAGAATCCTTGACATTTAAGATTTACTCATGTTTTTCCTTGTTAGAATCCTTTTAATTGGGACAATGACACATCTAAGGAGAAACACCTAACGATTGATATTAAAGCAATCTTAGCAAAGGTTTTTCCTACTCTCGGGACAAATCTTTACATGTTCAACCACAGTCCAAAGGCCTTGCAAGTTGCAACAAATGATCGAAATTTTCTGCTCCAGCCCTTGGAGAAGTTTTACGAGTAGTAAACTCTACATTTCACGTACCAGATATGTCCTTGATAAAGTCTTGCCAGATCAGTAGTTATTCTTCAAAAGTAGTATCCACATTTTAACAATCTGGATCCTATTAAGATATACTGTCTTGGCTGCCATGGAGAAACATCTGTTATGGGGTGAGTTAATTAGAGTCGTGACACTGACAGTAATTAACTATTGGTTTACCCTTTCCTCGTTTAGTTGAGCTAAGGCTAAGGACATACTATTATCAGCGCGTCTTAAGTCTTGGACTGTATTCCTTTACATAAGAAACCTATTGAATTAATTATTCGCTAGGAAAGATCATAAGGTGAAATCCTACCTTAAAATGACAACATTATTTATATTTCATGTTGAAGCATTTTGAAAATGTTCTTGTTCTTCAATTATAGCCATGTCAATGTTGTTTTTCAAACTAATTTGACATTCTGATAATATTCCAGTGGCACTAGAGCATTTTGGACCTTTATTAGTGGTGTGGGAATATTTGCGTTCGTAATAATTTGAAGAAAAATGGATCGTAACATGTTGTGAAGTACCTGGTTTTAATCCAGGAAGAAGAGATTGACGGAGAAGACGCCATCGCAGAGATGCGGATGAGAGGGATAGTGTTGCTGCTGGCGATCTCTCCTCCCCCGTCATATTGAACCCTGCCCAAACAAACGAAAGGGGAAGAGATCTCGCAAACGCTGCTTTGGAATTACAACCGGCAAAAGGAATTTCTATGGGGCCGAAGATCAACAATAAAAGAGTATCATATAAATTTATTTCGTAAGAAGTCTAGTTTTATATTTTTTTATGTTTTTTTTCTATTAAAAAGTTTGTAATTTTGTTTAGTGTTATTTTTTCTTATATGTTAAATATTACATGATGGAAAGTCACTTTCTCATATTTCTTATTAGAAAATAGACATGTTCTCATTTCCCACTCTTTCTTATGTATCTTTCATCTACTAGATCTGCATCTAAGATGATTCAACCTAATCTTTAATAAGACCATCAACATTTTCACTTCTTTATTTTTTCTCTTATATATAAACTTTTTCATCATAGGCCCTAATGGGGTTAGATTCATTCATATAGTATGTTTTCTTCTAACTAGAGTCATAATTTTTTCTCTTATATATTTTTTATTTCCTTGTTAGTGTTTGGACACTCTTGCATATTTAATGTCTCATTTATCCATTGACTTGTTGTTTTGTTTCTTCCATGTGTTCTTCATTCTACTTAGTTCTTCCTCTATAACCACTATGGGCAAACACTGATTCTTCGTATTTTGGCTTAACAACTAAGTCATTAGCATTGCTTCTAATGGGAAAATATTTGTTTTAGCTAATAGAATTTCGTATAGAATTGGAGTGTGGGTTTTGAGGTTGTTTATGATTTAAGTGCTTCAAGATTCTTTATAAACGCCTCCATTTTTATATGGCATATTGTTGCCCCAAAATTCACACCCATAATGGATCACTAGAGTGACAAACACGCCAAATTGGATTCTTTTAGTTTTCCAATCCCATAATTTTGCATTCATATATTATTTTTCTAGTGAGTGTAAAACTTTACGTCCCCCTTATATTATTTCTACTCTACATGTTCCCCAACTAAGTTTGTTGTGAAAATTGAGCCCAAGGTACTTATAATCTTCCACTATTTCCACAAGGGCTACCTTTGAAAAGAAAGTTAATTTGTTTTTTTTTAATAATGAAAAAAGATCCTAACTTTGATTTTGCAAGTTGTGAGTGTATTGAAATGTTGAAACTAAAAATAAGGATAATTCAATGCAAAATACCTAATTCAACATTCAACAATCATCTTCAATGGAGCATGAGCACAAATGAACCAAATCAAATGATACCTCCACAAAGCCTCTATCTTACTCCATTATATATGATAATGTTGCAAAAGTAATCAATATGTGGATTGCTCTTCTTAGCATAACCTTGCAATCACACAATGAATGTAATGATAGCTTGAATGTTCTAAAAGATTTGTGGATTGTTTGATGGCTTGGAATGATAGTTGACTTATAGCTTTCACCCAATATTGATCAATAATGGAGGATGTTATGAAGGATTGATGGATGAGATTGATTGAGAGATCATGATGAACGTGCATGTGACATTTATCTTTGTAAAAATTTTGATTGGTGAGTTAATATATTGCATGAATGAGTTGAATGGTTGCATAGATGAGTGAACTCAGAGTGAGTGAGAGTGAAGTGAAAGTGAATGTGAATGAATAGAAGTTACTTCTTTTTTTGTTGACTCATTTAGAAGAATATGAATTTAATTCATGTGAATGAGGGAAGATACTATTAGAATAAATAAAATAATAATTTTAGTTATTTTAAAAATAGTAGTTAAATAAATTAAATTTATTTATTTATTTAATTGTAGAGGAAACGTTAGTTAATTATAGTGGATAAGAAGAATTAATGCATAGATTAATTAAATAATTAAATAATTATTTAATTAATGTGGATGGGAGAATTTGAGAAATTAATTAAATAATTAAAAAATCATTTAATTAATGTGGAGATGAAAATTAATGAATTAATTAAATAACTAAAAATCATTTCATTAATGTGAAGAGAAAATTTTGATGAATTAATTAAGTAATTATACATTATTTCATTAATGTTGATGAAAAATGATGAATTATTTAATTGATGTGGATGATGTGAAAAATGATCTTTAATTATTTAATTAATGTGATGATGGAAATATGATGAATTAATTAAATAATTAAAAAATATTTAATTAATGTGGGTGGATGGCGTTGGTGATGGGACGGTTTTGAGGCTTTCATTAGCCCCTAGGTTGCATTAAATTGTTTATCGGTCGTTGGAGGTTGTGTGGGCTATGGAGCTAGCAGGTGGAAGGTGTCAAGGTATGTCAATTACGGTGTCCTTATGCAGAAGTGTTTAGTTGGCATGGTGGTATCATTTCAAGGCATGCTTGTTCTTTTAGTTTCATTTTCGGAGGTTGGCCTCTTTGCAAGGACAGATTGCCTTGCTCTTCAATTATTCTCTGCTCATACGAAGTGAGGTTTGTTCATTGGTTGTGGGCTCTATTTATGGTAGTTGGGTTTGGTTTTTTTATTATGGTTGGTGTGTTTTTCTTAGTGGGTGTTGTTGTGGGTGACGATCCTATTGGTGATTGTCGGTTCCTAGTTGTCTCCCGGATGGCCAAGCTAAGTCGTTCGAAATTCACTATTTAGGTGTCGGTGGAGGGTTTGGAATCCTTTGGGGCTAACACCCCCATCTCTTTGAAAGCAACAGAGAGGCAGGCTACTTTCTTGGCAATTACTAACCAAAGGCTCAAGCGAATTTTGTTTGACAGCAACCCTTTGGTCTTGGTGGCAGTAAAGATGGTGCTCATGAAAGGGCATTTGGCTAGGGAAGAATATACACACAATAATGCTTACATTTCATTTCGGTTTTTGTTTGTGCTTCTAGACAGGGATGTTCCTAAGGTGGAGGCAAGAGAGATGCTCGTGCGCCTGTTTCGCGGGGACTTGCTAGGAAGCTTAGAAGAAACTTTAAAAGCGGCTTTTGTTGGGAAAGGAATCCCACAAGCCTCTAACTTGGCACAGTTGTGGAATTTGGATTAAGCGATGTGAGTCTTCCCCTTCTTGTTAGATTTGAAGGGTGTCGAGTTGATGCGTCATAGGATGATATCAGCAGTTGTGGTGGAGTTTCTGAAGCGGAAGTGTGGGCTAGTGGTGGCGGAAGGAATTGAGTGGTTGGAAGATTTTGAATCTTTTGCACACCTAAATGGTTTTTTGTGAGACTTGGCCTCCCTGGGCATTTCTTTTAATCGATTAGTGGTGTTACCTAGTTTTTTTTGGCCTGGTTGTTGGTTTTTTTTGGTTGGTTTTGGCAGGGTTGAATGTTATGGGGCTTCTTGGTTATGCTCCCTACTTCTGGTTGAATGCTATGTTCCTGCTTTGCAGACGTACTATATACAATTCCATTTTTAATATAAATCCTAATCTTACATATCAAAAAAAAAAATTAATTAATGGATGATGTGTTAGCTTAATTAAATAATTAAAATTGTTTAATTAATATTGATAAAGGAATTGATGAAAAATGATGATACATGAGATGAAATATGTTAATCATTTTTAGGTGTCTACATTTTGTCCCTCTTTAAGACAATGTTTTATTGATTTATTTTGAAGACATATTGTCAGTATATAAAAATTTTGGTGGTGACGTTCTCTAATGTGTGTCAGTGGATTGAAGGATAGAGGTTGGTTTCCCCCTCGAGAGATCAACCCAAAAAAAAAAGATCAAGCTCGTGATGGGAAACGTGGGATAGGTTATTGAATTAGTGGTAAAAAAATTGAGCTAGAGGTGGAGGAAAAATGAGGAAGAGGGGTGATGGGATGAAGAAAAATGGAGGGGAGCTAAGGCTAGGGGTGAAAATGTAGGGTTTGGGGGTTATATATGAGCTTACATGGGTTCACTTGTCCTTATTTCCACTCTCTCAAATTCAAAATTTTAAAGCCTCAAGAGTGCGAAGTAGTTGGTGAGATGGTGAGTATTTCAATCATGAGTCATTGTGTGGAACATGTGTAGGTTTGTGGATGGCTAGCTGAGTCAAGTCTAGTATTATGTATCTATCCTTTGATTCCTTGGGGGTAGGTTTAGGTGCATTAAATGCAGATAGAAGTAGGACTAATCAAATGTGTCACCAGGATGGAATGGTGCATATGATGCATGGAATGGCACAAATGATGTGTAATGGTGCATTTGATAAGGCAATTGGTGCTTTTGATATGTGAGGTCATATTTGATAATAATTTTGGCACATTTATATGAAATATGCAATTGATGTGTAGATTGGCACATGTGCTAGGTATATTGGCGCATTTACTATAAATGTGTAATTGAAGCCTAGATTAGCACATTTGATAGCTATATTGGTGTAATTGATCTAAAATTGGGCAAATGATAGGCAAAGTGGTGTAATTGACAAATTGGGTCACAAGTGATGGCTAATTTGGCACAATTAATGCAAAATTTGGTAGGTTGGTATTTTTGAATTAAAAAAATTGAACTTAGATTTTTTGTAAGTTGATGATGCATGTGTGTTTGTTGCAAGAGGACCTAGATTCTATCATGTCTTGGGAGTGTCATCCTCCCATGATGTTATTGAGGACTAAGCTTACTAGGGTGGAGTATAAGTTTCTTAGTGAAATTAGGTTTTGGCATATTACCTACATGCTCGAGATTAGAGTGCATAGAGTGATGATGACAATGTTGGTTGAGTGATGACATAGTGAGAATAGTGTATTTGTGTTGCCTATTGAGGAGATTACTATCACTCTTGAGGATGTCTAGAGGATATTATGAATCTTTAGCCATGGTGAGAGGGTGATCTATGATGCTAATAGAGGTAAGGATGCTTTGGCGAGAGTATTTATGATAGATGACCTTAGTATTGAGGATGGAGAGATGGATTTATGAAGGGTGATGGCCAACTTTGATTACCTTCCAATAGTATTTGACAAGAATTGTTGGAGGTGTGCTAGTACTTGATTGGATATTGAGAGGATTTTTTATTGGATGGGGTCAAGTATTTGAGTGGATGATCAATGATGGGGTGGTCTATTCATGGGGTCCTTAATTTTAGCACATTTGTATCATGATATGTATTAAGTTGTATGGGGCTAGCCTTGTCTATGGAGTTACACTTTTGCATTTTTGGGCATGGCAACATATAGATGTGACTTGGAAAATTACAAGGAGAGTGAGGGGAGTCAAGTGGCCCTATGTTTGATTATATGTTGGTGTATTGACTCACTAACAGTTGGGTGATCTAGATTATTAGCGGCAATTTTTTTGATGAGTGGATGAGGTGATCTACAGGCCATCCTATCAGTGTGAGGTATGGTTAGGTGATACATAGAACTTGGTATATTATCAATAGACTCATTATTTGATTAGGCAGACAACTCATATTATTAAGATATATATGCCAAAGCAAGTGTGTCATTAGTTTACATTGGCACAAACTTGAGCTATTCATGAGGTTGTGTTTTCTCCTGATACACTTAGTGAGATATTATAGATTAGGGTCTAGAAGTGGATCAAAATGTAGCATTATTAGAGCTAGATTAATTAGTGCCACAATAATGAGGTTTACTACCTAGGTAGTAGATGCAAGTACAATATTGAAGTTTAAGGCATGGTGGGTCATGCACCTGTTACATCAATCTAGCTAGGAGGTGGTGGTTTGAGATGACGAAGATGAGGTGAGGAGCCTAGTGGAGGAAGGAGATAGCACGGTGGAGGGCTAAGGATGTAGAGGGGGTGATGATGGTGAGGATGATGGAAAAGGAGGACAAGGAATGAGATTTGGTGGTGGAGATAGGGGTGGTGATGGTGGATAGAGAGGTAGTGATGGTGGAGATGTGGGTTGGGGAGGTGGTGATGGTGGTGATGGTAGAGAATAGGGGGTGGAGATGGTGGTAGAGATGGAGGTTGATATGGATGGGTTGAGATAGATGTGGATAACTTATAGGTATAGTTGGCTACCATTTTATCAAAGTGGAATGAGGCATGAGCAGAGTGGGATAGTCTTCTCATTTCACTAGCTCAGAAGACCATTGAGAGTGATGCAAAGATGTTAAGGTGACAACAGGAAGAGGAAAAAATGAGAATGAGAGATTTGGAAGAGGGGCATATGGTACAAGATTTGTCACAAATTAGGAGGATGGTATAGGAGGCAATGTACTATAGGACCTTATATGAGACCCAAGTTTCTATGGACCATCAGACTCCTAGTTTTACTAAGATTCAATTAGGGGGTTCATAGTTAGTAAGCTCAAGAACTCTATCAATCATTGGGCCACCTCTAGTGCAACCATCAACAAGTCCTCCTCCACATGTACTAGGATCACCTGGTCATTAAGAGGATCATAGTTTTGCATAAATAGCCATGTTTTATATATGTATCATATGATGTAGACTGTATATTATTTTGTCTATGTGCTCATGTGATATTTATATTCATGGATCATGTATCCCATGTATAGATATTATTTTGATATATAATTACATGATTTATATATATATATGAGATGATATTTTGTTGTGGCAACTCATGATGATGATGTATATGTTTGAAATGTTTATGATGCAGATGATGTATGTGTGATGTATTTTTATGAAGCTATGATGTTATGATTTTTGTAATGGTTACATGATATAATTACATTGTAACGATGTTATAATCTATGTTTATGATAATGTATATAGGGAATAGATTTTTTGGTAAGGAGATTGACACTTGAAATGACACCTAACTAGCCCAATGGAAAGTGGCAATAATGATCCATCAATTGGAGATATTTCCATTCAAGCAGTAATCTTTCTCTACATTTGAGAGGGGCAACTCCCTCGTATGATAGGGTTTTTTAGGATTTTTGTGTACTTTTAACCTGAAAGTACATAAAGGATAAAAGAAGAAGTTAAAGAAATTTAAAAAACAAAGACCATATTGGTAGACATACAAATACCAAATAAGAATTCATGACTGACAACCATTACAAGGGGGGTTTCACCATAATGTATATTCCAATATTAAATGACAATGAAAGAAGGTTACAAATCCCAACATATGAAGAGATATGTAATTCTAATACATTCAAACCAAGATACCAAAGCCTGTTTGTGTTTCATTGCATGAATTACATGGAATAATAAGCATTTAAATAGATAATAGATTATCTCCACCAAGACATAAAGGGATTACCAATTTGACATACAAAAAACCAATAGTAATAACTCATAAATACATTTAGAACATACAATCCAAAAGTATTTTGTATTCTTTATGAAATTTTGCAATTTTAGAAACCCTTTTTGTACAATGTGTAAAATCAAAATTCAACAAAAGTCTATAAAAATTCCTCTAGAGTTTCCCCTCTATAAAAGTCCCTTTACATTTGAAATAGCTTTGTATTTATAGGCTTCCTTGGATAACTATCCTATAACCAACTTGTAACCACTTTCTAAATACCTTTTTGAAGCACATTGGTTTTGAAAATAATAAAGCTTATTTTAGGATTTTCATCATTTTCTAGAAATAAGGCTCATTTTCTATTTATTTTTCTTACAGTAAGTGATATAAGTCACTTTTACAAAAAAATGCAACTAGAAAATTGTAACTTTCCAAGATATGGTCTTGTTGAGGCAAGCATAGTGTCTTCTTCCAATCAATGAGTTAACCAACAACTTGGCCCTCAAATAAATTTAGTTCGAATTCATTTTCCAAATCTACCATATCATTTCTCCAATTATCACCAACAACAAGAATTTCCAAGACAGTGAATCTCGAATTGTCATGAGTAGAATGTTCATAAGCATGTATATACACTGAAAGTACAATTTCAACATCATGGAGAAATGACTTCATGGATGCCATCATATCATCACCTTTGTATTGATGATCCATGTTACTATTATACCAAGGGGTGTGAATCCACAATATATACCAAGGTGCCTTCACCTTATCTACCATTGAGAGATCATACCGAAGTCACTAATATTTATATGAGCTCTCTTCATAGTCAATGTTATAAACATACCCCATTGTATTCCCATGCAAAATAACCTTAACAACTTCTACTACATATTCATAATAGAAATAGTCACAAAAATTGGATCCATCTTCATACATGGGAAGAGGATTCCCTGATAAAGCCTTACATCATGAATTTTGAAATGAGCTTCTCAAGAAACTAATTAGGTCTCCATATATTATTACTTCTTGTTGTAGTCACTATTATGCCAATTAAGATTGAGTCAAAATTCTTGAGGACCAAACTAACCATGAGCTAAGTTGTTCTCCTCCATGTACTCAAAGATCAAGAACAACTATTTTATCTATATGCAACAACCATATAATTACATAATATTAGAATGTTGCATTGTAGATATTGTATCCAATTAATCAAGAAAATCTTCAAATTTCACACTACCTCACAATATTCCACAACTTTTGTAATGACCCCTCTTTGTTAATACTAGCATGTAATCTTTTCTCCTCTATAAGAAATCCAACTCCAGTGGTTCCTCTTCACGCACCCTAGCTCGATCATAAACCAATCACCCCTTGAGGTGATTCCATGTCATCTATTGCAAGTACATTTGAATCTAAAATAAAGGATAGCTAGTCTATGATTATCCAAACATAGCTCCATTGCTCAACATTCCAATGTATTTAGAGAAAATATTAAGACCAACATATAAATTCATATTGGCTATCAAAACCCATGCCAAAATTTCCACCAAAATTTGGAATTTCATTCATAAAGTCTTAGATCCCAATCTCTATAGTTCAGTTGATAGGAGTAATATTTATTTTCCCTAGGCTGATGATAATACTAAAAGGATCTTTCACGTATACCATAACCCCATTTTTGGAGTCTTGCTTATCTATAATAATAAGGCTCTTCCCAAATTGGTTAAGCTTCTACATTTGTTAAGAGTCCAATAGTATGCAAGGTAAGGGTGCATATAAACATGACTCATAGTTGGAGTAATACAATTGAATTGAAATTGTTGAAAAATAATCTAATTTCCTAGAGCTTATGAATGATCAACTTGTAATCTATTTTTGAATTCCCAGTTTAGCAGTAAATGATGCAATTTTCCTTTGTAATTCACAAATAATTAAATCCAAGAAGCAATTACATATTGTATATCTAGGAAAAAAATCAATTTTGTACGATTCTTGCAAGGTCTGCATTCTATTTGACATATTTCTTTACAGAATCATGTATACCAAGAGTTGCAATATAGCGTAGTTCTTTCCTAGTATTGGCAGGGGAATTTTGAGAAACTACAGATTGTCACAAAGAAATTAGCCCCCTTGAATATAATGTTTGTGATAATGTCAATCTAGTGTTTTTGTTGTTGCAACAGGGCTAGGTGAAGGATTAATTAGTATACTGCCTTTACATACACAGAGTTCCATTAAAACAATTCCAGTTGATGAACTATGGATTAATCACAGGACAAGAGCCTACTTTCACTTCAAAATAGGAGTTTTGAAAGAAAGGTTTTAGAAAAGTGCCACATTTGTTACAATCATAATTGATTTGCTGTAATTGAAGGAAAATCCCAAACTTCCTAGTCACTAGCCCTCTTAAAGAAAACAGGCATTGTGATTTCCTTGAAAAGTATGATAACCAAAATTTTCCAAGTCACCAAAGATAATGTCAATGTTCTAGATCTTAAACTCTACTCACAAATTAATGGGGCGTGACTTAATTTAATATCACGGCTCAATTTATGCGACTCCAGATCATGTTATCCATGCTCTCTTGTAGACTAGCTACAATTTTTCCATTCCTAGTGTTGTCCACATTTTGCCACCTTGAAGTTCCACTTCAACATTGGCAAGTAGTTGCTCACTAATTTTTTCTAGTATTTTGTTAACTCTTGTCTGCAACTAGCTTTCCATTCTAAAAGATCCTTTGAAAAAAATTATAATACAAAGAAATCAAAACCAAAAAAGTATAGGAATAAATAAGCAAAACAACAAAATCTTGGTAACTTATTACAAAACAAACTTAAAAAATACCATTGATAATATGCCACCTTTTGTTGCTCTTCAATTAGCTTGACACAATTCTCTAAAAGTTTTTTTGGGATATAGTATATTGGGGTTTTTTTGTTGTCCTGTATGGAACATGTACAAACAATTAATACGATATACTAGTGTTCTCTCAGATGTAGCATCATGTTTGACCATATACACCAAACCAGGACCTAGGTTGAACCAAATATGCACAAGTTGCAAAGATTCTGGGGTTATTATCGAAGGAATTAATTTTCTTCTATATAGAAACTAAAAAATATAATTGACATTAATAACAAAATTGATACAGAAGATAACACTATGCTTCCAATAGAAACTTATCCTTGCTCCCAATAAAATTGTCTATGAGTTCTTGAACCAAAATAATAACCTACAAAAACATTTACAGTCATAATAAATTAAACTCTACCAAGTAATTTATGTTAGCCAATGACAAACATTTGTTTCAAATATTTCAATATTGATTACTATGTGCATATGAGCATGTGATTACAATCATTGCTCAGATGATATAGGAAAAAAGGTTGGTATTCATGGCTTTCAAATTACATCCTAATCATTTTGGTTCATCCTTGAAAAACCAAACACTACCTGAAAAAGAAGTCTGCTAAACAGATAATGAAGACTCAAAAAGTGTGAGGTTTAAATCCCCGATTAAAGAAGAAGATGCACTTTACCTTAAAAATTTGCAAAGTTTGTTATGGTGTTCAATCTATTGCAAGAAAAGAAGTTCCAATTTCCCCTCGTATGCCTTCCCAACAACCTATGCACAAAGATTCTGCATTTAAAATTAAATATATAAGCCCAATATATGAAATCAAATGCCTCTTTGATGTCAATTGACATGCTTAGAGGCCTATAAGCCCTTGCAAGGCAATATAGAATTAGTATGACTCCTAAAGGAAAATCAATATGCTTGCAAAGAATGTTTTTTTCTCATGATTTACATATAACTTCAAATGCATTAAACTAAACTAAATCCCAATAAACAACATCTCCTATGACAATAATTCAAAAATGAAAATGCAAACTCCAAGTTGAAATGCATTACTGAATAATTTTCCAACTACAACAAGGAGATGAGTCACACACTCTTCTTAAAGGATTTGATGGCCACATGAATGCTTCTGATGATGACAATTGTTTCTCCTCCCAAAAATTTTGTTCGGATAATGAAAATGTAGTTGCAAATAACCAAGAATACTAACAAAGCAAGCATGCTTAATATAGAATAAAAAATGAATCTTTTGCAAATGATAAAATGTCACCAAACTTCTACATCATTTTGTTCAACAAAGGTCCCTTTAATACTAAATTATAAGTTTAAAAATATTCCTATATCTCACACACATGTCAAGCATAAGAAAACATATATTTTCTCGCTACAACAATGATAAATTAAGTGTTAATAATAACCTCAAGTGTCCCCAAAAGTTGTCCAAGTATTCTCCTATTTAGCTTCACCAAGCTTGGTTATTCATTCTCAGGTAGGATCCTTAGTACATTCTCAACAAGTTGGGAATCTTGCTCCTAGCATATCACAAACACAAATTAGGTCTCCCACGAAATTTTCCAGAATACTAATGCAAGTTTCCCAACATACAGATGCAAGTTAGTTCATAAATAAGGCTTACATACTTATAAGATGAAACATATCCAACAAATGAGCCACTAAAAAAATGCAAATAAAAATAACTAAAATACAACTTAGTCATCAAAAGCATTTACACTTTCAACTCACTTTAAAACCTATTCTCAATAGATGCAAAGCATGTACAGATAAATTGGGTGAAAAATTTGTAAAACAACCAACAAAATTAAATGAGATTTTTCTTTACAGAATAAGCCATAATTTTATAATGCAATCCATAGAAGAGCCAATATAATCATGAAATGTGACTCACCATCTTGTTTCCTCTATATCTCTTCAAGCCACTCTAATTATGATGCAAATTTGAGTGCTTACCTTTGGCTTGGCTGATTGAGTTCATCGATTGAGCCTTGTGAATTTCCTCTATAGTCTTCTCCACCATAGCATTTGTCGTGCCACCTACAACAAAACCTCGATCCCAGCTAGGTTTGCAAACAAAAAATATATATATAACAAGGGGTTAAAGATTGTAAACCACCAAATGAAAACAAAAATTAGGAAAAACTCTTCTACTAGAGTAAACAAGAATTTTGTATCTCTAAGCCTATGTAAGATTCAATTATGGACTAAACAAATTTCTTTCAAAGCTTCCATTAGAGATGTAGTCGTAGATGATGAAAAGGTGCTTGTTTTTTTGCACCAGCTTGCATGGCAGAAACTGCCTTAGTTTGAATCACCAACCTTAATCACCAACTATTTGGAAAAAAATTGTAGCATGTTAGTGAAAATGTGATGGTGGATCGATTGAAGTAAAGACTGCAATAAGCCCTTTGGAAACTACGAGCTCTCTTGCCTCATGAAACTAGAACCATATACTAACATGCTACAACCGTTGATCAAAGCCAATAATAGGCGACCAAATTTTAGAGTAGTTACCTGTTGTGCACATTTACATCCCAAATCAATCATCATATAATAAATTCTAATTGACCAATACAATGTGCATTATTCACTCATTAACATTTAAACCTTCACAATAGTTTCAACAGGAACTAATAATTCACATGCCTTACATCTATGCTTCCAAATTTTGTATGCATGTCACGACACCTGAAGTTGTACCTACCAATTGCATTTGCATTAAAGTTTCTAAAATATTATCAACAAATCCATTTGAGCATTCTCTAAAATCACGCATTCCATGCGATTACATCCATTCGAGGCATTTTGTCGAATAGTTCACATACCTTTTCTCTGCTTTATCATTTTGTACACACGTCAACCAAGGCACTTGCAACTACAACATCTGACAAAAATCCTAATTCTTTTATGCTTCTAATAGTGCCTATTTGTTATTTCAAAGCTCCCATTTTAGCTCAGACAGAGAGTACACTGGCAAAGGTTGTGAATTTGGCTTTATGCCTACTAATTGCATTTGCTTTAAAGTATTTTCAATGAACCATTTTATGCATATTCTATGATCATAGCAGCCTATAAGACCACCTTTCTTTGAGGAATTTTGTTGAGTAGTTCACATATCTTGCATTTCCATCATGCCCCTACGCATCCTTGACCGCACCTATATGTTGGAAGCATTATGTCAAATGGTTTGCAGGCTTTCCTATAATGCAACATTCAAACTCAAAAACCATTTAAAAGCTCCAGTATCATTTCATTCTACTGTAATTATATTATGCATTATGCATTACTTCACTATGGACTTGAATGAATGAATGAGAGATTTGAATGTTGTCCACGAGACCAAATAGTCTAAGGGACTGAGAACCAAAAAACTATGAAATCTCCAAATTCTTTTCAATGCTAGATATTCTACTATGGATTTTGACCAAAAAACTAGCAATCTTGTTGATCTTTTCTTCGTCAAATAGCTCGTGTAGGTTGTTGATCTTTAAATTGCCTTCATACTAACTACGAATATCCTCATAAGTTGTGCACTCCATGATAAAATTTCATTTTGTTTCTACCACCCCTTTGCTACAAAACATGCATATTCTATCCTCCCACACTTCCTTAGGTATAGTCCACCTTCCAGTTTCACACCTAAGATGTTGTGACCCGGTCCTTGATTGAGATATTAGCAACCTTGCTTTACATTTAGTAGTTGCACCTAAATAAGTTTTTTCACCATGATCCCAAGTTGGGTTGAACTCTTTGACATAGTGAGATTTCTTTCGCCCAATCTGCTTTGTCCACATGGCAGTCATGAACTTTTTTGTGACATCATTTTTAATTTCCTCATTGGTGTTATGACAATCATGTAAGTTGATGTCCCATTTGTTCAACCATTTGTTATTTTGTTTCAACCATGTTTTCTTCCTATGGCCTAAAGCCTCCTTCTCAACCACTTTGGGCCAATGGTGGTTATCCATGTTTTCAACCTTTTTTAGATAGTTTAGCAAGTGAGTTATAGTTGATGCCTCCAATGGTAAGGTTCCCAATTCAGCCAAGAGAATTTCATAAGGGACCATTGTTTTGACTTTGAGGTTGCAAGTGATTATATGCTTTTAGATTCTTTGTATCTATCTCCATCTATACTTTGACATGTTGCTACCCCACACTTCATAGTCGTAGAGAACCTCTAGCATGACCAACAAACCAAAGAGGTTTTTCTTGGTTTTCCAATCCTTTAAGTTCAACTTTCTTGCATCGTTTTTGAAGTAAGAAAGAAGCTTTCCATCCCCCCTTTATCCTTTTTGTTCTACAAGTCTCCCAGCTGAGCTTATAATGAAAATCAATCCCAAGGTACTTGTATTCTTTTACTATCTCCAAAGGGCTACCTTCAAAAAGAAATTTATCTTGATTTCTTGTCTTCTTTAGGAAGAAGATCATGATTTTGGTCTTGGTAGTGTTCACTTGCATTCTAACTTCCTAATAGAAAAGATCCAAGGCCTTCAAAATTCCCCTCAAACCATGGGCAATTTTTGAGATTAAGATAAGATCATCTACATATAGCAGTAGCTTCACCACATAACCCACCAATTGAATACCCCCCCACCAGTTTCATTTAACCAATCTTCTAGTTTATCAATGTATAACCCAAAAAGAGTGGGAGATAAAGGACAACCCTGTTTGACCCCAATATCACTACCAAAACATTCAAACATACCTTCACTTGTTATAATTTTAGCTCTAATATACTCATCGAGTTTATGCACCACAACCCTATATTCATCTGGTATACTTAATTCATCCATTCTATTCCATAGTTTACCTCTAGGCACTGTATCGAAGGATTTTTAAAATCAACAAAGCAACAAAAAGCTTCTTCACCTTGAGTGTCCCATATTTTTTCAATTAGGTGCGTAAGAGTGATGCAGTGGTCAATGATAGAGTATTTAGGCCTAAAGCTAGCATGCCCCTTTGCTCTTTTTCCTTCTTTTTTCACCCAGATGTTGATTCTATGCTCTAGCATGCTCCCAAAAAGCTTTCCAAGAATAGGATTGACCATAATAGTGTAGTAATTAGATGGGTTATTGATATCATCACTTTTGTAAAGAGGGATGACGAAACTAATTATTTGTTCCAATGGAAAACCATTGCAAGTGACATCATTGAACATCCTTTTGGTGTGGGGACCAAGGATTTCAACTCCCCACTTAAAAAATTTAGCTTGCAACCAATCTATATCCAACACTTTACCATTTGCTAAATTCTTTATACCTTGTTTGATATCTTCAACTATGAAGAGCTCCATTGACGTGTTAACTATGGGAGGAGAATTTTTCCCTTGGGTGCTCCCATAAAGACACTTTTCATATTCTAACCATTACACATTTGTTATGTTATTCTCAATTAGTTTCCTCTTTTGTTGTAGCTCCCTCCAAAAACCTTTGGGGTTGTGTTTTCCAAGAGAAATTAACTCTTTCCTTCTTGTGTTTACATACTTTTCTTTTTTTGTTTGCACCAACTTCTCATATTTCTTCTTATTTTCTTTGTTCAACCCATTCTCTTTCAAAGTTATCTTGGAAGCCTTACACTCTTCATCATACCACGGGTTAGCTGAAAAAGTGTTTGCAATCCCCTTCTTTTGGCGAGATCTTTTACAAGCATCTAAGGCCTTATGAATTATAGGAATCAAAATATTGCTGCAAATATGACCACTAGTCCCATTGGCAGCCTTGTCCCCTATGTTATTATTCATTTCAAGTAAATTTTTCTCTAAAGCACCATTAAAGAGACCCTAATGTTCCTTATTCATGACTATTTTACCTTTAGGAATAGTTTTGTTTTGCTTGTGTGCACCTATTTATCACGTTGGTTGTTTGAGACAATGCTAAGTTTCACAAATAGAGGTGCATGGTCAGATTTCATCTCAAGGGGACATTCTTTGATCTCAAACTCCAAAACTCTATAAATAAAACTCTGAGAGTAGATTACGTAGTTCACTACACTTTGGCCATTATAGGTTTTGCACGTGATATTACCAAAACTTGGCCAACCTTTCATGTCATTGCAAATAATCAAGCTATATAAGTTGTAGATCCTAATAATTTTGCTCCAAAGTGAGATACATTCCCATTACTGTCTTGTGATTTTCTTTCCCATGGTTGATCTTCTTCCTCTTCTAGCCATAAAGGATTGTTGTTTCCTCAATCTTAATTATTCAGTTGAAGAAATTGATTGTTAGTTGTTCTTGCATTAAAGTCACCTAATAGAAAAATTTCCCCCAAGGTGTTAAATATAGAAATGTATTTTTTTAAAGAGGTATACGGGTCTTCACTATCTAATTTTCTCCTTTTATAGATCTTTGAGTTTTGTAGTGCAAAATAACAAGCAACCAATCTGAAGGTAACCCCATTATCTATTATTTGTAGCCATATGTATTGCTTATTTGGATCTTCTTTCTTGAATTTTACAATTCCACACTAAATCTCTTTAATCAAAATTGTTACACCCCCATGCCCTTTGCTTGTTTCACTTCCTTTATTCCAAACTGAAATTTTCTTGTATCCTTCAAAATGTGGAGCTTTGCAACCATAATGTTCATGTGTCTCGATAAGGATAATAATGTCTTTCCCTTCCACTATGGGCCCCAAACCCGATCCTCATCTCCATGGATAACCTCTACAGTTCCAACTCACTATATGTAGGTATTCCCATGGGGCCCCTAATCCCTATTTCTTGTTTGGTAAATAGTCATTGATTTGAGCTACCTCGTTCTTCAGCCATGCCCACTTTCCTTCATTCCTTGTTGTTTTCACTTTCTCCCATTCTTTCCTTTGTACTTCTTGTTGGACAAAGGTCAAATCTTTGTCCAGGTAGATGTGTGTGCCTTTGAGTAACCCCTTATTCCTTATTCTTTTCTTCTATATTCTTCATGACAATTCTTACATGCCTATCTCTTCCTCCCTCTATTTTCTTTCCAATTCTATTTACTTGTTGAATGTGCCCTATCCACTTCAACTCATCTCTAAGGAAGTCTCTTGCTAAAATTTTGGTTCTCTCCTTTTCACTGAAGTCCTTCAAGCCTTAATATTTGCAACCTTACTTTGTTTGTCCTTTGCTTCTCTTATTTGCATCTTAATTTTCCTTTCTATGATTTCTTTTTGTTTGTTTAATGTTTTGCTTACAACTTGTGACCATGATTTGGCCTCTTCTTTGTAGTTTTTTAATTGGTTTTCTTCCATTTCCATGTCCACCAATGCTAATTGAATCTCCTTTATTTGAAACATGTCATCTTCCTTTGCCACTTCCATATTATTATTTGTTACTTTCAGTTGATCTAATTCTTGTTTTATTGTAAACAATTCTTGTTGTCCCCTTTCCATGCTAACTTGTAGGTTTAAGATTTGTTCTTTGAGCACCCTATTTTCTATTTTGAGTTTACACCTGGATTCTATATCTTCCTTTGCCTTGTTGTCTTCACACAACCCCTTTGTTTCTAAAATCTCAAGCCTCTTTTTCATGCTCATGAGTTCTTCCACATATAACTTTGACGACCACATTAAAGGTGTGGAAGTAGAGCTGTAATTATCTTTATTTTCGTGAGGTGTTACCTCTCTAAATCCTTTGTTTGTAGCATGCCCTCTTGTTTTGTTCACTGTTGATTCAGGATTCTCCAAAATTCCCACCCAGTTATCATTTCTTTTATTCTTAACTTGCACACTTTTCTTTTCTCCCATTTGAAATATCTTAGTAGACACTTGTGAATTACTGATGTTGACTTTTGGTAAAATCATGGTGAATTTTTTCTTTTAAGTTTGCCTAATTTTTTGAGCCTATCTACATCTTAGGATACCTTTATATTGTTTGGAATTTACAAAAAACTAGGTTTTTCTTTGTATCATCTATGTATGCCTATGGGGTTTCCAGTATGCATGAGCTCCAAGCTCTTGTTAAGTCCCTTACTAAACTATTGTTGTAAGAAGTTGTAAACCTACTTTCTAGGTGAAAAGTGTGAACCAAAAGATATCTCAGATTTTGTGGGTAAAAAACATTAACCACAAAACAATTCAATTGTGTTTGGATGCCTTTTGTATTTTTGAAGTTTTTCACCACATAACCTACTAACTCCAAGGGTTTTTAATGTTTGATTTCATTTGAAGATTGTGCCTTCTCTACCATGGACTCTTGGTATACGAGGTCTAAGTTTTCCTTCAAACCCCCTTTTTAACCATCATGTTTTCAATTGATTTGATTTGCCTAGATTTGCAAAAGAAAGAAAAAATACCATAAAAAGACAAAAATAAGTAGTTATAGTGTGTTTCAAACCTATCCCCATTGGAATGCAACCTCTAACCCACATGACTGCCAATTTCCTCTTTATGTCCTCATGTTGTTTTGTGCATGACAACCACTGAACCCTACCACCATTTTCCTCCTTTTCACGATTAAAAAATAGCCTTGATCAAATTTTAGGGCCCACCTTCTACTAAGTGGGACCCCCGACTACTTGCTACCATGCGACCTTTATCCCCAACACTGCTAGGAACAATAGATAAATGAGGAACAACCAACTCGAACGTGCATGTGGATAATAAAATTTCTTCTCTAAATTTCTATAACTGTTTACAACAATAGCTCCAAAAGTACCAATTCTTTGAAATGGTTGTCTCACATTTTCATAGATAGATCTTACGTGCAACCCCAATTGTTGGTTTCCAAACATAAGGGAGATGACCTGATCATGTTCCAATAGTTGTTATAGCATTTGTTTATTTAATGTCCAATATATTTAACAATATTAGACCAATAGTTGTGACTTTAAAGTTGTTAGTGTTGATGATGACTACCCATAATTGAATGCAATGTATTCCTTAGATCTAAAAAGAAGCAAATCATGTGATGCCACGTCAGTGCACCAATAAAACATGATTTAGTGCACAAGTATCGATCTCACTATTTTTTTGGCCTTTTTGGACACCTTAACAAAAAACATCTTGATGTGGCATCATATTTGATGATGTGGCCTTAAAACCTTAGTTATAGGCAGGGGACTTGCCAAGTAAGCTACTATAAAAAATTGGGAGTGATTTGAAATTTTTACATAGGATTTTGAGAAGCACGAAGTTAGGGTGCTCAGCTACTAGGTCCTCTCCCCTAGAGGGCTTGGAGTGTTCCACATTTTTCATACATATGTATCAAGATAATTGCGATTGCAACATAAGACAAAATTTCTCACCTTTTATGATGCACTAAATGCCCATTCAAGATTTTGTAATGCTGAGTGTTGCCACAATAGTGTGTCTCACTTTTGGGACGTGTTGATTTTTGCCTGAAATCACTATTTTTAGAAAAAATAATGATTTAAGTCTTGAACTCCATCTAAAGGGTTTTAATTGAAGAGGGATAGATAAGACCCCCTTGGATAGAATACCTCTAGTATTAAATCATACCCACAATGGAGTCTCCATCACACCTATCAAAATGCTAGCAAAAAACCACTCTTTCTTTAACTTTTGAGGGATTAAATAACATCATTTAAAAATTATATTTTGCAAGACTATAGCCCTCAATACGAGCTTTCCAACAAGTATAATTTTGATATATTTTCATTTTATCATGTATTTAATTTTTAGTTTTTACTAAACATAGGTTTTTCTCTGAACATCAAGCTCTTTGTTGTGCAGAGGTGGAAAAATAGTAAACCATTGTAAAAAAATTCAAAAAATACCCATTCCCTAGGTATTGATGTCCTTGTTTCACCCAAAAAAAAATTGGATTTCGATATATACACAACAAGTTAGGTTGTATGACACACATGTATGCCCAAATTATAGTTACATTGACTTCAAATATTAATCTAAAAAAATATATGCAACAAAAAATTATGAAAAAATATCCTTTCCCTAGATATTGATGATGAGAATCTATATTTTAAAAATTAGAATTTAATCCTTTATAGAAAAAAAGTTATGTTGTACAACACAAACATTACTTTCTAAAAATGTTGTTTTCTATTTTAAACCTGTTATTAAAGGAGATGTTGAAATATTCATGATTTATTTCAGAATTTTTTTAAAAAAAATATTTAGAATCTACACATAAATTGCCACAAATCACTAGTTCACATCATCTTCAAAATCTAAACGGTTCAGCTACTATAGGTCTGAGAAGATGAAGATTCAGTTAAAAATATTGATCTAAATGTCCATCTTGGGCAAAAAGTGAGATAGTATTGTGATTTCACCTTGCCTTGTCTATCAATTAGTTGCACTTGGAAAAGATTATGGAATTTGGCTTTTGAAGAAAAAACATTTTGTGCATAACCCATAGCCATTGAGCTCTATGAGACCATATTTCTTTGAAACATTTGTGCCTTCCCCATGCTTCTAGGACATTATGGCAATTAACTTATGCCTTTCTCTTTTAAATGCTTAGAGGTTAGAAATTTTTGAAAAGTGAGCAATGAGTTAGGATTTGTAATATTGCTATTAGGATTCAACTGTGTAGTTTTACGAGTCAAACTCATTGGCCCATGTTTCATGAGTAGTGGTTCACAAGAACCGATCTCTCATGATAATGAATGGTCCACTTATCACTCATTGCATCTAGGTGATGCTCACAAAGGTGAAGCACTGGGCCTTCTTGGGAGGTCACCCATCCTAGTACTACTCCAACTCAAGCACACTTAACCATGAAGATTTCCCCAAGGTTAAGACCACTTGGCTTGCAACCACATTTTCCTTGTGAACCACTACTCATGGAACATGGGTCAATGAGTTTGACTCGTAAAACTACATGGTTGAATCCTAATAGCAATATCACAATTTTACATGTTGTGGAAAATACTTCCTACTTATCGAGAGTTAGGATTTATCAAAAAGTGAGTATAGAGGTTAGGATTTAGAAAAAAGTGAGCAATGAAGGTTAGAATTGAGCAAAAAGTGAGCATAGATTTTAAGATTTAGCAAAAAGTGAGCAATGAGGTTAGGATTGAACAAAACGTGAGCAATGAGGTTAAGATTTGCCAAAAAGTGAGCAATGAAGGTTAAGATTTGGCATGAGCAAAGAATGTTTAATGAGGATATAATGCATACAAAACCCACTTGACATTGCCTAAAAAAATACTTAAATTCTCGGAAAAAAATCCCATTAATGATTATTTAAAACTTTGAAAATAAATTAAAATAATTTTACATACTTTTCTAACAAACCTCTTGATCACTCCTTAACGTCATGAAACTAAAACACACCCAACTCTCAGCTGGTATGATAAAAATGCCATGATGATCAAAACCTAGAAAAATAATTTTTTTTTTAACAATTAGATCAAAAAATTTAATAATTTCCAAAATGTGATCAAACAAATGAAACTTTAAATTCTCCCAAACCAAGAACTAGGTTGCTATGAAAACTGGCCACATTGCTTAGAAAACCACAAAGAATACACCCCTAAAATATTTTTGCGTAAAACTTCATGGTTTTTTAATTTTTTTTTTTTGTAAATCTAGGTAAGTTGCATCACTACTCATGAGAGCTTTGATTGAGACAAATGATGCTTTTGCTTCAAAATGGAAATAGGCCTAGTATTTGAAGATGATTGGGAATATTTTTAACTAGGAGATTCTTAGTTTAAAATTTTTCAAGTTTAAAAATGAGGTTAACAAAATGTGATATGATATGATTCTTATGTAATGATATTATGATTATGATGCATGTGTTATGGTTTTGATAATGATATGATGACATTTGATGATGACCTATGCTTATGATTATGTATGCAAGAAATGTATGGATGTGATGGGATATTTTGGTATTTCTCTTTTTTACGTGATACATAGATGAAATGGGTATTAGGATGGGATGGGGATGAGTTAGTATGGTATGTAGGAATGAGGTAAAATATATGATATTGAAGAATGAATATTTTTTTTGTTAATAAAATAGTGAAAGCTATAAGTAGGTAATGGGGGTGGATGGATGAAAAGGTGATTTTATTTTTAGGTTATGCTTGAAAAATGTAAAGAGAAATCCTTATTTTTATATAGAAAATGGATATTATGCACCAAGGTATGAGGAACCAGGGTGACATATCCCTTTCATGGACTCTAACTCTACAAACAAAAGGGTTGTCTTTATTCATACTAGACATACTAGAAACTTGTTAGATCTATATGATGAAGTGAGACTTATATCATGATAGTCCTATTGCAAAAAAGGTATTGAATTACCTTAAATGAAAAGGATAATTATTTATTCAAGAATACACCTCAACACACACAAGGTAAGTATTTTCCTTGGTCATGTTATAAGAACATCCCACAAACAATTCATATAAAAACAATAACCATGCCCAATTTTATGCTTCTTTAAACACACCAAGATATTGATAGATCAAAGTGGTCTTAAGTAAGCATTAGAAGGGGACAAAAAAGATAAATAAAAATAAAAAGAGTAATTGATAAAACAAATCAAAAGTCATCATATCTCTTTCCAAAGAGGGTACAATGATACTAGATTGTTCCTATTATAGGAAGGATACATCCGTTAAGGCATGGATTGAGATGATGAATTGAATGATTTAAGATATATGTATGTAGGTAGTAGGTTGATTAAAAAATGGTCTTAGCTTTCAATTTTTGTGAAAGCTCGATGTTTTTGCATGATGTGTAGTTTTTTAGCTCAAGAGTGTCAAGGTTAGGTGGCGATGGTTTATTATGAATGAGATGAAGTGAGTTATTGTGTATGGTCTTTTTATTATGGGTTGTGATATATGGGTTTGTGTAAGCATGAAGTTTTGGTTGTGTGAAATTTTTCTCTTTTTCAAAATGATAATAAGGATCCAATCCAATAAATAGGTCAAGGAGTATTCCCCTAGTTAAGTATGGGATCATTTATTATGGGATGGGTAGACTAAATTTTATTATGATATTGAGTAGGATGAATAACGATGGATACTAATAATTATCAAGCCATGATAGGTAAATAGATAAAATAAGGTAGGTATTACAAATGTGTATGGAATGCTTAACTTCATTATAGATGGAATGGATAAGAATTTGATAGACAGTAGATGGTGCTTGCTATACATGATGACTATAAAAAGGTTTTCACCATGGTGGTTTCCCAAGGCACCACCAAATTTTCTTTCACCATTGGATGGATTATTTATCTTTACTTTTTTCTATATATATCAAATTTTTTTTATTTTTTTCATTTATTTTTCTATTGAGATACCTTGAGGTTTGGACATAAAATTCTTGAAATGGATGTTGTTTATAGGATCTCCTAGAGGCTGACCTTTAGGTGTTGCAAGTTGGTAGGCTCTTGATCTGTAGCTTGTTGTGATGACAAAAGGTCCCAACCAATTAGGCTCAAATTTACCCTTGCTATTTTGGTCTTGTTGATTCCTTTGATCTTATTTCAGGACTAATTCCCCTACTTCAAATATTTGAGCTTTGATCATCTTGTCGTAACTATAATGAAGGACATTTTGATAATCTTGTAAATGTTTTAGTGCACTGAGACACCTTTTATCTAGCAACTCTAGCTCATGTAGTTTGGAAACTCAATACTCCTAATTATCGATGAGATGTTGAAAGGATACCCTTAAGGATGGATGTTTGACCTTGATAGGAAAAATGGCTTTAGTGCCAAAGAACATTGAATATGAAGTGGCACATGTGGGTGTACAAATGTTGTTATAGTAGGTCCATAACACAAGTTTTAGTTTGTAAGAGAGGGGGACCAACCACTTTCAAGGCCCCAGGTCATGAAGAGCCAAGAGCGGAAGGCTGCCCTAACTTACCTCAGCTTAAAGGGGCATTTTAAAATGAGGGACGAGAATGATGAGGACTATAAGGTCCTTCAATCACTCTGCAGACCTAAAATCATTTTTGGGGCTAGGCGAGCCAGTCTTCGGGTCAAACATTGTACCTCAGGAAACTCTTTGCCCGAGGAAGAAAGCATGGTTTCGAGATGTTAGCACGACACACTGGAGTCTCTTAGGTGCACTGGTATTCGTACGACCAGAGGACCAAAAGTACAATGAGAATTTCCAGAAAATGAGCTGACAACCTACCTAATGGTTTTTAGGAGAGCAAAACAAAACTATGAAATAAGAGATATATAAGCAAATATGATAAAGCAAATAGATTAAAGCTAGGGTGACAAAAAATGATCCCATAAAAGAGCCTATTCGCTAGCTAGCTTCAAGTGCATGTCCACCTACACACAACAAAGAGGGAAATTTTTGGGGGGCTGTACAGGGGTTTGCCTTAGTTAGACCCTCATTTTGGTTTTTCCACCTCTAGGGACAACCAAGATTGCAACAATGGAGAAAAATATGATAAAGAAGGGAAATAAGTAATAAACACTACAAAACAGTAAAGTGCTACTCAACCAAATCATAGAGGAGAGGAGTGAAAATTCTTACCACCTCCACCGAGAGCTCACAAGCTAATTTAGGAGAAAAAGAGAGGACTCAAGCCCCTACTGCAATGGTGTTGTTCCACACTTTCTCTATAGAGTTGACAAAGTGTTGTTGTTGTTGCTATGGAGTGCCAAAGTGTTGCTTGGGAGTGATGGATGCTAAGAGAATGTTTGAGAATGCTTAGAAGATTTCTCAATTGAATGCTTAGAGGATGAAATGAAGGAATGAAGAGTGTTTTAAAAGGTAGGATGAGAAAAACAACCATATTCGGGTCAGTTGGTTGAAGAGGGGTGTTACAAATTCACCCCAATGGGAAGTGTAACGCCTCTGCTAGCTCCAAACATAAGAATCCATTAGGGACATAAGCGTGTCAGGCAGACGTCTATGTGCCACACGGACATCCTCGATAGTTATTATTTTATCGATGCCAGAAACAGATGCCAAGTGGAACAAAGGCAGTGGGCTGATGTGGAATTTCACATTCAAATTTGGATTTCTAAGGTGAGGAAGTGTAAAATGGGAATTTGCGTGAGGGGTGAAAATTTTCTCCTATACATTTTCCCCCCATTTTAACGAGCACTAATATTGATGAGTGCGTTGGTAAAGTAGATCAAAGAGTGAATATAGTTAGCAATTTATACTTGAACCATCGAGGAAGTAGACTGTAATCTGGTGAGCTTGAGAGTGCAGAACAAGTAAAGGACTTCATAGTCTCACATAACCATGAAGTTGAAGAATGAAAGTGTCTTATAGGATCACATACTTGCAAGGAGGCAACCCCCAAGATCTCTCACATGAAGGAATCCCTAAGAAGTAAGCGCCTAACAAGTTCACAAACTTGCAAGGAAGGTATCCTCCAAGATCTCTCACATGAAGGAAACCTGAAGAAAGCACCCTACAAAACTACAAACCTAAAAGGAGGCATCCCCCAAGATCTCTCACATGAAGGAAGCTAAGAAAGTTCCTTATAGACCCGCAGGCCTGCAAGGAAGGTATCCTCCAAGATCTCTCACATGAAGGAAACCCAAAGAAAGTCCCCTATAGACCCACTGACCTATAGAGGAGCAACCCCCAAGATCTCTCACATAGAGGAAACTCAAAGGAAGCACCCTATAGTCCCATATACCTATAGGGAGGTATCCTCCAAGATCTCTCACATGGAGGAAACTGAAGGAAGAGGGCTCTGCAGAGTCGAGAAGCGGCTTTACAAGCACACCTACAAAGCGACATGTTTTACCCGCATATAGAACATGTCAGAAAGTGGCCACATAAGAAAGTAAGTTGAAAGTCACACAAATCACCAACAAGATGGAAAAATTTTAAAGGGGTCCCTTGGGAACCCAACATGAAGAAGGGGTCCACTCAAGGGACTCGATGTTTGAAAGTACAGAAGAGATCTTTCTTTCTCGAATCAGTTCATCATCAAGGAATCCTTTCAAAAGATGTTCACTTCATCAAGTAATTTGAAAGGAAGAAAATTCCCCCTTGTGAGGGTAAGGTCAAAGATGCTCCCACTTTGAAGGAAGGGTTCTCAAATTCTTTCTTTGCAAACCCATGATGAAGGAAACATGTTTTGTTAGGGTTTCACGTCGAGAATGTGATTCTTGAAAAGAGGTTTGTGAAGATTTTCAAGAAAAGATTCATTGGAAACGAATGTATTTTCTAAAAATCAAGATGATTAAGAAGTAGTGTTGTCACACATAAAAGGGACAGCTCAAGCAAAAAAGAGAGAAAGATAAGAAAGACATGAAAATAAACATTACAAACAAAGGGAACAAGGGTAGCCTAATATTTTGGGGTCAGAATTGCTCATAAATATATATGTAGTGTAAATATAGTGTATAACATGAACTATCATCAACCCCCTACTATATCAGACCATGTGAAGAATGCACGAGAAGACAAAGTAAAAATAAAAAATTGGGTCAACATGGAAGGGGAGCCTAAATTCCCCCAATGGTGGAATGTTAAGGGGAGGAGCTTCTGACCCTCCCGCAACAAGAGCTAAGGAAGAGAATCTCACAAGGTCCTTTCCACTGAGCTCTTGTGAAGCTAAGGTCAGCGACTTTGCGAAGATCGCTGATAAGGCTGAAACTTCATCCACAGAGTTAAACATGCACCTTACAAGAGTGCCATGTTTAACTTCAACGAATGGAGAAGGTTGCGCTTGAGATTCACCACTAGGCTCACCAAATGATTCTGGAGTAGTGATGAACTTAGGGGAAGTTGGGACTGGTTCCGTCACTAGGACAAAACAAGTCAGCATGGGACCACCTTTCAGAGAAGGTGGGATCCTCTTACATCTTCTGTCACTGGAAGGACCACCCTCCACTTTCTTCTTTTCTAGGGATGTGAGCTCCCCATAGATGAGGCAAGAGGTGCAGAGAAAGAGGAGGAGGAGAAAACCATAGAAGACACCACCGAGGTGTTTGTCATATCTACGGGTTTTGGGAAAGGCTATACATCTGGAGGGATATCAACAAAGGTGGCTCCACTGAAGGAGTGATGGACACCTGCACCTTTTTGGGGTCAAGCACATTTGTACTCATAGCCAAAGCTAGAAAAGAGATGAAACTAGACTGGGCAGAAGCGTAGGGGAGGAGAGAGGAGGAAGCGGCAGGAGGCCCTGATACAGGGGTGGTCATCTCCTCTTCCTTTCTCTATAAGGCAACCTGCTCAGTAACGAGAGCCTTTCACCGATGCTTGCGCTCGCGCACAAGGCAATTTTTGCAACTCTTTGAATCGAAAGCTGTGAAGGAACGAAAGGCTCCTACTTAGCCATGGGAGTGTCCACTACAGCCGTTTCTTGTGGAGGAACAAAATCCTAAATGGGAGCAAGAGGAGTAGGTTGGGAAACAACAAGGGGAGTCAACTCAAGTGCCTTGGCAGTAGGCCTCTTCTCGTTTACTGCTTTAGGAGCAGGAGCGGTAAGAGGTCGTGGATCAAATTCCCTTTGGGAACCTTTATTTTTGTCGTAAAAATAATACCAAGGTTTAGGATACTCATTAGGGAGATCTGATATCCTAATCTTGGGCCTGTGCCAAGGAGGTATCATTAGACTCAACAGATAAAGACCAGACTTACTCATCCAATACTCTTCCCAAGAAGGGGGAGCAGACGAGTTAGCCTAAGGAGAGGCAAGCTTCTCCTTTCCTTTTCAGGAAGAGGAGGCAGTTGGTTGTTATGCTACGTGAAGAGTCAATTTTGACTGTCCCTTGTCCCCGATCTTATACTTCACATAGTTCTTGTAAAGTAGGTTCGTTCTTGGAGGAAGCATACCAACTGGGGTGAACCAAAAATGGTCTAATGAATATCCCCCATGAGACACCAGACGCTGGTATCTAGTGTCATGCACTACATGTACAACACCTTCGTGGGAGAACTTTAAAAATTTGTGAATAATAGAGGTGATTTTGTTCATGGAAGCTAGCCAAGGTATGCCTAGCTTCATCCTAAACAAGTTCAACTCTGAAATGACATCAAAAACTGTGTCAACAACCCTAGGTCCAACTAGGATGGACAAAGTTGTCAATCCATATGGTTTAAGACAAAGACCATCATGTGTGCGAATGGTCAATTTTGTTTCTTCACATTCTTTTCTGTGTAATAAATTAAGCCACAACGTCTCCTCTGTAATAACATTCACTCAACTCGCGAGGTCTACTAGGACCCTTGTCACAATGTTACTATTGAGGTGGGCATAAATATAGAGGGGAGAGGGCTTGTTATTTAAAGGTAGGTCCTGTGAAGTGAATGTCACATCCGAGGAACCAGATGCAGGTTGTGTAGTAGGGGTAACCATGACCATGTTAACATAGGCCTTGGGTTGAGTGACAAAATCAGTGGGATCAATAATCATGTTAGCAGAATGTGACAAGAACGGGTCCATGTATATTTGCAATTAACTATTAGGTTTCGCCACTGATTTATTTGTGCTATGTTTGATCCCATCGAGATGAATAGTACCATCCTTGATGTGATCCTATATCCCACAACACAGGCGCATACCACGATCGGTATCATGTCCATTAAATCGATGGTAGTGAAAGTGGGTACTTGCATCATACCAATTAGGGTAAGGTTCATTAAGAGGTTTAGGGTTCAGAAAGGCTATGATCTTATCCTTCAAAAAATTTTACAAGATGGAAGAATATGATTCTAACAACTTTGTGAAATTTTAGTTGTGTTTGAGGTCGTTGTCATCCACAATGGCTACTACATTCGCAACAACCTTACCTTTCCCAAAGATCAATATGATGGACTTTCCTTTAGAATGGGAGCATGAGGAAGATCCCTCGAATTGAACTATCATCTGTTGATACTCTCATAGGGATACACACAAATGCTCGAAAGAAGGGTACTTCATAAGGGAAAAATTTTCTTACCAAGGCCTTTGTAAGTTCCCTAGAATACCTTCTGCATGTCAGAATCGAGCAGTGGATATGAGATTTACGAAAAAGAGTGCTTGATATTGCACTATAAAGTCAGTAATCTTTTCATTATCACCTTGTTTGAACCAGACTAGATTTGAAAAGATCATCTTCAGTTCGATGTTAGCTTGAAACTATTGGAGGAATTGATTTCCAAGTTGGTCAAATGAGAAAATGGAATTATCGAGCAAGGAACGGTACCATTTGAGCACTGTATCCTTGAGAGATTAAGGAAATAGTTTTACCATCAACGCGTCGTGATGGAGAAATTTGTGCACAGGGCATTAAAGGAAAAAACATGTGTTTGTGGGTCCCCTTTACTACCATACTTTTCAAATTTAGGAATCTCCATTCCTTGAGGGAAAGGAGTGTTCAAGATCGCTACCCACAATGGGCTATGTTGGAAGAAGGGTTGAAAGATAGGATGGGCAGAGGCTTGGGAGAGACTTGCTAACTGGCTCTGCATCTTACCCATATTCTGAAGAATGTTCAAAATAGGGTCATTAGAAGACATAGGGCTAGAGGAACCTCCTCTAGAATCACCACCAAAGCCACCACCAGAACCACTAGTGTGACCACCACCAAAACCACTACCAGAGCCACCGCCACCAATAGGGCCGCCGATGGAGCCACCTCCACTTCCGAAGCCTTCACCAGAATTACCTCCGCCAGTGCTACTCTCGCTATCGAAGCCACTGCCGCTACCAAAGCCTCCACGACTCATCCCACAAAAACCTCTAGAGGTGATAGGAGGGGTGAAGTTGAAACCCAAGGGGATCTTGTTCACTTTGTAGCTTTGGATCCCTCAGAGGTAGAGGGGATGTTGATTGAAGGGATGACATCAGCCATGTAAATGGATGTGGGAGGCATTGAAATTCCTAGCTGTCTCTCATGATCTTCAAAAATGGCCCCTTTTATAATGTGAGGATTATTTGAAGGAGCACATGCTTTAGTCATACTAGTGAGACTAGACAAGATTTTTATGCCTGTTCGGTCTTTTCCAACCATATATTTTAACTCACCAATGACCCGAGCGGCCCTGGCCATCTTTAGGTTTCTTTCCAAGTGATTCTCTAAGTCTCCCAATCCTTTGCTAAGGGTGAAGACATGTTCTAAAGGAATTTCAACAACCTCATACTCAACTACCGACGATGGTGTGGGAGACAGAGGGGTGGGGACTTGGTCAGTCTCATCGGAGATCCCCACCTCGCCCCTTGAAAACTGCTCCTATGTAGCCAAACCAATGATGAAACCAACAAAAAGGCCTATAGAGAAACTAGTAGTGACCTTCGTCCTTTTCATCAGAAGGTTCCATATACTTCTCCTAACAATATACCTAGAGGTTGTGGATTGGGTTGTGATGCTCATATACCTTCACAATTCTCAAGAGCGCAATAATCACAAGGTACAAGGGAAAAGCCTCAACACCAACAAATGAATGGACGTTGGTTCATGTCGGGTTCACCATAAATGTAAGAGAGGGGGACCAACCACGTTTAAGGCCCTAGGTCATGAAGAGCCAAGAGTGGAAGGCTACCCTAACTTACCTTAGCTTAAAGGGGTGTTTTAAAATGAGGGATGAGAATGATGATGAATATAAGGTCCTTCAATCACTATGTAGACCCGAAATTAGTTTTGGGGCTAGGCGAGTTGGTTTTTGGGTTGTTGACGTTTCAATTCGTACCTCTGGAATGTGGATTAGAAATAGAAAGCTATGTACAAATAATCTACTCTTCGAATTAGGAGGGGAAGCTCCCTCTTTGTTGATGTTGCTTAAGAAAGTAAATTAAAACTAATTTTCCTATCTTTTTGTTCAGCGAAGAGCACAAGGTTATAAAACTCAAGTGCCATAGCTGAGATTTTTTGTTTTAGAAGTTCAACTATGACTAAGCCTACTCTAATGATGTTTCTAACTTCTCAAGTAAACACAGAGCAAGAGAGTTAGAAATGGACAAGGAAGGATTCTCTGACATAAATACTTAAATAAACTTCTCCTAACGCACATCTACTTACTTTCAATGCAAGGTGAAATAAAGATCATATAAGCATAACACATAAAACAAAAATCTAAGACATTATATCAAGGAAAAGTAGGCACAAGACTTTATTTCTAAAATCTCAAGAACAAAGATTACACTTCTAGGACAACAGGATTGTAGTAAAATAGGCTTACAGTTTATCAATCAACTAGAACACATTGACAGAAGACACAAGAACTGAAAAATAGCTTACACCTAAAGAGCCATGCAAGCTTGCTCTTACACAAAGTGAATTGACACTGAATAACAACTTGCAACATTACAGGCTTGCAATTTGTTATCATAAGCACAGTTAAGAAAATAATGGGCAAGGTTTCCCTTATTTATACACAAGCAGGGGAGTAGGGAACCCTAAAATCTCCTTGATTTTACAACTAAGACTTGCTAGCATGCAAGCTTTATTTCTAAAACTAAATAAGATAAAAATATAACCACCTAATAAAGCATAAAAATAGGAGACGCCAACTATTACAATTTGTTTTCTTTCTCTTCTTCGAAGAGTGGATAAGAATTGAGACAAGAATAGAAAGAAAGTTGGAACAAAGCTTCTAGGTGTTTGCTACTTTAAATCTTGATCACATCCGCAAAAATATGATTTGTTTCTTGATTTTAAGTGGAGAGTGCTGCTAAAAATAGAATGTTGATCTTCCTTGAAAAAGCAAGTTCTTCAAAAAAAATTGGGACCTGGGTTTTGTAGAAAATCACGTTCTGGAGAAACCCAAATGCTTGGAAACTGAAAAAGCAAAATCCATCCTGAAAAAGTAGCCAAAAAGTAGTTTCTAGAAGAGGGAAAAAATTCCCAATGTTCAAGAGGATGAAAAAGCGAAGAGGCCCATGTGATTAGAAATGGGAAAATTTGAGTGGCTGTTTTGAATAAGCAACGCCCTAGAAGTTCGGAGCCTGAAAAAGCGTTCTTCCTTGCTCACTGATCTCAAAACCTCAAAGAACACTGAAAAAGCATATCGTTTGGGTCTTCAAATATTCATTGAAAGAAAAGAGAAAATCTTCTTGCTCTGGATGCCAACCTACAAAAAGTGAATAATGGAAGGCAAGGACATCTTAAATAAGCCGGGGATGAGAAAATCTGCTTTCTTTTCTTTAAAACTTTTGAAGTTCATCCTGAGTAGGTGCATTGAACTTGGACACTTTTTGATGTTGAAAGATAAATTTTGAAAAAATTTACTAAGGCATTGAGCCTTGGGTGCCAATCTTCTCCTGGGGCGCTTTTCCTCTCTAGGCTTAGCCAATTTTCTTGAAATTTCAACTTTTTGCTTGATTTTGACCTTCATTTGACTTTGATTTCTGGATGCTCAGTTGATATTGTAAATTGACAGAATGATCCATCCTGGAGCCAGAGTGAATCTGATGAACTTTTTTTGGTGGAAACTTTTCATAAAAAATCATCTAGCCCCTCAAAATGTTGGGCGCCCCTGGCTACCTGGGGTGCCCAAGCTTACTAGTGTTAGCCATTTTTATGTTCTTCAAGTTTTATCACTTTTTTTTAAACCTTCAGATGAATCTACAACTCTGGGAGCTCAGGGGGTCTGATGATCTGGTTGACTACTCCATTGTATAGTTTGATTGAATTCTAAAGGGGGTTCGCTGGAGGCTACATCCTCTGAAAAATAAATTTGGGGCCTCAAAAGCTTGGGCGCCCCTGGCTACCTAGGGTGCCCAACTCTTCCAAAGTTAGTTTATTTTCTATGATTTTCACCTTGCTTTTGACTTGTGACATTTTCCATGGTTTTACCCCTCTGATCAATTAGTGATATCTGATACTTGTCAACTCCGATAGACTGGCTGATAGTTGCGTTGGAAAGATTGATCAAGACTAAAGAAGTCATGCTAGAGGCTATGACTACAAATTCATCCATTTGATGCCCCAAAAGCTTGGGTGCCTATCTCCTTCTAGGGCGCCCAATTTCTCCAACCTTAGTCATTTTTCTTCAGTTTTCAATTTTGAAGTTTGAGACCTCATGTTATGCTTTATGTTCATTTTGAGTTTACTGACAACTAAAAAATTTGATGATCAAGTTTAGATATCCATTGCGAAGTTGGAAAAATTCTAAAGAGATTGAGCTTATTTGCAAAACCTAAGTGCTAGATTTGGGCCTCCAAAACCCTAGGCCTCTATCTTATCTTAGGGCACCCAAGTTCTCCAGACTTAGAATATTTTCTAATGATTTCATGATTTTCATTCTGCTTCTTGGTTGAGACCTCTCTGTTTGATCTCAAATTCCGAATAACTGATTGATCGGATGACTGCTCTGATAGAATCACTATAGAGCTGAGAAGATTCTGAGCAACAAACCCTGAGAGCATCTAACCTTAATTCCATCATTTGGTCTCCTAAAAAGTTGGGCACATATCTCCTCCTGGGGCACCCATGGTTGGCAGATAGTTTTTATTTTGCAATTTTCAACTCTCTCCTTATTTCACATGCTTGCCATTGCCTTGACTGCTTGAGACGAAAAAATTTCCAAGACATGAGTGTTTGGCACCTAGGCTGAGTTGGGGCACCTGAAGTTTCTAGAATTAGCCAAAATTTTGCATTTTTCAACTTTCACAGCTTCCCTTCTCCCTTCTTCGTTTTGTGTGCACATTCATCATTTCTCATCTTATGTTCAGTGCTTGAATGTTTGAATCTGACCCCTAGCAACTGACTGACCTCCATTAATGACCTTGGAGCTCCTGAAAAAGCTTCTTAGACTCACTAGGGTAAAACTAATCTTTTGATGATTCTGACTACACAACCCTGATGAGGAAGTATTTTCAACCAATCAAAATTAGTTTGAAACCTAGAAGCCAAACTTTCTATTTTTATAAATTTTCCATTAAAATTTTTTTTTACAAGTATCTGTTTTGAAAGAAACCTAGAAAAACCAAGAAAATATTCTATTTTTAGAAAGTTTCTAAAAATAGAAATTTTCCTAAAATTTAGGGCCAAAAAAATGATATTTGGGTTTTCTAGACTTGGTCACTTTGAGCAGACCCAGATTGTCAGATTTAAAAAAAATAAAAATTTTGACCCTCATGCAAGACATGCAAATTCCCAATTTGACCTTTTTTGACAATTTTAACAAGACTTTTGACCATTTCTTCAAAATGCCTAAGTGTAGCATTTTTTTTTAATTTGGTGTATAACACGGGTCCAACATTGTACCTCAGAAAACTCTCTGCTTGAGGATGAAAGTGCGGTTCTGGGATGTCAGTGTGCCATGCTGGAGACTCTTAGGTGTGTTGGCTTTTGTACGACCAAAGGACCGAAAGTACAATAAGAATTGCTAGAAAACAAGCTGATAGCCTAGCTAATGGTTTTTAGGAGAGCAAAACAAAACTATTTAATAAGAGATATATAAGTGAATATGATAAAGCAAATAGATTAAAGCTAGGGTGAAAAAAATGATCCCACAAAAGAGCTTGTTCACTAGCTAGCTTCAAGTGCACATCCACCTACACACAAGAAAGAGGGAAATTTGTTGGGGGCTATATAGGGGATGCCTAAGTCAGCCCCCCATTTTGGTGTTTCCACCTCCACAAACAACCAAGATTGCAACAATAGAGACATATATGATAAAGAAGGAAAATAAGTAATAAAAACTACAAAACAGTAACGTGCTACTCAACCAAATCATAGAGGAGAGGAGTGAAAATGCTTACCACCTCCACCAAGAGCTCACAAGCTAATGGAGGAGAGAAAGAGAGGACTGAAGCCCCTGCTGTAATGGTGTTGTTCCACACTTACTCTACAGAGTTTATGGAGTGTTGTTGCTATTGCTATGGAGTGCCAAAGTGTTGCTTGCACTAGTACAAAAACAATAATATATGACTAAATAAACTATTAAAAATTGCACATAAATGAATAATTTTGGTCACGTGACCATTAGTAGTTTATTTCCAGTCATTTATAACGTGACCAAATTTGTGACTAAACTATTTTAGTCATTTATCTAGTCATTGCTTTGGTTATTGATTTAGTGATTGATTGTTGTTAACTGGTCTTTTATTTAGTCATGGTAGTGATTTATTTAGTCACATTTAGGCATCAATTTAGTCATTGGTTGTTGTTAACTGGTCATTTATTTAGTCATGGTAGTCATTTATTTAGTCATATATTTAATCATTAATTTAGTCATTACTTTAGTCATATATTTGGAGAATGCTCTTACAATAACTAGTCTATGAAATTACAAACCAAGAGAAAATTATGTTGTGATTGAAGGATATAAAACTTTAAAGCTCTTATGTTATTAAAACTTCAACAAATTTGGGATTGAAACAACATTGGAAAATAATTCTATGTATATTCAAACGGTATATAAAATATGTTACAAAGAACTCTATACATAGAGTTTTGAATACAAAATATTTTGCAGTGTGCAAACTACTGATTTATTATACTTTTAAAATTGAAAAAAAACTAAAACTAAATGGTGTGACTGCATGTCTTTAGTGATGCCACTCTTGCACATGAGATAGGCTATAAATGCATCTAGTAAGACACTGGTTTTGCATTTTCTCCTTGCTCTGTACCTATCCACAATAAAAAAGAAAATAGATTACTAGGTAGCATAAACAACGAATATCTTAAAAGCAGACACCCATAAGCATTAGAGTAAGTCTAATAAATAAAAAATCATAGAATTAATGATATTTCAAAAGAAAGGCATTTGCAAAAGAATTAATATTAAAGCAATAGCTTAAATATTAATAGTTTATCAGAGTAATATCACCTTGCTATGTACTTTTCCACAATCAGAAAATAAACATATTACTAAGTAGCAGTAAATAATAAATATCTTAAAAGCAAATACCCAGAAGCATTAGAGTAAGTCTAATAAATAAAAATGCATAAAATTAATGATATTGCAAAAGAAATGCATTTGCAAAAGAATAAAAATTAAAGTAGTATCTTAAATATATTACTAGCTTATCAGAGTAAGTCTAATAAATAAAAATGCATAGAATTAGTGATATTGCAAAAGAAATGCATTTGCATTCCGCCTGTACTAGAAACGGCCTAAGACCATTAAAGAAAGTGATTATGGTAGAATAGTTGGGGATAATAAGAAAATCAGAAATACAAATGCTACAAACATTGAAGGGAGAAATGATATGAAAATGTAGAGTAAATGTAGTCATATTATTTGTGGTGTATATATCGCACAATTCAGAGCAACCCTGCCCTCCCATTCCAGCTAGTTGATTCTGCACAACCAAAACAAAGTATCTCAATAAAAATGAGAATTTCTCCTCTTGTGTTTGTTAATACAAAAAATATATATACATATGCATGATGTATATCTAGTAATGAATACAAATATATTACTTTATACTCAATACATAAAGTGAAAAGAAATTTACACTGCAGTTTTCCATTATTGCTGCTCACAGTATGTGGGAGAAAAGAAAAGAAAATAATAATAAAAGAAAAAATAGGGGAGGGAAAATGAACTTTCACAAGAAAAAAATAAGCAAATATATTATGGACTATCAGAAATAGAATCATGCTTACCTTGTTGAAATGATGGAGATTTTGAAACAAGATAATCATGCCATGTCTAATTTAAGGACCATTACTACTAACTTAAAAATGGACTAGATACACTTGTTGAAGAATTAAGCCCTAGATTGCTCACACCAAGGGATTTTTTTTTTATAACAGTTATGAATCATGCATAGAAGTTGGGTAAAATTTGCACATGCAAATCATGAATAGTGAGTGATGAGGAATTTGAAACAATAGTAGGTATCCTAGAAGAAATTTTCCTAAATTAACTTTTATGATAGCTGAAATTTTGGAAACTACTCCTTTCAGAAACCTGTTATACAAATTGGATCATCTATTTTTCTAGGTTCTCATGATATTCATCTCAGTGATAGGAGGGGAGAAAGAAAAAAAGACACGAAAAGAGAGGACAAAAAATAAATAATTATTATCTTTCTTTTGATGCACCTAGTAGTCTAAATGCATTTTCAGTTCTTCAAAAGTATGCTTAGTGGCATGACCTCTTCTTCTAACAATCAATATTGCATTTTCGCAAGCTTATTTTTGTTGGTCTTCAAATTATGCTTGCTAGGGTGTGGGTGAAAATGAAAATGGATTTGATTGAATAACATTAACCAGTGCTTAAATATTAATTCAGAAATTTTTTTTTTGCATACAAGCTAAGATAGTAGAATCAATAATATGGAAGCTGAAAGGATGGTATAGGAAAGGCAGGGTACAGTCCCAAACTCCCAAATAAATTCAGTAAAGATATACAATGGGTTGTGGCAACTAAACCCAATGTTATTTCCAACAAATAGATAAATAAATTTAAAATAGATAAAATAACATACCTAGGGAAGTTTTTCTAAGGGTTTCTGGGGACAAACCCACTGTAAATGAGTGTGAATTGAACCTTGTCACAATTAGAGGGTTGCATATGTAATGCACTCAAAACTGCTTTCCCCGCCATTTTTTCCCTGCTTTCCCTGCCGCTCCTCCAAACTCTTCCTCATTGGTATTGACCTTTCACTTCTCCAATTTGGCGAGTTGTAGCCTAAAAATAAGATTTTGATAAGGGTTTTAGAGTATATTTAGTAAAATGAAAATACAACCAAGATCATAATAATGAGCACATTTGGGTTTTAACATTATGACATCCTTTATGAGGAGCAAAATAAAAATGGCCAAGATCGTAATAATGAGCACATTTGGATCACAATTTGTGTCTTTGGGCTTGTACTTGTTTAGGTGCTCTATTTTGCGAAAATGTCGAGAAGAGGAAAGGGTGGGAAGGGATTGGGAAAGGGAGGAGCAAATACGCACAGGAAGGTCCTCCGGGATAACATTCAGGGCATCACAAAGCCCACCATCAGGCATCTTTCCAGGAGGGGAGGCATCAAGTGTATCAGTGCTCTCATCTATGAAGAGATGAGGGGCATCTTGAAGACCTTCTTTGAGAATGTCATCAAGGACGTAGTTACCTACACTGAGCAAGCACGTCACAAGACTGTCACTACTATGGATGTTGTGTATGCGCTCAAGCGACAAGGCAAGACTCTTTATGGTTTCGGTGGTTAGGTTTCCTTTTCAAGATTTCAAAGAGTTTTTTGGCAACTGTGTTTTGAGATACCACTTACTTACAAATGCTTTTGTTAAATCTCTGTAATTATTTTTCATGCAAGCTAAGAAATGGGTATAATCATTGTTCTAAATTGATTGGGGAATAGTGCCAAAGATAATTAATCTATATGGTATTCTTAGTTTCATTCAGAAAGAAAACAAAAAAATAATAATGAGCACATTTAGGTTTAAACATTACGACATCCTTTACCAGCAGACATTACGGAGAAGGTGAGAGAGAGCCCCCGCCGCTGGTTTCAACTCCTCCAAACTCATGGATTGGGCGGGCCTATCATGAATGCCTTCCTCCCTTCCTTTACCTCTGCATGGTTCCTTCCCTCGTTCTCTCATCCAGTGATGTCCTATCCAATCCTTGTTGGTATTGAGCTTTCACTTCTCCACTTTGAGCATGCCTGTATTTTAGGGTTTGATAGTTTGTTTATTAAAATGAAAAATAGGGTTAAAATTTATCACTTTATTTGCCCGATTTTTTTGGATTTCAAAATGAAATTCAAAATAAATAAATATAATATATAATCTCTAACTTTTTCATAATATTATTAAATATATTATAATATTATATTTTTATTCAAGGGGTAAACGCTTTTGACCAGAGCTATGAACCAGAATACAACCATTCAACAATACCACCCCAATAGGGTTTGAACCTTGGCGGCAAGAACAACAATGCCACCTATAAACCATCACACCATGCCAATATTAGCATATTATAATATTCTATTATTATATAATATTAAATATATTAAAATATTAATATTATATTATATTATATTATTATAATATTATAATATTATATTATATTATTATAATATTATAATATTATTATGGTACAATATAATATTGTAATATAATAATATAATATTATAATATAATAACATAATATTATATATAATATAATAATATATTATAATATTATAATATATTATAATATTATAATATAATATAATATAATATTATAATATTATAATATAATATAATATTATATGAATAATATAATATATTATAATATTATATGGATAATATAATATTATATATTTATATAATATTATAATATTATTAATAATATATAATATATTATATAATATATTATAATATTATACAATATAATATTATAATATATTATTATATAATATTTATAATAATTATACAATAAATATTATAATATTATTATATAATATACATATAATATGTATTATATAAACATTATAATATTATATAATATTATAATATTATATATTATATATAATATAATATTATAATATTATTATATAAATTATAATATAATATTATAATATAATATAATATTATAATATTATATAATATTATAATATTATATAATATAACATTATATTATATTATAATATTGTATTATTATAATAAATACATTATAATATAAATATATTACAATATAAAAACATTATAATATAAATATATTATAATATAAATATATTATAATATTATATAATATATAATAATAATATAATATTATATAATAATATGTACTATATAATATATATATTATATTATATAATATCATATTATATTATAATATATTATATTATATTGTATTGTAATATAATATATTATTATATTATATTATAATACAACCCACTTTTTCAATTAGAAATATTTTTTTAATTATCCACTTTAATATCATATTGTCTAATTTTTATTTGTGTGACTAATTATTTAGTTGTGTTTTTTACCCCACAATCAAATTAGTCATTTATGATGATCGAATTAGTCATTTATTTTGTCATAGTTAAAAACATTAATGATTCATTAACATAATGAGTAATAAAAGTTAAAGAATGTAAATGCTATTTTTTTTAATAAAATATAGGCTCTAAGACTGCATCAAGAGGCAATGCCTTCCATGCAATAGGTATTTTTGGTGCACCAAGCAACCTAGGCGGCCAAATCGCCCACTTAGGTAGGGGTCCCATGAGGGGGGCTTAAGCTCTATGGATTATGATCAAATTCGAAAGAAAAAATAATAGAGGAGTAATAGCCATTTATTTAGTCATTTTTATTTGTCTGATCAATTATTTAGTTGTGATTTTACCCGATGACCAAATTAGTCACTTATAATGATCAAATTAGTCATTTATTTGCCAAATTGTACTAGTGTTAGTCACGTGACTAAAAGTTTGTCACGTAGTCATTTATTTTCCAAATTCTACTAATGTTGGAAGTGATGGATGCTAATAGAATGTTTGAGAATTCCCAAAAGATTTCTCAACTGAATGCTTAGAGGATGAAATGAAGGAATGAAGAGTGTTTTTGAAGGTGGGATGAGAAAAATGGCCATATTCGGGTCGGTTGGTCGAAGAGGGGCATTATAAATCAACCCTAATGGGAAGTGTAACGCCTCTACCAACTCTAGATGTAGGAATCCGTTAGGGACATAAGCACGCCACACAGACGTCTGCGCGCTGCGTGGGTGTTCCCAACAGTTATTCTTTTGCCGACACTAGAAAAAAATGCCAAGTGGAATGAAGGTAGCAGATTGATGTGGAATTTTTCCTTTGAATTTGGTTTTCTAAGGTGAGGAAGTGTAAAAGGGGAATTTGTGTGAGGGGTACAAATTCGCTCTTATATAGAGTTGAATATGCCAATCATGGCCAACTTCATTGATTGTTTTCTTAAGGATTTTCAATATTATTTTGTTAGAAGCCCCAGCTTGTTCATTGCCCTATGGGTAATATGGAGTTGAAAAACAATGTTGGATATGGAATTGATTGCAAAGGTTACAAAAATATTGGTTTTTGAATGGCTTACTATTGTCTGTGACAATGGCAAGGGGAACACCATATTGGAAAATAGTGGAGTTGAGGATAAACTTAGATAACTTTTTTCTAGTGATGTAGGTTAATGGAATGGATTCTATCCACTTTGTAAGATACTTAGTGGAAGTAGTAATAAATTTATGAATGTTTGATAAGGTGGGACAAAATTTTCCTATGATTGTGAGTCCCCATTGTGAGAAGAGCCAAGGAGTAGTTATTGATTGCAACTATTGTGTTGGTGCATGAATCAAATCTTTTTGTTGTTAACATTGAAGGCATTTCTTAGCAAATATTGTGCATCTTGGTCCATGGTCAACCATTGGTATATTTTTCACAATAGCTTCTTGGCAAGTGTAGGATCACTAGAATGTGCCCCATAAACACCCACGTGAACCTCATGCAAGGAAGTTATAGCTTCTTTTGAGCTAAGACATATAAGGAGTGTACCATCAAGACTTCTTCTATATAATGTATCACCAAGGAAAAGGAAATGGGATGAAAAATAGATGAATGTTTCCTTTTGTTTGTTGGTTGGGTTGGGTGGAAGGAACTTTGTTTTGTAGTTAAGCGTAAATTTTGTGATACCATGAGGAATTAGGACCAACAATTTCACACAAGAATTATAAATATGGTATATTGAATGTTGGAATTGAAAATTTCTCAACCATAAATTCACAATGCTAATTATTATGAGGCATGTCTAAGGGAGATCCAACAATAGCCATAACATTGACAACTTTGTTGCTCAATCTCGGTATTTGTTCAAAATAAATATTAAAGAAGTATTGATTAAAGCTATCAATCATTCTCGTGTAAGATAACAACTTGTCATATTTTTTTTGGTATTGACTCATTTTATGAACAATTGTGAATCTCTATAGAGTTGAAGTTCTTTGATGTGTCATTCAACAACCATTTTAAGTATTGTTATCAATACTTCATATTCGGTAATATTTTTGGTACATGGAAATGCTAGCTAATATGCCTTGTGGATACAATATCCTTGAGGAGTGATAAAGAGGAATATTTCTCTTGAACCATGTTGGGTGTAGGATTCATAAAAGTATAATTTTAACTATTTTGTTAGAGTGTTGTTGAAGATTGCTCCATCTGATAAATCAGAAAAAATGGATAATTGTCATATATGGGTTCTTCTTCTAGTTGGTCAACAATAACATGTCCTTTGATGTTCTTGTGGTCCACAAATTTAATGATAAAATTGCTCAATATCATGACCCATTTAGCCACTTGACCTATGAGTGTAGCTTTAGATAGGAGATATTTTATTGGATCAACCTTTGAGATGATATTTGTTTGATGATTGAGTATATAGTGTCAGAGCTTCTATGATGCAAATATGAACACTAAACATGCTCATTCTATTTATGTGTAATTAAGCTCATATCCTACCAATATTATGCTGATGTAATATATTTTTGTCTTTTCCGACATCATCATATTATGCAAGAAGAGCTCCTAGTGTTGTTGTGGTAGAAATATATAATATCAAAGGTTTTATTTGGATCAATGGCATCAACATTGGTGGTGAAGCAAGATATTTTTCAATTACTAGAAGGCTTGTTGACATTTCTCATCTCATTAAATGTGACATTGTTGTGTAGGAGATTAGAGAATGGATAGAACTTATTTGCTAGTTGGGCAATGAATCATTGAATTGATTGAAGGTTTCCCTAGAGACAACATGACTACTTAAAATTAGTTGGTAGAGGCATTTGAATTATTACTTTCACTTTTGTTGGGTCAAATTTAATACCTTTATGGGAGAAAATGTATCCCAATAATTTTATTGAAGTCACACCAAAGAAACATTTCTTAGGATTTAGCCTCACTTGGTACTTTTATAGTATGTCAAATATTTTCTCAAGAACATCCAAGTGACATTCTCTTGTGATTAATTTTTTTAATAGGTCATCTACATAGTGCTCCATAATTTTGTGAAATAGATGATGGATTATTATTGTCATTTATCTTTTATAGGTTGCTCCAATATTCTTTAGACCAAAGGGCATTATGTTATAGTAATATATTCCCCAAGGACATGTGAAAGTTGTGTCGATCTGGTTATACCCTAAAAACATCTATTAAAGAAAGTGTTTCATGTCTAACTATTAGGTTCATAATAATTTTTATGTTAAATAATGAAAAATTATCTTTTGGACAAGCCTTGTTCAAATCTAAAAAATTAGTGCATATATAGATGCTCCTAGTAACTTTAGAAGCAATTACAATTTAGGTATCCATTCCAGATAGTTAATAGGCCAGATGAATTTGACATCTAACATTATCTAAAGCTCAAATTTGACCAATAGTGCAATCTAAATATTCATCTTATGAAGTTTCTCTTTCATTGGTTTAAAATATGGAAAAGTTTTCAAGTAGTGGACTACCAAAGAGGTATATATTCCAAGCATGTCTACATAAGACAAAGAAAATTTGATGTTTCATCTTTCAATGAATGTTGTGAAATCCTTCTTCTCTTAACATGTTAATGATGTGGTGAAAATTTTATCTTAGGATTCTTTTGATTCTTCGAACAATACTATGGATCTCTCTTGATACACAAAAATAGTAGGAATGTCAAATACTCCATCCTTAGGCACTTAAAAGATGTTTTCACCTTTGAGTACATCCTTTATTTTTATTTTTATTTTGTTTCAGTAGTGCCACATTGTGGTTTTCACTAGGGGATCATTTTATTATTTTAATTTTATCACTTTTGTATTGAAGAATTTTATTCTCTCCCTAAAGTATGATTTCATATCAAGCTCTATATAAAATCCAAATCTATAATCTCTAAATGGTATATTTTCTCAAAGGCCCATAAGTTCTAAGTAACTTCATCAGTTTGAAATGTATCCAAAACTAGAGGTCCCTATTGGTCCCAATTAATCAATTGGCGATAAATGAGTGGGAAGTCATTTTTTGTGAGGTGGATGTGAATGATATGGATCATAAAGTGTAAATGGATATATCTTGGAATAGATAGGTAATATAAATGAAATATTTGACAATGGTACCATCTATTAATGATATCAAATTTCCACAATCCATGATAATTATTATGAAATGGTTTCTGGATTCAATTGTGTATAATTTTTTGCATCAACATTTTGGATCACATCCTGATGATGAATCATAGAGTGTGATCCAAAACGTTTATGTAAAAAATTATATAGAATCAAATCCAGAAACCATTTCATAATAATGATACTAACAATTTTCAACTGTAGGAAAAGTTTTGGCTACCTTCTAAACCTAATGCACTAAAGTTATGGAGATAGTTTCTAATAGCCAAGACCTTAGATACATTTGTTCTCTTTTATAACTATGGACTCCTTTGTTCCTTGTTCATAGATTCCAAGGTTGGCTTGACCTTTGTATCCAATGTTCTTGATTATATGAAGGCCCTTAGTATATTTTTCAATCAGTAATGTAGCTTGTTCTTCATCTTCATTCTATAACAATTTGGAAATATCCTCTTCAATGACTTCTTTATTTATTTCTCCCCAACTTGAGAATATTGTGAGTTCATGTTTCATAATTGTAGATGTAATTTGGATTTTTTTGGGCTTTCCATATGATCTAGGTGAAGACAGAAGTTGTCCCGCATAGAAGGAACCTTTCATGTCATATTCTTCACATACTTTGTCAAGTACTTGGACCTTGATCTCAAGACTGGAATGTGTGTAGTGGATAATGAAGATAGGGTTGATGGATCGGTATCAAATGATGAGGATGAGGCAATGTAATTATTGGGTACTTAGTGAGATTTATGGTATTATTCCTCTACATTTATGCAATATTGGAAAGGGAAAGGATCTCCACAAATGGTTCCCTTAGTATCATTGAAGGGAAATTTTAAGCATTGGTGGTAGGTGGATTGTATGGCCTCTATGGCATGTACCCATGGGTGGCCTAGGAGAATGTTATATAGGAGAACAAGGTCCAAGACTTGATATGTAGCCTCTGTTATGGTAGGACCAAATTTAATAAGTAACTTGATTATTCCTTCAGATTCATGTTTAGCATGATCGCATGCTTATGTTGTGATATTTTTCTATGAATCCATGACACCATCAAAATATCCCACTTTTTTATCAATTTGAGGGTACAAATATTTAAGCCTAATCCATCATCTATCAAGACTCTTTTGATTTTGTGTTTATGAATGAAGAATTCTAGGTATGAAGCTTGATTATGGTATGTGGTGGATGGAAGATACTTTTGGTGAATACAAGATGATAAGGTGAAGTGATATGCCCCATCATGGCCAATAATTGCTCAATATCTATGTTAGTGGGCACATATGACTCTTTAAGTGTCATATCAAGGATCATGTTATGTGTGGAAGATGTTCAAAGGAGTTTTGTGATGGAGATTTGAGTTGGTGTATTTCATAGGTGTTCTAAGATATTGTATTTAGATGAAGGACGAAGTGTTGGTTGGGATCCTTGGAGAGTAACTTTATCACGAAATGTGATAACTACACATTCAAGAGTTTTATTTGTTATGGTTATGGTGGAAATTTGGTTATTGGTTTCTTTAATATGACCAAAACAAAATCATATGAATAGTTGACATTGTTATAATTTTTTAATTATCAGAGTCATTTTTCTTTCCATGTTCAAGGATTGGATCCTTGTAAATGACAATATTGTTATTGGATGAGTTCTTAGGATGGTCTTCAATAGTGATATATCCTCAGTCAATAGTATCTTGAATGAGAACTTTTAGTTTCATATAATCAAGTGTCGTATGACCTTTAAATATATGGTATTCACAATATTGATTATCTTTGCATGACGAGGATTTAAATTGTGGTTCATCATATTATTTGAATTCTAACAACTTTTTTTTTGGGTGAAAAAATTATTCAAGAGAAATCTAATGAATATAATGAGTACCAAATGACAATAGTCATCAAGATATACACCAGATCCAAGTCCCAAGGAGAATACATGTAAACAGACCCAGGATACAACCCAACCTACAAACACCACAACCAAGGAAGAAACCATTCAACCTTGACACGAAGCTAAACATTTTGATCCTCATGGAGAGATTGAAGAAAAGTTTGAATTTTATTCTAATCTAATTGACCCCAGTCCAAAACATTCCATGCTCCCTTCCTTTAGAGGTCCATTTAGTTAGACAATCTACAACTTTGTTCCATTCCCTAGGGATATGGATAAAAGAGATAATATCAAAGTTTGAAGAAAGATGGAGAATTTATTTTGCTACTAGAACCAATCTCCATGAAGAATCCTAAAAATATATTTTATTAAGTAGAGAGACCAAAATCATGGAATTTGTTTCACAAATCACCTTCCTCCAACCCAACTCACAAGATTTAGCCAAAGCCTGAATAACCCAAGCTTCCATTTGATTGTTAGAGTGCACCCCCATATAAATGGAAAAGAAATATTGAATAGATCCCATACTATCACAACCAACTCCCCCAATCCCAATAGTGCCTGGGTTTTTTCGAGCAGAGCCATCAATGTTAATTTTGAAGAAATCATTAGGACTCCACTTACCCAAATAGTTCACCTTCTTGGATGATTTTTTCTTGCTTCCCCAACGAGCCTAAGAAGCGATGGGAAGAGAAAGCTCAAGGAGAGTAGTAGTATACACTTATGATGAATTCAAAGACTCCCCTAGGTTGAACTTAGACTCAATAGTTTCTTTAATCATACTCTTAACCTTATACCAAACCCATGGAGCCACCTGCCAAAACAATTGGAAGATATATTAATTTCTCTCCAACCAGATCTACCAAATAATACGGGAAGGCCCCAACTCCCAAGCTATTAGGTCAGAAAGGAAACACAATCTGGAAGAGGGCTCAAGTTCTCCCATAAATCATGTAGAGATGATGCATGCATAAAATGTCTCCTCTAAATCTTACACTAAAGCCTTCAAATTTCCATAGAAAAATAACACTAAAATAAAAGATGATTAGTACTTTCTTCACTACACCCACATAAGAAATAGAGCAACGAGCCACAAAAACCTCTTTTCCTAATATTTTCCTAGGTGAGGCATTTTTTTTGACTAAACAACCATAGTAACATATTCTACTTAGGCCATCCAAACTTATTCCATATATGTTTTCACCATGGGCACACTCTCAAGTTACCATACTAAGACTCCAATACAACATACCCCTAATCCATCGAGTAAATATATTTAGAATCATGAACCAAAGCATGTAAATCCCTATCCTTTGAGGAACAAGGTCACATGGGAGGAATAGAGGCTAAATTATTTTTCTCCTCTTTAGACCCACCTCTAGGCCAGATTTTTTTGAATTTTGCCACAAATAAACCAAAGAGCTCCCCAAAGAAGAAGAAAATTTAAACGTAACCATATTGGACCACCCAACGTCCAAAAAAAATTCACTCAAGGGTCAAAGCTAGGGAAAATAAGAAAGAACAAGTGGGTGAACATCCCAAGAGTCAGTCCAAAATATAACATTATCACCCTTATGTATAATCTAGAAGAAATTATCCTTAACAAGAGTAGATCCCCTTTTAATAGTGCTCCAAATCATAGATCCTTCAATAGTCAACTCCATTCGTGGAATTCCCTTATTGAAAAATCCTCCTAAATATTTATAATTAAGAATGCAAACCAAGGGCTACTCGAGAAATTTTGCACCACCTCCAATATAGTTTTGCAGCTAGAGCTTGATTTTTCAACTCTGATTGCCTAAGACAAAGACCATTGTACTCCTTTGGTTTGTGCACTAGTACCAACTCACCAAACTCCATTTTTGATTGGCGAGATTCCTTGTCCACAAAATTTTTCTAACAGGGGAATCAAGCTCCTTGAGGAAGATCTTAGGGGTAGAGAGCACCATGAACATGTACAAAGGGAGAGCTTGTAAGAGAGAGGATAAAAGAATTAACTTGCTAGCAAAGGATAATCATCTGAAGTTCTAGTGGTTAACCTTTGACCAAATTTTTTCTAGGATATTCTACCAATGAATCTTCTTTAAGGTACCAACACATAGGGTGATACCCAAATAATCTATAGGAAGTTTGTGAATCTAAAAGTGAAGAATGTTAGAAATTTTGTTCTGGATCAAAACAAGAGTATTGAAGAAGATACTAGAATTGTCCTCATTAATCTATTGACCAGACACAACCAAGTATATAACCAAAGCTTCCTTGGAGTTAACCACCTCATCAATTCTAGCTAGACCAATAAGAGTAGTGTCATCATCAAACTAGATATGAGATTGAGAATCCAAACCCCTTATCCAACTCCAACCATGAATGAGGCCCATTTCCTTATGTTGATTCAACAACCTACCAAGACCCTCATTCTTTAAGATAAATAGGTAAGGGGATAGTTAGTCTCCTTTCCCGAGTCTCTAAGAAGTGGAAAATGTAGGTGAGGGGGAATCATTAACCAAAAATAGAGAAAGAGGAATATGTCATGCAACTCATCACCTAGGAGACCCACTTTGAATGGGATCCAAAAGCCAATAAAAAATGTTGGAGGAAGAACCACCTAACCCTCTCATAGGCTTTAGAAATATCCAAAAAAATGAGCATAACATTCTCCTTGGAAGATGACACAGAATAGATAGCCTCGAATGCCACCACGATACCATCAACAATCTACCGCCCTTTGATAAAGCCTCCTTGTTCTAGGGAAATCAAGGGACCCAACCAAATATTTAGTATTTTAATAATTATCTTAGTGATAATATTGAAGGTCACATTACATAATGCAATAGGACAAAAATAATCTAAGGAATTGATACCCTATTTTTAGGAATTAAAGTAAGAAAGGTGGAATTTATAGCCTTGAGCATCTGCTTGTAAGTTTGAGATTCTTGAAAAACTTCCAAAAAATATGATTTGAGGGTATCTCAAAACTCTTGAAATAACTCTATGGTAAAACTATCAGGTCCAGGGGCCTTACCTTTCTTCATCTAAAACATAATATTTTCAAGCTCCTCCAAAGAGATAAGTAAAAGAAGGGATTTATTCATCTCATATGAGACCACTGAAGGATACAATCCAAGACAATATTTTCCTTAGTTAGAGCATGTGGATCATTATCTATGAAAAGAGAAGAGTAAAACTTGACCACCTCCTCAATAATAGCTTAAAATGAATTTAACTATTCCCCTTGAGTTGATATAATAGAGGCAATAATATTCCCACTTCTATGCTCCTTTATTGTATTAAGAAAAAAATGGTATTTTTATTCTCTTCCTAAAGCCAATCAATACAATATTTTTGTTTCCAAAAAATCTCCTCCCATAGCTCCCATTCAACAAGTTCCTTGGAGCATCTAGTTTCTTCCTGAAGAAAATCCACTATCATTCCCTCCTCCTTAATTTTAAATGTGACACTATTGAGATGGTCTTGCACTTTTTTCCTCATAAGAAAGAGGTTACCAAAATTAGTTCTATTCCATTTCTTGAGCTTGTATTTTACACATTTGAGTCTATTGAAAAAGGAGAACATTGCAATTCCAAATGCAAGCTTCCCTTCAAACCACCACTACTCCACTAGCTAGTGCAAATTAGGAACAAGGAGCCATATAAGCTAAAATTTAAAAGGAGGCTATTTAGAAAAAGAGAACAAAGACAAAGAGAACTTAATTGACCAATGTTACGAACCTTTCCACCCTAGGATTTAAAAGGAAGTCTAGTTATTACCAAGAAAAAAGTCAAAAATAAGAAACCTATCAGGTCTCTTAGAAATAGATCCCTCCCCACACCTTCTTTATGCCAAGCAAAAGTTCCATTATTGGGCTTCACATCCACCAACTAAAGAAACAAGATATTGTCACTCATCAAGGAAGAAGAAGGCTCCAAACTACTAACTCCCTCTGATTTTCCCCCCAAATTGCAAATAGAATTAAAGCCTCCTACCAAATCTAAGGGAAAGAAGGAGAAAGAGAATAAATATATCTAATATGAGACCAAAGCATAGTCTTACCCAAAAAATCATTAGATACATAAACATTGGTAAGAATAATAATCATGCTTGAACCAAAGCAAGAGACCACTACAAAAGTGAGTTCCTACTAGCCATCCACTAGAGAGACATGATTTGACAAGGGTCCCATAGACAAGAAACACCTCTAGTTGATCCTTGGGAACTAACACACTATAATAAACCCCTCCAAATTTTGGATGAAGTACTCATCATATCTTCTACTAGAGTTGTTGAAAAGGCGCAAGACAACTGAGAGGGGGGGTGAATCAGTTGTCACAAATTACAATCACAAATCTCAAACACTTCTCAACTCCACATCCACTTTAATCTGTTATTAAGTATGAACATGAAATGAAAATAACATAAAGCAACATCAAAACAAGAAACACCAGATTTACATGGAAAACCCAATAAGGGAAAAACCACAGCGAGGATTAACTCACAATATAAAGTAATTCTAAAATTGATTAAAAAGAGGCTCATTTCCAAAGGGCTTACTACCGAAGAAGGAATCACTGTTTAGATACAAGGCTCACTTCCTAGAGATAGGAATAACTATCTAGAAGGGAGGCTCACTACCTACATATACAAAAGATAACATAAAAATTCACAACAAATTACACAAATCTGCAACCTTGATCAGAAGATTACAAAAACCCTCAACTCACTGCTTTCAGGAATCTAACACATTAAAGTACTGCTGCATCAATTCAATTTCACACACTCTTGCTTCTCACACTTGTGGCATGTCTGATACATCAATCCATAACATCTCAACTTGTATTTATACCATCTTCAACCTTAGAAACTTTCTCCAAGGTTAGCTACACACACTTCATTTTACAAATTCAAATTAGGTCAGCAACTCAACATTCCCATGGTGGAAGAGAATGAGAGTGGACCAAACCAACACTTAACCAAGACCCAAAAAAATGTCTCAAATCAATCACATGCTTCCTCAATTAACACTTATCCTTCGCATGACATGTAGACACCAGGTTAGCCAAACCCAATGAAAACACAAATGAACTTTGAAGTACACACTTCCACAACAAGAAGATAAAATGTGAACCACGTAACATGCTTCACTATAAACTGTAACACATCTTGGATACCATCAAATTCATCCGCATCAGCTGCAACAATCCTCATACTCAAAACAATTCCCATCAGTCCATCTAGACTGCACAAACACACACAGGAACTCTAAAACTCATCTTCCAGAGCACCAGACCATGAACACCTTTGATAAAACACAAATAAAATCAATAAAATCCTTCTACTAGATCCAAAAGACCATAAACAAACCATTAGAGGACTGCAGAGCATAAAAATTTCTCCCAGTCCACAGACAACCAACTCTACCAAACTAGTTCACACATCGGTGAACACAACTTTCATACTTCATCAAACCAAAAGCTACAATCTAGGATATGTCACCCAATGATGCCCATAAATAACACTTCTGATCTGCACAATCATAGGAAAATAGAAGAAATGCGAAGCACAAACTGAAGCTCATTCTGAACACACACAATTTTGACCTCACTATTTCTCAAAAGCACTTGGCAACTCATCATGTCAACACACCTGCAACACCATAAAGATAGCTCCATGTACTCACAACATCTCTATAGTATCTCAACTATACGTGCACAACCTACAATCACTTGATTCCTTTTTCTACAACAACCTGTACTGTGTTGACATCAATGAAAACATTAATGACAACACTACCATACTCATTCATACTTGCAACAATCTCCCCTTTTATCATTGATGGAAGCACGTGATGTGAAAAACCATAAAAAACAACATCCATTCCATTCCTACAGTCTCCTTTATTTTTTATGATTAGACAACCTACACAACTTTTCTTACACTCTCTTTTCCTTGCAACATTCTCTCTCCTTTTTCTTTCACTATTTTTCACTTGAATTTATCTCCCCCTTTGACATCAATGGAAAAGAACAAAGGGTTTGCATAATTCTCCAGTCGTATGTAGCTCTGAACACCCCCCCTTAGGAGTGCACCCACACATCTCATATTGCAACAATGATACTTCCTACTCCCCCTGTGGAGTAGACCCTAATCATCAGTCAAGATAAATGAAGAATCTATAGATCCACTGGACTAATGCACCTCCATGTGTACCTAGTTCAAATAATGAGGGGCAATAACCCCCCAAATTCTCCTTGAGATACTCAAAAGTATCCTTTGAAAGATCCTTAGTAAATATATCAACAATTTGATCCTTTGTAGGAACATATTCCAATCTGACCTCATTCTGCAATACCTTCTCTCTTAAGAAATGATATCTGATAGATATATGCTTTGTACTTGAATACATTACCAGATTCTTTGAAATGTTTATAGCACTTGTATTATCACAAAAGATGGGGATAGGCTCATCACATATCACTCATATATCCTTCAAAGTTTGCTTAATCCATAACACTTATGTGCAACAAGATGTTGTTGCAATATACTCAGCCTCTGTAGTAGATAAATAGATTGAATCCTATTTCTTGCTTAGCCATGAAACCAATCTTCCTCCAAGAAGGAATGCACCACCACTTGTACTCTTTCGGTCATCTACACAACCAACCCAATATGCATCAGTGTAAGCACTTAAAGTGAAATTAGTATCCTTAGGATACCACAAGCCATAATCTAGAGTGCCTTTTAGATATTTGAATATCCTCTTCACAACTATAACATGTGCTTCCTTAGGTTCTACTTGAAATCTAGGAACCAAACATACTACATGCATGATATCTAGTCTAGTAGCAGTAAGATATAACAGTCCACCAATCATAGATCTATACATGCTCTGATCAACTTTAGGAGATTCATCATTCTTACTCAGTTTTCATCTGGTCACCATAGGGGTACAAACTAGTTTGGAGTCATCCATTCCAAACTTCTTTAACAATTATTTGACATACTTTGATTGTGAAATGAATATGCCCTTATCAGTTTGATTCACTTGAAGTCTAAGGAAGAAATTCAACTCACCAATCATAGACATTTCAAACTCTTTTTGCATCTCCTCTGCAAACCTTTTGAACATACCTTCATTCCCTCCAAAGATGATATCATCAACATACACAACCACTATTAGCATTTTGTTTCCTTCAACCTTGAAATAGAGATTACTATCTATGGAGCCTTTATTGAACTTTTGTTGTGTCAAATATCTATCCAACCTTGCATACCATGCTCTAGGAGCTTTTTTATTTCCATAAAATTCCTTTGTCAACTTATAGACCATGTCCAATGTGGACAATGATTTTGGCACCCAAGTTCTTTCTTGCACTTCTAGGGTTTTCTACCTAAAAGAAGAAAAAGATGGGCCAAAATGGGAAATGTCTACACTCAAAGTTAATGTAAATGAGATGTATTAAGTCTAATTAAGATTCTCTAATGTCCTGATCTAAAAATTAAATGAACTAATGACGAAAAACCTAAGAAATGCAACTTGTTTGAAAACACAATGTGATATGCAGAATTCCTAAAAATGCAAGTATATGATGAAATAATGGAATAGAATGAAAGAGGTGCACCTAGAATCTGAAATTTGATGTTGGGAGATTCTGGAATTCTAAAAATTTGACTGAAATTGTTGACTAGGACACTTACACCAGGCTAGGTGACTTAGTCCTAGTTTCGGGAAACTTTGTCAAAACATGAATCTACCAAATGGGTGTCCAAAAATGTCAAAATCACTTTTCAGGCCTGGAAGTGGGACTAATCCACCACTAGTGGTGACTTATTCCTCCTACAAATCTTGAGAATTTCAGGACAAAATCTTGTAGCCACAAGTCTGCACTTGCTTTCTTGACAGGTGTCCGCACTTGATTATGCAGAAAACAAGGTAAAAAGTCTCTCCAAGCTTGAATTAGGGTTGTGATGACTTGATTGAATTTGAAGATAACTTGACCACTTTTCAACACCAATTTTCTTGACAAATCTACATACAAAGTCTGCAAACACACATGCAAAAGGGGAAAAAATGGTTAAGGGTTAGAGTATAGGGGTTTGCCTTGGTCAAACCCCACTTTGGTAATAAAACCCTATGAAATGAAATAAAATGAAAGGAGAATGATAAAAAAAAAACATGCAATGTCATAAACTTACCAAACCCTTGATGTGGAAATCTAAAGAAATGTAATGAAGTGCTCCAATGGATGGCTTGATAATGCTTGTTTGCTTGAGAAAGATTAAGCTAATTGCTTAAGTGAATGCTTGAATTCTTGATGAACTAGGAGATGTAAAATGAGAATAAAAACCCTTATTTATACACGATTTTACTAAAATTTCTTGAAAATAACACATTACAGGCTGACCTCAAGGGTTAGAGGACAAAATCCCGCTAGAAATTTGAAATTATTTTAAGTTTTGTGTCAAAAAGGACTAAGTCACCCCTACTGGTGACTTAGTCCCACTTAAGCAAATTAAGTGGGTGTTGGGAATTACGGGGCATTAAATGTTATCCAATGGGAATATCCTCGAAAAACACACTTAAAAATAGACAGAAAGTGTATTAAAGGTCCATTTATACATGAGAAAGGGTTCAATTAGTGAAGACAAGTCTAGAAAAGTGTAAAAGTGAGTTACAACACTTTACAACACTTTGAAATAAGACTTGGTAAGTAATAAAAAGGTGATTTTTAGATGAATTATGATGAAAGGGTCCTAGAAAAGTGTGAAAGTGGGTCACAACACTTCACAACACTTTTACAAGATGTCCTAGAAGTATTAATGATTCATAAGGGTCCAAGATCTAATGTGAACACGTTGACCACATTACAACATTAGACCTAGGCAAAATCAAGCCAAAGTCCATAAGAGAGACTCAAGTGAGCGTAAAAATGTCAACTATACATTTTTTGGCGACACATCTGGTTTATCTGATAACTAAAATCCCTCCAGTTGTTCGATGTACACTTCTTCTCCAGTTCTCCATTTAGGAATGTAGACTTAACATCCATCTGATATACATTGAAATATTTGTGAGCAAAAAATGCTAAGAACATCCGAATAGCCTCCATTCTTTCCACTAGGGAAAATGTCTCCTCAAAGTCAATTCCTTCAACCTGTGAATAACCTTTGCATACAAATATTGCTTTGTTTCTTACAAATTCACCATTCTTGTTCAACTTATTCCTGAACACCCACTTTGTACCAATTACATTCTTGTTTACCGGTCTAGGAACCAATTTCCATGTCTGATTTTTCTCTATTTATTGTAATTCTTCTTTCATTTCTCTAACCCAATTTTCATCTTTGCACGCTTCACATAGCGATTTAGGTTCTATCTTGGAAAGTAGACACAAATTACCTCAACTACTACTACTATGCTTCTTGTCTTTACGCTTTCACTTTTGTCTCCAATTATCTGTTCTTTAGGATGATTTCTCTGTACATATTTTGGAGTCTTAGCAGCAAGTTCCAGAGCTTCTTCTTCTTCTTCATTATGTTCTTCTTCTTCCTTGTTCTCCTCTTATACCTGTTCACAGATAGGATCATCCAGTTCAACTTCGCTTCTTTCAATTGATTTGTGCATGTCTTCATCAACTTTCACATTTGTACTCTCAACAATCTTTCTCAATATTTTATTGAAGCATCTACAAGCTTTGCTATTAGTTGAGTGTCCAAGGAAAATACCTTCATCATATCTAGCATCAAACTTTCCAAGGTTCTCATCATCTCTTTTGATGTAGCATTTGCTTCCAAATACCTTAAAGTTCTTGACAGTAGGAATTTTTCTAGTCCACAAATCATAAAGGGGTCTTTGTGTTGTTACCTCTGATTTGAACTTTGTTAAGAATATAAATAGCAGTGTGGATTGCCTCTCTCTAGTATACATCAAGTACATTTTCCTCATTCATCATTGTCCTTGCAACCTCTTGTACAATCTAGTTTTTCCTCTCAACAACTTCATTCTGCTAAGGAGTTCTAGGAGAAAAAAAATGTCTCTTTATACCATGCTCTTCAAAAAATGTATAAAACTCACTGGAGGTGAATTTTCCACCTCTTTTAGACCTTAAACATTTGATTTTCAAGTTCACTTCATTCTCTACCATAGCCTTGAACACTTTGAATCTATCCAGAGTTTGATCTTTTTCTCTAAGAAAAGTAACCCATGTCATTCTTGAATAATCATCAATCAAGAGCATAAAATACCTATCACCATTAAGACTTCTTGTTCTTGTGGGACCACAAAGGTCTGAATGAACCAATTCTAGCATTTCGGTAGATGATTTCTCTTTTCCTTTAAAACTGCATCTTGTTTGTTTTTCCAATTGACAACTTTTGCAAACAATATTGGTAGGCTTTGTGATTTTAGGAAAATCTCAAACAACTTCTTTTGTACAAATCCTGATCATATTCTCAAAGTTTACATGTCCCATCCTCCAGTGCCATAGCCAACATTCATTAGCTTGAGGTACAAGACACTAACCATCAACACCATTAAGCTGATAAACATTTCCATATGTTCTTCCTGTAGCCACCACAGTTCCAGACCCTTTTCTGATCTCACAAGTGTTATCCTTAAACACAAGCTTGAATCCTTTGCTACACATTTGTCAAACACTCAAAAGATTATGCCTTAATCCCTTAATGTAATAGACATCATCAGTACTGTGTTCTCCATCAAAACTAATTGTTCCTTTTCCAACAATCCTTGCACCATAATCATCTCCAAACATGACTAATCCACCATCATACTTTTCAAGTTTAGTAAACTTACTTTTATCTCCAGTCATGTGGTTTGAGCAACCACTGTCAATCACCCAATAGTCTTCATCTTGTCTAGCATGAAAGGCAATAACCAGAGTACCTTCCATCTCTTCCTTCTTGTTTTCTAGACCACTTTCCCTTGCACATCTTTCAGAGTTAGTAGAAACTGATTTATTCTCTAAGGCTAGAAACAAGCATTCATCATCATTACCCTCAAAATTAGATTCATCATAAAAAATTCTAGCATCTTCTCTAACATAGTACAATTTCTTGAAATTCTTGTCCTTTTTGTCTTTATTGTCTATGTTCTTCTTGTGGACAACTCTATTTGGACATCTTCAAGCATAGTGACCAATATTTCCACAACTGAAACATTTAAAAGGTAACATACCTTTGTACTTACCGGTACCTTTCTTCAACTTCCTTGTAAAATTTTCTTCCAACTCATCTAAACCATCACTATTCAGATCATCTTCTATCTTTGTAGCTTTGAAGGATGATTCTGTTTTCTTTTTTTCTTTTCCAAATTTCCTCATCTAAAATGCAGCCAAGGTTCCAAATAGTTTTTCTTTAGTAAACTTCTTAGGATCATACACTTCCCCAATGACCGAGACCTTATCACTGTAACTCTCTAGTATGGTCATTAGAATCTTCTCTATTATATCTTCATCTGCTAGAGTACCCCCTTGATTCTTAACTTCATTTGTTGCAATATCGACTCTCTAAAGATAGCTTGCAATGTCTTCACCTTCTCCCATTTTCAATTTCTCATATCTGCGCTTAGTTGTTAACTTCCTTAATAATTTCACTCTATCATTTCCTTTATAGAGATCTTCCAACTTTTTCTAAACTTCATAAGTAGTGCCTAAAGAAATAAATTTTTCTAGCTCAGGCTTAGATAAAGCACTATAGATTACATACCTTTCTTTTTAATTTTCTTCATAGGTAGAAATCTCATCTGCAAAAGAAGGACCACTTCCAGGTTCAACATATTTTGTTTCAATAGCTTTCCAAGTCTCGTAACCAAGAGAGATTAGGTAATCTCTCATCTGCACTTTCCATAGACTGCAATCAGATCCATCAAACACAAGGATTGACAACTTTTGTGCCATCGGATCTACCTCAAGCAGTTAATCTCTTCTGCGAGGAACCAAATCTCTAATACCAATTATTGAAAATGCACAAGACAACTGAGAGGGGGGATGAATCAGCTATCATAAATTAAAATCACAAATCTCAAACACTTATCAACTCCACATCCACTTTAATTTGTTATTAAGTATGAACATGAAATACAAATAATAGAAGGCAATATCAACACAAGAAACACTAGATTTACGTGGAAAACCCAAAAAGGGAAAAACCATAGTGAGGATTAACTCACAATATAAAGTAATTCCAAAATCGATTATAAAGAGGCTCACTGCCAAAGGGCTCATTGCCCAAGGACTCACTGTTTGGATACAAGGCTCAATGCCTATATATAGGACCCACTGTCTAGAAGGGAGGTTCACTACCGATAGATACAAAAGATAATAGAAAAATCCACCACAAAAAATTACACACATCCACAGCCTTGATCAAAAGATTGTAGAAACCCTCAACTCACTACTTTCAAGAATCTAACACATTAAAGTATTGTTGTCTCATTTCACTTTCACACACTCTTTCTTCTCACACTTGTGGCATGTATGATACATCAATCCATAGCATCTCAACTTGTATTTATACCATCTTCAACCTTAGAAACTTTCTCTAAGGTCGGCTACACACACTTCATTTTACAGATTCAAATTAGGTTGACAACTCAACATTCTTGCAATGGAAGAGAATGAGAGCAAAAAAAACTAACACTTAACCAAGACCCAAAACAATGTCTCAGATCAATCACACACTTCCTCAATTGATACTTATCCTTCACATGACATGTAGACACTAGCTTGTCCAAACCCAATGAAAACGCAAATGAACTTTGAAGTACATGCTTTTGCAACAGGAAGATAACATGTAGACCACATAAAAATATTCTACATACATTGGAACACATCTTGGATACCATCAAATTCATCTACATTAGCTGCAACAATCCTCATACTCAGAACACTTCCCATCAATCCATCCAAACTGCATAGACACACACAGGAACCTTGAAACTCGTCTTCCAGAGCACCAAACCACGAAAATCTTTGATAGAACACAAATAAAATCAATACAAGCCTTCTACTAGATCTGCAAGACCATAAACAAACCAGCGAAGGATTGCAAAGCAGAAGCATTTCTCTTAGTCCATAGACAACCAACTACGCCAAAACAATTCACACACTAGTGAACACAACTTTCATACTTCATCAAAATAGAAGCTACAATCCAGGATATATCACCCAATGATTCCCATAAACAACACTTTGAATCTGCACAAGCATAGGATCAACACAAAAGAAATGCGAAGCACAAACCAGAGCTCATTCTTAACACACACAATTTTGATTTCACTATTTCTCAAAAGCACTTGGCAACTCATCATTTCAACACACTTGCAACACCATAAATATAGCTCCATGTACTCACAACATCTCTACAATATCTCAACTATACATGCACAACTTGTAATCACTTGATTCCTTTTTCTAAAAAAACCTATACTGTGTTGACATCAATGACAACATTATTGACAACACCACCATACTCATTCATACTTGCAACAAAAATTTAGTTTCTTGAATAAATAAAATATCAGGTTTGTGATCATGAATCAAATCCTAAGAATCCCTTTGTCTAGGGATGCTACCCAAAACCCTAACATTCAAGGATATCATAATCATTTATGAGAGGAATCAAAGTGAGTTTTCATTGTCTTAACAACACCAAATTCCACCAAAGACTCTCCCATAATATTCATCTTCTCTAGGTCATTTTGCCTCCCCACGTTAGCCATTTTATCAATGATCCATTTCTGTAAGATCTTCTAGTAGATTCCAAGGAGGGGTGATGCTTTCCTCTTCTTTTCATCCTTAATCCCATAATCTAACCCCATATTGATCATCACCTCATTATCTATGTGCCCTCAAGGAAGGTCACCCAAGGGGTTAGAAACCAATCTACCTTTGGATCCCCCACAATCTCCTAATCATTAGACCTAGGCTCTATGGAAAGTGAAGAAGGAGCAACTATTTCCTTTGAAGCCTCGAGTGTGTCCTTCCTTCGAATATGAACCTGAAGACTATGACTAGCTGAGTCTATGTCTTGAAAAACTTGAGTCCCAAAAGTATGATCATGTTCGATTATGTCTAATTCCTCGAGATTTTAAAGAGCATCAAACCTATTACCACAATCCCCCCTAAGCATGATTTATTTTTACAAGTTAATTCCTTTTCCTTTAATTGAGCTTTCATGGGTATAAACCCATTTGAACTAGGGCTTTACCTTTTGCTTTAGAATTTGTTGCATGCATCCCAAATAGAGGTTGTTGGATTTTAGCTCCCAACTTAGGAAATTCCTTTGCAATTTTCCATACTCATGACATGAATGATAGTGGAATTGAAGGGCTTCATAATCTACTTGTTGGATCCAACACATGCTCCCTAATATGATTTTCAAGGGAATCCAACAAGGGGTTATTTAAATTAATTTTCACACAAATATGAGCAAAAGAGGTTACCTTATGGTCAAAATTTTATCAAGATGGACCTAGTGACTTCCCCAACACAATAACAATGCAATGCAAGATGTCCTTTTTGTAGAAATCCATTGGAAGTTGAGACAACTAAATCCAAACAAGAATCTTTGATGAAAGCTCTTCTATAGGATCAAGCCCTAGATGCCATGGTTTGATAAAATCCCTTCTTGGTTATAAAAATATGGGCCACCTTCAAAGACCATATTCCAATCTACTAGTTGGGAAAAAACCACAAAAATAGTCATTTTCTCCCAAGATGATTTTCATATCTCTTTCCAGATTCTAGTTATTATGGGCCCATGCATCCATAAAAGGTAGAGAGATGCGGACTCTCATGAATTTACAAATTATTGTGTGCTTTGATAAATACATTATATTATTATCCATGACATTTAGATTAATTAGCACCACTAGGTGATCTTTGCTTCTTTCCAAGCACCTATTGGGTTATGAGAATATCCCCTAAAATTGATTATTCTTGGATTCCTCTATTGCATGTAAGAGGAAATTAACCACATCTTCATGTCTAGATGATGAAAAATCCTCATCGACAATAACCTCCTTAAACAAAATTGAATGAGGGTCCCCTAGACCCCCAAAAGGTAACCTTCGGTGGCCTGCACACTACAAAACCTCGAGTTCTAAAAAATTAATAATATTAGATTGGACCAATTTTTTCAAGATTCAATTGGCTCCCCTAAAGGAGTGTATTTTCATCTTGGGTTGTTCTATCTAGGTGATCCTCGTGGAAGAGTCACATTTTGGTTGTTTGGTTTCACGTTTGATGACGATTGTATGTTTTGAACAAATTTTGGGTCTACTACACCATCATTGACAATATTTTTGTTTTTATCCCATAGGGGATGCCATTAAAATGTGAATTATTGTCTTTGCTTTCCTTGTAAATTTAACAAGACCCTTAGCAATGTGATATTTTTAATGATCTACTTTTTAAATATTTTTTAGAATGTGTTAGTGCATTGCACTTGTAAGTGAAATCTCATTTCTTGATTTAGATTTTGAAAAATATTGTCACAAGTTATTTTTTAAGAATAGGCCATGGGAATGTGCTTGCTATATTCCTCCATTGTTTTAGGATGTTAGTGAATGATTCTCCTTTTCATTGTTGTGTGTTACATAGTTCAGCCATGGAGATTTCATGTTTAATGTTACATGAGAAATGACTAATAATTTTTTCTACCAACTCATGAGAGTTTTTATCCTATGAGGTAAATGAGGGAACCATTCAATTTCTTAACGTCCTAAACTTTGAGGAATAAGGTGCATTAAGTATGTGTCATTGTAAGAAAACTCTATGAAAGCTATTTAAAATTCCCATGTATGTTCATATGAATCACCTTTTCCCTTATACTTGTTGAATTTGGGAATTTTAGAATTATGAGGAAAAGGTATCATAGGGATTGTTCTATCAAATGGATGAGAACATATGTCTTCAAGCGTGTAATTTTTCTGTCTGTCCAAGTTCAATGTTAGCTATTTTCCCCTACAAGCTTTGTCTTTTTTTTTTCCAAGTCATTTGTGGGTGTGATGGTGGAAATGTTGGTAGGAGGTTGAATGGTGAAATTTGAGAGAATAGATGATTGATGTTGTCGGATGTTGGGTGAAATGTATGAAGGATTGTGATTTTGGGGGATATATGTGTTTGTAGGTATTGTGAATATGGAATGTTGTGAATTATTTAGAATGTATGTGTTTGTGGAAGATTGTGAATTATTTGCAATGTATGAGTTTGTAGGTATGTTTAATTTGGAATTTTGAGAGGTATATGGGATGTTTGTACTTGTAGGTATGTTGAATTTGGAAGATTGAGAGGTATATGGGATATTTTTGTTTGTAGGTATGTTGAATTTGAAATATTGAGATGTATGTGGGATGTTTGTGTTTGTAGGTATGTGGAAGATTGAGAGTTATTTGGAATGTATTTGTTTGTAGGTATGGTGAATGTGGAAGATTGAGAGTTGTTTGTAGGTATGGTGAGCGGGGAAGATTAAGAGTTATATGATATATATGAACAAATTTTATTGTTGGGAATTGATGTAGTCATATTACTAGATGGGGTGGGTCATTGATAGAGTGGATTGACATATTATTTAGCATATTTTATTGAGTGGGTGTCAATTGAAGGTATGGAAGGTTGGCTTGAAGAAAATGGGATGAAAATTTAGGGTATGGAGATGTTGATTAATTGTAGTATGAGGATGTTTGTGATTAGTATATTGGATGAATTTGTTCCCTTTAAGGTATGTGATGAAGAAATGGTTGTAGGGAATTGTTTTCTAAGTACGAAAATGTTAAAATTAGAAGGTAGCTTGGCACCTTTTTGATCTAGCATAAGAAAATAACTATTAAGATATAAAACAAAAATAATACCAATAGCTTTCATTATGTCAGGGTCTTGTTGTATTTATTATGATTTTATTGGTGATAACTCATATACATGTTGTGCATTTTATTATAAATTAGTAATCATCCCTCAAGAATAGGGTTGTGGTATTTGGTAAGCATTTGGGGTGAATATATGAGGAGGCATGCCAAACTCATATTGATTATCACCCATGTTTGTTGTTATATTTGACTTAGATTGGTTAGATTCCATGAGTTTCTTATGTTGAGACCTTATGATAGGCATACATGTTTCAAGACCTTGGTAAATTATGTGTGAGATAAAAGTGGATGATTGGTATGGATTTAGGGTTATGGAAGTTTTAAGGAAATGATTGGACTTGGACAAAGATATGGTGATTTGGATATTTTTTTTTATGTTTTTGCTTGATAGAGCATGATATTGGATAAAATCACAATAAACCAAATTTAATCTATATCTTTTAGTGATGATAATTGCTAGGATATGGATGGTTTTAATTCAACTAGATTTATGAGTCCAAGGAAAAGGATAACGAGTGGATTTTATCAACTTAAGAGTAGAAAAAAATCCTGAGCTAGTTTATCCACTAATTACATGGACTAACTCAACTCTCTACTTGAAATAGGTTATTTTCCAAGGAAAAAGGTAAGCTAGAGAGAAAAGATAGAAGATCTAGATTAGACTCTAACTATTTTGGTTGTTGGGTACAAGTTTTAGGGATATGTTAAAAATATTATTGTCCAAGTCTAGGATAATGGTTCTAAGGCCCCAAAAATATGAGATGAGATATTTGGATGAATGGGTTTGACTCAAAATTTTGTTGATGGGTTAATGTGCTAGACTTAGCTTGGATGTTTTAGGTTTTGTTCTAGCTCTACCTAGTCAAAAGTCATCTAAAGGTCTTATTTTTATAATATTTTGGAAATTTAAGGGTTCATAAAATGTTAAAGTATTAATTAGATGTGCAACAAGACAACTCAAAAGCATATTATAGTGACGTAAAAGTGTAACATTGTTAGAGAGGTGCCTAGGATAGTAGGTTAAAATTTCCATAGAATTTATCAAAGGAACAACTTAGAAGCATAACTCTATCAAACAAATGTATAGGAGGATAGGTCAAAAGTGCCACAAAATAAATCATAAGCACAAATATATTTCTCAAAATCATAGGTATATGACTTAGAAGCACAACTTTATCAAGAATATGTGCAATATGATAGGTCAAAGGCACAACAAAATAAATCAAAAGTGTAGGTATATTACTCAAAAGTGCAACTCTATGTGCCAAAGGTGTATTTTTGAAAATGGATGATTTTTTAGACAATTAGTTTTTAGAAAGATATTAAGAAACAAACAAAATGGTTGACGAATTTTCAAGGTGTGAAGGCTAAATAGATTTTACTGGTTTTTCAAAAGAATACACTCCAATCACATAAGCAACACTAGAATTATTCAAGTAGGTATGTCTTTATAATATATACCCACACAATAAAATACCTCAAGGAGTTGATAGGTAGGGATCCAATGGCACAAAACTGACTCACTTTTTTCTTTTCTTTGGAGGTTTTGACACCTTTAGCCCAAAGATTTTCTATCTCAACTCAAGGAGGTACATGGTGAGTAACTTAGGCTTGATACTGAACCTTGCACCACATTATAAATATGGCCAATGGTCTTACAATTTATAAATACAAGAATTTCTAGGGATTTTGTGAAATGAGGACCCATATACAAATGCTTGAGTATAGGAGGGTATCTCCTATCATTTTCACCAAATAAGTCTTGATGTACCAAGGGTATTGCAACTTAGCCATGCACAACAATAAATCAACTTAGCCATGCACAACAATAAATCTTGAGGTAAAAATTTTGCACTCCCATTTTATATACCCTAGGAAAAAATATGGTTAAGATCGTCTCTTGGGGTGATGAAATCCCCAAGTAGGTTTCCTATAGGGAAATATTAAAGAATTAGTTATTTTGATCCCTAGACTCACATGAAGCACAAGGGATAGCATACACAAGTTATCTCAACCTTGGGTCTTGAACATAAAATAATAAGTAAATTAGAAGATTTTTTTGATCTCCAAGCTCATAGATAGCACAAGGAGAGAACATACACACCAACTAGCCTATGAAAGCATGGAAAACAAGTTTGTTGTTCCTTAATAAATTGAACTGTGCAGCTACTCTAGTGACAAATAATGAACTTTGACAAGCGTCCTACACCAAATTATGTTAGTATTTTATAACTTATGTTATTCTCTCAAAGATATTCAAGTTCCACCACTTAGTTTCCAAGATCATGAAAGATTAGTTGAAAAAGAAAACATAATTCTCAAAAATAGTAGCACAACATAAAAGATCAAAAGTATAGTAATAGGAATCAAAGTGCTAATATAATAATCATATGTGCCAAATAAGTACAATAACATGTGGTACTATATTAATCAAAAGAACAAATATAACTCTAAGATGCACACTAATACCTCTAATATGTACAAATTTATTTGTTAGAAGTTTCACACTATCTTTGGTTCCAAAAATACCTACAAACAAAGAACAAACAAATGCATCAAAGGATGAATCATAAGCAATGAAGTACTAATCAGATACATCAACTTATTCCTGCAGAAGGAAAAGGTCTACAAATAGAAGATAAAATCCTACAAAATGAATAACTAAACATATTCAAAATATTGCAAGGGTTAGTTGAAATCCAAAAATCTTTAGAAATATCAAAAATCAAGTTAAAATGAATCAATAATTTAACAACCTACAAACAAAGGTTAGATGCATCGATATATGGATTAGATTCATTGAATAGAGGTTCAGATGTATTTTTCTACAAATTAGAAGCATTGTTTATCGAAATAGAAAAGCCACTTAATAGGTCAAATGCATTGTTGTACTGAAAAAAATATAACATTTTATAGCTTAGATGCTCCGATCTACATATGTACCTTTCAAAATCACCGATTCTCAAACATAATAGTTAAATTTAAGGAAGTGGGTCCCACCGAGCATGCTATAAATGTGAGTGTATTAATATTTTGAAACTAAAAATAAGGATAATTCAATGTAAAATACCTAATTCAACATTCAATGATCACCTTCAATAGAGCATGAGCACAAATGAATCAAATCAAATGAAAATACTAATTAAATTATACCTCTGCAAAGTCTCAATCTTACTCCATTGTATATGATAATGTTTTGAAAGTAATATATATGTGGATTTTTATTCTTAGAATAACCTGGCAATCAAAAATAGATGTAATGATAGCTTGAATAATCTCATATAATTGTGGAATGTTTGATGGCTTAGAATGGTGGTTAAAAAGTTTTCACTTGATATTGATCAATAATGGAGTAAGATTAGAAGGGTTGATGGATGATATTGATTGAGAGATCACGATGAATGTGAAATGACATGTGTCTTTATATAAATCTCGATTGTTGAGCTAATTGATTACATGGATGAGTTGATTGATTGCATGGATGAGTGAAGTGAAAGTGAGTGTGTTTGAATATAATTTGTTTTTTTAGTTGAATCACTTTGAAGAATATAAATAGAATTTAAATAAATAAATATATTTAATTCATGTGAATGAGAGAAAATATTATTAAAAAATAAATAAAATATTATTATTTTTATTAATCTTTAGAAGAATTAAAGATAGAAAAATCAATTAAATAAATTAAATTTATTTATTTAATTATAGCAAAAATAAATGTTAGCTGATTACATAATTAAGTATTAAAAATTATAGTGAATAAGAAGATTTAATGCAAGGATTAATTAAATAATTAAAAAATATTTAATTAATGTGGGTGGGAGAATTTGAGAAATAATTATTTAATTAATGTGAAGAGGAAAATTTGATGAATTAGTTAAATAATTAAAAAATATTTAATTGATGTTGATGATGAAAAAGAATGAATTAATCAAATAAAAAAAAAATTAATTAATGTGGTTTATGTGAAAAATGATGAATTAATTAAATAATTAAAAAATATTTAATTAATGTTGGTAATGGAAAAATGATGGATTAATGGATGATGTGTTATCTTATTTAATTAATATTGATTGAGGAATTGATGATAATTGATGATAGATGAACAAAATGTGTTAGTCATTTTTAGGTGTCTACACTAGTGTTCACTTACATCCCCACCTCATGGAATAAGAATTCTAATCCCTTAATTGTGCCCTCAAACTATGAGTTGTTATTTTTCTAATTAGGATGAGATCATCAATATATAAGAGTAACTTTACTATGTATCTAGCAATGCTAAATTTCCCAACACAAGCCAATTGTGTATCTACTTTTCTAATTTATCAATGTATAACCTAAACAAAGTGTGGGAGAGAAAGCAACCATATTTGATGTCGACATCACTTCCAAAGCATTTAAAAATTCCACTGCTTGTTCTAATTTTAGCTCTGAATTACTCATAAATCCTATCAATTGTCGTGCTATAAACTCATTGGTAACTCCAAATTCCTATATCTTGTTCCAATGTTTGTCTATAGGTACTGTGTGAAAAGAATTTTGAATCCACAAAGAAACAAAAAGTCTATTCTCCTTAAGTGTCCCATATTTTCAATAAAGTACTTAGGGTTTGTGTAATGGTGAATATTGGAGTGTTTAGATCTAAATATTGCATGCCCCTTTTCCATTTCTCGATCTTTCTTTAACCATTTGCTAATTTTATGTTTAAAAGAAGAGGATTAATCATAGATAGTGTAGTAATTTGATGGATTATTGATATCTCCACTATATAGAGAGGGATAATGACACCATTTTTCCACTCCTCTAAGAAGCCTTCATAAATGGCATTATTGAAGATGTGTTTATATGAGGTTTGAAGACCTCTATTCCTCATTTTAAATACTCTACTTCCAACTCATTTGTATATTTTTCTTACCCCCATGAAATATTTTTATGCATTAATTGATATCTTTGGTAGAGCAAAGCTCAATGCTAGTTGGGTTGATTATTGGGGGATAATTTTCATCTTGGACTTGCTCATAACGAAAATTTCCATATTCTAATAATTGGAAATCTATGATATTTTTTATTTATTTTATTTTTGTCATTGTTTTCTCCAAAAGCTATCAAGTTTGTGTTTTCCAGGAGCAATTAATTCTTTCATTCTTATGTTCACAGACCCTTCTCTTTAGAATACATTGGTTTTTCATAATCCTTCTTATTCTCTCTATCTATATTGAATTTTCCCAAATTCTCTTTGCTACCTTTCACTCTTCATCATACTAAGGGTTTGTAAAAAAAGTATTTGTAGTTCCTCTCATAAGTATAGATCTTTTGAAAGAATTAATTCCTTGTGAATAAATGGGATTAGCATACATTTTTTTACTAGGTGACTTGCTCTACAATTTATACTACTCCCAAATTCTTGAAAAATTCATTCTAGGTATACTTTGAAGAATGATTAATTATCTTGAGTCAAGAGGATTTTACCCTACAAAGATGCATCTTTTGTTGTTGTGGTGGCTTTGATAACCTTAATTATTTATGTGAATATTTTTTGCATATATTGGATTGTGATCTAGTTTCAATTCTATAAGGTTGTCTCCAACTTCTAACTCTATCAACCTCTAGATATAATTATGTAAGAAATACATAGTCTACCACACTTTGGCTATTGTAAGTTTTGTATGTTATGTTGCCTAATTTTGGCTAAGCTCTCATACTATTGTATATAACCATGCCATAAAAATTGCATAGCTCCAATAATTCTACCCAATAGTTTGTAACATCTCCCTTACTATCATGTGAAGTCATTTTTCAAATCTAGTTGTCTCCTTCCTCTAGCCATACCAAATTGTTTTTCTCTCTACACACACTTTTCAAACTGAGGGCTTGATTTTTTTTTGTTCACACATTGAAGTCCCCTATTATTAAGACTTCCCCCATAGTAATACAAATAAAAATGTTGTTTAAGTGACATATAATTGCCTTCATCATCTAGGTCCATTTTTTATATGACTTTGACTTGTTCAATATAAAGCAATAGGAAAATATCCTTATTGTTAATTATTGACACTTTGTGTTTCCCTTATTACCCACTACTAATAATTGATCTAAGAGTCTTAAAGTGGGTTGTGTAAAAAAATGTAGTTCCTTAGGGTTTTTGTTTATAGGCCTAAAACCCTAAACCCTTTGAAATTGGCATATGTATTACCATTATATTTTTTTGTTGACCAATTTAACCCACTATATGCACTTAAACTTTATGACTTTATTTCTAGGGCTACATCATTTCATTTGCCCCTTTATACTACTTATCAGTTGAGCCCTTTAGTCTCCTTGCCTTTCCCAATGCCTAAGTATTCCTTTCAAAGTCATGCTTGTAGAGGTGGTCCCCACTTATCCATATGATACTCCCTTATTTGAGCCCATCTACTATTCATAGAAAAAGTATTAATGCATGCTAGCCTCAAGGTTGCACTTACGCGCTATTGTGACACATGGATTCCACTATCACCCTTTGGACTAGTCTTAAATCTTGTGGGATTGTTGTCATGTTGAGGCATTGTTTTATTATTGGAGCACACTAGTCATTCATAGTATAGGATCAAAAAGGAATATTCCATTAAGTTTGCATTGATGTGCTTGGGTGCCACATGTTACTCTTTGATGCAATGATCTCTAGCTTAGTTTGTGGGGCCACCTCCTTCTAACTGGTGATTTTTGATTGCAACACAACTTCTTTATAGTGCAACTTTGTTTGTACCCATTCTTTTGAAATTTAACTTTTGCACTTGGTTGCGATATATCATCCTTGAGTTGACATGGTCTGACATAACTTCTTCTTTAGAAAAAGTACATGGTTTTGGGTGGGTCCATTCCTTAACGACTCAAAGATTTAAACTGATAAATTCCCACCAGGTGTCATCTTCTCATTGTAGTGCACTAGTTCTTTGTAGCGTAAGCTCTAAAAGAAAAACTTCTTTGAAGATGTGCTAACGTGCTTTGCTACCACTTGGAAGCCACAAAAACCAAGGCTTATAGGGTTTTTAAATGCACAAGAAAGATCTATGGGGCCCATGACATAGTGAGGTTCACTTATCTATGTATACATTTTCTATTGGAGCATAATATCTCTTCATAGCATGACTTTTCTCAACCATCTTATGAGATTATGCACTAATGCATTGATGATATCATCAAGGACCTTTTGAAGGGAGATTTAAAATCAACATTTAAAATCTAAAAAATGATTAGCACAAGATTCAAACTTCCTGCAAATATCATTTACTTGTAGGGATAAAAAATTGAATGCTTAGTGACTCTCCCAATTGCATTTATCACCTCTAGAGCCACCTTCAATATCATCTTGAGTGATTCCAAATTAAATTTTTTGATGCTTATGCTCCTTTCTATGATTTTTGGCCCATTTCTCTTAGAGGGCCATCCTTGGTTGGATTTTGCAGTGGACTTTGCGGGGGTTTTCTTGCACTTCTCCTCAAGATCATCAATGTTGAGACATTCTAAGTGTTAGGAATGTTTTTCACATGCCTTTAGATCAGATTGAGCTAGATAGGTGTTTTATCTTCATTATTTTTGTAGGTGGCTAGGGTTTCTTGGTGTTTTATCTTAGAATAAAGCCTAATTTAGGCTCATTTTGTAAGGGTTTTTCTTTCTATTCTCTACAAAGACTCATATTTTATACAATTCCATTACTATAATTAGTCACAGTCCTTAAGATTAAACAAATTATCATATTTTACCTCTTTTCACCTCTAGTTTTTCTATGTAAGGAGTGTACCTTCATATTAGAGTGAATATTCTATCATTTTCTAAGTTGTATGTTGTGTTATTTTATTGTAAGTGTTGACTATAGATACCCATTCATCCCTTTTGACACTCATTAGACCTTGACCTTCATATATACTCTCAAAAGCTACTACAAAAAGAATTGTGTGTACTTCTAATAGTTTGATTGACCCTTTGTGTTGTAATGGGCACGAAGAATCATTCTAAATTAAGTCCATCATCACCCCTTTTCTTTTTGCATTTCTCTCTCTCTCCATTTTCCTTTTGCAGATTGTTAGTTGTAGGATTAGATTAGAGTTATTTAGTGTGGGATTAGACCAACACTGGTGTGTTTTGGTTAGAAGGGAATTTTACCTTCTTTGGAGGTCTAATCTCAACAAAAAAGGTCCCACACCTGAGATCAATCCCATTGTGTAATTGGAATGTTGGACCTAATTCAACAGGGTGCAATTTCTTGTGACAACAAACTTTGGCACACTTGGTGGGACCTTTGTGATGAGATTTATCTTATCTTGTTGAGATATTGGTGAGTTCTCAACAATTGAAATTACTAAACACATTCTTCAACACCTATCAAATTTTCAAGTACATATTGGTGACTCTACTAGTATGCTCCCATTTCTCTAGTTGAGTATATTTGGTTGTTCTATTTTTTAGCATTATTAAGTTTTCTCCTAGCAACACATATTTCCATGTCATTCCTATGGAATTCCCTAGAAATCATGTCTTTGGAACTTTTTATGGTGGTATCCCTCTTTCCCTTACCTGGTGGGATGACATACTAGTAGCTAGCCTCAAAAGTATCTCATAATTTACTACTGAAATGAATGTTACCACCCCCATAGAGCATATTCAAGATATTACAAACATGTGTCCTATGTATCATATCACAAAGAATAACATAGCTATTAGGATTCTTGCAACTTCCTTGAAAATAAAAGGACTTTGGTGGTATAGGGAATTGTAAACAAATTCTATTCATGAATGGTATGAATTAGGAGATAAAAATTTCTAGTGGTTTGAAGATAAAAGTGACCATTTCTCCCTCAAAGAGAAAGTAACCACAATCAAAAGGGCTCCCCATGAATTCATATTAGACTTCAACTTTATACTCTAGAAGACATGGAACATAATCCTTTCCTTGGTGAGACCATCTCCTAATCATGCCTTCTTATACTACTTAAGGGCTATCAATTATGATGTGGTTGTCATGGTCTTGTCTATGGGAGGTATTGTATTACCCGATGCATATGAAATTTCAATTAGGATAGAAAATTGTTTAATTCAAGATGGTAAAATAGCTCCCAAGCCTCCTATGCCTCTATCCCTTGTAAATCCACCCACCTATCTCATCTTGACACCTGTACCTATAACAACAATCAACCCACAAATCCCCTCACTCGTCCTTCCAGTCAACTATATGAGATTAAATCTCTACTATGGGGCTTTTCCAGTGAATTGATTACTCTAAAAGGGAAGCAAACATAAAGTAGCATGCCTTAACAACCTTATAGCCAAACATATTGTGCAAGAAAACAAACCTATGAAGGAAACTTGCAAGGGCATAATAAATTAACCTATGTGAGGCATCCAAATTATTTTCAACCTGTTGTTGTGAGATCATCAAGGGCTATGGTTCCAAAAAAAAAAAACCTGGATCATAAAAATGACTGGAATTATTCATGTAAATAACCCCACAATTAAAATACATACCAAAATGGAGTCCTTAGTCAAGATTTTTTGGCACAAAAATCTTCACCACCATCAAGAAAATAGATTGGATGGTGTCAATAAGGGATGATAGCTTATGAAAAAGGTTGGGGTGGCTCAATTATGATGAATTTTAATGAGAATGAGGTCTCTAACTATGGTGGGAAGATGAAACAAGAGTCGATCTTGACGAGTTGGACTGATGTTGATTTCAATGATATAGGACAACATACATCCCTATTTGGTGATGAGGCCAATGAGGATTCTTGGTTTGATGTTGTTGCAATCATAGATGTGGAGGATTTTTTGTACCATGGGTCTAGAGTTGTTATGGCCAGTCTCCAAGAAGAAGAAATCGAAACAAAAAGATAACATGAATTAAATTATTCATCTGAAGCATCTCATGACTCCAAGGTTTGTTAATAAGGTGTGCATAAACATATGTAATTATGATGTATGTTGGTTTTCCATTATCCTTGAGTGTGAAGATTGAATATAAGGTATGCATTCAAGATGAGGATGTGACCTTTTACATTGAGGATAATTCATCTGAGCTAATATGCTTGAAATTCAAATCTTTGTGTTTGATGCACATGAGAAAGAACTTCCCTATGTAAATCAGAAAACATTTATGACATATTTTTTATCACCATGTGAGCTTGAGACAATCTCTTTTTCCTTATGCTTATGTCATGAATAGGTCAATTACAACCACATCATGCCTTTATATGAGGAAAGTATCCTCTCTTCCATAAAGGGTATTTCATTTGATGTTGACATACTTCCAAGAAAATTTATTCCTACTATTAGACATATGCTTGATGCATCATAAGATGACTCTTGTGCTTGTGTTTCAAGGTTTCCCCACCATGAAAAAGTTTACAGTGAGGTAATTCTTCACTACATGGGAAATAAGTGTGACTCAATTCATGCAAGTAGAAGGCTTCAATGGTTGCAATTGGGTAGGAAATGAAACTTTGGTCTAAGGGAGATTAGCTCCTTCAAAATATTTTTTTCTTTGATAGAGGCAAGACTTTTTGTTTTAAATCATGTACATATTATCCTAGTTTTTGATGCTTTCCAAAAAGTGTTATTGCATGCTCTACATTTCCATTAGGGAAATGCATGATGTATGTTTTTATGTTTTTCCTCCAAGTGATTTTGCACATGTCTTGTTTTGGTATTTTGAGGCAAGCCTGATTCATTTTCCCCCCCTTGTGACTCCTTTGATCAATGGATTTATTAAGGCTTCTAGTTCACATGTTTATCAAGAAAACAACTCGTAGAGGTCACTAAAATGTTGACACTTTGTGCCAACCTTGTTTTCAACTATTGATAACTTATCTGGTCTTTTTAGTGTGGGTTGTGTAAAAATATATAGCTCCTTAGGGTTTTGGTCTAGTTTTTGTAGGGATTTTTTTAGGTGTAAAACCCTAAACTCTTTGAACTTGGCAGTGCTTTAGCATTATACTTTTGTATCAATCTACTTAACCCATTGTGCACACTTAAGTTATGACTTTATTTCTAGGGATAAATCACTTCACTGACCCCTTTATCCTAGTTATCTGTTGGGCCCTTTAGGTTCCTTGCCTTTTCCAATGCCTAAGTCTTCCTTTCAAATTCATGCTTGTAGAGGTGGTCCCCACTTATCCACATGACAATCCCTTATTCAAGTACATCTTCTCTTCATAGCACAAGTTATTGATTTGTGCTAGCCTTAAGGTAGTTCTTACATGTTATTGTGACATGTGGAATCCAGTACCCCCTTTGGCCTAGTCTTAAAACTTGGACTGTTGCCATGTTGAGGCACTATTTTCTTATTAGAGTACATTATTCCTTTGTAGTGTAGGCTCAAAAAGGAATATTACATTAAGGTTTTTTTCATGCACTCAGATACCACATGTTACTCTATGATACAATGATTTTTGGCTTAGTCTGTGGGGGCCACCTTCTAGGTGGTGATTTCTGATCGAAACAAAGATTTTTCATAACACAACTTCATTTGCACCTATTCTTTTGAAGTTGAACTCTTGCGCTTAGCTTATATGTGTCATCCTTGAGGTGACACAGTTTGACATTGAGTCTTATTCAACAAGCTCATGTTGTCTATGGTAGGATTGTTTCTTAATGAATTAAATATTTAAACTAATGAATTCCCACCAATGTCATCTTCTCATTGCAACACACTAGTTCTTTGTCGTGTAGGCTCTAAAAGGAAAAAATCATCAAAGACATGCTAATGCACTCTATTGCCACCTAGAAGCCACAATGACCAAGGATTCCAATGTATCTATAAGCCCAAGTAAGATTTATGGGACCCACCTCTAGCTCTTGAGCACTTATCTATATGTCCATTTTCTATCAAAGTGTGTTATCTCTTTATAGCGTGACTTTGATCGATCATATTATGAGATTTTGTGATAATGTGCTAACTATCTAATCAAGGACCTTTTGAAGGGAAATTGATTGTTAGAATTTAAACTCCAAGAAATGGCTAGCAAAAGATTTAGACTTTGTATGAATGCCATTGGCTTATAGGGATGAAAAATTAATGCTCAATATCTCTCCCAACTACATTTATCACCTCCAAAGCAACCTTCAATGTCATATTGAGTCCTTCCAAATCATATTTTACAATGCCCATGCTCCTTTTTACAATTTATGACCCATTTCTATTAGAGAGCCATGCCTAACCAATTCTATAATAGATTCTATGGGAGTTTTATTGCAATTCTCCTCAAGAACATTAATATTGAGACATTTAAAGTGTTAGGAATGTATTTCCCATGCCTTTAGATTGGATTGAGTTGGATAGGTGTATGATCTTTATTGGTTTTATAAGCAACTAGGGTGTTTAGGGATTTTTTGTTCTATCATACAATAAAGCCCAACCAAGGCTCATTTTGTAAGGGTTATTCTTTCTTTTCTCTACAAAGACTCATATAATATACAAATCTATTATTCTATCTAGGCTCCTATCCTTTTATAAAAAGGGGTAAAAAATCATTGAATTAGACAACAAAGTACAAAGAGTAGGGGCATCCAACCCAGAAGAGAAAACAACACTAGAAAAGCCAACAAAAAGAGGCTCCTGAAAGGGTCACAACTAATTAGCCATGTATTCCTTGACCAAACTCTCAAGATCATGAGCATAATTCGAGGGTAGATGAACCCAATATCCAACCTTCCACCCCTCCAAATGATCTAAAGGCTACTTATCCAAACAATCAATAGTATTATTCCACTCAGAGGGAACATAGCAGAAAGAGATCACATCCAAGGAAGCAATCATTCTAAGAATCTATCTACCCACCACAACCAAATGCCAATCCACATCCTCCATCCTCTACAGGTTCAACATATCCACCACAACTTGGGAGTTAGACTCACAAATAATTTTACTCCAACCAAGAGCGCAACCTCTTTCGAGGGCCAAGAGGAAAACAAGAGCCTCCATGTACTTATTGGTCTGTAAGCCCTTATATTCAAAAAAAGAAGAAGATAACCTTACCAGAACGATCCCTGCCAACTCCTCCAAACCTTGCATGCCCGAGATTTCCTCTAGAAGACCCATCAGTATTGATCTTAAGAGTCCCCAGAGGAGAAGGAGACCACTTTCCATCCTAAAAAATCTTCCTTTTAGCTTGTCTTCTCTTAGCCTAATGTTTCTTACAAAGTGCATCACCAAGGCCCACACCAAAAATGTTCAAACTTTGAACCACCTGCATGTCTCTAGGTTCAATGTCCATAGAAAGGTCACAGAGTCTCTTGAATCATATTTGAAACTCGCAACAACACTTTTTGCACCATCTTCATCTTATCTTGAAAAATCCTATGGTTTCTTTCCATCCACACCTGCTAGATAATAAAGCCTAGACCAATATCCCAAGCCACATCAAGAAAGGGAGTCTTAGTAGGAGGTCTGCCAAGACTATTCTAGAACTTTACCAGTGAGCTAGCATGAACACAAGCATGCTTCCAAGCTCCCCACCACCAATGCCAAATATCTCTGGTAAAAGGGAATTGGAAAAAAAGGTGTGAGCTATTCTCTTCACTTTTATTTCATAAAACACAGATAGAAGGCCCATGAAAACCCCTCTTTTGAAGATTGTCCCAGATAAGACATTTATTTTGCACCACGAGCCACAAGAAAAAAGTACATTTGGGCCAAGCTGATTTATTCCAAACTTTCTTCCACCAAGAAATGTCCACCATATCAAAATAAATTCTTTCTATCTCTTGATAACCAGAGGCCACTGAAAACTTTCCCTTCAGATTAGGGCCCCAAAAAAGGATATTAGGTGCTAGTATCCTAGCAAGAGCCTCCCTCTCTTTTGCAGACCCCCCTGGAGGCCATTCATGGGGTTATTTACATCTAGCTACCTCACCACAACCCACCCTTAATGTCACCTTAAAATCCTCAACTTTACTCCAGCCGGTTGCAAAAAAGTTATCACAAAGAGGTTGAAGGTGAGGAAACTGAGACAAGATAGAAGGGAACCCATCCCAAGAATCCATCTAGAATAAGGCTTTATAGCTCCTATTACAAATTCAGAAAAGACCCTTCTTAACTACTTGCGCTTCTCTCTTCAAAGTATTCCAAATCATAGATCCACTTTCTGTCAAATTATATCGTGGAACATCTTTTCCTTCCACTCCACCAAGATACTTAACATTGAGGATTTTGGCTCATCTTTGATCCTGATTTGTACACCATCTCCAAAAGAGCTTAGCAACTAGAGCATTCACATTCAAGCTTGTTTTCCACAAACTAAGGCCACCATCCTGCTTTGATCTGCAGACATTATCCCATTTGACCAAACTCCACTTAGAGGAGAGCAAGTTACCCATCCATAAAAACTACCTAGAAAGAGAATCAAAGTCCTTAATAAATCTTGTAGGGGTTGTATACACAAAACACTTGTAAATAGGAAGTGCCTGGACCACAAACTTCAAAAGAGTCATTCTACCAGTAGTTGATAGCCACCTATGGGTCCAATGATTCACCTTACTTTGAAACTTATCCAAAATTTCCTACCACAGAACCCTTGGAAATCTATGGTCTGAAAGAGGAATTCCAAGGTAGACAAAAGGAAGAGTTCCAATTTGAAACCTCAAAATCTAGGAAATCCTAGCTTGAATGAGAATAGGAGTATTGAATAAAAATATATGAGATTTTTCTTCATTAATCTTCTATCTTCATGCTTTCACATAAGTATCCAAAGCTCTTCTAAAATTGGTTGCATCCTTGATTCTAGCAGCACCCATCAACGTAGTGTCATCCACAAAATGGACGTGGGAAGAAGGAGGTATACCTTGACCCCACTTCAAACCCTGAATCAAACCTTGCATAACTTGAGACTTGAGAAATCTCCCCAAACCTTTAGCAATCATAATGAATAAGTAGGGGGAGAGGGGATCTCCTTGTCTAAGGCCTCTAGCCACACCTAATAGGCCTGTAGGCTGACCATTAATTAGGATTGCAAAGGATGGTGAGGTAATACAACTCATTACCCAACTAATCCACTCACTTCCAAAACCAAAGGCCTTGAGAACTTTTTGTAAAAAGCTCCATCTGACCCTATCATAAGCCTTGGCCATGTCCAACTTTATGAACATAGTATTCTCCTTAGAGACAACCATAGAATGCATAGCTTGAAAAATTATCATAATCCCATCCAAAATCTGTCTTCCAGTAAAAAATCCCCTTGCTCCTCGAAGATTAATTTATTGAGCCATGGCTTTAACCATTCAACAATCAATTTTGTGATTATTTTGTAAGTCACATTGCACAAAGCAATAGGTCTAAAGGAGTTAAGAGAGTTAGCTCCTTCCTTTTTTGGAATGAGAGCAAGGAAAGTAGCATTCAAGTCCTTAAGCATTTACTTGTTTCTAAAAGACTCTTGCACAACTTCAAAAAGATCCATCTTGACTATATCCAAAAATGCTTGAAAGAACTCTATAGGGAAACCATCCAGCCTTGGGGTTTTACCCTTCTTCATTCCAAACACCACTACTTCAATCTCAAATAGTGAAATGGGTTTAATGAGATCCTCATTCATTTTAGAAGTGATGATGGAAGGAATGCAATCAAGCATCAACCCCTCCTCAACACTAGCAGGATTAGATCTTCTGTGAACAAATTCCCAAAAAATCTAGTGGCCTCTTGAGCAATCTCCCTATGAGAGGAAACCAGAGTCCCTTCTGACGAAATGAGAGAATTGATGACACTCCCATGTCTTCTATCCCTTATAGTATTGTGGAAAAACTTAGTGTTTATGTCACCTTCCTGGAGCCAATCAATTTGATCCTTTTGTTTCCAATAAATATCTTCCCAAAGCTCCCATTTTTCAACTCTCTCAACGCAACACCCTCTTCTCTATATAAAACATTAGACAAACCCTTCTCTCTAATTTGATGAGTAATAGTGTCAACCCTTAGCTAAGAATTCCTTTTAGCTATGAAGAGGTTTCCAAAGCACATCATGTTCTACCTTTTAAGCTTAAACTTAACATACTACAATTGCTTGACAAAGGAAAACATAGCAATGCCATAAGCGGGCTTCCCTTCCCTCCACCAAGCAAGCATATGATCCTGAAGAGACACATCCCTTAGCCACATAAGCTCAAACTTAAAAGAGGGATTCTTTGTTATCCAAAACTTAGTAGCAAACAAAATGATTGGCCAGTGATGTGAACCTCTCCAATCCAAAATCTCAGAATGGGTAGTCCAACTATCCTCCATCTAAAAGCAATACACAAGAAACATATTTAATCTTTATGTTATTGCCTCCTCCCCACATCTTCTATTATTCTAGGTGAATAAACCATTGGAAGGTTTAACATCAACAACCTTCAAAAATTCAATATTACTCCTCAAGAAACTTGCAGAAGGGTCAAGCCTGGGAATACCTCCCCACTTCTCTTCCAAACTTAAGGTTGGATTAAAATATCATACCAGAATCCAAGGAAACAAAGGTGCAAGAGAACGAAAAAATCCTATATGTGACCAAAGCAAGGATTTTCCCATGAAATCAGTTGGAGCATAAACATTAGTGAAAAGGAGATTCTCACCAATCTCGCAACAAGTGGCCACCAAGGAAATAGAAGACTTGCTAGAGATCCACCTAAGTGGAACCAACTTATGAGGATCCCATAAAAAGCTAAACCTCCAGAACTACCTTGAGCCCCAATGCATTAACAAAGACATCTAGACTAGATCTTAGTAGCCGTGTTGAATATACTATCAATAGACAACTTAGTTTCCTAAATAAAAACCACATTAGAAAAATAAGACTTAATCAACTCTTGAATAGCCTTTTGTTTGGGGATGCTATTTAACCCCCTCACATTCCATGAGAGAACAATCATTTCTCAGGTTGAGAAAAGTGGGAATCAATGGTCTTCACAGAACTAGACTCCACTAAAGTATCACCAACTAACTTCACCTTTTCTTGGTCTTTCTTCCTTCCCACCTTAAGAGACTTCTCTGACCCACCTTTTTTAAAAGATTATTGTTGAATTCCTAAAACAAGAGGGGTTCCCTTACCTTTTCTCCCCTCCTGTACATCCTTCCCAACACAAGACACTGAGCAGATAGGAACTGAACTCTCCTGCATTTATTTACATAAACTTGCTCCCATCTCACCCATAGGCCCCAAGGAGGTATCTGGGTCCATCTGCACCCCTACCACTTCCTCCTGTGGTTCAATCTGAATACCATTGTTCTCTTCCCAACCTATTTCCCCTGCCTCCAAAAGATCTTGGTCGATAGGCATATTAGCAATAGCTCCATCAAACTGTTGCAAATCATCTAGAGCCTCAAACTTGTTAAACACCTCATCCACCTTCCTATCCTTGAAGGTCCTCTTTAGACCCCGACCCTTATTACAATATCTAACAGGAATGAAACCCTCCTTATCCTCCCTCATGGGAGCTTTCCCTTTATCCTGGTTAGGAGGTGTACTAGTCTACCCAATTTTAGAGTCCCCTACAGGTTTAGATTTGGGACACACCCTCTGTATATGCCCGTATTCATGACAAATCTAACAACTAAATGATAGAGTTTCATAGTCAAGTTGTTGAATCCATGAGCTTGATCCCAACCAAATTTCCATGGACTTAGGCAAGGGCTTATTCAAATCAATTTCTACACAAACACGAGCATAGGTAATTACCTTCTTTTCTATAGTCTATCTTGAATGACCAACTAGATTTCCAAGCTGAACTGCAACTAGGTTGAAGATGTCCTCTCTCCAAAATTCCAAAGGAAACCACGATAGTCTCACCCAAACAGGAACCCACGAAGGAAGCTCTTTGGTATGATTGAATCCAACATGCTAGGGCTTGATGGAAAGGCCAACTTGATTGTAAAAATAGGCCCCCCTTCAAACAATTTATTTCTATTTGACATGCAAGTAAAAACCACCTAGAAATAGCCATTGGCAACCAACATTACATCCATTTCCCCCTCTGGATTCCATGTTCGATGATCCCATGACTCTAAAAGGGCAAGGACACCTGGATCCCCAAAAATTTATAGATCAAAGCATGGTTAGACAGATAGTTGATGTCATCCACAACAAACTCGGGCTGGATCACAAGGAAAAGCCTATTGTCGCTCTTGGCAAGGCATCCATTTACCTTTGAAGTTCTAAAACCTCTAGATTGATATGAAGGTTCTCCCATGCTAGAACTATTTACCAAAAATTAGGTTCTCATGCAAAAGCATTGATGGACTGCTTCCCAACACCATATCCTTAAAAGGCATACTCATCCCTCCAAATGAAACCCCTCTCAGAGCCATGCACGGCCCCAAAAAAAACCCTGAAGGTCCCAAACCAAGCTTGGGGAAATGCATTGAAAATGAATAAGGAACCCCTCTGAAAAGCTTCATAATAGAAAACCCTTACTACAGGCTCTGTGAGAATCAAAAAACAACCTCTTAGCAGCTTGCTCTGAATTACAACTAGTAGAGGGAACCAACACCCATTGGATCCACCAAAAAAAAAGCCCCTCAACCCACAACTCAAGAAAATCCCCACAGGGACCACCAAACAGGAAACATAGATAAAGGAAAAACAAAAGCTAAGAGAGGGACTCCTCTGTCCCCACCTGCAAACCCATGAAGACGCAAGAAATCCTCCCCCAAATGCATGCACCTGACAATCAAACACCTTTCCTCTCTCGTAGCAAGGCCCCTATCCTTAATATTAATAAAATTATCATATTTTACCTCTTTTCACCTTTGGTATTTATGTGCAAGGATTTTACATCTGTATCAAAGTGAAAATTCTATCATTTTCTAAGTTGTATGTTGTGTTAATTTTTTTGTATTTTTTTATTATGGATACCCATTCATCCCTTTTGGGTATTCCATATTTACCCCATAAGCTAGGATTGTGAATCCCTACTTCCCTTTCATAAAAATAGGCATCTTAAGGTCTTCAAAATAGTCATAGCTTCATTGATTTATATTTGGGGCAAGCTTATAAATATTATTAACACACTTTCACATTTCGATTTGAGCTTCCAAGCTCTTCTTCTTCGTGTTCTACACTATGAGAACTATTAAAAAAATAGCATACTTGTGGCGAGAGTTTTTAGCTCTTCCTACAAATTTCAAGTTTTTTAATATATTGTTCAAACCACTTTTATATGCTAAAACCTTCTTGACTCATTAAATATAGAAGACACTAATTAATTGATAAAACATTGCTACATACATTTCTTTACAATCTTCAAAGGATAGTTTTCCTATTTTCCAATCATCTTATCATCTCATACACATCTAAAAGAAAATAATATATTATTGTCATTCTACTACATTGGGAAATCTCTTTCGGTAGCAACTCGTTGTTTGACCATGAATACATGGAAAAAACTATTTTAAAACCTTTTAGGGTTAACCTATTCATTATCTTAGAATTATTATACTTTCATATAAGCATTTATTAGGTTTCCCATACAATTTTCTTGAAAACATTTCAACAGATTTAAAAAGAATAACCCCTAAGATCACATAGTTATATTTTAGCTAGTATTAAGAGTGGGTATTCCATCTAATGTTGTTTGTCGTTTCTCCTACACAAAGACACAATTAAACACTTTGTATTAGTGAATATTACCAAGGGAATATCCACATATAAAAATATATATTTAGTGAATTTCTACTCACATTAGTTACATTCATATAGGTCATTTATATATCTTACTAAATATTGAAAATCAAAAAATTAAAAAACCAGAGTGAAAACATTAGGTTAGAACATTGTTGTCCTCTTACACATCCATGTTCCTATGAGCACCATATAATCTCACCGACTCTTTCTTTTATTTGACTTTTCTTGAATTTGATGCATGGTACAACCTTTAAACACAGTGAAATTTTTATTCATAAATGCACTAGATGTGACTTATTTGTTGAATAACTAGTCTTGCTCGTATAGGATTCATTCCTAGTATTTCCTCAAGGGATATTTTATGTTTGATTATAAAATTTTAGATATGAATTATTTTTAGGATCTACATTTAAAACATGGTAGCTTTCTCTTGTACAACCTAATAGTTTACACATTCCCTCATTAGGATCCTTGTTCCTATTTTGGTGCATATATAATTAGTAAACCAAGTGCAAAATTTTAGCTCTCTTTTGATTATGCTCAATAATTGGCTCAAATTGGGAATAAGTTTTAAGAATATATAAACCTAGGCCAAGAGATATATGTTTAATGAACAATACTTTTATGTAATCTATTCCTAATTTTGATACATCCTTGCAAAAACATGTATAGTTATTGACATAATTTGGTATACTATCATCACCACTTGGCCCACTACTAAAATAATGGAGTACACCCCTATCACTCAAAATAGTCAAATATTTTGGTATATTATGATTTTTGCAATAAAAACTCCACACTATTGATCAATAAATCACATCTTCTATCCTTGTACAACAATGATAATGTTATTTAATCACCATACTCATGATGCAAGATCATGTTTATCTAGAGTTTATTCAATAACCTTTGGTCCAAATGGTTAGGAAGGTAAACATCACTAAATCTCTATTGAAACTACCTAGATATAAAGGTGAAAAGTATCTTGATGCCCATGTCAAAGTATACATGGTAAATATTTGTGAATTTCTTTAACACAATGACTTAGTAACTCAATATTCTAAGGAAACTTGAAGGAGTTACATTAGGTGTATATTATAGGCTATCCAAAGCCTCTACTCATAGATTATGATAATTGACCAATGATTTATTAAGTTATTTTTTTGAAGAAATTGAGGAACATTGATATTGGACATTTACATTTGTTAAGTTTATTTACATTTGACATGATATTGATGAACAAGTTCCCCATTGTACTCAACCAAGAACATGCCTCAAACATAAGGTACAATATTTAATAGATAAAAAAATGATATGTGTAGAAGGTATAAATGACAATGGAAATCCTTTGGTTGCACCTACAAATCAATATTCAAAAATTACACAAACCCCTTCTTGAATCATATGAAAAATATGAAGGAATGTGATACTATAATACATAAGGATGATGATGGTGTGGATCTAATGCACATGTTGAGTCTCATGATAATTTATATACACATGCATCTATGGGAGTGACTAACATTAATGCTACATCTTCTTCTTTTCCTCTTTCCACTCCACCAAAAAAAAATTATGATGCAAAATACCATTGATTAACTTTTATCCCATTTACACATTTTATGTTATTATAAATATAAAGGATGTCTTCATTAATTATATACTCATATATCATACAAACTAATACAATATATGAACACATAATTTTTTGGTAGAAAAATGCATAGAACCAAAATTTTAGATGACTAATGGATTAGTGATTTATACTTTTGGATATATCATGCTAACTATCACAATTGTATCCAAATAAGTAATCTTATTCCATTATGTTACTAATTTCAATAAATTTTATGATTTCAATTTGAAGGTCATGGTTAGAGAAATTATGAGTTATGTCTTGCATAATGCATCATAATGTCAAGTTCAATCATGGAGGCGCCATTATCAAAGTAAATAGAGATGCATATCAAACCCTTTTATAGTCAAGAAACTTTAATTTGGACACATTCCTACTCCCAAGGAACCTCCAAACCACATTGAAAATATCTTCATGACATATCAAATCATACTTTGTGACCAACAAATAGAGAGAATAAAAAGTGACGGGATAGTAAAGAAATTCCACAAAGCCTAAAGAGACTAAAATAAAAAATTTATAACATTGAAGAAAAAAGGAGTGTGTTCCTTTTAAAAAGCCATAAATAATTTATAGACAATGTAGAGCAACCAAAGCAAAGGAAAATGTGATAAAAATTCAAGTTTCACATCAAAAAGACTACTTGGGTTCCAAACCATGAAGCTTTGGTGCATCAAATTCCAACCATTCCAACACGATCACAAGAAAATAAGTAACAAATTTGGGTAAGAAAATAAATATCTAATGTGATACTAGTACATCATGTGTTTATTTGTGTGTTTTAATGATATATGGGTATCGTTATAATATATATTTATAGACTAGTTTTTATTTGTGTGTTTTAATTATTTATTGTCTTTTCATTTTTTTCTTTCCACTCATGTCTTATTTGTTATGTTTCAAATGCTCATTTCACCTTCTATATTTGGTTAAATGTCTACCCTCCACCAGTTGATGGAAATTTTAACCTTCCATTTATCATTGTTTGTTATATTTTATTTTGTGCTTGATTATCCTTTCTTTATTCTATATTCTTGCATGCTTTTATTTACCTTTACCTTTGCCTATATTTTCCACTCTATTTGATCATTTATCTAATATACTTTCACTTTACCTTGTGCATACTTATAGTTGTTTTGCTTTCTATGATTTTATGGTGTATACCTTGTCAGTGTAAATAGGTAAATATTCACCTAGTTAGCTAACAACCTTTCTATGAGTGACCTATTCACACTTGGCTTAAGTTTACTTAGGATATTTAATACTTTTGTATCACTTCATAAAATTGATACATGTGTCTTCATCACTTGAAACACCTATTGTATGCACACTTTACACTTGCTCATGCACACTTGTCAAGTGATATCACAAATGTTGCACATTTGGAGGGGTGGTTAGTCATTGTCTCCTACCTTCTCACCTCATCGACCTTGCATATATATGCAAGGTTCCTAATTATATTTATATAATCTTTATTTGTATATTAAGAGACACACTATTATGCTCATATTTTCTCACTAGTGGAAGGTTGTTTCTTGCTTTCAGATCTCGACATTCTCCAACATCAATTATCTCTTTGGTGTCTCATTTTTTTATGTACTCATGGTTAGGGGTCCTAATGAAGGGATTCCTTAGACTATGCAACCCTTAGAGTAAAAATAAAAAAAATGAAATAAATAGAGAAAAACTAAGCATGGAACATATTTTTTATTACAATGTTCAAATAAATTACAAAGATCCCATGATCCAGAGGATTTTTCGTCAAAATTTGAAATTCTCCATTTTCTCTAGTTTTAGTATCATTAGAAAGTGCTCGGGATCTTGACTCCGTTCGAGTAATTTGATCTGTTTTAAGGATATATGACATTTGCTTCAAATGCTTACATTAACAATTAAAAACCAAAAGTGCTTAATATAATTAAACACACAAACGAAATTACAAAGTAATTAAAGAAAGAATAGAATGAGAGATAAAGAGAGTACAAACAAAGATGATAACGGAGTTTGTCGTCTAGAATGACTACGTCTCTGGGACCCTCTCCAATTGAGTGGACCAATCCAATTATTCCTCCAGAAATTCAGTTACATTCGTTGGCAGAACCTCCCCTTGGTTTACAAAGAAATTTACAAATGCACTTCCAAAGTGCGTGGAAACAAGCTTCTCCAAAAGCACGGAAATACAAAAATTCCTCCAAGGAAAACAATCTCTCACACTTGCAAAATTCTTCCAAAATCACTTGACTTCTCTCACCTTTCTCACCTCCTTTTATAGCCCAATATTACCAAAATTGGTGTAAAACCAATTAACTACTCAATCTCCCTTACATAGAGAAAATTCGAATAATATCCCCTTCTCATGATTCCCGGAAAGATAATATTCCTTCAAGATAATTTCTTTTCCCATTTAAATGGTCACGAAGGGATTTATTCCCTATTAATTTGGGGATGTAGTTTGAATAGGCTCCTTAATTTAGGAATAATATTCCTAATATTCTTGTAGAAAAAGGGCTTAGTATTTCCATGGCTTAAAATATATGAAATAGCCTTATTTTAAGGCATTTTATAGGAAAAAAAATATTAAGTTTAGAGAGAATGGGGGGTGGTGGTCCCACCACACTCCCCTCCTCTTTATCTTCTCCTTTAAGTGGGGGATGCGTTCCCCATTAAGGCGGGCTTCCCCCCATACCATGGGTGGTGCCCCACTTAATGTGGGTTGCCCCTCATGCATGGGTGGGGCCCATCTTAAATATATACTCTATTTTTATTTAAAATATATATTTATATATATATTTTTAATTATTTTTGCCAAAATATTTTTTGCCACATGGAGGGATGAGGTATTGCCATATGTCAAGGGCTGATTGATCGTTGTGCTCACTGGGCGCTAACGTCATTGGGTTGACCCAATCTTTGACCTTCCATAACTTTGCCATACGAACTCCGTTTTCCATGAAACGAACTCTGCCGGAATCATGATGATTAGCACTTCATAATGGTGCTGAATTTGACCGGTTTTGATGACTTTGATTTTTTTGCCTTTTTTATTCTGCCCTGGTTCTGAGAGTTGACCAGAGGCTTGACCATATATATCTTGAGCTCCGGGACTCCGATTGACTCCATTCGAGTTGCATTGGAGTAAAGATCCTGAGCACTTTCTAATGATACCAAAACTAGATAAAATTGAGAATTTCAAATTTTGACGAAAAATCCTCCGGATCATCCCAAATGGAATATCAATAGTTTTTTAATCTTCACACATAGGTTACAAAAGCTTTAGTATTGTCTCAAGCTTGGATTCAACTAAATTTATTGAGGTATTTAAAAATACATAAAGTACTTATGCCATTCATGATATTTCAATAGTTCATCTTCCTCATCGACCAAATGTCCATTCATAATATTTTATCTTCCTTTCCATTGTTGCTTTGATCCAACACATGGACAATGCTTCAAATTCATTTTTTACAAGTATTATAGTGTCAATGGTTACACTTTGCTAACCAATGGAGTGTGTTATCCTAAAAGATAATACCTTGCATAGAGTTGCACAATGCTATATAAGTATGCACATGGCTTACACCTATATATGAATTTAATTTGAATCATATGTTGTTAATGTGAAAGCTCCAAATTCCATGCAAAGATATGCTTCTAGACAAGGCTTTGTTCTTTTATTGCAAATACATTACAATGATGCACATGGACAAGAGTTTGCATAAGCTACTTATTCTACTTAATTCTTTTAAATTGATTCAAATTTCTTATGCACCCAAGTGTTTCTATATAATACAACTTGGGTGAAATGAACCACAAGCTTGTACTCATGAATAGTTTATTAGATCTATTAGTATTTATTCACCATACTTATCAATTCAAGATATTCTCCTGCAAATCCCATATTCAACTCCAAAACCTTTTTTTTTACTTTTTATTCCTTTATGTCCACCTTCTTGGTTTGGTGTATATCACCTACTCAACCTCACACATTTTCGTAGCCAATTCCTATTTCCAATCTATCTCTAAAATTTATGCTATCATTCTCTTTGTTAAGTTGTGTGTCATTATAAGGGTACACATTAATGATAAAGAAAGATGATATATTGATCCCTTCTAGCAAATCTTTCTCTTATACATTTTTCATAAATTTATTTAATAATTTATATTTTCTAATTTTCTTTTATTACACATTATAATGCATTCCTTTAGAGAATATTTACTTATGAAATTGCACCAAAACCATGCCATCAATCCAAAATTTAATTTCTCTCCTTTTGTTGATATGTGAATTACTTGCACTATACGATACTTTTCTCCAATTTCCTATGCATTTGTCTATGGACATCACACATGTACTCAACAAAATATTTTGGTTTTACACTCCTTCCTTTTTCTCCTAGGATATCACACAATTATTTGACACCTCATGGTATCTACCCATAATAATCTAGAATTTTACACTCCTTCCTTTTTCTCCTAGAATATCACACAATTATTTGACAGGTCTCATGGTATCTACCCATAATAATCTAGAATGGGGTCCTTGTAGTACTTTTGTTTGAAAATTTATAATAAGTAAAAAAAACTTACCAATATTGAATCCTATTGTCTAGACTTTTCTCCCATTAGACATCTAAGAAAGGCACACTAAAATAAATCACAACTAAGTGTTCATTTTCATTAAAAATTTTCTCTAGATATGTTCCATAAATGTGTATCCTTTCCAAATACAATAGCATGAGGCAACCCATGCAATCTTACTACATCCCTAGAAAAAAATCACTTTCATTGTGTTGTTAATACACTTACAAGCCATAAAATGTACCATTTTGGACAACTTGTCCACTACAAAGCATATAATCATGGCCTTTTTAAATCTAGATAATATAAAAACAAAGCTAATGATTAAGTGCTCATGTGACCTCCACATCTATAGACATGTGTGACAAAAATACCCTTTAGTTAACCATTCAATATCATGCACTTTAGAACAATCATGAACACCATTTTGAGTAATGCATACATCTCCAGCAACTTTAACTTTGTTAGTAAGAGGATTATAAACTATATAAGCTTTAGAATGTTCATCATAACAAAAAAAATATGATAAGAAGATTTAGGATCTAATTTTTTCCTCTTTTGTTTAGGTTTGTGAACATAAGCAATTGAACCAAAAACTCTTAAATGCTTAAGATTGGGCCTCCTACCAGACCAAGCTTCTTCAAGAGTTATATCCTTTAAAGCTTTAGTAGGAGTCCTATTAATAATGTACAAATAGCACAAAACATAGCTTCTGACCAAAATTTGTAAGACATATTTTTAGCATGTAACATACATCTAGCCATTTCAACAATAGTTCTATACTTCCTTTCCGCTACACCATTTTGTTGAGGTGTATAGGGAATAGTTAGCTCATGCTTAATACCAAATGATTTCAAATAACTATTAAAAGCATTGTTCACATATTCTTTACCATTATCAGTTCTAAGAATTATTAGTTTAAAACCAGATTGCGTTTCAACAAATTTATGAAATTCAAAAATATATCAAGAACTTGATTTTTACTATGAGGAAAATAGATCCAAGTTCTTCTAGAATAATCATCAACAAAAGTAAGTGCATACCTTGATCCTTGGATGGAGTTATTCTCCATGGGTCCCAAAAGGTCACTATGAACTATGTGCAACTTATGAGTTTCCCTCCATGATTGACCATGTGGAAAGGGCTCCCTATGCATCTTACCACTCATGCATCCTGTGCATAGAATTTTAGATGGAACAATACTAGGCAATCCATCTACCATATTAAGCTTTTGCATCAAGGAAATATTGTTAGCATTAATATGACCAAGTCTTTCATGTCAAACATTAAAAATCAATGGTAGATATTAAGGAGCATCTAGACTGAGAAAAATCATAAAATTTGAAAAATTATCATTGTCTAATTTAGCATTAGCAATGACCTTGTTTTGTTTTAGATTAATAACATAGCACATATCTTTGTAAAATTCTATTTTATAATCTTGAAAAAGCTTAGCAACTGAAAGCAAATTAGTCTTTAACTTAGGAACATATAAAACATCATGCAATTTACCATTAGGAACATTCACATCTTCAATTGATTCTACTTTACAAGTATGATTATTAGCAAGTTGAAGAGGAACATTAGACATATTAGGTTGCATAGACTTAAAAACTTCTTTATTTGAAGTAACATGTTGAGATGCACTTGAATCAATAACCCATTCAAGAGGTTGAGAAACATTAAAACTACAAGTAAAAGCATGTCTAGATTGATTAGCATTGTTTTTTTTCAATATAGGGGTGTCCCTACAGCCCAGCCCAGTGGCTCAACAACCCATATCTTGGGTACCTAGGGTGAGACTAGTCCCCTGCGGGTGAGATCCCCCTCCCGCAAGAAGTCCCACCTCTTAAACCCAAGAGCGGAGTCGAACCCAAGACCAATGGGGAGAAAACCCACTACCCAAGCCAAATTTTTGTTATTATTAGGTTTATTTTGTTGTTGATTATTTTGATTCATAGGTTTTTTCTCATTTTGCTTCTTAAAACAAGTATTTTTCCAATGACCATCCTTATTACAATACGTGCAATGAAGTCTCTTAGAAGAAGTATTCTTCCTAGGATCATTGCCATTATTATAATGAGGTTTATTGTTAGAATGTTGTTTATAATGTTGCTTAAAATTTTGCTTAGGATTAGACAAAAAAGCATGTTCATTAGACTTAATATTGCCAAATTGAATTAACTTAGCTTCTTCTTGTCTTAATAAATTACAAAAAATATCATAAGTTAATTGAATAGCTAAAGAAGGAATAGCTAATTGAGCATGAATATTAGTAATAATTTTTTTTAGACAGTAGGAATCGGTCGGGTATCCGTCCCCCTATAAACTGTAGTGCGCTTAGTAAACTTTGTGCCTGGTAAAAATTTTCCACGTGACTGGTGACGTTGGTGCAACATGCCCTTTGGTACCACAAGGATGGTGGGGAGACTAGACCTCATGACCTCTTGCTTGCAAGAGGATGCTTTAGCCAATCGAGCTAGGCCCACCGCCTCGAATATTAGTAATAAATTGCTGAAATTGCTTAGGAAGATATTTTTTAAGAATAAGATTAATTAATCTAAGATCTTCTAATTGTACTACTAAACCTTACAAATGACTATTTAAAGCATCAAACTTTAATAAAAATCATCCATAGATTTAAAATTAGAATACCTTAAATCTTCAAGTTGATCTTGAAGTTGATTTTTTCTAGATTCATTTGAACTATCATAAATAGTTTTGAGTTTGTCACATGCTTCATAGGCTATTGTACATGTCCCAATGTGAACATATAGTTCGAGTGACATGGAAATACCTATGAGGCCAAGGGCTTCCTCATTTTTGAGCTTCCATTTTTCTTGTTCATCTTGGGATGTAGATGGACCAGGTTTCAATTTGGGATCTGTAGCAACATCCAAAAGATGTTTGAAATGAAAAATAAAAGAGATATGAATTTTCCAAGAATGATAGTTAGAAGAAGTTAATTTAATTTCAAGAATTAAAGTTGACATTATTGCAATAAAAAAATCACAATTTTAGGAGAAAAATAATCTATTGTAAATATTTGCTTTAAAAAAAATACCTCTTTTGATTGAATTAAATCTTAAAAAAAAATCCTTTAATCAATCTTTAAAAAAACTATATAATTAAACAATTATAACATAAATTAAGAAGATTAATTATGAGAATTTAATAAATTTATATTAATTTAAAAATAATAATTTTAACTTTGAAATAAACTTACATTAAAAAATATTAAAGTTATATAAAATTACTTTTTATTAAAAAGATTAATAATTTAATATTGAATCTTAAAAGCTTATTTAATGTGATTTTAAAACTAAAGAATAAAAACTTAAGACATGAATCTTTAAAAGAATAAAATACTAAAAAAAAATCTTTTATTAGTAGTTGCGTTATACTATTGCAATGAGTTTTTGTTTTTTTAGTTAATTAGTTATTAATAAATTATCACAAACAATAATTATTTTTAAAAAAAATTAAATTAAATTAATGAACTTGCAAAATATTTAATTTTATAAATTATAAAAATTATTTCTCCTGAACTATTATTTTTCCTATTTTTCAATAAAAGTAAAAATGAACTATTATTTTACCTATTTTTCAAGAAATAAATTATTATTTTACCTTAAGGAGCCATTATTTTGCAGCCAGGATTTTGCAGTTTTTTTATTTTGAAGATTTTTTAACTTGATATCTACTACGAAATAGTTGAGGGCAGTTGCCCTGAGATATTTTGGGATCTTATTACCAATGGAAATGGTCTTGGAAGGAAAATTTTTGGCAGTTAGGGCATGTCCCCATGCGGCTGCTTAGCTTATTTTTTTGCTTAAAATAAGCAATCAATTTAAATTTTTATTTTTCAATTGTTTAATTTGTTTTTAATTTTTAATTTATTTTTTACTTTACCTCTTTCCAGTTGTTTATCTCACTTTCAAAACCAAATGAACACAAGACTTCTCTAAGCAGTAAATTAATCTCAGAAATGCAAGAAAGTGAGTAAACAACCACACAATTGAAGACAACAGAGATTTACCATGGAGAACCCAAACTTCATGGAAAAAAGTCACAAAATGTGAACCAAATTACTCAGGTAATCAAAATCTCTGATGGAAATACAAGTAACAGATTTGAGTCTACAGTTAAAGGATGACAATATTGCAGAGTACGGAAATATAAATCATGCTATAGTGGTTAACATACCTCAACTGATTAGTATAAAACGTAGTGGTTAACATACCTCAACTGATTAGTATAAAACGTAGCTTTCAGAAACCAGTACAAAATTTTCATGGGGAACTTTATGCTTAAATTTAAGCAGAAATGTTTAATTTTAAGCAGAAATTTGATTTAAGCAGCAGCATGGGGACAGGGGGTTAGAGTCAAAATAAGCGATTGTGGAGGACGTACCGCTAATTTAGGTGGCAAAAATTTGTTGCATGTAGGTTTTGTTGTGTGGAACACGAGTCTAGCCGTTGGTAGTCGTGGTGTGTTCAGAGGGTGAAAATAAATAATGAATTTGGCAGGGAAGCAATATTTCATGCCTTACAATTATAAATTCAAAGTTGGGGTTATAGACTAATTAGAATTATTGTTAGGCTTTTAACTTTATTTATTAATATATTTATGGTCAAGTTTAGCTATTATTAAATTATAATTATGATCATGGTTTGATTCAAATACAACTCAATTTCAGTTATGCTTCATTTAGACTTGTGGTTACAAAAGAATATAATATATAATAATATAATTTTATAATAAGAATATAATAATTTAACTTTAATTAAAAAATACAACTATACAAAACTCTAATTACAATACTACAAAGGCAAGTACTAGCCACTACCTCACTCTTGTTTCTTACTTAAAGCTCTATATTAAAGAGTTTTAAGAATAATAAAAAAATTATACGAAACTTTGAAAATCTAAACCTTTTAAATTTTAAAGAAATTAGAATAAATTGAAAGCAATTTACTGTGAATATAGGATATAAAAAAAAGCACAGGCAAAAGATTTTAAAAGCAAATTTTTAAAAAGATAAAGGTTGGGCTTAAAAGCGCAAAATTTATGCGAAGGAAGGGTTAATGAGAACGACAGAGGCCGCGACGGAAGAAGCAGGGCCGAGATAGAGCGAGGGTTGGCAGGGTGGAGAGAAAGAGCCGCTAGGAAAGATTTCGAAGGGCCTGCAGCGGTCTCAACGGTGGACCGAATCCCAAAAGTAAAAAAATAAATTTGGTTTTTTTAACTTTTGAAATTTATTTGTTGGTATTAGTATTATTAGTGAACCAAACTACAAAGTGTCGAAGCCTAATAAAAGCAAAAAAATTATATTGCTTGTGGTTTTGAAACCCTTAAAAAAAGGATTTTTTTGGTATTTATATTATTTATTTGTTATTATAAAAACAAATGAAATTTTCTGAAATAAAATAATTTATTTTTGAAAAGAAAATAATGCAATTTAAAAAAAAAATCTGAGCTAAAACAGACTAGAGCTCAATTTTTTTTTTGAATTTTTATTTGATTTATTATACAGATTTGAAAGAAATTTTTTTTTTTACAGATTTGTACAAAATTAATGATTTTTTTTAACATACAAATTTGAATGTAGAAATAATGTGTTTTTCTAGATTTACACTAATATTTAGAAAAACTTTATAAAACTTTAGATAAAAACTTGCACAAAGGGTTAAAAACTATGAATTGAAATTTGGAAAACAAGATAAAACGTTATTGGGTTTTGTAAATAGATTTAAGAACAAATTATTTGAAATATGAAACAAAAGAATATTGAAATTCCTGCACAATAAAACTATGCTAGAAAAAAAAAATTCAAACAAGAAGCAAGTTAGACTTTGACTCTTCTCCTCCTTTTTTAGAGTGCCTACAATGGTGTACTTAAAAACTTGGTAAACCTTCAACAATGTAGTTCACAAAAGATTAGTACTACCAAAGCCCATGAAAGGAAAATTAAATGAGCAATGGAAAGTATTAACTAATGAACATTTTTTGAAGGAAAGAAACTACCAAGAAATAGAGAAGCCAAACCAAGCACCACCAAAGGCAAAGGAGACAAGAATTTGATAAAGGGAAAAAACAGGAAAAAAACCCAATATTATGAATGAAGGCAAAATGTCTAAGAATGATACAAAGAGAGAGAGAGCACTCAAGCCTTAAGCTTGCTTGCTTGAATGAAGAAGAAGAGGAAAGGCACCTCAATAAATAGAGGTGAGAAAAGGAGTTGGAATGTAACTCCCAACTCAATGAATGCCACCATTCATCTATGTGTGTGCAATGTGTCAATAACTTCTTAAGGAGGTGGCTACAAATATTCTTTAATGAAGGAATTAAAAAATATAATGAATCATCCTCATACATGTGTGAGGAGACAAAAAAGACAAGAGACTTGTAGCCCAGATTCTTTTGGAATATTCCCACAAATTAATTATGCTGAGATTTGGGAAAACTATTTGTTCGTAAACATTAACATGTTTCAAAAAAAATTGACAGTCATCTCCTATTAATGGGTTGGCTTAACTAGCACAAGTCTCTAAGTGTTGACCGCTTAGAGTGGCTGGTGTGGGGCCCACTTTATCCGTTCCTTTCCTGACATCCGTTTCTGTTCTCATAAGAAATCTCGTTAATTGCTACAATAAGCAGTTAGTCACAGTTAGCAGCCCAACGCATAAATCAAACCAAATTTAAACTCATTGTTCCTGCACTACAGAAGATGGGACATGCTTCATCATACCCATGGATGCACATAGCCACAGTCATTGTTAATGAAACTTTGATAAGTTTGAATTTCAAATTTGAATATGCAATCGCCCGCCTAATCCACTGAAAGGAGCAATCAGAGGATTTCTTCGACTAGATCAAACATCACAGCCATAACAGTTGCAGGATTAAATGGGTCATCCTCAGATTTGTCGACGCTTGGAATGGTATTTGTTACAGCTGTAATTTTGCTTCTTTAACTATGGCCTTGGCTGTTGTGTTTGAGAAGTAGATATAAATGGTCATATGATTTTATCGCCATTAGCCATTCCACTAGATTGTATGCCAAGGACTGCCTTTTCTCACCTTTTTTATAAACACTATATGCTCCAGATGTGTAGCAAGATCTCACGCAAGGCAAAGCTATGCACACAAAGGATGACAACGCCCAAGAATTACACTCAACAAAACCCCTTCACTCTCATTATTCCTGTATAAATATGTTTTTACTGTTGTTAAGATCTACAATTTCTGTTAAGATTCTGCTATCTGTTGTTATTCCAGTAAGCACTCGCCCTACAGTTAGTGGCCAACAGTTCCCGCCCATGAGGAAAACGAAAACCAAACTCAAAAATTGATCGACGCTCTTAGCATCAGGGACTACATTCCTTACATATTTTATGGATTGATGACTTGAGTGGTGTGAAGAGGCATATGAAAAAGGCCCACAATTTCTTCGATGCAGTGGTTGAAAAGATGATAGACTAGCGTATGGAGAAGAAAAGGCGTGCAACGAAAACAAAAACCAGAAGGGTCATGGCAAGGACTTGATTGTCGTACTACTCAAGAAGGCCGAGAATGAGAGTGCAATGGAAATCACACGAGAAAACACTAAAGTGACTATTTAATATGAGCCACTCTCTATCTTATTCGCTTTTTCTTAGTTCAATTTACTTCGTCTTCTATTCTACCTAGGCTTCTTGTTTTCTAGATAATTTCAAACCTGCATAAACATAAGATCTCTTATTTAAAAGTAGCACCTTTATTTTCAGGATATGTTTCTTGGTGGATTAGAGACAATAATCAACGCTTTAGAATGGGAAATGAGTGAAATGGTGAGAAATCCTCACATGGCCAAGTTGTAGGAAGAAACTGAATTTGTAATAGGTAAAGCACTGCACAGTAAGAGAATCTATTCTTGGCACAATAAGAATAGAATCTATTTTTAGTTTTTAATTTTTGCATTCAATTCCAAACATTGTTGAAGTCAATGTCAATCCCTCTTAACTGGATTGACAGAACTAGTATTCCAAGAAAGCACAAGATCTCTTAGATATTCCCACCTTAAAATTAAGGTTGAAAACTTTTAATTGAACAAATGCTATCAAATGGTTACTAGTGTTAAAAATATTACATTGAATATTGTAGCTTATGGTTATGTATTAATATTTTGTTAATTTAATGGTGGCAGTTTTGGTAGTTTTTAGTTATCAACGGGTATTTAATAGTTATTCGAGTGGTTGAAAGAAAATATTTTATAAACTCATATTTGTCATTGTAAAATCATTCTAAATATGATATATTTTTACATGTTTATTTGTATAATATGTATATATAACTTCTATTATTATTTTATATAGATAAAATATATTTATTAGAGTTGTATTAGAAGTTTGATATAACAAATTATTGAAGGTAGATAAGGTTAAATCGTGATAGAGTGGCAACTTTGAGTAGATAGATCAATTGAGCACAGTATTGTTTTTTGATGGAACTTGAAATTTGTGTAGATTGTATTGGAAAATGAGTCAAACTTGAATTGAATATTGTCCAATCACAAAAGGGGTTGATAACTGAGTGGAAAAGCACCCTAACATGAAATGTGAGGTACTAGGTTTGACTTCTGGTTGATCCAAACAAAATTTAACATGGTATGAAATCTTAGTTCAATAGATCTAGTTAAACTAAGATCCATGATAGTGGTTCATTGCAAGAGGGGTTGGTAGCTTAGTGGTAGAGCACCCCAACAACAAATTTGAGATATTAGGTTCAACTCCTAGCTAATCTATGCAAATTTTAACAAGTTTTAGTCTCTCATGTGATGTTTTATAGTTGAACAAGTTTTCTTTTAATTTATTGAAATTGTTTTTTGATCTTTTATGATCAAACATGTAGAAGGGCATATTATTTTAGTTTGACATTATACAATTTTTTAAAAAAATCAAGATTGCAAGAAAGGAGTGATAATGTGTTTCTTTAAAAGAAGAGGTTCATATTTTAAATGGACCATTAGTATGGAATTGCATGCAAAAATAAAAACTAAAAAAGTGAATATAAAACATCAAATGGAAGTTTTCTTTGAAGAAAATGTTTTTGATCCAATCCATGAATATAACTTGTATTGGTAGACAATTATATGACTCACAAAAATAAATTTGAATGCATTAAGGGGATATTGAAGATTGGAATTTGTGTATTTTTAAAAAATTGGAGTGTTTTGTACTCTTATATAAAATAATGATGGACCAAATTAAAGATAAGGAAAAAAACTATCTATTATACACTTTTGTGTTAAGAATATTATTGTAAGGTTGTATTATCAATTGAAACTACCTTATTTTTCACATTTGAATAAGTATGCATGTAGTGATTGTGGTCTTGGAGCATTTTCATGTATTATTACATTGATCAAATATTTTGAGACTCTCATAAGGCATTAAGTGGATGAGATCTAAGGTAGGTTAAAGAAGAGGTTAAAAGGCTAGAGGTTCAAGGAATTTATTTTCATCTAAAGCTAGCTTCGTACTTATATATGGTCAACAACATGAGAAGATCTAGATCTTCAAATTATTTCCACTTTGGGTCAAGGGGGTTATGTTTATTTTTGTGATCTAAAGTTTTGGTAACCAAGACACCAAGGAAATTGATAGTTAGGATAATGAATGTGATTTTTGTTATCAATCCCAAGGGTCTAAAATTTCTATAAGTTATAAAACATATTTTTCATCATCATGCCTTTATTTCTTAGAAATTCATTAAACTTTATAAAAATTCTCACTCATTTACCACATACTTAGATTAATGTCCATACCCCCACACTCATATTCATAACCCTACTCTCATTAACACATCTTCCATTTTTCCTCCTAAGACATATGTCTCATCTTCTCAAAATCCCTTTGGATTTTCTACTAACTCAATTTATACTTATTGATATGCCTTCCCTTCTCATCCTCTCCCCTTATTTGGATGGAGTAATTTTATCCTATCAACATACCTTTTTGTAATTTTTTTATTTCAACTACTACTATTATGGCCCCCTACATTCCATAGTGAACTCATCATAAATCAATTATTGAAAAAATAGGGGAATCATCCAAAAATACTTGATACACTTCCTACTTCTTCTTAATTGATGAATATCATGCATCAAGTTCAACAAAATCTATTATCCCTAGAAACAATTACTCACCCTTTTCCACCACAATTTTTGACTCCCTAATTTTTGAAAATTTTAATGACAATAGGGATCCCCTAAACACATGTTTCTACTTTTTTGGTGACTTGCATAAATGTATTTCATTGTGCTAAAATTTTAGCCAAAATTTTTCCTAGGTATCTTAATGGGACTACTCTAGAATGGTTTTTATTTCCCAAATCATTCCATTGATATTTTATTTCAACACTCTTGGGTCAACATTTCCTTGCAAGTTAGCTTTATTGGCCTTGTTCCCTATCAACAACGTCCCAATGAAAGGGATAGAATTCATTCTTAAATATCATTCCCCTCTATCTAAAGTAAGAAAATGTTATATATATTTTAATTTCTTTCCAAACCCATTTGTTAAGACTAGATTGTCAATGTTGTTTTGAATAAATTGGGGTTTACATATCAAAATACTAAAATATGAAATTTATTTGTTAAAATTATTCATGGGGTCATTATAACTTGGCATTAGATCATAGACCTTATTAGATTTCAAGGTATGTTAATTATTGATGATTTCAAGTGAAAGAACTTAGATATATTTGATGGGAACAAAGGAAATTATAGATTGAAGGATCAAGAATAAGGATTTGGACATAGAAGAAGTTATGGCTAAAAGATAAAATGAGAAAAATAAAATGAGAGATGAGAAAAGGGAGAAGTTAGTTTAGAAAACAATATTGAATCTCAATCTAAGGTGAAGGGAATCAAATGAGTTAATAAGGAAACTAGTGGAACAATTAATCATAGGAAATATTCAATGGAAAACCCATCAATGAGTAATTGAGAAGTAGTAACTCCATATTAAAATCTTTAAAACCAATATTTTTACTAGAAGAAGAGATTGTAGTTGAATCTAGTAATTTCATTAAAGAATCACCTATGGAAGAAACCACTTAATCTAGTATGAATAATACATAAATCAATTTGATAGTTTAAAGGACACCCTATCATTTGAAAAATATAGAAATAATAAGGAATTATTCGCACAAAAAAAGATAATGAAATAAATAGACTAACAAAAGGAATTATTTGAAGAATAAACTAAATCAAATTTTTGTTAGCATAGTATTGTTTGTTTATCACATTGTTTAGTTTTACAATGGTTATACAATCTTCACTATGGTTGCACAGTTACTGTTGGGATAATTACATTACCTTATGTATAAATATGTTTGTGATTTATCAAATAAATCAATCAAGCATATTTCATCCTTCATTTGGTATTAAAGTGGATATAGATCTACACCTATGGTAGCATATAATCTAGAAAAAAGGAAATGGCATAAATAAGAGAGAAGATATGAGTCTATGCCTATAAATGATGGTTTGAGATCAAAGTTTACGAAGTCTAGTCATATATTTGAGCTACCAAGAAAAGGGAGAAGTCATCCAAATGAAATTTTAATTTCTTACTCATAAAAACTAAATGTGAGGAGATTGATGTTGGTATAGTTTGAGATTCCTTATGAAGGTAGCAGTGTGAAAATGAGGCTTCATTGTTTTTCATATGGTGAATAGTTGGTATCCTTGGTTATGTTCATCTTTGACATATTGAAGGAAGTTGAATAGAAGGTTGAAGATGATAAAAGTGAGTGGGTGAAAGGCATGGAAACCCAAAAACTTTGAGTTAGATGTATTTATCTGCTAAGGACACATAAGGGCATACATCTTTTCTTGTCTTTGGCATAAGGATATTTCTTTTCACCAACTTCAAAGGTACTAGACCATATTTTTTTTCCATATTTGTTTAGTTTTCTCTTGGATGGAAGGAATGAATTTGAGTATGTTGGATTTATCCCTTGGGTATGTGCAGGATCATCATGGAAAAAAAGGCCCTTAAGTGGCAAAAAATTCAGAAAAATCAGAGTTAGGCAACTTGACGTAAAAAATTGAATAAGTTATCTATATTATTTCAAAAATATGTAAGAATAGAATCTGTAGAAAATTGAATGTAGTTTCTAAACTACTAGGTTTATTTAAGAAAAAATCTATTTGGTAAAAAATTTGAAATTTCAATCAGAGTACTTAAATTTCGGGAAAAATAAGAAGTAGGCATCTATTGACCACCCTAACCACAATAAAATGATAAAATTTTGTTATAATATTTTAGATATAAGTATAGGACTCATGTCTCGATGTGATACATATTTTTTTGTAATTTTTTTCCAAGTAAATAATTAATTATGATTTTTTTATTACAACGTTTAAAAAAGAAAAAAAAAACTTGTATGTCTAACCACCTCAACTTGGTCAAAAATTCATCAAATTCATTTTTTTTAATCTTATAGTATGTGAAGCATAGAATGTGACCAATGTTTCAGATTCAAAAAATGTGATACCGTTTGAAAGCTATAGATGTTTTTCAATCAACCTATCAATTAGGAATTTAGTCGTAATTCAAATAGAAAAAGAATAATAATAATTTATATTGGTGGAAAGCTAAGAATTTCCTTTAAAAACCCTTTTCATTTCATCAATTTTGGGAGAAAAAAAAGTCGTCAGCCACATACCCTACACATACCTATCATATTGCCACTTTTTGGCCCATCATGATCTTGCACATACCCCCTTATGTGTATTCTTCTTGGGCCATAAGTGCACTTTTTTCCTATCTCTATGGGGATTTGCATGCCTTAAAAATTCCTATGTGAAGGAGTTGGTCATTTCCAAGTCATATCTCATGTTTTCTACATACAACTATTTGTTTGAATAGAAGATCAAGATCATTTGTAGATGGGTGACTTGTTGAAAGTTCCAACCTAATTTACAAAGAAGCTTATGAACCAATATTGTTCATTCCCAAAAAGTGGCAAATTTGCAATCTCTGATGAATGTTGATTGTGCTAGCTGATGCCATCAATGTTATAAGCAATCGTGAAGGTGACCAACAACTAAGAGGTTGAGAAGAATCCATCAAGAGCACTAGCTTCTACTTTTCTCTACTAGATGCTCTCCAAAACATCGACAATCTATAATTGGATGAATTTATTCAGCAAGGGCTACCAAAGTACTTTCTATTTGATGTGTGATGCCAAATGAAAAAGGTTCATGCCAAGATTGAGGAATGCTATGATGAAAGTGATGAATGTGAGGTAGAACATTTATACAAGTGTCTGCATCTCATTGCATGAACATATTGAGCTTTTATTCAAGCTTATTTTTGTTTATGAACAGGTGTGTATGTAAAAATAAAATTAATAAATATCTTGTTGTGGAATATTTTTTCTTTTTGTGGTGTCATCGTGTTAGCACCAAAGTTTCTCCTTTCAGATGCCCACCTCTTCAAAGTGCTCAATTATGTGGTGTGGAAGAAAAATATGCACATGATTCTCAAATTCAAAGAGTTATGGGGGATCATTATTGGAGCAATGAAGTGTTTAACTAATGTTTGTGATTAAATGAAGTATGACAAGATTAGATGCAAAAGCCTTGATTTTGATCACACTCAACATCTCCAATGAAGTTCAATCACATGTTCGAGATGTGACAATGTAAAAGGTGGCTTGGGACATTCTATCCATAATATATGAGGTGAAGAACCAAATAAAGATCCTCCATCTCTAGTCAAAGCTTCATTCACTCACTATGAAAGATGGAAAAAAAGTAGAGGAGTTCTTGCATTAGATATCTGAGCTACAAGCCTAACTTGTAGCACTCAAAGAGAAGGTGGAGGAAAAAATGCTAGCCCCAATCATTTTGAGAGCTCTTCATTTCCAATTTTGGACAATTGTTGAACATTAAAAAGGTGTACTGCCATTTGAAGAATTTGTGGATTTTATCCATAAGGAAGTTACAAGCCATCAAGTTAGTGGAAGATGAGTTTGAAGACAAAGTACTGATCTTGGGACAACAACATGGTCAATTTTTTTGAAAGGGTCCTCCATAAAGTAGCCACATAAGCAACCAAAATAGTAGTAGAATCCTCAAAAGATGAATCAATGGTGTCAAATCTATGATACAAACACAAATGATATTGATAGATGTTGGTATAATACCTTGACTCAAGGAAATTCTAACTTCAAGAAAGAATTTGGTCGTAGTGATTCTCAACAATCAAAATGATGTCCTCACCAAAGGAAGTACAAAGGATATTTTATGGAATATCAAGATGATACATTTGATAAGGATGTATTTGATACAAGAAATTATAGCACCCATCAGAATGCTTTTCTTATCTCCCATACCTCACAACTAATGAGGAATGTTTGATTATTGATTATGGCACCAAAAAGCATATGATCGACAATAGAGAGCTATTTGATACATTTATTGATCGACCCACTAAAGATCAATTTTGGATCATACACAATAAGGAGTACATGTTATAAGAGGAATTAGAAATGTCATTATTCCTCTTGGGATAAGAAGTTGTACCATCATGAAAGTGCTCTATGTTCTTGGCTTGACAATGAATCTATTGTCTGTAAGTCAAATTTTGAATCATAAGTGTAAGGTGGAGTTCCAAGTCAAGGAAGGAATCCAATCTTGTTTGATCTTTGGAGAAGGTATGGTAAAATTTTTATCACTTTCATGAAGGATCATTTATTTGCACTAGTTGTAGTCTCATCATTTATAGTTTCTCTCTTTACCTCTACAATCGAATCTACTACGTTATATAATGATATTACTATGGTCATCTTTTTGTTGACTCCTTGTATCAACTCACTTATAAGGATATAGTATGAGGACTTCCTCAACTTTCCCATTCTTTGCCTATATTCCTTAGATGTCTTGCAACTAAAAAACATTGAGATCCATTCAAGTCGAGTACCATCCATACCAAGGACTATCTTGTGGTCATATATAACAATCTATGTGGAACCCTTCCTACTTCCTTTCAAAGTTTCCAATACTTCCAATTACTTGTGGATTACTTCTCTTTCAAGACATGGGTGTTCTTTGTTAAGAAGAAGAGTGAAGCCTTTGCATACTTTCAAGACTTCTACCAGTGAGTTGTCTAGAAGACAAGATGGCCTCTTCTTTTTTGCTTAGATCGAGGGGGAATTGACATCCAAATAGTTCTTGACATTCTTGAAGTAGCATGACATCTAACAACACTTGACTACCTCGTATACACCCTAAAAAAGTGAAATTTCAAAATATTGCAATCGAATTGTCATGGAGATGGCTTGTTGAATGCTTTCCACAACTAAGTTACTTGGAAGATCTAGTTCTACATTAGAAATTTACAAATTATTTATTCGACACTAGAATTCACAACCATTCCTTGATCAATTTCAAAACTTTAAATAGCCTTATGGAAATGTTATTTCAAATAGAATGAAAAGTGAGGTCAGAATGGTTGGTTCAACACAAGAAATTTGTAAATGTCAGTTTCCGCACCAAGAACCTATATTTTAGAGAAAATTTGAAACAAAATATCTCTATGAGAAACTTTAGGTGAACATGATAAGATAAAAAAGGATAAAATCCAACAACAAATTAAAGTTCCACATCCATTGCAGAGAAATTTTTTGTATTTTGTAGCAAATTGAAATTTTTATTTAAAGTAGAAAAATTGAATTCAACACTTGCATATCTTAGTCAATTTTATCCTAGACTAAACTAGAATTGAAACATAAGGACCTTGTAAATGCATGATATAGCTTTAAATTACTCATACTCAAAACTAAGGGATTGAAATTATATACATTGTTAGACCATGAAATTCAATTGATTCCAAGTTTAATCCTTCTATCAATTTTAAGTTTAAGTTTGGTTATAAGGTCAAAATATACGAGTACTTAAAATTTATTCAATAAAAAGTTATAAATAAGAAAATATACAAGTTAAGCTTAATAGATTTGTCATATAATATTAATAGGTCATTAGATATAATAAGTTTGAAATATCTCTTATTTGTGTGAAGAGGTCTAATGTAGTTGGTTTTCTTAGACTATATAATATAATTCACCCAAGATTGAAATACCAACAAGTTAAGTTTGTTCAAATATAAACAAAATTACTTAATCATATTTCTTTGGATGCCAATAATGAATCCCTTAAATAATATTGGTCTCTTAAGCCATCAAACACCAAATTGAACTATATGGACTAGATTATTGAATCAATTTCATTGGGATGCCAACACTAAATTCCTAGAATTACATTTATCTCTAAAGATTGAAATTATGATCTTAAAGTTTGTTGTTTTTTATGGATTGTTTGATAGGATAGTAACTTGTTTTGTATAGACTATTTTACAATATTATTCACGTCATATAAAAAATAACATGTAGGTAATTTGAAAGATATCCATACTAATTGAATCTTATTTGAATTCTTATTTTACGATTATGATTGGAAAATCAATTTTCTATTTCTAATTTTTAAAAATATATGTTAGTTATATTTTAGTTTATATGTACATTGTCAAAACTTGATAGTCATTGTCTTTCTACCACTGCAGAATGCCTTTTGATATAATAAATATTATAAAGAATAAAATTATATTGAAGAACTAATAGCAACTTAAAACCTTTTCACACATGGTATTTATGGATGAAATATTCCTAACAAAAGGTTTACTATTTACATTCATCACTTGCATATGGCTTTCCATAACCTTCTTGGAATTGGAAATCATAAAGTAATGACAACTTGTTTATTTTCTCAATAAATAAGATTATTTTTTTATTTTTTATAGATTAAAATCTAGAAGTGCTCATAAACACCCAATGTATTTATCAATTGCTCCAATTGCACTAGATGTGCTAATTAATATTTCTTAAACAAAATCATAGAATAATTAAATACAAAATAACACTTAAGATTGGATTATAATCCCAATTTAGATTGTATTTTTCTCACATATCCTTTTCTAGCATGATAATTTTGACTCCACTTCATTTTCCTAACTTCATTGGGGTGAGTACTAACAAGTTGATTATCTTTCCACTTCACTTTTGTAGAATATTAACATATATTATAGATGTCTATTTATGAACTAGGTTGATGCACTTTTACTTCCTCTATATAATAATTAGTCATGACAAAAATTTATTAGGTGTGTATAGACCTTCTTGGAGACTTATTAGAGGAGAGGATAAAGTAGTTGGGTGCAGTGTGTTGAGAGATTAGTTATGTTTTTACAAAATCATATAGATATATTAAATATTTCTTTATAAAAGATGTTCAAAGATATAACATCAAGACACTTATCTATCCTAAATAACAATTTCAATATAAATACCTTGAATTTAATATTTATGAAATATTTTAAATACATATATTTAAAATATGTATAATAATTTATGAATTATATTTTTATTCATTAATGACATATCTATTTTATATTTTATTTACAAGATTACATAATAATTTTTAAAAAATTCCTTACTATTTTCTCTAATTATTTTATTTTAATTTTTTTAAGTTTAACAAATATTATATATAACTTAGTATTTTATTTTTAAAGTACTTAAATATATTTAAAATTTTATATATTGTATTATTTTTACATAAATCTTACAATTTTAAATACTATTTTATTTAATAAATTCTCAATTCACCCAAAGTTAACGTTAACAGAAATTGTAGATCTTAACAACAGTAAAATCATATTATTATACAGGAATAATGAGAGTGAAAGGGTTTTGTTGAGTGTAAGTCTTGGGCGCTGTCATCCTTTGTGTGCACAGCTCTGCCGCATACAATCTAGTGGAATGGTTAATGGCAATAAAATCATACGATCATTTATATCTACTTCTCTAACACAACAGACAAGGCCATAGTTAAAGAAGCAAAATTACATCTGTAACAAATACCATTCCAAGCGTTGACAAATCTGCGGATGACCCATTTAATCCTGTAACTGTTATAGCTGTGATGTTTGATCTAGTCGAAGAAATCCTCCGGATGCTCCTTTCAGTGGATTAGGCGGACGATTGCATATTCAAATTTGAAATTCAAACTTATCGGAGTTTCATTAACAATGACTGTGACTATGTGCGTCCGTGGGAATGATGAAGCATGTCCCATCTTCTGCAGCGCGGGAACAATGAGTTTAAATTTGGTTTGGATTATGCGCGCTAACTGCGACTAACTGCTTACTGTAGCGGTTAATGGGATTTCTTACGAGAACAGAAACGGATGTCAGGAAAGGAACGGATAAAGAGGTCCCCACACCAGCAACGCTTAGAGTGTGCTGGTTAAGCCCAGCCCCTATGGATATAGAAATTAATATTAATAATAATATTTGCTATAAATATTAATAATATTCGCCATTTATATGTAAGGGCTCATACAACGACGTCAGATATTGCCTAGCCGTGTAATAAAGGATGAGATATTCGCATAAAACCATTAAAGTGGATTTTCTGTAACATTTGCTAAATACAGCGTCTGCCGCATCAATCCATTTTTGTGTTTATGTAACAGCTGATTTAATGAGTCTGAAGTTATGCCTAAGGTTTAACCATGCTCATATTCATTTATTTCTATTAATACATTTCTATCTTCTCCCATTTCTGAGCAGCAAGAAGCATCGGTTTTTGTTTCGAAGAGTTTCTCTATTGAAGACTTTGTAGTATGTTCTTCAGTCTGTTATCGCTGCTACTTAACTTATAGATGGAATTCTAGGGACAAAGGTAGATGCGCTTGTAAAATACACCTCTTATTTGTTTCTCATAGAATTTATGTAGTATTTTATATGCAGGCAATTACAAATACAGAGGTGCCTTCCTTCAAGCCCAATAAGAACGATCGTTTGTTGGTGGATATCGATTTCAAGGCGAGATTTGAGATTTTCTGGCTCACGACACAACAACATTTCTCAGCAACGACAAATTGCATCAGGTAAGTGATCGATCTTAATTATGTTTTGATACTAAATGCAATAGGTACTAAATGCTTCGAGTCATTTCAAATGCGCATGGTTAATGTTCGCAGTGTTTCTTTTATTGCTGTTTAGTTTTTGCACTGTTTACCATTAAAATCTATTGCATTCAGTAAACCCGTAAGGCCGTGTCATAATGGCCTGTATTTTAAGTAGAATCTTTTGATTTTTCTTAAAATATATATATATATCTTATTATCTGCCCGCATATGTGGTTTGTAATGAGCAGATTCAAAAGGATAGTAGAAGAATACATTAGATCCCCAATTAATTATGTCTTAAGCCCATCTTGATTCCGCGGCCAGCGCATGTTCTTTTGGATGTTGCAGTTTTAACTTTTTTTCTAATGTTTTTAAAATCAGAATATATATATATATATATATATAGAAACCATAAGCACATAGTATTGCTTTGAGTTTGTTTCTCCTATCTGATAACATAGGAGTTGTTCTTGGTAGATACTTCAACCGCCGTAGTAGACATGCATGCAGAATGTGGAAGCATATACAATGTATGCGGGCATCTATTGGAGCATCGCGAAAAATAAATTTATATCAGATGTTATAGTTATAGGGTGCCTGAAACATTTGATAGAGTGTTGCAAAAACATGATGCCATTGCGTGGGATGAAATGGTTGCAGAAATATGCACTAAATAGATTTGTTAATAAAGAAAAATGAGCAATGGACTCAGGAGTGCATTAACATATTCTTTAAAGGATCGGCGATAATTAGAATAGAGAATCACATTACTTCTTTTTCATTCTGCATATGCCATTAATTCAATTTCATTCTTTACACATTCTAAACATCCATCCTCAGCCTATGACTCTCTCCTTCGCCTGTCACGCATTCTACAGCCATCACAATGGTTTATTTGCTTGGCCTGTTCGGGTGTAAGTGTAGAGTGCAGAGAGGAGCATTAAAACACTCATATAAACACTAACTTTCTAATTCATTACACTCCAATGTATAGAGTCATTCTATCAAAATGGTTCCTTTGTATTTTTATAGCCTTTCTCTATTTAATAATATCCATATACAGTTATAATTTCTCTGATTCTAAATTTTTTCCATTCCTATATTTTCCAATAACACCACTTCACCTTTTTTCTCCTGAGTTTACTCTTGTTTTAAATCGTTACACTGTTTTTTTCAAAATCCTAAATTTTTTTATCATTGCACTGTTTTATACTTGCCCGAAATACACACTTTTGTGCTAGCTTTACAATCTTTTATTTTATTTTAAACTCTTTGGCTTTTAATGTATTTAACTGTATATACATTGCACACTTTTGTGCTAGCTTTATGGTACAGAGCAGTGTGCAAGAAATGCACCTTCTGTCTTTGTGTTGGTGTGCAGTTGTATTGAGTTGTCCATTTTGGGCCAGATTTTTAGATCTCTGGCTTATGTAGTTTCTTTACAGTATGTGAGAAATTAGGGAGTAAAGTAGAAAAATATTAAATAATCGTGTCATTTTAATAGAATTATTTGAGGCATGGTCGGATAAGGATCAATGTCAGCTCGGCATGAATTTAAATGATTTGTCATTTTCCGGACAATTTTTAATTAAGGATAATTTCAAAGAACGGATCAATCTTTGAAGTGGAAATGCAGTATTTTTGAAGATAGGTTAGGATATAGTTTTAACACTTGAGGAAAGAGGAAATAAATTTCTATAAATTTATAAATATTAATTGAGAAATTCAGCGTTCTTTGAAAAATAGACATAGTATCTTGAATATTAGGAATCGTCCTTAATATTTTTCCAAAATAGGAATAAGATTTTGAGAAATTCTCGCTTTGAGTATTTGAGAAATAAAGCATACATTCCAGCGCACCGGGCTAAAATTAAGAATCCCATCATATTCTTTGAAGAATATTTGTAAAAGCCAGAAAAATAAAAGAAATGCGAAGTAAAGAGCTGGTACTCCAAACTTTAAAGGGACTTTGCAAGCACACCGAAAATATCAACAGAGTAGATCAATTTAAAGATATAGAGACAGATTTCGGAGATTACACTAAAGATTTTACAGAAACATGATAGAAAGGACAAATCTTTGAAGTTTAGGGACAGTATGATGAGATCAGGCCTAAAAAGAAACGAATAAAAGGTACTATGATTTACTGTTTTTGAGAATAACCGAAAAAGCTAAATAATTTTGATCAATTTCTTGAAGTACCAACAAAAAATCTGTGATATAGAAATAGTTTTCTACGTTAAGGCAGCTAGAGTACTTCGTGTAGCACAGGTTTACCCAGCGCAGTTCTTTAATTTGACAAGTATTTATTTAGAGCATTTATAGACAAACAAAACATTTCAATTAATGTTGGTGTAATGTTTATTCACCTCAGGAACATCATTACATGCCCAACTGCCGCTGTAAAAAAGCCTCCATAATTACCAACGCAAGCTACGGTGAACTGGCCATGCTGTACTAAAGAAGTTATAGCGTAATATTATCTATACTTAAAGATACTACTGCTGTTTTCTGGTAATAAATATTATGGCATAATGGTGGCTAAATGTGAAACTAGATACTTTCTTGTAATTATATTATATCAACTACTTCCCACTCTATGCACTTCTGTTCACGTACAGGGATGAACTTTTTTCAGTTGCTAAATCTTTTTTCAGAGGATAACCTATTTATGTTACTGCAGCCACTATAAACTATTTATGTTGCTGAAATTTTCTTTTTAATTTTGAAAACAACAAAGAGTAAATTATTTAATAAATTAAGATAAAGTGAACAGTTTTATTCACAGTACAGTCATAAATTATTAAATTATAAATAATCATTAATATAAATGATGATAATAAAATAATTAATCAATATTTATTCTTTATCATTTTACTGATTTTATTTATATAATTTAGTAAAAGCATATACATATTTATTAGTTTAATAATAAGGAACAAAACAATAGTCAAATATATATTTATCATTTTATTAATAAGATTTTAGAAATAAGATATAAAAATAAAAATTATATATAATAAAAAACATTAAAAGCATATATATATTTATCATTTAAATAATAAGAAACTTTAAAATAATTTTTTAGTCTAGTCAAATATATATTTTAGCATTAGTATTTAAATGGGGCTCTCCTTTATTTTAAATTTAATAGAATTAATAGAAGATAATTTATTAAATTATGATGATAAATGTTAATAATGTATTATAAAAGGTTGTTTTCATGATTTTTAGCATTGAATTTAAATAGAATCCTTGCAATAACTATAGCCTCCACTCAATCAGTTGCAATAATTAGAGTCTCCACTTAATCAATTAATTAGATGTGTAATAGTAAAAGAATTTTAATTTCACACTACTTTAAATAAACATTGAATTTGAAATTAATAAACCAATGTAATGTAATGCAAATGAATCCAAAAGAAATATAATATTATTTTCTATTATTGTTTTTATTGATGTTGAACAATGGTGTAATTTGTGCAATAATAGAAAATAATATATAAGTAGCAAATCCTGAAATGAACCAAATAAGTGGACATGAAACATAAATGTAGACTATTACATGTATTAGTAATTTCAATACTAAGTAAATAGTGGTCTTAATTCCCTTGTCATATTTCAACTCAATTTCAAGAAATATAGGCTTAAGATCACGATGAATAATGCCATGTGCATGTAACCATTCTATCTTGCATCAATTGATCCACTCTAATATATATATATATAATTCCTTCAATAACTACCCCTTCTAAGGAAGAATTTCAATTAAACCATTCACCAACATATTTGTAATCTTATATTTTCTACATTTATATTCTTCTAATTTTTTTTAATAGTAAATCTCATGAATTTTTTTTATTTATGATTGTTAAATAAAATAATATTTATTTACATATATTTTTATATGTTTTATTTATTTTTTAATCTTTTAAATAGATAGTAATCTTAGTAGATTTTCTTATAGGTCATGGAAAATTTTGTGGAAGAAAGTAATCAAAATGATCTACAAAGTGAAAAATAGAAGAATTTGTGTCAAGTCCTCTAATATCAAATGTGTCAATTAGATCAAACGAATTTAACAAAACCCATATTGAAAGTCTGTGAAGTTCTCTTTAGATGATTGTGAAAAAAATGTTAAAAAACTTGAATTAACAAGCATATATGCATGAGCCCTGTTCAGTTGGCTTTCAGGGCTCAAAGACCAGTTCATCACCAGGAGGAGGATCTTGCCGTCTGGTTAGAAAACCCGTCTAGTATTTTTTCTGTCTCTTCTGCCACGTCTTTGTTGGTTAGTCCGATGGTGCCTCCACCCTTTTGGGCTAAGGCTTGGATTAATCACCTAACTCTTAAAATCAATATTTTCTATTGGATAATGCTACAGAATAAGATTCTCACTTTGGACAATCTTGGAAAAAGAGGAATTCAATTACCAAATAGGTGTTATATGTGCAGGAATGAAGTTGATACTGTTAATCATTTTTTTCTTCATTGCCCTTTTGTTTCGAATATCTGGGGTAAAATTTTTACGCTTCTTAATGTGGTTTGGGTTTCCCCTGCCTCTATCGAAGACTTCTTCATGCAATGGAAAGCTCCTTCTAAAAATCCTTTTGTGCGAAAGCTATGGTCCTTTGTTCTACCTTTTGTGTCTTGAAATATTTGGAAGGAAAGGAACAACAGAGTGTTTAGGGATAAAGAGATGTTGGAAGGGGACTTGCATGCTAAAATTGTAAGGGCTATAAAGAAAAAATTATCTTTAATTCCAAGAAAAATGGTTGATAATGCTATCTGGTCTCCTTTCGATATTGCTATGGCTGAAAAGTGGAACTCAAAATTAGTTGGGTCAAATGTCCTCAAACCTGTTGTTTGTGGTAGAGAGAATGCTAGCTGGTCTTTGCCGCCTTTGGGTTGGATGAAAGCCAATTTTGATGGTGCGGCTAAAGGAAACCCTGGGAAAGCTAGCAGTGGGTGTGTCTTAAGGGACAATTCGATGGCTTTTATTGCAATGTTTGCTGTGGACATCGACACCCAAACTAATCATGTTGCGGAAGCTGTCAGGTCTTTTCATGCGGTTAGCTTAGCTTTCAAGATGAACATGAAATGTCTTTAATTGGAGGGTGATTCAATGAATATAATAAATTACATTCTTGGGCTTACCCCTCCCTCATGGACCATCAAAAAGTGGATCGAAGATACAAAAACCTTATTAAATAAATTTGATAAAGTGAAAGTGTCCCACACCTATAGAGAAGCCAATAGGGTGGCTGATTACTTCGCCAATGAAGGGGTTAAGAAGGGTGGGGAAAACACATGGAGGAAGAATGACTACCTCCATCCTGAAGTGAAAGCGCTAATTTATTATGATTCAATACATGGAAGAGAAGTTTGTCTTCATCATGATGAAGCGGATAAAGATTAGGTACGTCAATTTCATTAGATTTGATGGGACCGACATCATTTTCTTTTTCAAGAAGAGTCTTCGGCACGCTTTCTGGGTGTTTGATAAAATATACCTAAACGGGACCCAGAGCAACTGTAGGGTGTTGTTTAACAGTGCCTTGAAAATGGGGGGAGAAAGAAAACGTGTGGAGCCGAGCAATTTTTAGGAGCATAGAAAGAACGCCAAAGCTTGGGAAAGAATTGAAAAGGGAGGCTTAGTCCCGTATTTGGAAAAGCTCCATGGTACTGACGAGGAGATGCTAGACTATTTTTTAAAAAATTGGAAAAATGGTGAGATTGTGTTATTTGGCAAGAATATTAAGCTGAATGAGGATTTAATTGGTGAGATAATTGGTCTTTCGACAGAGGGTGTGAAATTCTATTAGGACCGTCGGTTCTCTGATGAAGTGGTCATTAAATTTCCTAAAAAAGACAAGGAGAAGGCTAAGTTGGTTAAGGTTGCCAATAGCTTCTTTGATGTGGAGTCCATCAAATCTATATGGAGGAAAGTTTTAAGAGTTATTATGGAGTATATCATGGTTGACGGGCGCTTCACCAGAGTGTATGGCTACCACTTTGCCATTCTGAACCACTTCCGTCACAAGGTTCGTATCTCTTTGCCTTTTTACTTATTCTCTTCTTTGAAGAATTGCCTTGATGAAGTTGAAAAAAACCCTAGGAGGATTGCTATTATTCACCCTAGTCTTGTCAGGCTCATATTTGAGTATTATCAAAATTTACCTGCTTTTCCTAAAATTGTTGATATTGGAGAAATAGATGATAAGGATACTGAAAGTAGTAGGGAGAACGACCCCCGGGCCCCCCCTGCTTGTGCCCCTGCTGGTCTTAATACCAATGCTCCCCAGTCCCTGTCTTGTCGGAATGCCCTCAAGGATTCTGCTCTATCGTCATGTCTTAAAATGCAGCCTCTGCTTGAGTGCCCTAGCCCGGGTTTTGCCTTGCTACCTTGTCTTAATCCTCAGATTTCTCCTGGCTGCCCTACTCTGGGTTTGGTCTTTGGTTTTAAAAGTACCTTTGTTACTAAACTTGTCTCGTATTCTGGGAATTCCATGGAAATTCTTTCTAATAAACCTATGGTCAGTAAGGAGTCAACCCCTAGTGCCCTTGCGTCTGAAAGATTTGGAAATGCTCCTATTGATTCCCCTATCTAGGATGAAATTAATTCGGCCCTGAATAAGCTTGAGCCTGCGGACATCGTGAGTGTGGCAGAAAAAAGTACGGAGGGCCTTTTCACTATTCTCAAGTGGACCCAGAAGGAAGTTTGTGATTTGAAAGGTCGTAATATTGATCTAAGCAACAGGGTCATGGAGTTGGAACAGAAGATTAGCTGGAGTTGTAAAGAGAATGAAGGACAGGAAACCCCCTTACCAAGAAAAAGATAGCATTCACAGGAGGAAAGATTGACTAGCATCGAGTGCAATATGTCCAAGATAGGCCAAAATATTAGGGCCACTGTGGCGAACAATCACAAAATTGCCAGGCATAACACCATTATCATCAATGCAATGGTGGAAAAGCTCAAAAAAATCAAAAGGGTTCGCTGGTCGTGGATTTGGATGCGGACAGAGGTTGCTGCAGATCTGTTGGTGAAGGGATTTCGACTCGTACCTAGGTTAACACTAAGAGGAAGAGCCTGACTTCGTCTCATACGGCTCAAATCCTCAAGCAGGGGCTACAGGATATGAAGAATGTTGAAAAGGAGGCTGAGGAGTTGTTGAACACCTTGGAATAGTGTTGGTGTGTTTGTTTCTGGCTTTTTGGGCGGTCCTTTTTTTGGACCCTGTTGTCTCTTTGTGCTGTCGTTTCCTTTTTGGGACAACTGTCTGCTTGTCTGGAATTTTTTTGTTTTCTTTTGTTGTTTAAACTGTACAGTTTCAGGTCCCTGTAAAACTTGTTTTTTCCTTTTCAAAAACAAGCATATATGCATGAAATATCAATTTTTAGGATATCGTATCAATGGTAGAAACTCTTAAAAAACTTCGTACTACTTCTAAAAAGGTATTTTCATTTTGCAGCTTCCTGAAAGAGTTGTATTCTGATGAACAATACGAGGAAGGTGACTCTCGTATTGTTGAAGAATTTTAGGTGTACTTGGATAATGTGTAGAGAAATAATATTGTTGTAGGTCATCGAATATGAATTTTGTATCATTTAGAAATCATATTTTAAGTCTAATTGAATAATGTATACTATCATATATTAGTTATTTATTTGATCAAGAAGTAAATAAGTTGTGTTAAATTATGTATTTTAAAATTGCTTTGCATACCTTTAGAGATAAGGTGCTCTTTAAAATAACACGAGTTGTACAATTGTTCCACTATTTTAAATAGTGTATAATCGCAATAGTTATCTTTTGTCATGTACTTTTTATTATTTTAATATTTGTTTTCTCTTATGGTTAAATTGTTTAAATTTGTGCAAACTTTATTTTCTTCCATTTTTGTGGGCATGCTCTAATTCTATTGAATAATATTTTTCCTATATTATGGTGGCTCAGACATGAATCCTACCAACAATCCATATGATCACCCAATTGTTGGAAAAAATGAACCTCCTACAAGAACCATTCCTATTGCAACACTGAATCTGTACCAAAATAGATGGTCAATAAAAGCGTGAGTCATTATAAAATGGTTAACTTCGTCATTATAACAATGCAAAAAGGAGATGGAAAAGTTTTCAGTTTTGACTTGGTTGATTCAGATGGTGGTAAAATAAGAGTAACATGTTTTAATGTAGTTGCAAAACAATTTTTTGATCGCATAGAAATTGGGAAAGTGTTTATCATCTCAAAAGGGAGACTCAAACCCGCACAAAAGAATTTCAACCATTTAAAAGAATGAATAGGAAATTTTATTAGAAAGTAATTTGATATTTGAGTTGCATTTGGAGGAGGATAGCTTTATACCATAACAAAAATTCCATTTTACACCAATAAGTGAAATTGAGAACATGAAAAGCAATTCTATGGTTGATATCATTGGTGTTGTTTTGTCAATCGACACACCAAACACAATATTAAGAAAGAATTCCACACAAACTCAAAAAAGAACCCTTCAACTAAAAGACATGTTAGGTTGTATGGTGGAATTAACAATGTGGGGTGGTTTTTGCAATAAGGAAGGCCAACAACTCCAAGAAATGTGCGATTTAGGAACTATCCCCATTCTTGCTATAAAGGTTGGACAAATTAGTGATTTTGGTGGAAAATTTGTGGGAAAAATTACTACAACCCAACTTATTATAAATCCAGATCTTCCAAAGTCACAACGATTGAGATTTTGGTTTGATATAGAAGGAAAGAATCTCAATTCCCATTCTATTACAAAGGAAATCTCATCTGTAATAGAAGATAAAATGTTAAAAAGTATCACACAAATTGAGGATGAGGAACTTGGTAAATCTGATAAACCTTATTTGATGCAGTAGCATCCAAGGGGTCAAAAAGCAATCTTGCATCAACAAAAACAATCTGAGTTATTTTAAATCCAATAAGGGCTTGACAGTTCTAATCATCATTGAGTTCCTTCTTTTGCGTGTTCAACATTATTGCTGTGACATTAAGTTGTCATTAGGAGTAGGCACTGGGATATGTCGGCAAGAGGCATGATAATTGATGGGAGATCTGAAGAAGTCTCTTAGACATCCCGATTTGGTGTTGTTCTCATCGGCGAGACAAAGTAGTGTCAGTGGGAGTCTAGCAAATGTCTCTTAGACATTCTGATGGAGTGCGGTGAAGACTTTTCAATGAGAGATGGGTTGGTTGGTGAGACATTCATGAATGTCTCATTGACATTTCGTTGGACTATACATTGGGGTGACTTTAGGGTTTCAACAAGAGATTCTCCTAAGTCTCTTCAACATGGCAGGTTTCGGTGGTGGAGTGGAGGTAGCGATATCGAGGTGACATATGGGGTTTAGCATGACATCCTCTAATGTCTCTTCGACAAGGCGATGGACGAAAGTGAATGGCGAGATCGATGAGGAAGTGGATAGTTGGTGAATAGCAATAGGGAGATCAATAATTCACATCCTTGTGGAAAATTATGAACGATGACGTGGATAGCGATCATTGACTTGGCAGTGGCAATATTGACGAGACATACATGCTTCGATGAGAGATTCCCCAAAGTCTGTTCGACATTCCAATGGTGTCCAATTAGACCTTTATCAATGTGACATATCTGCTTCAGTGTGAGATCTTGCTAAGTCTTGTCGACATTCCATTAGCGGTAGATAACGAAGATGGTCAATGGTGGTGGATGGCGAATTCAATCATGACACTTGGTGGAGTGATATTGGTGTATTTCACATTGTTGTTGTGAAATATGATTTCGTTGGCCAACTCGATGGAGTTGTTGACAACGATGTAACAACTTGGAGATCTCAAATACTGATTGGATGATGATAGAAAATACAACATGAGGCATAGGCTGACTTGAAGAACTGGAGAGAGATATAAGAGCTGAAGGAATGAATGTGAGACAACAACATAGGAGTAATGGAATATCATACAATGTTGAACGAAGGTTGGATAAGATCTGCAAGCTAGCAGATACATGTAATAATCTGCCCATGAGATGGCATGTTTTCTATAATGAAGTTCCAACAATAAAGATCATTTTTGTTGTGCAAACCTAGTTGTGCATTATTGTTCTGGCTCGTAAGGGGAGTACCCTTAACCAAGTGGTATCAGAGCGAGAGTTCCTAAGTTTGTAACAAATCTCCAAATGTGAGACAGTTACAACAAGACCTATGAGTGTGGAATAATAACATAATTCCTCCAAGAACTTTGACGACTGTGGTAGAGGTAGAGGTAGAAGTGCTAGAGGAGGAGATGCTCCTAGAGATGAAATCAAAGCCCTCAGAAGGTAGATGTAAGCCTTGCAAGAAAAAGTTTGAAGAGGAAGAGGAGAACATCAGGAAAGAGACGACAATGAAGATGAGACTGAAAAGGAGACAAAAGAGGAAGAACATGATTAGATAGATCCTAGAGAGCTGAGATTGCTAAGAGTGATATCTAGTCTAGGAAAGAAACTGGTCACAGATGGAAGTTTCAACTTTTAGTGGAATCTTGAATAGAGAAGATTTGATTGATTGGATTAATGATATGGAAGAATTTTTTGAATTTGAGGAGGTTGAAGTTCCTCACCGAGTGAAATTTGCAAAGACCAAGTTGAAGGGTCATGCCAATATTTGTGGAAAGAGGTCCAGCTCAAAAGAGGCAAATAAGGAAAAGATAAAATCTCCAGATGGGATGGAATGGTGGAAAAATTGAAGAAACAGTTCATTCCCGTTGACTACGAATTGGAGCTACTAAAGAAAATGTAGAGTCTAAGACAAGGAACGACGATGGTGAAAGAATACACAGAGGAAGGTTCTGATTCGAACCGAACACTCTAAGGCGAACAAAGAGAAGGTTGCTTGGTATATCAACCAATGGAAGCCTAGTATACAACAAGAATTGGCACTACAAAGAATGCCTACCATTGAGGATGCTTATCAGTTATCTTTAAAGGTTGAAGAATGACTGAACAAGAGGTTTGAAAGTAAGCAAAGAGGTGAAGGTCAGGGTGGAAAGACTGGTAAACGACCATATGGAGGTCGAGGTGGCAATTATAAGAAGGGTGAAGGATCTAGTACCAGTCAAGATCAACTAAGAGATGACTCATATAAACCTCATGATCAAAATAGTGGAGATTGAAGAGGTAGAGGAAGGTTTGGGCGTGGACCAGGAAGAGGAGGTTTCAGAGGAACATGTTTCTAATGTGGTGAAGAGGGACATAGGGCATATGAGTGCTCGCAACACCAAGAGAGGATGAACAAGAGGCTTGAAGGTAAGGCACGAGTAGCCCATGTAGATGAAGACACTCGGTCTTCATAGTCTGAAGATGTAGAGAGGGGTGAATCCCTTGTTGTCAGAAGGGCCTTGATGAATAAAGAGAAGGAGCCCAACCATCGAAAGTATTTTTTTCGCACCCGTTGTAAATGTGAAGGAAAGGTCTACAATGTCATCATTGATGGAGGTAGCACTAAAAATCTAGTATCAAAACAAATGGTCACCAAATTGCAACTGGAGAGGAGAAGGAACCTGAGTTCATATTGGATTGCATGGTTGCAGAAGGATCAAAGGGTCCTAGTCAATGAACAGTGCCTGATAAAATTCAAAATTTGTAACTATAGGGATGAGGTTTTGGGTGATGTGATACCCATGGATGCTTGTCACACGTTGTTGGGTTGACCATGATATTTTGATCGATGAGCAATACACGATGGACATGCGAACACTTATTCATTAATGAAGGATGGAGTTCGACATAATCTGAAGCCTCTAAAGGAAGCAAATGGAAAGGTATGCAACAATGTACAAATTTGTTTGGTTGATGAAAGAAAATTCCTAGAAGGTATGAGACATGAACACATGTGTTTTGCATTAATTCCAAGAACTGAAAAGGAAGTTAGCAGTGAAGTTCCTGTAGAAGTGTGTGGTTTGTTGGATGAATTCCAGAGTATTATTTCTAATAACATGCCTAAAGGATTACCACCAGTAAGGAAGATTATTCATCAGATGGATCTAATTCTTGGAGGCAGTTTCCCAAATAAGGAAGCCCATCGAATGACTCCAGCGGAGAGTGAAGAGTTGGAAAAATAAGTGCAAGAGTTGTTGCAAAAGGGATTGATGGAGAATGGTGAATGTGTATTGATTCAAGAGCCATTAATAAGATCACCATCAAGTATCAGTTTCCTTTGCCAAGGATGGATGACATAATGGATTGCTTGAGTGGAGCTGAGTATTTCACAAAGATTGATATGAAGAGTGGTTACCGCCAGATTCAAATCAGAGGAGAAGAATGGAAGACAAATTTCAAGAATAAAGAAGGCATGTATGAGTGGCTAGTCATGCCTTTTGGGCTGACCAACGCACCCAACACATTCATGACTCATGAACGAGGTATTGAAAGAATTTCTGGGTAAGTTTGTCATTGTTTATTTGGATGACATTTTGATTTTTTAGTAAGAAATTGGAGGAGCACCTGATGCATATTCAAGAAGTTTTTGAGAAGCTGAGAGAGAAGTTGTTGATCAACTTGAAGAAGTGCAGTTTTGTGAAACGTGAACTGGTGTATTTGGGATTTTTTATCTTAGTAGAGGGTCTGAAAATGGATCTAGAAAAGGTGAAAACCATTGTGGAATGGCCAACAACAAGGAGTGCTACTGAGGTAAGATATTTTCATGGTCTGAAAAGTTTTTACCAAAATTTCGTTAAAGGTTTCAGTAGTATTTGTGCATCCCTAACTGAAACAATGAGAGGGGATAGAAAATAATTTAGATGGAGTACAGAAGCAACAAAGAGTTTCGATTTGTTGAAGAAGAAGGTCATGGAGCAACCTATTTTGGCACTCCCATATTTCAATAAAGTATTTCAGGTGGACTATGATGCTAGTGGCAACACCATTGGAGTTGTTTTAAGTTAGGAAGGTAAACCTATTGCTTATTTTAGTGAGAAGTTAAATGATGCAAAGAAGAAATATTTTGTTTATGATCAAGTTCATTCTATGCCATAGTCCAAGATTTGAAAAAGTGGAGACATTACTTATTGGCAAAAGAGTTTGTTTTATTCATTGATCATCAAGCTTTACAATACTTGAACAATCAAGGAAAATTAAATCAAAGATATCTGAAATAGGTTGAATTTATGCAAAGTTGCACCTTTGTTTTGAAGCACAGGAGTGGATGATCAAATAGGGTCATAGACACCTTGAGCAGGAGGAAAAATTTGTTGACATAAATGTAGTTTGAATTTGTTGGGTTCAAGGAACTCACCAGCTTGTATCCAGAAGATCCTCATTTCGCAGAAGCTTGGAAAGCTTGCAAGGAGCCTATCACACTGGATAGGACTAGGTGGTTAGATTATACCATTCAAGACGGTATGTTGTTTAGAACGAATCAATCGTGCATTCCCAAGAGCTTGATGACAAAAAAATTGATCAAAGAGAAGCATAGTGATGGAATGGTAGGACACTTTGGTTGGGATAAGACCATTTCCATTGTTGGTGAACATTATTATTGCCCGTAGTTGCAGTAGGATGTAAAGAAGTTCATAGAGGGTTGCAAAATATGTCAAGTGGCGAAGGGAACTAGCCAAAATACTTGATTGTATCAGCCATTACCTGTACCCGAGAATCCATGGGAAGATATTAAAATGGATTTTGTTCTTGGTTTGCCAAGGATGCAACGTGGTCATGACTCTATATTTGTGGTGGTGGACATATTTTTGAAGATGGCACACTTCATTCTGTGTCATAAGACCAGTTATATTGTTCATGTTGCAAAATTATTCTTCAAAGATGTGGTAAGATTACATGGTCTACCAAAGAGTATAGTTTCAGACCGAGATATCAAGTTTGTTGGGTAATTCTAGAGGATGTTGTGGAAAAAGTTAAAAAATGATTTGGAGTTTAGCTCAACACATCATCTGTAGAAAAATGGAAAAACAGAGGTAGTGAATAGGAGTTTGGGTAACTTGTTGAGATGCTTGGTAGGTGACAGACCTAAGGGTTGGGATTTGGTTTTTCCGCAAGCAGAGTTTGCCTATTACAATTCAGTCAATAGAAGCACTAATAGATCACCATTCCATATTGTGTATGGGAGTAGTCCAAGAACTACTACTAAATTGAGAAAGATGGATAACGAAGGGAAGCATAGTACTGAAGTTGAGGATTTTGTAGAACATATAAAGAATGTGCATGAAGAAGTTAAGGAGCATATCAATAAGATGAATATACAGTACAAGGTGAAGGCATATCGGAAAAGAAGGCGTTAGGAGTTTGTTATTGGAGATGAAGTAATGGTGCATTTGCAAAAGGAAAGGTTTCTAGTTGGTACATACAATAAGCTAAAGATGAAGAAGTTTAGACCATGTAAGATTTTGAAGAAACATGACTCAGGGAATGTGTACGAGGTTGACTTGCCGAGTGGGATTCATGTCTCACTTGTATTTAATATTTCAGATCTAATTGAGTATCATGAAGGAGACAAGGAGCATGAGTTGGTAGAGACACAATGGAGTGTTCCAGCAACAACCATGGAGAAAGAAGAAATTGAAGAAATCCTAGATAGTCGTGTGGGAAGAAGCACCAAGAATAGGTAGTACAAAGAATACCTGGAGAAATGGAAGGGAAAACCAATAGAATACTCAACTTGGTTGTCCGAGTTAGAGGTTAGCAGTCTTGGTTTTCCTCTAACTACCGAGAAGTGATAGTCACTTTCAAATCTACCTCGGGTGTTTGATGCAAGAGCATCCAAGGGGCTAGAAAGCAATCTTGGATCAACAAAAATAATCTAAGTTATTTTAAATCCAATAAGGGCTTGACAGTTCTGATCATCATCGAGTTCCTTCTTTTGGGTGTTCAAAATTATCGTTGTGACATTAAGTTGTTGTTGGGAGTAGGCAATGGGCTATGTCAGCAAGACGCAGGCTACTCAATGAGAGATCTGAAGAAGTCTCTTAGACATCTTGATTTGGTGTTATTATTCTCATCGGCGAGACAAAGCGGTGTCGGTGGGAGTCTGGCAGATGTCTCTTAGAGATTTCGATGGAGTGCGGTGAAGAATTGTTGGTGAGAGATAGGTTGGTTGGAGAGAAATTTGTGAATGTCTCTTTGACATTCCATTGGACTATGCATCGGGGTGATGTCAGGGTTTCAACAAGAGATTCTCCTAAGTCTCTTCGACATGGTGGGTTTCGGTGGTGGAGTGGAGGTAGTGATATTGAAGTGACATATGGGGTTCGACGTGACATCCTCTAATGTCTCTTCAACAAGGTAGTGGATGAAAGTGAATGGTGGGACCAACAGGGAAGTGGACAATTGGAAAATAACGATAGGGAGATTGGTAATTCACATCCTTGTGAATTACAAATGATGACATGGATAGCGATCATTGTGTAGTACCCCTCCATTTTGGCTCTTTTGATCAAACAATGTTTTATCTTTGTTATGCTTTGTTCTGTTAATACTTTGTCTTTGGTACTTGGTTACTATTAGATCACAAACTGTAAAGCGATGCAAATGTTATATTTTGATCTGATGGTATTTTACTCTGATGTTATCATTATGGCATGCTTTGGATTAGCTTACTAGATATTGAATTAATGATGCTTTATGCTTTTGATTATATTATTGATGCTAGATTCGTTAGTTAGTAATACTATATTGGTGAAGGGGATGGGATTACACCACTCGCTTGCGAGCACCCTGCGATTCCGAGATTTCCTCTTCACAATGTGTTTTATTATGTTATATATATGCATGTTCGTTATACTCTTTGTTCGCAGGTTGACAGGTACAGGACATCAACTCCACCTGATTTCACAGGTTTGAGTGTGCCCATTGGCCAACGGTATTCAATTGGGAGATAGTAGCTAGGTTTTTCGTGCCAAGTCATCACCTTAGTCATAGTGTGTTGTTGGGTTTTAGTCCGGTTAAGTTGCTTCTATGTTGTTCATCTCTCCTTGTTTTCATTTAAATTGCAAGTTGAAAAAGGTAAATAAATGGCTTTTTGAATTTAGGTTGTTTATTAAATAAATCTAGTTGTAGTGTTGGAAATGTTACTTAATTTATTAATTAATTTAATTTAAGTAATAAAATAATCTAATCTTGGATTAGATTTATTTTACTGGTTATTTAAATTAATTGTGTGGAATTAAATCAAGTTATTCATTTTGGAAATTATGATTGTTAAATTCTTTTTGAAATGAAAATCTTAAAAGTGTTACAGTTTTTGAAAAGAAATTTTTTAAAGTTAAATTCTTTTGGAAATGAAAATTGTTAAAAACATCCAAATTCCTTTTGAAATAGAAATTTAAAAATAAAATAAAGAAATAAAGTCATGTTGAAATTTTTTATTTTTTTTAAATTTCAAAAAGAGAAAAATATCTCTAAAAATGGATAGAGGAGTAATAACTATGGTGGATGGGATATTTTGGGGAAAGTTGACTAAATTTGGGGGAAGATATTTCATTTTAAGAAAATATTTTGTTGTTAAAAGAAAAGGGAGTTCTTCATGTTTGTGGAATGCATTATTGGAATTTGGGTGAGGATTTTGGAAGAGCTTTGGAAAAATATTCTTCTAGGAAGCTCAACTTTTCTTCTTCAAGCTCTCCTTCAAGCTTCAGATCACAGGTTCTTCTTGTTTATTGTTTTGGAAATTTGCATTTTCAATTTTCAATTTGCTTTGAAACATTTTTGAAAACCTTGTTGAAATCTTGAAGAAATTTAGATTTTTGTAGAAAAAAATCAAAAACTTACAACTGAAATTCTCAAGTTTAACAATAGAAAATATAGAGAGGAACAAAAGAAATCAGAAAACCTTGTGTTTGGATTTGAGAATTTTTCATTATGATTTAGAAATTAAAATTTGTTGTGTAATTATTCTGTAGAAAATTTGCCCAATTTGGTTGTGAAATGGAATATATATATATATGTATATGCAAATATATTTTGCATATAAAATTTATATGCTATTTGGCTGGAAGATTTTCATTGAATTTTTTTTTTATATAAATTTTTTTATGTCAAAATACATTCTGGCAATTCGCCCTTAACAGAGGAGTCTTTTTTTTTTTAATTAAAAAAAAAATATAATATTAAAAAAATTGGTTGGGGCTGGGAGGCTACCCCACAGCCGCCCCCCAACCATGGGAGGCACTGGCTATGAAGGCAGCAACCCCCATGCTGGGGGAGAGTCAGCAGCTCCCAGCAGGGGTCAGTCCCCTGTTTTGGGGGCTGCACAACAACAAAACCCTTTTCGTTTGTTTTTTTTATATTATAAATTTTTATATATATTATATATTGTATATAATATATATTATATATATATTATTTAATTATAATATATATATATATAATATATATATGTTACATAAATATATATGTATATATATATTTATTTATATATATGTTTTTTTAAAATTTAATATATATATATATATTTATGTGTATATTTTCTTGGTGTAATTAATTAGCAAATTGGAGTTTGATTTAAATAATTGAGAATTTAAATTGATTTTTTTTTAAATATACATATTTAAATAATATTTATATAATTAAATATATATGTATATAATTGTATATATATACATTGAGTATACAATTATATATATGTATGTTTAACATATATTTATATTTAAATATATTGATCCTGTGATGGTTATTTTATTATAAAAGATGCATAAAATTGATTTTATAATCAAATGATTTTATTTAAAAATTTAATTTTGATTATTATGTATAATTGAGGAAAATGGAATTAAATTGTTAGTTTTAAATTCCTTAATGTTGCTAATGTAATCTTAATTACTTTTGAGTATTTGCAATAATGTTAATTATTTTTATGGTTACGTGCAATATGCCATTGATGTGCTTGGATTTAGGAAATCCTAAAATAGGGTATTAAATTTTCAAATTGTCTTTTCATTATGTGATTTCTCTCTTTCTCGTTATTTGGGCAAAATGGGCTAATTGGGTTGTAAGTCTTCCAGATGGGGTTTTTAATCATTTGGGGTTGTCGTATTATGTTAGTCAACCTTTGTATTGCCTTGGGTAGTGCGTATAGTTGTATCCTGTTGTTTTACCCAGTTTTCTCGAACGGGGATGGTTTGTGCCTTCTTTGGATTAGGAGTGGTTTATGTGGTTTGTGCCTCCTTTGGAAGGAGTGGATTATGTGTTTTTTTGCCTCCTAGTGTTTGGAGTGGGTTTCATTATATGTTGTCTCCTTGGATTGGAGTGGTTGTCTTATCTAGTTTACCCATTGAATTGTGGTTTTGTACTGTGTGTGTTGTCGATAGGAGAGTGGCTCTTTGTGGGGGTCTGGCACACAAAGGGGCGCCAGGGTAACTCACTTAGGGTTTAAGTAAATGATAACTTAAAAAGAATTAATGAAAAACTTTCAGACTAATTAAGATAATGAATGCCCCTCTCATGACTCATACGCTTTTAAGGCTTGAGATGATACGAGAAGTACAGTTTGTATGGGGGTCCGGCGGTTGGTAGAGGCAAGCTAGGTTAACCTAGAATGGGGGTCCGGTAGCATAGGAAGGTTGAGCCAGAGTAACTCATAGCAAATGATGTGTGACACTCTCTCTATGACAACCAGAAGTCAGTTTTTTGTACTGCGTAGATGATCATTGTTCTCTAGAAGCATTGTAACCTTTGTGTTAAGTGATGTTGTACTTGTATCTAATTCGGTTTAGTTATGTTTTAGCCTGGGTCTAGAGGTAGATGGTCTTGTCTAGAAATCCTTGTTACTATCTCCTAGCTCGGGGGGTGAGCCTTCGAGTATCACTTGGTTGAGTGGAACGTGCACCTTACTCCGTTGGGTTTTCTTCTTGTTCATGTGGATGAGATTTTCAGTTAGAGAGCTTGTGGGATCCAGTTTCATTTCATGCTTTATTCATTTCAGTTGAATCTTATAATTAATTACCCCTCATTTGTTATCGAGGTGGAAGATGTATTATGTAACCATGCTTATTGGAGTTACCTCATTCGGGGAATGAGAGTTGTAATCTTATTGTTCAATCATGTTATTTGGAATCATGTGGTATTTATTATTCTTTGATGTAATTTAACATGTATGGAATGTATGTGTTTCTTAATTCATTAAGTAATTAAATGCTATGGTTTCAATTCATGTTTCTTGTTTGGGTTTTAAAGTAATCTCAGTCCCGTAACCTTAGAGGTTGTTGCAATGGCTAGTGAACTTGCATGTTATTTGTACTTAAAAAAAAAAAATTAGTACATTTGAGTAGTTAATTGCAACTTCCTCTAGGGTTGCGTGGCGGGGCATTACACATTGACCTGACAGTGGCAATATCAGTGAGACATACATGCTTCGATGAGAGATTCCCCAAAGTTTGTTTGACATTCCACTGATGTTCGATAAGAGCCTTATCAATGTGACATATCTACTTAAGTGTGAGATCTTGCTAAGTCTTGGTGACATTACATCAATGGTGGTGGATGGAAAATTCGATCATGACACTTGGTGAAGTGATATTGGTGTATTTCACATTGTTGTTGTGAAATATGATTTCATTGGCCAACTCAGTGGAGTTGTTGACAATGATGTAACAACGTGGAGATCTTGAATACTAGTTGGGCGATGATAGAAACTACAAAATGAGGTCTAGGTCGACCTGAAGAATTGGAGAGAGATATAAGCATCAAAGGAATACATGTGAGACAATAGCGTAGTAGTAATAGAATATCATACAGTGTTGAACGAACATTGAATCAGTTATGCAAGCTAGCAGATGCATGTAATAATCTACCCATGAGACACCATGTTTTTTGTAATGAAGTTCCAGCAATAAAGATCATTTTTTTGTGCAAACCTAGTTGTGCATTGTTGTTCTAGCTTGAAGGGGAGTACCCTTCACCATTATTGGATAGTGATAAAAGCTACCTTATCTTCCATAAAGGTAGATGATTTTTGTTATACAACTTGCCCCTTGAAAATTGGAGGTAGGAAATGCAAAAAGAAGGTGAACACTAATGGAAATGGTAATTGGTATTGTGGAAGATGTGATAAAATTTTCCCTGAATGTGATTATAAATATATACTTCAATGCAAAGTGCAAGACCATATTACTTTTGAAGAAGCGACAGAAGAAATTATGGGTGTTACATCAAAAGAATTCAACATTTCGAAGAATGAAGAACAAGATGATGTTACGTTTGGACACATTATACAAAATGTCCTTTTCAACAAATATATATTTAAACTTCAAGTGAAAAGTGATACTTATAATGATGAATGAAGGATTAAGTGCATTGTCATAAAAACACAAAAGTTTGATTATTCATTTGAAAGCAAAGCTTTATTAGATTAAATTGCTAAGCTATAGGTTTCATTGCATTCAAATGCTTGAATGTATATCTTGTTAACAATGTTTTCAAACATTTCAAATAAACTCAGTGGATATGTCTAAGTTTATTTCTTATTTGGAAGGAAATGCCGCCAAATTTATATAATAGCAATTTTACAAATGACTATATAAAAACTAATATAAAAAGATATTTTTTATAGTTGTGGAGCTTGCCACTAGCATGATAATTGTTAACCTTTCATCTACCAAGTCTATTTAGTTTGATAACTATATATTTCATGTATACATGGTTGATTTTATTTTAATACTAATGTATTTGTTATTAAAAAATTATCTAAAATTATCTTGTATTTTAAATATTCATTTTGCATTTTAAAAAAATGTCAAATGCAATTATTCTACAATAGGAATAGGTTTACCATTCTTCTGGACTTTAATTTTCCAAGTCCAAGCTTCTTGGCTAGGACAATGCTCCAAGAATAATACAATTGCTTTCTCTCAAGTGTATATATATATATTGATAGCTATGGTGCGACCAAGATTGAATTTGCAATCAGAGGAGGAAAGAAGGCAATATCAATTAGCACATTGAAGGGAATATCAAAGAGAATATCGAAGAAGACAACAAGAACAAATGATAGATATTCAATGGGAAGAGGAAAGAAGAAGAAACAATGAAGCTCGAAGACAAATAAATGCTAGACGAAAGGAAGAAGTAACAGTGCAAGAATTGGAAAATCAAACTATAGATGAAGCAAATATGGATAGCAATAGGCATCACCGATCATCTGAACAAAACTTTCACTGTCGAAGACAAGAAAATCAACAAGTTGATACCCAATTAATTCTACCAAAAAATGAAAATTCAACATCAATAGAAGGTTTCCAAGAAACATATCAACATGGAAGTCAATCTGGGATCAATTTAGCTTTAGAAGAAGTCTACAAAATATGTCGAACCCAAATGGTATTCTACAAGTTGATTTCAAAAGATTCCAGATGCAATTTCAACAATAATTAGATGTCTTTAGAATGCCAAACATGTGTTATATTTGTCAGGAATGTTACCTAGGAATCATAGTATCTCACACCTCAAAAGGACCCATATGTAACAGATGTCGACAAGAGAAAGAAAATCATAGGTTTTGAACTTCAAATAATATGGATCCCAACCTGTAACCAGAGGAGCTTGCAAAATTGACTCAAGTAGAAGAGATGTTGATTGCACATGTCATCCCAATGCTACAAGTTAAACATGAAACATGTGGTCAATATAAATTCAAAGGACACATAATAAGTTTTCCACAAAATGTATAACATGTTTCAAAAAAAATTCCACATACGATAGAACATTTGCCAATCATTACTGTTTGAAGAAGGGACCAACGTGGCACAAATTATAAATTTACAGTCAATAGAGATCATGTGTATAAAGTGCTTAAATACAAGGTGGAGCATGACAAGTTTTACTCTGATGTTACAATTGATGAAAATGGTCTCAATAATTTATCAAGAAATTTTGATGAATTTTTTTTTGACAAATTAAAGACAGTGCATATTGAATTTGATTCTAATACAAATGAAATCATATTTGTGGGTCGAGTGGTTGAGACAAATGAAGGTAATATAATCGAGCACACAACATAAATGGCTTCCAGACCTCCTAATTCTCAAAGAGAAATGAAATTGATCCATACATGGATTAATAACCCTGATGCGAATCCAACAACGCTAATTGATTGGCCACGAATTGGTGTATCTCCTATCAATGAATATGTCACATATGGATCACTTGATATGGCATTTCCTACATTGTTTCCTGATGGAAGATGTGACTGGTTAGAACCCTGCATGAGACAAGTGTATCTACATGAATTTGTGAAGCATCTATTGCGGTATAGGGATCACTGTTTTGGTCAACTTCCAAGATTTGAGTATTTTATGATAAATATGATAAAGAGACACCGTGCACAAAGTTCATCTGTTGTATTTATGAAAAGAAGTTTTCAAGACATGTCGATCACCATTAATGAGTTGTGTGAGCATATGGAAAACATTCCCCACTCCCACATAGCTGATAGACTAATGTGATTTGGAACCACATTAAGGGGTACAAGGTCATATTGGGCTAAATGTCATGCAAACTTGATAGACATGCTTCATCAAATAGGCTAGATCCTACAATATTCTTCACATTAAGTGCAACAGATATGTATTGGCTTGATTTGCATGCATTAATGCCAGGAACACCGCCAAACACTCCACTAGAAGCTTAAAGTTGGAGAAAACAAATTTTTATAGACTATCCTCATATAGTTGCACACTACATGCACTTAAGACATTCAATTTTTAGAAAAGAAATTCTAGAAAAAGGAATGAATGTTAAAGATTACTGGACTAGATATAAGTGGCAACACAGGGGGTCACCATATGTGCATGGATTCATCTAGATAAATGGAGCACCAAATATGGACAACATTGATTGGACAAATGAGGACCAACGAAAAAATGTTGAGAGATATTCCCATTTCATTATTCATGCATGGAATCCTAGACAAAATCCACATTAGCAAAATATGCAAGTATGTTTATAAACATTTGAACATATATATCTACTATATCATGTAAACTACTTATAGTTCATGATAGAATAATACATTTGTTTCTATTTCCTATTTTAGGCATTCCAAAATTTTCTTCAACATCCATGCACGAAAATTACAAGGTAACTTGCAGAGATAGATATTGAGCAGGACTATGAAGAGATACTTAACTGTGCAGAACAAAACACAATGTGTAAAGAGGGTACATGCCTAAGGAAGAAAAAAGGAAAAATGGTTTGTAGGTAACTATTTTATTAAATAAAATTATTTGTATCAAATTTAAATCTAATATAATTGTAAATTAAAAAAATATATGATCTTTTCATATGCATTATAGGTATAATGCTCCTTGGCCATTGAATCTTTGGGAATCCAAATTATATGAAGACACAGAAACAAGAGAAAAAAAATTGAACCAACAAGAAATGATGACATAGTGAATTCACATAATTTCCACATACTATAACTATGGAGAGAAAATATACATTGGCAACTTGTTTTTTCTAAGCATGCAGTAATCAAATATATTACAAAATATGCAACAAAAGTGGAGAAAAGCTCATAAACATGCCACTAGATGTTGATGCGTCTTTCACATATGGAAAACCTTGATGATTTAGCTGCACGAGCATATAGAAGGCTTCTTACTGAGACAATTATAGAAAGAGACATTGGAGCCCAAGAAACATGTCACATACTGCTAGAACTTCCGTTAGTAGAGAGCAGTAGAAGATTTGTTAATCTAAATGTTTCACATGAGGTGTTTAAACTTGTAATTGTACATACAAAAGACAACAATGAAGAACAAATAAAATCTCTCATTGATGGATATAAAACAAGGCCTTTTTCTATGGAAGGTGTCTCACTAATTGATGCAACTAGATCATGGATATATAATCCTAAACAAAAAAAAGAGAACAAATGGGAGGCAAGAAAAAGTGCATCCATTGTTAAAGTTTTTCCTAGTTTTGTATCCATTCCTCCATGTCAATCAAATAAACGGATTGACTTTTGTTTATCAGATTTATTATTGTACAAACTATTTCATTACATAGAAAGAGATATTGGTCATGATAATGACTCCATAGTAGCAAAGTGGGAGTCATTCAATTATAATCCTTGGAATGTGGAATGAACAATAACTATAGAAAATGTTGAAAATAATAATGATTCTAAAAATGAAGACAATGAAGTTGTTCATGGAAATACCACAGAGCATGAATGGGAAATTATATCTAGACTGCATCATGGTCACAATATACAAGTTTCTAAAATAGATATGTTGGGGAGAAGAGATATTGATAGACGTGCAGATTGGTCTTATGAATATCAAGGTGAAGAGTACACAACTAGAGCAATCAATTTTATACGCAACACGAAAGATCATGGATGTATCATACATGATGATATACCACAAAGAATCAACTACAAAAACCTTAGTGGTAAACAAAAAAAGGCACTTGACATAATTATGAACCACTTCCATACAAATCAGAACGTAAATCCATTGTTCATGATAATCCAAGGAATAATAGGAACATGAAAGTAGTATCTAATTGGTGCCATTAGTCAAGCTCTTCAAAATGCGGCTATGTCATGTTGCTCTCCCCTTTTACTACTTGCACCAACAAGAGTTGCAACATTCAATATAGGAGCCTCTACAGTTCATTAAAAATTAAAAATCCCAATGCGAGATTTTGCTTAGCTAGAAGGAACAAGACTTACAAGTTTTCAAGAAGAAATAACACATATCAAATATATTTTGATTGATGAAATGAGCTTCATTGGTCAAAACATGTTGGAAAATATAGATTCTCAACTCAGACAAGCATTCCCACAAAGTGCACACATAAACTTTGTAGGTATGCCTTTCATTATGACTAATGAAGGAATGTATTCTATACATTATTTAAAATAAATCATATGTAATAAATTACTATAATATTAGTATACATTTTGAAAATAACTTTTATTGATTATCTTTCAAGTATATCTATGATTTTGGTTGGAGATTTGGGCCAATTACCTCTAGTCAATGATAGACTAGTGAATGGCAAAAATAGACGGGAAAAGTTATTGTGGGAGGAATTCAAAATTTTAGTTACCTTAGATAAAATATTTTGACAAGATGGAGAAAACATCCAACAACAAAGATTTCATGAACTTTTGACAAATCTAGAGATGCAAACCCACAAATTGATGACTAGAGGTTGTGACAAGGGAGCAAACTCGAGACACAGAAATAATGCACACAACTAGCAAACTTTATTATTATTCAATAATGAAAATCTTATATGCAAAGGATCCCAAATCCTCGAGCTCTGCGATATATGCAAGCTACAAAATTTTTAGAAAAATTACAAAAATTACAGAAAAATCCCCTTTTCACAGCATGCAAACTCTTTTCCCCAAAAAGCTACCCAAAAATCAGAAACTAGCCCATAAATAACCCCTTTTTGGTTTGGTGCCAAAAACAACATTCAAGATATGAGTTTTGGCGGTTTGGTGCCAAAATTACAATTTGAAATTCAAATTTAAATTCACATTTGAAAATTAGCACATTTCTAAAATATGCACCAACTTCTGGAAGCCATAACTTTTAATCCGACCGTCAGATATTCAATGATAATACCTTTTCAGAAAGCTCTCGAAAAGATGATGTGGCACAAAGTAGGACATATGGCAACTACTTTGGGGTTTCCACAAATTTTTGGGCCCATCCAGACCCGTTTAGTGCCTCAAACTGGACTCGAAAGGTTTTTCAGGGCAAAAAGCAAAAACTGGAACTTGAATAACTTTCAAACCGTGAATGATCTTGACCTAATTCTTTCACCAAAGTGCTTATTTTTCCGTCCTGAATCTTCCCAAAAAAATTTTGTTTTCCCACGCCTTCAAATTCACACATGCTAAAAATAGCAGTTGAGTAGAAAAAGCAGAAAAGTAGTTCTAAAAGTTGAAAACTCTTATTCGGCGAAAAGGGTATCCAGAAATGCAAAAACATCTACAAAAAGCAAACAACGGGAACATAAATGGAAAACATATTTTTGGGTGATGCAAGATTGCCCTCACACCACTGGATGCTCCTGCATCAGGTTGCTTATGATGAGAACCCCTATTAAGCTAGATGTTGCAAGAAATTATGAGTTTGATAATGTTGTCCATTTGTTCTCTACAAATGACAATGTTCATAGCCACAATAAGAAAATGTTATATTCATTGAATCATCCTGTTGCACGTAGTGTTGCAACAAAAGTAGGAAGTGTTAATACAACCAAAGATTGCTCAAATGATGAACTTGATCTAGAGTTATTGATCAACAAAAATCCAAGGGTCATGTTGACTTCCAATCTTTGGATACAAGTAGGTCTTATCAATGGAGCTCTAGGATACATTTGAAAGATTGTCTACAAACCAAGAACTATTCCACCTAAACCACCAATATATGTGATGGTTGAGTTTGACAATGATTCGAGAATACCATTTGAAGATCATCATCAAAATACAATTCCAATAACACCAATATAGAGGGGCAGAATACTTCAATTTCCATTGAGATTAGCACGGGTATTGTCTATAAATAAACCCCATGGATTGAATCTTTCAATAGAAACAATTGATATAGGACCGAGAGAAAGAATAGGATTGACATTTGTGGCAATATTTTGTGTAAAATCTCTAGAAGGACTGAGAATAATGCCACCATTCACATATGACCGTTATGAGAAAATGAAAAAGGGTAAGCAACTTGCCAAGTGCAAGGCTGAAGAAAATAGACTCAAACTTTTGGAATATAATTGATTCAATACATTTTTTTTGTTCAAATTTTCTTTAATGGCTTTTATACCAATGTGGTTTTCAACCGTTGTAATTAATTGTTAACATTAGGAAATTTGTTTAAAGATAGGATTAATGATAGGAACATTTCTTACAAAAAAGTACCATTTTATAACCAAATTTTTAATAATAATGAAAACATGAAACTAACTCTAATGTAATACGAAGACTAACCCTGACCCTAATAATGAACAAAACCCTAATTGAACCCTAACCCAAACCTTAATTTAACCCTATTTAAACTCTAAACCTAACCCTAATTTAATTGTAAACATAATTTTACAGTAACCCTATTTTAAAAGTGGCACTAACCTTAACCCTAATACAAAATAAATAAATATTAATTTTTTTTGTTGGGGTTTAATTAGATTTAACAGTTTAATAACGGTTAGAGTTATAGTTAACATTCTATTACGATTAGGGTGAGAGTTAAATTAGTGTTACGGTTACATAAGGGTTCACTTATGATTAGGGTTTAATGGGTTGAGATTAGCATTACATTAGGGTTAAGATTCCAATTAAGTTCTAATTGTAATTCTAATTTAATTATACCTATTAAAAATAATAGGTATAAGTTGATTACTTGAAGCTCTCTACTAAAAAAAATTGTATTCCATGTATTAACCTATTTCATTTCTATATAGAATATGGATTCTCAAAGTTCAGAAACTCAAAATTTAGTTAATGCCCCCATAAATCATACCGAGTCTATTGGATCAAATGGGATTATTGAAACAAAGATGGATAAACTCATGAGATCAGTGAATGAACATCTTACACAAATAATAAATAAAATAGAGGATGTAAGCAAAAGCATAGTAGCAATCAAAGACTTTGAAATCACTCAAGCATAAGAACTCTTCAACAACATGTACACAACCTCTTTGAAGGTTCAAGGGTTTCATAGATTCATACGAGAAATGTTCTACGATGAACAATACGAGCAAGGGAATTATTATACGTGATGCGTTCATAAACTACTTGAAAAAAATAGAAAATTAATATTAAATCCTAAATCAATATAGATATTACAAATTACGTAATCTATGTATTACTATAGATATTGCATATTTCACATGAACATTTTATATACTTTGTGCATGGTTATATGACTTATGGATATCATTTATGTTATTGGTGACCATGACTTTGTGATTTCTCTATTTTATTACATCATGGATGGTTCATATAAACATTTTTATATACTTTATGTATGGTTAAATTTTATTTACTTAGCTCAATGATATACTTTATGGAGGATTATATTGTTATGGATAATTTATTTATATTATTTACAATGTATTAAGGTGAATGATGGATGGTTAGACTAAACATGTTTATATGCTTTATAAATGATTATATGGCTTATGAATTTTGTTTATATGCTGCATTATTAGTCTTATGGTTTATAAATTAACTTAAATTTCACATGGTTTATATAATTTTATTATTTTCAAACTATAAAATAGATATATTTGACTAAATGATGGTACAATGTATATTTTAGACAAATTTACATAAATTGATAGTTACAATCATTTTATCATGACACTAAAAAATTTAAAAATATTTATCAGTTAAACAAATGTTCAATTAAAGCTAGTATTGGCATGGTATGATGGTTTATAGGTGGCATTGTTGTTCTTGCCGCCAAGTTTCAAACCCCGTTGGGGTGGTATTGTTGAATGGTTGTATCCGGTTCATAGCTCCGGTCAAAAGTGTTTACCCCTTGAATAAAATATATATAACAAATGTTCAATTAAATAAATATTGTTAAACCATTATATTTGAGCAAATAAATAAGCTCGATGATGATGAATTACTTTATATTGCTACCATTGAACATTCACCTTCATGCTTATAAAAGAATGAATAACTTCATCATATTCAATAACTTTATGAAATTATTTTAAATCAATCAAATTGAAAACATATTATGAATAATTTTATTCTTAACATTCCTAGATACTAACCTTGATTTTATTGAATTCCAATTTGAACACCAGATAATTGATACTATGGATGTTTCATAAAATGAACCATAAATCATTGTTTCAAGCCCACATGGCTCTGTAAACTCAAACAATGTTGCTGAAACTATTATGGACAAATGTGAAAGAGTTGTTTTGGAGCATTGTAGCAAAATTATTGAACTAATTGAAAACACCAACTTAATGATCGAAGATGTTGATGAACTAGAAATATTGCAAATGGAAGATGTTGCAAAAAAAGTTAAAAAGGTGTGTACAAAAGTAGCTGCATTTCCAAAGTTTCTCAAAGAAATATATCATGATCAGTTTGAAAATAAAGGGCATAATATAGTTCTCATCAGTGAAGAATTTGTCATGTATTTACATCATTACAATGAAGTTTTATTTCTATAGTCTACATCTTATTTTACCTTCAATACATCTTATTTAATTTGATATACTTTCAAAATGGTTATATGACTTATGGATATTACTTATATGATAAATTGTGATACTTATGCATTTATGTATTCAAATATATGTTGCATAGTTCAGAAGAATCTTTTTATATACATTATAGATGGTTATATGGGTTTTGAATTACATTTATGACATGGATTATTAATGTTATGGTTTATGTACAAACATAGAGAATAAAAGATTTGTATAAATTCGTACAAACATAGATTTATATTGTGATGGATAATAGTTATATTATTTATAATGTATTAAAGTATATGATGGATGGTTAGAATAAACATGTTTATATCCTTTAACAATGATTATATGCCTTATAGATTTTCATTATATTATGGATAATTAGTGTTATGGTTTATGTAACATAATATCTATATTAAAATTGAATGATGATAAATTAAACGCCTCGATATATCTTGACTCAATTTATATAGATTAAATTTAAGATATATATCTTGGAGTGTTTTTTTCATCTAATTTGTTTTGTGATTCACAAATCATGAAAATTCAAGCCAATGAAAAGTTTGTTGAACTCCAACGTAGAAGCACTCGTTCCAATCTTATATTTCTAATTTGAATAATCGGCTTTGAATTTTTAAGAAAAAAATCACTCCATTCTCTTTGGAAGTATGCACAATAATGGTGTGAAATGCATTCTTACAACTTGGAAAGTTTTATATTAATTATAGGCGCCTCAATAATGATAACTCTCAGCATATTTTATATATATTAATATTTAATATATGTATGCTAGTAAATAATTACAATTAAATAATAATCTTTACCAAGTAAAGATTAATCTTCTAACAAATCACTATTCTTTTCCTTTATTATATTCTCACACACTGATCCACTAGGTATGCAAAATTGTGTCCCTTTGAGCAATAATTAATACCATAACAAACAATTTGATAAAAGAGTTATGTCTATACACACAAGTTTTGTGTATTCCTTGCATGCTTCTTTGAAATCTTCATCCTCCACTTACAAACCCTTCATGGAATTGAGATTAGTGATCTCCACATACATCTCTACCAACAAGATACTCTACATAGCACAATGTCAACTTAATTAGAATTCCCACACTTATGTTTAAAAATAAATGAGTGGCTTTATAAGAATTACACCCATTTCATATGTTTTCAATTTAACTTACCCTAACTATTTATGAATTGTAATACATGATGCTTTATGTATAATACAAAATTCTTTGACAAAAGATAATGACATGAATTCTTCAATGATCACATTTTAGCACACAACTCATAACCATGAACTAAATGTTGGAAATATGCCTCAATAATCACAGGCTGAAACCTCCATTTAAGCCAAGTCGGTGTGACATCTTCATTATCTGGCTGACTAGTAGTTTGATTCATTCTGGTTTGAATAGGTCATTGTGACCTTGCAGAAGTCTTGCTGAAAGGTTACACTATGGAGTCTATTGCTGTGACAAAGTGTATTCATTATGACTTCATAGTGCTCGAGAGACCTTTGGCCGACATACCATTCAATCGAGCGTTGGGGAGACTCTTGGCGACCTTGGACTTCAGGGTAACCTTTATGTCTTGGGGAAAGGTCATGGCGAAAGACATGAGTCTTGCTGACATGGGATTTGAGGTAACCTCTTTGTCTCAGAGAAAGGTCACGGCCAAAGACATGAGTCTTGCTGACAGTATGTGACTTTCGGGGGGACATGAGATGTTCGCTATGACATCTCGGCGAAGATGGTAGACCATTTGGTGGAAGCCTTGACTTTCGGTATGACGTCCCACCGAAACTGTGAGGTCTTGCCAATAGTAGTATGGCTTCGGTGTAGCATAAAGTGGTCAGTGGAAAGTCTTGGTGAGAACGAAGTGTCTTGCCGAGAGGATAGCTCATCGTTGTAACTTGAAGACTTCGATATGAGGTCTTGGCGAGATCGGTATATCTTGCCAATGGAATGTGTGTTTGTTATGACTTATGGTTTTGATATGAGTCTCGCCGATAAGAGAAACCTTTGCCGATAGGAACGAAATGGACATCGATGGTTTTAGTATGACATGTGACACTCGTTATTGTGTCTTGCTGACTGTTGGAGACTCAAGTCGATATCAAAGTGATTACTTTGTGGCATCGGGCAGACACTGCTATTGTCTCACCGATATACCAACAAAGTTGAATTCCCTTGACCAGTTTGACCATCCTATGTGGAGCATCATGGACCAATCAGAGGAAGCAGTTTTCAAACAAGATGACGGTTGATTTTATGCATCAGTTGTAGCGCTGAAAAAACTGCATACAAGGAAAAATCATCCGCTCAAAAGGAAACTGTCTATGATTAGCAATGGCGGATAAGGATGCACAGAAGACAAAATCAGAATGTGAATGAAATAAAAGTAGATCGATTCTGATTTGAAAGGATGATGAATGAATCAAGTGGTTGAGAGTTTTGTTCTGTAATTGGATAAATAGTGAATGAAGCTACTGTGGAATACGAGAGAGTTGCATTTTTTATTGTATGTAATTGTGTTGTTACTGTAATACAAAGAGATTTAGCTTGGTGTGGAGGGTTTTTTCTCGAAAGGGTTTTCCCACATAAATCTGTTGTTCAGTTGTCTTTGTGTATTTGCTCTATTTCTGCAAATCTTTCATGTGTGTCTTAATTAGATTGTAATTTGAAATATTAAAATCCCTGCATTGCATTCTTCCTTGTGGATTTTACCATTAGGAAAGTGTTTCCTCGCGCGACTCGGCTCTTTACAAGTGGTAATGCAGGCCCGGCCAATTGTGTTGTCCTTGTGAGTGGTTGGGTTTTTGAAGTCAACCTTCAAATGGGAAGTTTTGTAGAGGTATGATAATTTAATTACAGATTGAAATGGCAAGCACACCGGAAGG
>VDFB02000002.1:106211810-106280066 GCA_007258455.2 Sequoia sempervirens | reverse complement strand
GAGTGAAAATTGGAGAACCCAGGCTAATTGTGCCCATGAGTAGTCTAAAAGTCTGCTAGCTATACCATGCGACCAAAACATTGGATAGCCTAGGCTGATTAGCACCATGAATAACCCAAAAGTGTGCTGACACATAAAAACTACATGCTTCAGCACACTTTTGGGTTATTCATGGTGCTAATCAGCCTAGGCTATCCAATGTTTTGGTCGCATGGTATAGCTAGCAGACTTTTAGACTACTCATGGGCACAATTAGCCTGGGTTCTCCAATTTTCACTCATAGAAGTGATAGAGGCAGAAGTTGAACAACCTTATTTAGAAACTTCATCTATCAGAATAAAAAATGGTGGTGAAAATTTTCACAGCAAATAAGTGCAATATTGTCTCAAAATGGGATATAACATTGTAGAAAGCTAACTCAACTTGAGAAATCAAATTCAAGCCTTTAACAAGTCTATATCTTGATTCTTGAAAAATTGCATAGGGGAACAAGCTATCACTTGGGAAAAACCTTCTACAAAACACTAGAGCTTCGTATTGAAAAAAAGAAGAGCCATAAACAAGTTGCCCAATGTGCAACAAAAATAATGGTTGTACCACTACGACTTCAGATTAAGGGGGGATGTAACAGTAATGCACATAATCCAAGGAGTAGTATGATAATATTTTATATTTTTGTGTTTCCTAGCTACATTAGAAGCTAAACAGTCATTTCCATATTGTTAAATATCTACATTTGATTGAATGGAATAAGCTTTAATTGATTTTTTTTGTTGTTGTCCAAGTCCCATTCATTTGTCAATCTTTTCTTGTATTGCATTCCCAAGCCTAACAAATAAAGATAAGTAATGGGATAAAACAACCTTCAGTTATGAAATGTAACAAAATCCAAAGCACAAGCGAGTGGAGAACAAAGCAAGTGGGGGTAGGCATAAACTCATTAAACCCTAAATTGTAAGACAATAAAAGTATGAATAACCTGTCGTTAAACCCTAAATTGTAAGACAATACAAGTATGAATAGCCTTTTGAGGGAAGGACTTCACAACAAGCATGGAGTTGATGAATATTGAACAAAAGATCTTAAAATTAGACCAACATTGTCACATTTTTAGAGTAAGGCTTGGAACAAACGAGACATCATTTATCTATCACTAGGATAGAGCCCAAGAAGGATCTAAGAATACTCATTGGTGAATTTCCCAAGCTAGGGAGATCCTATTGGACAATCCTAAGAGGAATCTAAGTACTTCCCCAAGACCTCCTAACCTTCGAGGTTGATGAACCTCTAAAAATAAATAAAATATTATTGATGTATATTCATCTCCTTGACTCAAATCATGGGCAAGGGGAAGGCCCAACATGCTAAAACTAAGTGAATCCACTCTACGAGAAAATATGATTGATTGGGAGAACATAACACACAAAGCATAATGTCATTTCACTATTCTATTTCCCTCTAGACCTGAATTGACTATATCTAGGCACACATCAAATGCATGTAGCAGGCTGAATTAAGTAATCAACTTGGTAACGCTAGGTGTCCCCTATAAGGATCAATGTCTGAATGTCATTTCATTAATATGTCTCCCTTGATACCTAAATCAGTTATTCCTACGAGAACTTAACATATCAAATGCATGTAGTAAGCTGAAAGAAGAAATCATCCTAACAACTCTAGGTGTCCCGTATAAGGATCTATGTCTAAGAATGATGAAATTCTAGAGAAAAGGACCAAGCACTTTGATAAGGGCCTTAAAAGGTAGCTAAAGAGCTTCTTAAGTCTCTTCACAAACAGTGATATCTCCCACAGATTTCATGGCAATTGGACACCTAAAAATAAAGTGTTTCTTGGTCTCAACCTTTTGGAGGATGTAGAGATGGTAGATGTTGTCCCATTATTTCTTGGTCTCAACCTTTTGGAGGATGTAGAGATGGAAATTTCTCTCTTCTCTGGTACTAAGACTAACTAAAAAATATCGTCCCTTATCTCTATCACCCATGATTTTTAGTGGACAGTAGTTTGTGAAATATGTGTAACTATCACTATAACTATGCAAACCCCCTTGGATTTTTTTCTCTTAAAAAAAAAAGGATCAATACTAGGTGTTGGGTTTTTTAACATTGTTTTATTTTGTTCTCTCACGTAATATCTTAATACTCTCACTCATATATGATATTGAAATTGTAAAAATATTTTAAATACACAGGTTAGCAAGAAAACAAACTTTTATACTATTATAATAGCCACCCTATAATTTTTTAAATTTTTCTCCAATGAAAATCACTAACATAAACTTGCAAATAAAGGTTTGTTGCTATTATAGGGTGTGTTATGAAATAATTCAATATTCATTCATCTTTTTTTACAATAATCCAATTAGATAAACATTCATGAGATGCAAATACATGAAACAAAGATACATATGACACTCCTATATGAGAAATACCTTAGATATGATGATAAAGTTAATTATTGTAGGTATGGAACTGAATGTAGGAGTTATTGATCACTATTCATAGGTCAAGGCAGCTAAGAACCACCAAAATTTGTCACCCAACGTACAAAATACTTCTCCCAATAGATCAAATCAGTATTACAATGACTCGAAAATCTTCAAACAACCCTTTTAAAGCCAAAGAATGGATAGGTATATATTTTTCATAGGGATTTTAGTCCTTACCCAAAATTATTCATCTTCCATATGTGCACACAAACACCTCAAAAAAATCAAAATTTTCTCCAAACAAACCCCAAACATATCTACACATAAAAATACAATAAAAACCTTCATTTCCTAAAACCCATGTTTGAAACTCTATGAATAATAATGGTGACAACTCCAACAAGCTAGGGATCATTTTTCAAATCCAAAACCAATAACCAAACAAGGGTTCTTTTCTCAATCAATCATGGAAGAACTCATAGGTTCTATTTGAAAACATCATGTTATGTGTACTCTTTTGTATGAGAAATGAGAGATCCAAACCTCCTTTTATTGGTTTTCCATTGTTTTTTCAAAAAACACTTTTTTCTTTTCATTGTTTTCTTGAAAAAATATTTTTTCCTTTTTCATTTATTTTCCCAAAAAAAATATTATTATTTTTTAAATGTTTTTTTTCTTTTTTCAAATTAAATAATTTAAAACATGCAAAATCAACTTTAATAAAACATAACACTTACAAAATATTTTAACATTTAACATTATAAACTTAAGTGTATATTTTAAACACTCTACTCAAGTTTCGAAAAGCACTACCAAGGATTCAAAATCCAATTTTAATCATTTCAAGATGTAACTAAAGTTGTGGGATGATGAAAAGTGCCAACTCAAAGATTCTATAAAATTAGGCGTACTTTCCAAGAAATGTGAGAAAAACTCGAGAGACCAAAAACCCTTCAAAAAATGTCATAGTAAACGAAATCACCAACTAAGATCAACACCATCAATAAAAGCCATGAAAAATTGAAACCAAGATCTTCAAGATCCTTGGAGTTCCCTAACCACCACCAATTAGTTACGAGAACTCACAAATAAGCTAATAGTCACACTTGTTGGATAGGCATGAGAAGGAGACATTACACATATAAAAAGGTTTGAGAAAACTACTAGCCCAAATCAATGAGAGGAGCTAATCCCACATCTAATCTTGTGAACATTATTAGTTCCTACTAGAGACAAATATTAATACATTAGTTAGGTTTTATTAGTTGGTAAAAAATGAGCCAATGAGATGCTAGAGTTAAAATAGTTTGACCAATTTCTCTAATTTATATTTTTCCTCAAATTTATTTTTTAAAAATAAAAATTAATTTATCTTTAGTTCTATTGGATGATAGTCATGAACACTAATATTAGTGTGATGTAAGCCATGGAATATTTTAATTATTGTATTTTGATTGTAAAAAATTCAATGGTACAAACTTATTTTCATGTCATTTTTCTATTCTATTTATTGTCCCATTTGATAAATAACATTATGTTTTATTTAAAGGGTTGTGGGTCAATGAATACAATTGTTTTGATCATATTTGAGTCAATTCTAATTTATTCAAAAGAATAAATAGAAAAAATATGAGAGATTGTAATTAATATGATTAATAATGAAATAAATAAAATTTACATCTATTAGTTTTTTTTTTTTTAAATTAACAATACGAAAAACAATATTTAATAAAGTATAGTGATTTTTTTAAAATCTATTTTATATTTATTAGCTTTGTGGATTACTCAAAACTCTAACACCTTCCATAAATTTAATGTTAAATGCATTCATATTTAAATATAATTATTAAATTATATTCTTTCTCATTTGATATTATACCTCTTTCATTAACATTTACAACATAGTTCTAACTTTTGTTAAATTGGATTATTTTATTTTAAGCTTTAAGTGCATTATTTAGAAGCAAAAATTTAGAAGTAGTTCAACAATTTTAGCTCTAATATGACAAGTGATTCAATATTTTTTATTATATTAAGGGTGAAATCACAATATTGTGTCTCACTTTTTGCCCAAGATTGACATTTACATCAATATTTTTAATTGAGTCTGCATCTTCTAAGACCTATAGCAGCTAAACCATTAAGAATTTGAAGATGATGTGAACTAGTGATTTGTGGAAATTTGTGTGTAGATTCTAATTTATTTATTTTTTTCAAATTTTTTGAAATAAATCATGAATCTTTCAACATCTCCTTTAATAACTAGTTTTAGAAAAAAAAAAAACATTTTCAAAAAGTAACATTTGTTTCGTACAATATAACTTTTTTTCTATAAAGGATTAAATTCTACTTTTTGAAATATAGGTTCTCAACATCAATACCTAGGGAAAGGATATTTTTTCATAATTTCCTATTGCATATTTTGTTTTAAATTAATTTTTGAAGTCACTGTAACTATAATTTGGACATACGTCTCTATCATACAACCTAACTTTTTGTGTATATATTGAAATCCATTTTTTTCTTTTTTGGGTGAAACAAGGACATCAATACTTAGGGAATGGATATTTTTTTAAAAAAAATTATAATGTTTTACTATTTTTCCACCTCTACACAACAAAGAGCTTGATGTCCAAAGAAAAACCTATGTTTAGTAAAAATTAAAAATAAAATACATGATAAAATGAAAATATATCAAACCTATACTTTTTATAAATCTCATTTTGAGGGCTATAATTTTGCTAAATATAATTTTTAAATAATGTTATTTAATCCCTCAAAAGGTAAAGAAAAAGTGGATTTTTTGCTAGCATTTTGATAGGTGCAAAGGAGACTTCGTTGTGGGTATGATTTAATACTAGAGGGGTTCTATCCAAGGGGGTTTGATATAAAGGGGTATTATTTATCCCTCTTCAATTAAAACCCTCTATATGGAGCCTCTCAAGACTTAAATCATTATTTTTTCTAAAATTAGTGATTTTTTGGCAAAAATAAAAACATCCCAAAAGTGAGACACAGTATTGTGGCGGCACCCTTATCAATATTAACAAATTAATTATTGTGAGACCCATCTTTTCAGTACCAGGGATTATATGATTGATTTCATTTAGTATGATCTTCATAGATAGTTTTTTATTTTGGATATTTTGATATCATTGTGTAGACTGAGGATATTAGTATGGGCTGATTAGGCTTGATCCATGATGAATCAAAGCATAATGTAGCCACTAATACTCAATCTTTAAACAAGATCATTCAAATTAAAGATAAACTAAACATTTAGTGAAATGAAGCATTTTAAATATAAAAACATCGAAATGTCTATTCTACCCCATTCAAAACTTATCCTATTTTGAAATTGATACCATGTTGATGTGAAACGATGACCCTTTCCCAATCCCGTGATCAGTGAGCTTGTTTCAATCGATTCTATTGAAGAGAATCAATGAAATGTTGTGATAAATGGATGAAAACATGGTTTATGCTAAATTAAACTTGATGCAAGCTAAATTAACATGATTTATGGTAAAAATGATCTAATTATGCAAAGCTAAGCTAATCTAAGTGATATTTAAGCTAAAAGATTCAAACCCTAATTTATAAATAAGCTAAGATGGATGCATGGAAGCCATTAATGGAAGCTTAAAGCTAATATGCAACTAAAAATGAACTAGAATATGCTAAATGTGAGAAAAGTGTGAGTGTGAGTGTGAGTAAATTCAACAACATAAGTTTGCAATTGAAAGATGGATCCATTTGTCTCCAAATAGTGTTCTATTTATAGGAGAGCAAATGAGAAATGAAGGGCTGAGATTGAAAAGATCAATCAATGGTCAAGGATGGAGGAAATAGGAGGCATGGATCATGGATTCTCATCAACGGGTGAGAATGCAAGATGGGATTTAATCAAGGGTTCCCATTTGTTCCAAACAAACACACTTTTGACCTACACACACAAGTCACAAAGTGACTTGCTCAAGAAGTCACAAGTTTAGCTTGCTCAAGAAGCCAAGTGAGAATATACCTTTTTTAAATGATTGGAGGAGAGAGAATATTCTTTGGAATATTCATGGGTGAGGAAATGGATATTTTGCTAATTAAAACAAAGCTTAATTGTGCAAAAGGGGAGGGAATATTCTATGGGAATATTCCCCTTTTGGAGGAAAATTAGATTAATTTTTAATTAAACAAGGTTTAATCATACAATTACTTGGGTTTTGAGGAATAAAGTGATTTTCATTAAATTAAATGACTTAATAAAATGGGGGAAAGGTGAAATGATATTTAATTAAATAACTTAGGGTTATTTAATTAAATAGGAATACTTAGGGAATTAAATTAAATACTTTGTTTATTCAATTTAATGAGATGAAATGTTAGCATGAAAGGGGGTGAATTAACTCGTTTAAATGTGTTAGGTCAATAGATGAAAACGATGCAATTAATTAATTAGTTAGAATAATTCAATTAATTATACGAAAAGAGGATGGGTTAAAAGAGGAAATGATGTTAGTAATACCTATTTCAAGTGTATGATATTCTTTAGGACATTTTTCAGTGTCTACATTTTTCCCCTCTTTGAAGCGACATACCTGTTGGTTTGATTCAAAGACTGACAATCTTCAGATTAAAACTGCTTCTTAGATCAAAAAATTTAAAAAAATAGATTTTTTAGATGCCTCGACCGAAGGATAAAGTTGATTCCCTGCGCCCTCCAGAAATCGGGCAAAAATTTTGAATTTGGGTTGATTTCTCAATAAAGGTGAAAAGTTGTCCCAGGGGTCTAGAAAGGCTCTAAGATGCAAGAAATATGCCAAAATTACAAAAAATGATGCAAAATAAGCTCCAGTTTGGAAAAATTGGTGAAAATGATGATAAACCTTATCTTGAAGGTTAAATTAGGGCCAAAAATACTAATTTTCTAGCATAAATAAGCCAAGAAGGGTCACTTTCAATTCATTTACATGCATTCACACCTTAACAAATTCTTGTGATTTGAGCTCTGACCCTCTGACGAAATGGCACAATGAGAGCTCCCACAACACATTTCCAACCAAGTTTGAGAGTACCAGTAGATTCCAAGATCAGGACCACCAATATGTAACTCAAAACTTGATTTGAAATTTGACATTTTGAAGCATTTATTACACTTTAGAATTTAAACTTTGGCGGCATCACTATATAGCGACGCCCATTTGAGAATCGGCGATGCTAAAATGATTTATAGCGACACATATTTGTTTGGCGACACAATTCATAATTTAGAATTAGGATTTCCAATTTTAAATTATGACACATATGTATATAGCGACACACTTCTCAATTTGGAAATTAGGGTTAGGGTTTCCACAGTTTAAATTACAACACATGTTTATGGTGACATGATTTGTGATTTTCAATTTGAAATGCCTTTGGGTGTCACAATTTGGAATTTGAAAAATAGCAACACTATTGGAAATAGTGACACTATTGTGATTTTTGAGTTGAAAATTCCAAACTGAGTCAAAAAATTTCAATTTTTTTCCATTATGCACTTCGTGGGTACAGGTCATTCCACCACTAATGTCATGTGAGTACAGGCCCACAATTTTGGAGAGATTGAGTGATTTGTATGAGTTGCATTGGGAGCACCTGGGAGAGATTGACTTATGGTACACTGCATACGCACCCGTCATCCGAACTCATCTAGCGATGATGATCGTATTGTGCGAGAGATGGCACAATGAGACCTCATCATTTCACCTTCCCACTAGTGAGGCAGCAGTGACCTTGGAGGATGTATGGTAGATTCTATGTTTGTCGATACATGGCGAGTGGGTGATTTATGATGTCGACGCCAGATACTATGCCTACCACAAGGTGATGGAGATAGAGACCATTGTTCTAGTTACTTCTCAGATTGACCTCGAGTCATATAGAGGTCATGTGTCTACATTTCGATTGATCATTGCAACCATCATTTTAGGTTTGGTCGCTCCAGAATGGAAAAGCAGAGGGTTCAGCCCAGGATGGGGCTTAGCATGGCACAAGATGCTCCACAGGAGGACTCTATTTGCATGGGGTTCGATGCTACTGGCCTCGCTATATCATGATATGCACAAATTTGTTTACTATGATGACAGAGCTATTGGTGCAGGGGTGACCTTGCTTCATATTTGGACTTGGAAGCATATAGTTGTGCTTTGAACAATTGTACAAATGGTTGATGTTGAGCCAGATGATCTCATGATTTGGTGGTACAAAGGTGCCATCATTCTGTGACACACTAGACAGATTGGGCTCCCATACTAGTAGCAAGTAATCAATGACATAACAGTGTTCAAATGGTGATCCTGGCTATAGATGCCAAGGTGGTATGACAATGCACAACAATTATTTTCACTAGACAGACCCAGTACATGTAGGGCCAAGAGCATATGATCATCGAGAGATTCTTGCTAGATAGAGTGGCAGGCAGTTCGAGAAGTAATAGGATATAAGCTGAATGATGCTTACAGAACCATTTTTATGAGGTCTTCTTGAGAGGTTCCCACATGGGGACCCACTATTCTAGCTATGAAGGTAGTGGAGGGTTTCAAAAAGTTGGTAGCTTAACCATGGGCCTATGACCAGGGTCAGGCGATCACACAGACAACACCTGCTTATTATGCATGGTTTATACCACCCCATAGGTTGACAGATCTAGTGGGTGCTCCTCGGAGAGGGAGACCCAGAGGGAGGGGAGCAAGTAGGGATAGAGGACAGGGATAGGGTGGCCAAGATGGCCAAGATGGCCAAGATGGATAGATTCTAGGGGCTCCACTAGTTGTACAACATCCTCCTCAATAGCCTGTTGGTCAGCAACAACCCACACAACAACAACCTGTTCAGCAGCAGCCTACACAACATCAACTTGCATAGTAGCAGCTTGTACAACAACAAACCATAAAATGATAGCCCATAAAACCACCACCACCTGATGCCAGAGATATTCAGATTTAGCAGCTACAATAGTAGGTGCAGGTTCTGACAGGTGAGCGGGATTAGGCCTGCCAGCAGATTTTGGAAATCGCTGTTGAGCAAGACCAGGCCAAGTAGCAGGTTGTTGCCATTATAGTAGGTATAGGTTGTGACTACTGAGAGGGACTAGGAGATCAGGCCATGATAGAAGCTAGAGGCCCTTACAATAGCTACATAAGGTAGGACTGTATCCACGAGATTGTATAAAGAGGTTGTGACCGAGGCAGCGTACTATATGATGCATTATCATAGAGATGTTCCCCAGGTATTGAGGCAGCTTGATTATTCACAACGGAGCAATGCACGGCCCAAGGCTGAGGATCAACCAGAGAGGTAAGCCGAAGAGGGGAGTAGCCATTAAGGCTATCTCGATTTTGTATAGACACTTTTTGACTTTTTTTGCCCCATTCTTTCACACAAATATACACTCATGGGCTCCATTTTGATAGCCTTGTGGATATTGTATTTATGATCGATATACATACACTGATCTAGATATTGTACCATGATTTTCATTTTTTTGATATATAGATGATACGGATACGAATTCGATATGATGTGATGTGTTCACTTTATTTCATGCTTATGATTTTATGGATGCATATGATATAAGATGCTTATATTTTATTATGTATGGATGCATTTTACTTATGATTATGCAATATGTGATGGTACATGAGATGTAATTGAATAAGAGCGAATTTGCACCCCATGTGAAAATCCCCTTTTTTCCTTTATCCACTTTAGAAAACCAAGTTCAAAGGCTTAATTCCACCTAAGCCCGTTGCTTGCATCACACTTGGTGCCTGTTTTGAACATCGGTGGACGCATTTCTGTCGGAGACGCCCGCGCGGTGCACTTACATCCCTGACAGATTCCCACGTCTGGATCTTGCAAAGGCATTACACTTCCCATTGGGGGTCGATTTATAATTCCCTCCTCAACTGACCGACCCGAATATGGTCATTTTCTTCATCTCCCCTTCAAATTCACTCCTTCCGTATGCATTTTGATCTTCTACCATCTTCTACACCTCTCCCCTCTCCCTTTACACATCTCTCTAAGAACTTCTTCACTCCATTCACAAGCTCCAAGCTGTTTCTTCGCCATCTCTTCAATCTCCAAACACTTTACACTTCATAACAACAACATCAACACTCCACCACTTTAGTAGAGCAAGTGTGGAACAAACACCATTGCAACAGAGGCTTGAGTTCCTCTCATTTTCTCCCCCAAGTAGCCTTGAGTACTCTTGGTGGAGGTGGTAAGATTTCACTCCTCTCCTCTATTACTTGGTTGAGTAGCATAACATTGTTTTTTAATGCTTTAAGTGCTCTTTACTTCATTTTTGCTTTTCTCTCTATCTATCCAGTTGTCCGTGGAGGTGGGAACACCAAAACGGGGTCTGACTGAGGCAGGCCCCTATATGGCCCCAACAATTTTTCTCTCCCTCTTATGTGCAGGTGTTGAAGAAACCCATGAGCTAGAAGCTTCATCACTCGCACGGTCGTAAGTATTTCCTTTCTTCTCCTTATCTTTTTCATTTCTACTTCTTTATTTCAATTCTATCACTTTCTGTTATTTCCCTATATTTTGTGAGTTCTTAGCAATCGGATAGAAGCATTCACTTTGTTATTTTCTGAGGCATTCTTGTTCTTTGGTCTGTACGAGACACCAGTGTGCCTTTGGGATGCTAGTGCACTGCGTTGTCGTCCCTATTCTGTGCTGACGCCCTTTGGCTGAGATTTCATCAACTTGTCTAGAGAATCTTTGTGACCCACTCTTTCTAATTCTAAAACTCTCGCCAATGTTCCATTAAGGTAGTATAGGGCAGTTCACCCCATGAGGCTCTCTGAATGAAGAAAACTCATGAGTAGTGAATCCCCCTATATTACAGTAATGAGATGGATGCAATGCTATATTCTCTTTCATTATCTTTTCATGATATGTAGATACATTATGCTTATGCAAATGATATGGATGTATTTCTATTTATGTATTTTCTATGCAGTTTTATGATGGGATGTATACATATGGATGTATGGATGGATAATGTAGATGTTTATGCTTCATGATATGATATGTGATGTATGCTTATGATATATGCACCGATTTAAGATGCTTAGAATAACAAATCTATATTATTCATCACAACTTAAATGATAGTGACAATGCAGAATGCATGATGTGATATGCTATGATGATGCAATATGTATGTATGCTGATAATTTTTGGATGCAAGATGGATGCATTTGATGATTTTTTTGTTGATTGTCATGATACCAGGTTAGCGTGGAGAGAAGATATAAGAAACAAGAATGATCGACCATTGAATTTGATGATTTCTTTTAAAATATCCAACAAGTCTATGATCCACCGAGACTTTATTAGAGAGGGGGGTGAGAAATGCAAGATGAGGATGAATGCAGAATACATGATGATGATGTGCTCATTTTTTGGGATTGGGATTTTCCATTGTTCCTTATTGTTTGATATAACACATAGACACGATGCATTAAGGTATTAATAACCAGGACGACATTGTATCTAGTGTAATGGTATTTGACTTTGTAAAAAGATAGGATAGTTCCTATTCACACCTTGACATATGGAAACCTCGTTGGAATGTAAGTTAGAAGATTAGAATACATCAGACCAAAGCATACACAATAGTCCACAACATACTCCAAACAACCTTCCTGTACACAAGTAAGAAAGTATGTGCCAAGATTATTTTACAAGAGTACCCACAAGCACAACAAGCAAAAGATAATGATCGATGCCCCATTCCTTTCTCTCTAAATCATTTTGATAGACATCATCGAGAGGTCCTCAGAATGGATCATTTAAGATAAATCATAAGAAAATATCAAAGACAAACAGTCAGTGTTATCTATATCTCTTGCTTGTTTAAGTTTATCTAAGGTGATTTATGATATTGATGTCTATTGCAGGAAGGATACATCCTAGGACATTTTGATCAGATGGTTGTTTAACATTAGGATGATGATGCTAAGATGAGTTGCTAATAGAAACTTCACTGACGCATTTAACCATGATCTAGAATTTAGATCTTGACACTTAGGTTCGCACTTTACGACTTGCTATACTTGTTTTCTACTTGTTTTTCCAAAGTTTGAAGGTGGCGATTGATTTATTATGGATGGAGGTTTATTGTGGGTGAAAGTGAGGTGGGATGGATGGGTTTTGGATCTTTTGGAATATTTCAATGTTTTTTTGGTATTTTGGAAATGTTTTGCGATTTTTTTTTATCTTTTTGAGATTTTATGTGAATGTTTATGTTTTCGATTATTTGAGGTTGTTTAGGGTTTTCTATGAATATTTGAGGCCATTTAGGTCTTTTGAATGCTTTCCAATTTTTTTGGATTTTTGATTTTCAAATGTTTTGTGTTTTTTTTATTATTTGAATTTTTAGGGATTTTCCAAGTTATCTAAATGTTCAGGGATTTTCTGAGTTTCGACTAAGAACCTAACCTAAAATACCTATCCTAGGGGCCTCAATGGTTGATTAGAGATAAGCCTTGCCTATGTTATACATGTGGAGACCACGTAGTTTGGCCGAATCAACTTATTAACAATGAGATATGAGCAGTTGATGGAATGTCAGTTTATTATGACAAACTCCTAATGGATTGACCTAGGGTGTCTCGGGGGCACATAAATGATGACCTTTCCTACATTCAAGTTCAGAGATGACGTAGTTCGACAACAGGGCACTATTTTTGGATTTTCGATGTTCAACCTTTTTAGGGTTTTGATCTGTTTTGGATGTCTTGGATTTTGTCTTTACAATTTTATGAATGTTTTTGGATTTTAGTTGTATAGGATTTTGCAATTTTTTTTGGATTTTCTGATGAATGTTTTACAATTTTTTTGGGATTTTAGCTGAGATTTTGAGGCAAATGATACCTAGATCATGATGTTGATGTCACGTTGTGTGATATAAGACATGGATCATGAGTTATTCGAAAACAAGAGTGCAATAACCTACCCCCAATGTTTAGCAATGTTTCATAGTGCAATGGAAAAACCAAGATAGGAAATGTATATGCGAAGAGTTTAACAGAGTTTTATCATTCTAGATATGGGCTATGGGACTTCATGAGATAAAATGGTAAAGAGCCTATCAAAATTTTACCATGAGTAGAGTTGAAGTATACGTTGAATCTTTGTCAAGATCAAGATAAAGTGGAATATTTGGATAAATCTGGATTGGATGGATGGAGGAAACATTGGATTTATCATGATAAGGATGAGATGCTTCTGTCTGAGAAGGATCATATAGACGCTTGTTTCTCATGACGCCTGTTTGCCACGTTTTCATCATAGTACTTGCCCAAAGCACCACTGTAGTGGTTTTCACTAGAGGACATTTTTATTTTTACTATTTTCTTGATTTTTTGATTTTTTTTGGATTTTGATCTTTTTTGATTTGTTTGTATTTTAATGTTTACACCCTTCAAGACTAGGCATAAGACTTTTTGAGATGCAAGCTATTGGTTTGTTCCTACAAGGGTTCACCTTTAGGTGTTGACAATTGGTATCATCCTAATCCATAGCTTGTTGTGATGAAAAAGGGACCCAACCAATTAGGCTCAAACTTCCCTTTGTTGTCCTGATATGGAAGGTTCTTTTGATTATGCTTTAGGAAAAGATCCCCTACCTATAAAGACCAACATTTGATCTTCTTGTTATACCTATGTTTTAGTTGGTTTTGATATACTTGCAAGTGATTGAGGGTGTCCAAATGATGCTCATCTAGGAATTCTAACTCATTCAGCCGAGATACTTTGTATTCTTCATCTATGATTAGGTTATGTAATGACACTTGCAATGATGGGAGCTCAACCTCAATAGGTAGGATAGCTTCAGATCCATAGACTAGGGAGAAAGGGGTTGCACCTGTTGGTGTGTGAATATTGGCCCAATAAGCCCAAAGAGTGGTATTTAGTTGTAGATTTTAGTCACAGTTAGCTTCATTGACCATTTTCTTAAAGATTTTCAAGATGGTTTTGGTCGTAGCCTCAGCTTGACCATTTCCCTGGGGGTAATAGGGGGTAGAGAATCGGTGTTGGATGTTGAATCTTTGACATAGCTCTTTCACATCTTGATTCTTAAAAGGGGTTCCATTATATGAGATGAGGGTTTATGGAACACCATAATGATAGATTAAATAGTTTAGGATAAATTTTGCAATTTGGTTCCCTGTTATGTAGGTCATAAGAATGGCTTCAACCCACTTGGTAAAGTACTCAATGGCTGTAATGATAAACTTGTGACTATTGGATGAGGTTGGGGTGATCTTTCCTATGAGGTCAAGCCCCCACTACGAAAAAGGTCAGGGTGTGATCATGGGTTGTATCTCTTGAGTTGGAGCATGAATCAAATCTCCATGTTGTTGAAATTGGACACACTTTTTCGCATACTGATGAGCTCCCTTTTCCATGGTTGGCCAATAGTACCCTATCCTCAACAATTTCTTAGCTAAGGTCATACCGCTAGAATGGGACCCACATATGCCATCGTGCACTTCTGTTAAAGCAGTCGAGGCTTCCTCTTGGTTAAGAAATTGTAGCAATTTACCTTTGATGCTTCGACGATAAAGGGTATCACCTAGGATCACGAATCAGGATGCCTTTTTAACAAAAATCTTTTTAAATTTTGAGGTGATATCAGATGGGCGGGTCCCTCTACTTAGGTAGGTAAAGATTTCATGGTACCATGGGGATCGAGGACCAACAATGACACATGTGAATTTTGATTCAAGGGTCTTGAATTTTGGTACGAGAAGTTGTTCTACCAATAATTCACAGTGGAGGACGTTGTTTGACATGTCTAGTAGTGATCTGATTGTTTCCATGGTGTCTGTTGCTTTGTTGTTCATGTGAGGAATCTACTCAAAATTTATGTCTATAAAAAGGTCCATGAGACTTTCCACCATCTTCTTGTAAGGAGTGAGCTTATCATCCTTAGTTTGATAGTCATCATTAACTTGGTTGATAACCAACAGTGAATCTCCATAGAATTTCATTTCTTGTATCTACCATTGAACTGCTATCCTTAGACCTGTGATTAGGGCTCTATACTCAACAATGTTGTTAGTACAAGGGAATGACAACTGGTATGACTTTGGGATGCAAGCACCTTGAGGGATGATGAAGATAATACCTACTCCAGATCCATGTTGGGTGACCAATCCATCAAAGTACATCTTCCACTGAGCTGTGAGACTGATAAGGAACACTGATTCATCAAGAAACTCGGATATCAGATGGTTTTCAACATAGATAGGTGCTTCTGCTAGTTGGTATGCAATCACTTATCCTTTGATTTCCTTGTGCTCTACATACTCTATGTTGAACTCTGTTAAGATCATCACCCATTTGGCCATTCACCATGTGAGAGTTTCTTTGGATAACAGGTATTTCAATGGGTCAATCTTTGCAATGAGCTTGATTTGATGTGACCACATGTAGTGCCTAAATTTTTGTGAAGAAAAAACTACTAATGCTTTCTCAATGGGTGAATAGTTCATTTCATAGCCCACCAAAGTCATATTAATGTAGTAGATAGCTCTTTCATTTCCATTTTCATCATGTTTTGCCACTAGAGCTCCTAATGCTATTGATGTTGTTGAATCAATGGTTTGTTTGGTATTGGTGGAATGATCACTGGAGGTGTTATTAAGTAAAATTTGATCTGTTGGAAATGTTTCACACTTCTTGTCCCAATTTGTAAGTTATCCCTTTATGAAGAAGATGTGAAAAGGGGTGGATCTTATATGATAGTTGTGCTATAAACCTCCTGATGGACTACAATCTCCCTTGTAACCCCCTCATCTACTTTAGTGTTTGCTATGGTTCCATGTATAAGATGGATTTTCCATTTGTTGGATCAATTTCTATCCCTCTTTGCTAGATGATATAGCCAAGGAGTTTCCCTTATGTGACCCCAAAGACACACTTTTTTGGATTTAGCCTTAGTTTGTATTCTTCCATCCTATCAAAGATGGGTCTTAACACTTGTATGTGCTCATTTCTTTTATTTGATTTTGCAAAAATATTTTCCACATAATCTTAAATTATTTTTTGGATGATTTCATGGAAGATGAGGGTCATTTCCCTTTGATAGGTTGCACCTACATTCTTTAACCCAAATGGCATTACATTCCAGCAATAGGTTCCCCATGGGCAAGAGAACGCCATTTTTTGTTGATCCTCCATGGCGATTATGATTTGATTGTAGCCTGAAAAACCATCCATGAGTGACAACATTTCATGACTAGTTGTTAAGTCAAAAATGAGGTCGATAGTGTGGAAGAGGGAAATCATCCTTCAAACATTCCTTGTTCAAGTCTCTAAAATTAGTACATATTCTGATGCCCTTCATGGGTTTTGAGACTGGTACCAGGTTTGAAACCCACTCAGGATAATTCATCTGTCGAATGAATCCAACATCAAGAAGCTTTTGTAACTTGAGTTTGACCAAAAGTGCTATCTGAGGGTGCATCTTATTTTTTTCTTGACTGGCTTAGCTTCAGGATAGACCGCTAAGTGATGCACAACCACTTTTGGGTCAATTCCTGGCATATCAATGTATGACCATGCAAATTTAGCTCTACACTCCTTCAGGAATGTTACCAGGTTCTTTTATTCTTCATCCAACAAGGATATGACATAAAAAGTGATCTTAGGTGCCTCTTTTGTTCCCAAATTGACTGGTGTGGCCTTTTATGCTAGTACTGTTGACTTCTCTGGATGCATTACACTAATGGGAAGTTTGAATCCTTCATCCTTGGGTACCTTAGAGAGGTTTTGACCTTCAGATGCATCTTTTTTTTTTACCTTTTTTATGATCAGAAAGTGCCACAGTTTGGTTTTCACTTAAGAATCTACATGTTAGTTGTATTTCATCAATTTTGTGACTGAAGGATTCAATCATCTCCCCATAGTAGGCTTCTACATCTAGCTCAATTTCAAAACCAACTCTATGATCTACCCATGGAAAGTTGTCACGGAGCCCCATGAATTTTGAGATCGCTTCATCATTTTTGAAGAAATCAAGAATTGGTGGTCCTTGTTGGTCCATGTCAATGAGTTGTGGGTAGACTAGGCGTATTTCAGTTGGTTGATTGCTCAGAGCAAAGGATGTAATGGATATCATGAAGAGTGAGTTGTTTTCAAACAAGTCAACAACATCAAGGGGGAAGTCATCTAATGTTGTATCACAAGATGTAGGTAACCAAGAGGAAGCCTTGGCTTGTTCAGTGGAAGTACCTTTTCCAATAAGGATGGCCTTGCTAGTAGTACAACCTAAGCCAAGATTCTTTAGTCATTTCTTAGGAATGATGGGTTCTAGTAAACCATTGTCATTTTGTCCTAGCTTCTCATTCTTGTTATATCACATTCCCTTGATTAACTGCAAACCTTTGTTATTATCTTCCATAGGAAGATCGGGGACAGGTCGTTCATCTTGATAGAGGAGCTTGGAGATATCATCCTCATTGACATCTTCTTGAGTCAAATCTCCCCATTTAGTGAAGGTAGTGGATGCCATCTTGATAGTTTTAGGCTCTTTGTTGTTGAATGTAGGTTTCCCATGAGATTGAGGAGAAATAGGTAGCTCTCCTAAGACAAAGGTGTTCTTCATTATCTTGTAGTTCCCACAACCATCATCTTGGATTACTGCTTTGATATCAGGTATGTTATGCACCATGGGTGCCTTCGTTTCAGAGGTAGATGCAAGGGATGATAGGTCAACAAATGAGGTAGAAGGTGTAGGCCCTTTGTCATTCTTGGGTACTTGGGGGATTTTATAGAACTTGGCTTCAACATTTTTGCAATAGTAAAAAGGATTAGGATTTGCATGGATAGTAATATCTCTTCCCTTGAAAGGAAACTTCACACATCGATGATAAGTCAAGGCTACATCTTTTAGGGCATGAATCCAGGGTCTACCAAGTAGTATATTGTGGGGAAGATCAAGTACTTGGCATGTAGTTTCTACGATGAGAGGGCCTACTTGAATGGGTAGTGCAATGATACTTTGTGATACCCGTTCTTGGTTGGAATATGCCCTGATGGTGGTTCTCTTTGTCTTCTCAATAGTATCCTCTGAATAGCCCAATTTTTTTATCAACTTAAGGGTGAAAATGTTCAATCCAGAACCTCCACCTACTAAGACTCTTTTGACCTTATTCTTATGAATAATAACCTCAAGGTGTAAAAGCATGGTTATGAGATGGTTGTGATGGTAGGTCTTCCTCTGAAAAGGTGAGGAGGTGATTAGTGATATGCCCTACCATAGCTTGAAACTGATCAATATCAATATCCTCACAAATGGATGACTCTAATAAAGCTTTCTCCAAGATTTCCCTATGTGCAGGTGATAGCCTTAAAAGTTCTAGGATTGATATTTGTGCAAGGGTCTTCTTAAGCTGATCTAAGATATTATACTTGTTGGTACTTGTTGTTGGTTGAGTAGGTTGTGCCCTATATTGGGGTGGGACTCCTTGAATGGCGACTTTAGTATGTTGTGTGATGACTCCACACTCTACACTATGCCCTTTGATGGTGACGATAGTGATGATGCTATGACAAGAAGCAACTACATTGGAATAGGTATGTTGTACGTTTGTGTAATCCTTAGCTTTCTCAGTGTTGTTTTCTTTGTTATGATTTGGCATAGGGTTCTTATATATCTTAAGATCCTGATTCTCGGCTGGTACCTCAATAGATATAGTGTCATTCTCTATGAGGTCTTGGATAATGTTTTTGAGCCTCAAGTGGTTTGTCATTTTGTGTCCCTTGATCTTATGAAATTCACAGAGGTCGTTTGTGTTATTTCTCTTGTCGTTCTTGGTAGTTTTCAAAGTTGGGAAGTGTTATCATATTTCACTCTACCAACGTTTTCATGATGGTTTCGATGGGTTCAGATAATTTTGTGTACTTTCGTTTAGGATAGTTGTTCTTGTTAGGGGTTTGCCTTTTCATTTCGGTGTTATTGATGTGAATGTTCTGTGGGGGTGTTGTTTGTTGCACAGTTGGTTGGATGTTAGCAACTTGAGTGTTGTTGGGCCTAGGAGCACTTAAGACTAGTTTAGTGTCTACCACACCATCATTTGTTACATTCTTGTTCTTAGCCTAGAAACGAGGCTTGTCATTTGAATTAGTTGATGGGCGGTTGTCTTTATAAGCTTGATTATTTCCTTGTGAGATTAGAGTTGTCTCGATGTTAAGGGCTCTAGGGACAAGCTTTTCATAAGATGTGATGCATTGCATTTTCAAGTGGAAGGATAGATCTAGATATAGCTTTGTTATGATGATTCCCACTTGTTGTTCATCAGGAAGAGGCCACTTTCTTTTACTAGCTCTTTGTCTCCACTATTGTAAGAAATTAGCAAAAGTTTCTCCTTTTTTGTTGTCTAAGAGTGTACAATTCCTCTAGACTAACGTCCATGTCAAGATTGAAGGAGAAGTGATCAATGGATTTATCATTAGTTTCTTGAAAGGTTTTGATATCGAGAGGCAAATGAGAAATCCAATCCATAGGAAGACTTGTTAAGCTTTGAGGGAATAAGCACATTAAATATGAATCATTGTAAGCAACCTCCATACACATGACATTAAATTCTTTGATATGGTTTGCATGAATTCCTCTCCCTTTGTATTTATCAGATTTGGGGATTTCAAAGTCGGGAGAGAATGTTACCATTGCGATGTTTTGATCAAATGGATAGGGACATAGATTATGTGTATCAGGAATCTTTTCCTTTCCCATGTGAAGGTCCTGCATTTCTCGTGATAGCGCCTTAAATTGTGATGCTAGATCATCTTGCAGGTTTGGTGGAGGAACATATGGTGGGATGATGAATGAGTTATACGTGAGATTTTGATATGAGGATGTGTTGTATGGGGTGTATGGTGGGGTAGGATTCTATGAAGGTGATTGGGGTATTGATGTATATGTTCCTAACATGTTTGGATTGACGATGTGTGATTGAGGATTATAATAGGAACCTTATTGTTGTTGGGCATACTGTTGAGCTAGTAAGGCTTGTTGTTGAGATTCTTGTTGTTGTTGCGCCACTAATGCTTGTTGTTGGTCCTGTTGTTGTTGATATGATAATAATTTTGTGTGATGTTATTGTTGTGCTAAGGCTACTTGTTGTGCTGCTAGGGCTGATTGTTGTTGTTGTTATTTCTACTATTGTTGTGTTGTTAGGGCTGCTTCTTGTTGTTGTGTTGCTAAGGCTACTTCTTGTTGTTGTTATTGGGATGCTAGGGATGATTTATATTGTTGTGTTGATAGGACTTTCTGATAGGCTTGTTGTGCTTGTTGTAAGGCTAAGGCATGCACTTGCAATGTAGGATCAGGTGGTTGTTGGGACATTGATGGGGGATTGTGGGTGTTGATGTTTTGAATGGGTAGCAGATTGTTGATGAGAGGTGAAGGGTTCCTTGGTTTAGAATTCCTTGTAAGATAGTGGATTGAGGTGGATGAATGTACGTTTGAGATCCTATTTGACTTGGCATAGTAAAGGGGACTGTGGAAAAAGATGAGGATGGTGCCATTAGATTATGTGATGGAAATGACACACTAGGACCTTGAGTCCATTGATTAAAAAGGTTTCCTTGTCCCATGTCTTGAGGATTCCCTTGTGTGAGGGATGTAGTTAATGTATTATCTATATTGATAGGATTTGTCACCAGGAGATTGCCTTGGGATGAGTTGATAATGGATGGGACGGATGTGTTTGGTGAAACCAATGGTATAGATGAACCAATTCGAGGATTGGATGAAGATGTCCCTATCTTCATTAAGGGTTGATTATATGGTATTGGTATTGATATTCCCTCATGCATTGTTTTGAGGTACTAGATGCACACTGCTTTGCATGATGGTAGGCACACTTATGTGGAAGTCATGGTGGAATAATGAAGGTCAAGAGGTGTGTATGTTTTTTTAGGATCCTTAGGAATGAGAGGAGCACCAAAGGTAGTTGTCCAAGTAGTCTTGTGAGATGGAGGATTGGTTTCAAGCATGCCCACAAGTGTGTTGTTTTCAAATGAAAGAGCATGGCCAAAGTCTTTAGCAAGGCTTGTTGCAATACTGGGAATGTAGGTTTGATGTAGCCCTAGTGATGGAGTTGCGGAGCCCTATGTTAAATTTTGTGCAACAAATGATGGGGAGATAAGGGATACGCTTTCAAGGGCTTGACATTCCATGAGTTCTTCTCTAGTGAGTTCAAATGGATTGTTTGTGATATCTTCTATATCGTATGGCCTTGATGGTGATGAAGGTCGTTGTGATGGGGTAACTTGACTTCTTGGATCAAATTCTAAAGGATTTGGATCACTTGAGGTAAATGTAAATTTTGTTTTCTCCATGATTCTCTTGTGTTGTGATCTCATCTTTACCATAAATTTTGTGTCACCCTTGGGAGAGTTGTGCTATGTTTTGTAATGTTTGAACTCTCTAGTTGACTCAAATCTAGATAAAAGGGATGCTCTAAGTCTTTTGGGAGCAATTGCGATAATGGAGGATGAAAAGATGGCTAATGTGAAGAGTGATCTTTGCAAATGTTTTGGGACAAAAATTTTGACTTAAGTTTGATGTTTTGATGTTGGGATAAAGGATGTTGATGACCTCGTTAATCTTTAGAGTAGACTCGTGACCTTCAAGGTAAAATAGTTCAAAGATGATAACTAATTTGTCTAAATGCATGGAAAAGGATACATTTCACATACAAAGTAGACAAGTTAGGGGTTGGTTTGATTGATGTTTTAAGTTAAAAAGAGTTGTATTCAAAAATTGTGCAAAGTTTGGTGAGATGAAGGATGAATTTTGATAGAGGGGTGGATGAAATGTTTGACCCAATGTTGACCTAAAGTGAACCTTTTTTTGACAAGACCAAGGTAGTGAGAATGATACTAGACCTCTAAAGTTTACAAATCCCAAAGACTAATGTTGGCCTAAATGAGAGGATAGATGTGGGTATGTAAATATCTTTGGTTCCTCCTAGATTGAGTATAATAGTTTCTTAACAAGAGGTTGTGATTGCAATAAAGTATTAAGGCCCACTTCTTACCAAACTTGGAATTACGATATCCATTTTTGTAATGGCGAGATGTAGATCTTCCCCTACGGATTTTGATTGTGTGATAGATCATGTGAGAAATTGGAAACATTGGAAAAGACCAGGATTTTGACAGTAATAGAAGTAATGCAAGTTTGGATTGTTTCTTTAAGCACGTTTGTAAAAGTCATATACCAACCTAGTTCTGGTTCTGTGAAATTCCTAAAGGTGTTGTTTGAGATATTTTGGACTAAGATGTCTAATTCTGAAATGATGACCTATAGACCTTACTTTAGGGATCCTAACTTTGTGTGAGATCATTTTAAAAAGTTCAAGTTTATGGAAGAAACGAAAATATTTATGGCCACGCGGGTGGTGGTAATATGGGCCTTCCAGCCTTAATATCAGCTTGTTCCTCTTCTTCATCCAATATTGTTGTTGTGTTTCTCCATGGGGTAAGTGTTTCTTTTGTTTCAAAAGTCAAGCTTCTCAAACTACTAATGAGATCAGTTTGTTCTCCGTTAATGAGTTCAAAGTTTGGTTGAATGATAGCAACTAGAAGATCAGGTTATTCAATAGGAGAAATTTGTCTCCAAATAGTCATGTGGTGTTCAATTGTCAATTTATCTTGCTTAAGTGAATTTATTTTACCACAAACACTTGTCTTGGTTAATTTTTCAAACTAAATGTTTATGTCCAAAATATCATAACTTTCATAATGTCCATTTTGTGAGAATCATAAGGTTGAAGTCATAATTGCCTATGTTGTCTTTGGAAAATATGGACTAAGATATAAGTCAAGATATTTATAAATCTCTAAGGATTGAAATCCTTAGGACAAGCAATAATATCAAGATTATTTCAAGAGGTATCCATATTTAAGCCAAAGTGTTTGGAATTTTGAGGAAGATAGTGAATGTTTGTTTTGTAACATTTTGAAACCAAGAAATTTATCAAATTGACTCACAATCATTTACAATCCTAGGATGAAATGGCTACACTTGTTGAGTCCCCACTCGAATTTCTCCAAACACTAAGACATTGCAAACAGTTAGAGATTTGGTGACACTAGCTCCCCTCCACAGCACACACTTCTCGGGACCACCAAATCTCAAAATTTTGAAGATCCTAAGATCCTAAGGATTTTTCAATTTAAAAAATGAATAGTACAAATGTGAGGCGGCTTCAGAATGATCGTTCTTGCACCAACAAGTATTAAGGATTTTGGATTCTAAACAATTTTTCATAATAAGGGCTTCCAATTCAGGGAATACTATGATAAAATCCCTCGAGAGGTCTCACAACCCTTAGAAAAAGGGATTTTCACATCATAAAGATACTATGGAGAGCTATCACGTACCACTTCCCGTTGATCACAATTTTCATCACAAGCACACATTTATATAGTAGTTTGAAAGAGCTAGGATTTAGCTCATTATCACTTAGATCATCCCCTCCTTTCAAAGCGGGGAGGTAGGCCCTCTAAAGATAAACAATAGCAAGGAAGTGCGTTTATAGTTTGATCATCCCTATTCACATGAAACAGGAAGAGAACACACACCACACATTTTCCCTACACTAGCAACCTGGTTATTTTTTAATCTGAAATGAAAGATGTAAGTGATTTTGCAAAGTGTTAAGGAATGTTTCTACTTCTCAAGATCGCCGAGTGGTGCAAGAGAATTGCATACATTTTCAATAACAATGTTGTAAATTAAAACACAACAAACACTCATAAATTTTAACACCTTAAAGCAATGATGAAATGATGAAATGGGTTCAATTTTAGTCTCGTTTGAGTGTTCTTTTTAAGACCCAATTGAAAACTAGTGCGGTCTTAAAGCGTAAAAAAAAAAGCATTACAAATGGGTTATAATTTCCCTAAAAGTTTTGAAACACTTGTTACTGTTACATATTTTTCGCCTCAGCTTAAATGGAGGAGCTGGATGATTATTATTTGCCATAAAGTGGAATTGCAGATTGGATTTTAAATGTTGTTTCGCATTATCATTATGCATTGAATATTAGTTATGCATTTTAGTGAAGTTATGGAGTTGCAGAGTGCCATTCGGATGTTGCATATTTAAAAGAAATACAGAATTGAGTACATGTGCAAAATAGCATTTCAGATGCTTTTATTCATTTCAAAAAGAACTTATATTTTTACAAGGCTTCATTTGATTTCATAATTAGAATAGTATTACAACATTGCATAAATGCATTTTTCTTTTCAACTGAAAAGCAAAATTGAAATCAAAGATCCACACAATCCGTGGATATAACTGTGACTATGACAATGTATTTCTAACAGCACATTGCACTACTGAAGATGCAAAATGAAAACACATAAGCAACAGCATAGTCATCATTGTCTGGTTATCGACGCTTGATGTTGAATGGTGCACCTCGTCATCTCGAGCTTCGTCGACATGTAAGAGGAAAAGAAGGGTTTCAGTGGCTCCGACTATGACATAACTCATATGATGCATCTACAATAGTACAGTATACTATTAGCAATGCATTGAAACAATCAAATTCAGTCAAGTACAGTATGAAGAAGTGAGCTGAAGGAGAAGTATCAACATCATAATCAACATGTTCCATTTTTATGCTAACACTGTTTGTTTCCTTGTGCAGGTATAGGTAAAGTCATGAAGCAGAACATTATTCGAAGACTAAGCATGTGGATTAAAATGGGCTCCCACAAGGGTAGAGCCCGGCATGCTGCCTTATGCATTAAATGGGTTGTTTTGGAAAGGTATTTCATCATATAAATCAAACAAAGTGAAATACAACTGGAAGAGTAAAATAGAGTTATCCATCAAGTAACGAAACCAACTGTGCATTCATAATGATCAACATTTCTTTCTAAAGGCTACAGGTGAACAGTGAGTTTAGTTCACTTAAGGAATTTAACTAAGTGCATTTGCATCAGAAATTGAAATTACTTCATTTTCTATGCTGATTATAATCTTATATCATGTGAGTTTCAATTCATCATTTCTCTTTTGGATAGTGAATAGGCATACATATGCCTTAATGATTTGTTCTAAATTTTAATCATCAAAGAGAATAGTTTCTGAGAGCAGTTTTTGCAGTGAAATATAAAAATGCATGAAGAGTACCATGTTACTCACGAGAACAAATATAGACAGTGCACCTGAGTGTTAGACAAATTTCTAGTTCTGAGTTGACTGGTGAAGAAATATTGCATTATCAATGGTAATAATAAAGTGATATTTTCAGAAAAATAACAGAGGAGCAAGTATTTTCTTTCCAGAATGATTATGAGTTACCAATTATACATTTGAACTGGTGTTTAAAAAGTGGTTCATACTGATGCAATGTTTCAATTCAAAAGCAAAATGGAAAAGCCTCTACAGAATTCAAATATAGAAAATGAAAGCTACTATGTTAGAGTTTAGTATTGGTTATTAGGAGATACAGCAAAAGCAGTGAACTCATGGTGCCTCAAACGGGATCGTGTGTCAATGATTAGTCAAGGACAACAATCAAATGTGATGTGCTTTCATTTTGTTTTCTATGAGTTATAGGTGTCAAGAAAGACATCACTTGTAATGGGTCAAGCTATGAATTACATATAACAAATATGCAGGATGTTGATCATTTCCAGATTACTCAATCAAAGTCTTGACAGAACAGTGAAGTAAAGTTTCTAATATATCTACAAGATGAGCACAAAATGCAATAGGAGACCATAATGGAATTTCAATTTCGAGCTTCATATGTATACGAGGTTCTAGAATGTGCATTCAAGACAGATCTTTCAGATTCCTAGTACCTGGAGAGTACTCTCAGAATGAGTATTGGATTTTCATTTTAAGGATAGTCTACAATTCTATGTCGATGACAGTTCTGTGATTTGAGCTCAGGTATTATAACTGTCAAAGAGAGCTACAAAAATGTCAAAACGGAATACCTAGTAATATGGGCCAATGAATATAGACAAGCACACAAGTTCTTGTTATTCCATCATGCTCTTGTTTACTTCTAAGGCATATTCAAACAAGTAGCAGAACGCAAGCAAATAAAGGAGGTCGAGTTCTGTCAGAAATTAAGAAAATATGCTTTTGTTTTGAAAATCTCCAAACCCATGATAGTATTTTGTTTCAGAAGTTTAGGTTAAGATTTCGGTTCTGGGTAGAGTTTATAATCCATAAATGAATTTACAGTTTCTAATTTTAAATGCCCACATGTGAATTATGTTTCAAAAGTGCAGAAAGAGCAATAATAAAGATTTTTGGTATAGCCTTTTTATCTACAAGAGGTCTTGCCGAAAACACATTGTCATGGCGACAGGAGTGAAAGTAGGATTTTTCGACAAGACACAAGCTCTCAAACTGATGGTCAAGCTTCAGAGGGACATAAAACATGATAATCTACAATACCCATATGGGTTTTATTTTAAACAGCAGTTTAAATACAAAATATGAAGATCTTTGTATTGATTCGAGCCTCAGAATAAGAAGAATACAATTCTCACATGATTTTCATAATAGCCACAAAAGAGACAGCAGGGAAAAGTAATACGACTACAAACAATGAAGATTTTTGTGTTGAATCGAGTTCAGAGGAGAAGCAAATGCATTTTCCTTCAATAATTCAAAACACCCATTTCCTATTTAGCATGAAATATAGAAAATGTAGTTTCTTTTAAAAAAATTCAAGTACCCATCTTCAGTTTAACCTCAAAATGCAAAGAGGATATCTACAGAAATACCCATGTGCAGAAATAGTATCAAAAAGATATAATAGTAAGTTTTATGTTCTGGGTCGAGCCCAAAAGCCAAGAGTTTGTTTCTTATAGTGCTCTTTTGGCACGACCTGAACATGGCCAGAAGTTCATGAGATAAAGAAAGCCTTTTAGGGTTTCTACAGAGCAAAGAAATTACCAGTTTAAAATTCTGATAGAGTCTAAAGTTGCGGCCAAAGTTGCAGATGGTTTCCAAATGCAGGGGTTCAAGTTTCCAAGTAATGATCGAGTTCTCACTAGTGAATGGAGCGCAGCAATGAGCACGAGAAGCACACAAAAATGCAGAATAAAGACATCAGAGTGAGTTCACCACGGCCTCAAGGCAAAAATAGAGGTTATAAAAACCATTAAACTTAGCTTACCTTTGCACAGTAAAGAAAAACCAGAACACAAGTCGAGCTTCCATGGAGTGGACTATAGAAGTCAAGCTCAAACTCATAATGGCATGGAGAAGTCAAAGAAAGAATAGAAGATCAGAAAACAAACTCACACATGTCGCGCCCTTAGGGCTTTTTGATGCTCAAAATAATGAAGTGGAAAAGCTATTTCACCATGAAAAGTGGCTTACCCACTGGAGATTCGGTCAATTAGAGAGCAAGGGAATATTTCTGAAGCACACGGGCTCGAATCCAACATCATCATGGCGGCAGTTTTCTCTCATACAGAGTTTCCTTCTTCTCAAGTCATGGTTGAAATGAATGATAATTAGGGTTTGACCCTATTTCCTCATGCCTAATTCAAATATCATCATCATCCAGATTGTTCGATTTTGAGCATATGTCAAAATTCAAAGAGGGGTCGAAATTTTAAATTTATGCCTTATGTTTTGAAGTCTAATGTATTTGGGGTGGCCGAAATCATGTGCCTAGGTTGATGGTTAGGTTTTGTTTATTCTTTTGCCTTAGTGGAAAGTGAAGACTTGGGTGTAAGTCATATTATTGTTTTATGAGAAGACAATGAGAATGTAATGGTGAATCCCTCCCTAGTAACCTGGAGTTAGGTTTTGATGATTACCTATTTTAGGGTTTTGATTTTAATTGATTTTAGAGAAATCAATGAGTTTTATTTTTGGAGTTAAAGGGAAGATTATGTAATATGTTTTTTCAATTTTTTGAGAAAATCAGAATGATATTTTGGAGAAATAAGCAGTTTTATTTTTGCAAAAGATTTTTAATCTTTGAGTTGCAAAAATTAACAAAATTGAAAAAATCTGCATCTTGTAAAGCAGAAGCATAAAAGCGATATTTTATAAATTGCTTTATGTTTTCTTGCTATTTTTAGCAGATCTTTGACTGATTTTTCTTCTTGGTCGGATTCCAGACTTATCTTGGAGAGATAAGGTGTTTTTTGAACTTTTAAAGTAGGATTTGCCTATTTTTAGAGGCTTGACAGTGTAATCATAAAAGCTTGGTGCTTTTTTCTGCTTTAAAGCAGTTTTTGAGTTTGTTTGAGGCCTTTTTTCCTTGAACTTTTTCTGAGCTCAGATTAGGTTTTCTTTGAGAGTTTTTTTTTGATAGATTTAGTGTTTCAACTCTCCATTCTTAGCAGTTGAGATCAGTTTCTTTCCCTTACTCATTTCGAGGAGCTTGTAAACCTTTTGATACTTAGTTTGGGCATATTGACACTCTTCTAGTTTTAATAGAGCAGCAAATTTCTCCTTATTTTCTGTCTCAAATTTTGTAATGGCAATCTGATGTACTTGTGTTTTCAAATTGAAATCCTTTTATGTCTTGCTATTACAGGTGGTGTTTCAGAATTACATGTTTTAGGTTGCATGTTGTATTTGTTTTTCCAGATCTTCATGCGAATCACTGATGGGATGTGTGCCAATGAGATTGTGAGGATTACTGCAATAGAGAAGTTGTTGAGTGGCTAGGTCTGAATTCTTAAGTTTGGTGAATCATCTTTTAGAAATAGGTTTTTATGTTTAGTTATTCTTCATCCCTTTTCTCAGAAGCTGTTTTAGAATAGAATTCATCATTCGGAGAACCAGCTCACTCTGGAGATTCCTCTTTCGCGTAAGATCACCCACATTTGAAAGAGGTTTCCATGTTTCAGTAGTTTGCTGAATACTGCATTCAGCAAGGTTCAAAACTATTGATAACAGTTACAATTATAGTTCAAATGATAATAGTATGCTTCTTATATTCAAGTTGTATTGTCCAAATGTACAAAACCCAAAAAACCAAAACAAGAAGTTAGAGACATGTTAGAAATAAGATGAAATCAAAATTTTAAAGCACATGTCAAAATTTAAAGAAAATGTGAGGTTGTTTGGTTCATTTTTATCCAACTTTGAAATCTAATTCATTTTATCCTTTCAAGTGTTTGAGAAACATTTTTAAAAAATTAGATTATAACAACTTGAGATAATGACAACTTTCTCAAATCTTGATCAATTTTGAAATTGTAAAATGTTTTGGAAAGCTAAACATGAGATCTTCAAAACCCAACAACCTTTTTGCAATTTTAGTCATATAGAATTCATTAAAAATTATGGAAAATCATGCATTTAAGGGGTTAAACCCAAAATTTAAAAACAAAACAACAAAATTAATCATGGACAACTTGAGATAATGAAAAATTCCTCAAATCTTGATCAATTTTAAAATCATAAAATGTTTTGGAAAGCTAAACATGAGATCTTCAAACCCCAACAACCTTTCTGCAAGATTAGTCTTATAGAATTTATTAAAATTTAAGGAAAATCATGCATTTAAGAGGTTAAACCCAAAATTAAAAAAAAAACCAACAAAATTAATCATGGAAAACAATTTGAGATAATGACAACTTCCTCAAATCTTGATCAATTTTGAAATCGTAAAATGTTTTGTAAAGCTAAACATGAGGTCTTCAAAACCCAACAACCTTTTTGCAAGATTAGTCTTATAGAATTTATTAAATTTAAGGAAAATCATGCATTTATGAGGTTAAACCCAAAATTTCTCCAAAAAAAACACACAAAACATTAAAGTTCTCCCTCCTTCTAGCGCCAAAATGTGACCAATGACATACTAAAAGCTAACTACACCAAATCCATATGAATTTGAGGCATATTTAACCCACTAAGCATTAATCCCAATAAGATAATTCACTATAAACAAAGACAAAGAAGCCATTAAAACTAACATTTTAAATCATGAAAGCTTGAAAAACCTCTAATCTAAGACATTGAAACTTATCTTATTGGGGGAGTGGTGTTGCATTTATGTGGAATGGTGACCCTTTCCCAATCTCGTGATCAATGAGCTTGTTTCAATTGATTCTATTGAAGAGAATCGATGAAACTGTTGTGATAAATGGATGAAAACATGATTTTATGCTAAAAATAATCTAAGTATGCAAAAGCTAAGCTAATCTAAGCTTATATTTAAGCTAAAATATTCAAACCCTAATTTATAACAAGCTAAGATGGATGCATGGAAGCCATTAATGGAAGCTTAAAGCTAATATGCAACTAAAAATGAACTAAAATATGCTAAATGTAAGCAAAGTGTGATTGTCAGTGTGAGTAAATTCAATAGCATAAGTTTGCAATTGAAAGATGGATCCATTTGTCTCCAAATAGTGTTCTATTTATAGGAGAGCAAATGAGAAATGAAGGGTTGAGATTGAAAAGATAAATCAATGGTCAAGGATGGAGGAAATAGGAGGCATGGATCATGGATTGTCATCAACAAGTGAGAATGCAAGATGGGATTTAATCAAGGGTTCCCATTTGTTCCAAACAAACACACTTTTGACCTGCACACACAGGTCACAAAGTGACTTGCTTAAGAAGTCACAAGTTTAGCTTGCTCAAGAAGCCAAGTGAGAATATCCCTTTTTCAAATGATTGGAGAAGAGAGAATATTCTTTGGAATATTCATGGGTGAGGAAATGGATATTTTGCTAATTAAAACAAAGTTTAATTGTGCAAAAGGGGAGGGAATATTCTATGGGAATATTCCCCTTTTGGAGGAAAATTAGATTAATTGTTAAGTAAACAATGTTTAATCATACAATTAGGGGTTTTGGAGGAATAAAGTGATTTCCATTAAATTAAATGACTTAATGAAAGCGGTGAAAGGTGAAATGATATTTAATTAAATAACTTAGGGTTATTTAATTAAATAGGAAGACTTAGGGAATTAAATTAAATAGTTTGATTTATTTAATTTAATGAGATGAAATGTTAGCGTGAAAGGGGGTGAATTAACCTATTTAAATGTGTTAGGTCAATAGACGAAAATGATACAATTAATTAATTAGCTAGACTAATTCAATTAATTATGCGAAAAGAGGATGGGTTAAAAGAGGAAATGATGTTAGTATACCTGTTTTGAGTGTATGATATCCTTTAGGACATTTTTCAGTGTCTACACATGGATTCTAGCTTTTACATACTAATGTTAACATAGAAACAATACACTTCTACATGTATGTTTATCTTTATCGATATGGGTTTTGTAATGCTATGCAATTAATTGTATTAATCTCATGATTTTGTTATTATTATCCTATGAACATATGATAATGTGATAGATGGATTTGTGGATATTGAATGTTGTGCAATTATGATTTATCTTGTTGGAATTGATTTTGTTAATAATATGATAATTATTTCATGAAGTGAATAAATGTGATGAGCTGCTTAGTTCTTTAAAATGCTTCTACATAGATATCATGTTGCAATTGCATGTTTTGTTTTATTATGATGATGGATTAACATTTGCAGTTGAGTGTGCAAGTTACCCATGACCAGTGGATTTGGGGAACACTAAGGTGACATGTGTCGTGATGATTCGTGATGTATTATTATGTGTTGTGTTAGTAAGTGTATTGTCTTATTGTTTGGTGCCATGGTTAGTGAAAATGAATTGTGGTAACATTTTAAATCCAAGTTTTGGGTCAATTAATGTGTTTTTAGTTATGTCATGTGGCATTTTTATGACCCTAGGTCATAAGGTTCAGTCTTAGGGGTAACTTTATGAGTTTAAAAACTAATTTGGAAGCCTTAAACCCCCTTTTTGGAAGCACTTTCTACAAGTGACGGAATTAAAGGATAAGGCATATTTTAAGATCTTACTCACCAAAAAGAATGATATGTGTTCAAAGGGACAGGCAACACATGTCTCTTGCATAATTGATCATGGGTGTTTAGGGTCTTAAGTAAGCTCTTGTTTTTTAAAACTATTTTTCAATCTAGGATTTCTGATTCATGCCAATTTTTTGCTATCCTCATTGGAGAAAGAAGAAACGAGGCTTGGAAGGAGGGATTTGGAGAAGGGTGTTGTTGTTTGTGATCTCCATTTCCATTTTGAATATTTCATAGGTTGGTACTCCTCTTCCTCTTGTGTTTAATTTTCTGAAGTTTGAATGAGAACATTTATTTTTGGGTAAATTTGTGTGAATTGTTGTGGCTACTTGTTGGGGGTGTTGTCATGTGGAATGGATCTCCATGTTTCTTGAAGGTTCATTTTGTGTGGGGTCTTGACTGGGAGATATGTCCAAGGGAGGGGAGTTGTTACATGGGTATGAGTACCCTGGTTAAGAGCTTGGGCTATGTAAAAATTGAATAATTGGTGTGTTAAATGGGGTGTGGAGAAGATTGGATGTGGATAGGAGGTTGGAATGAGAGTATGGTGTTTGTTCAGTGATATGATTTAAAGATGCTAGTGGTTTTAAATATCAAAATTTTGTGCACCCCCTCTTCCTATAGATGTCCCCACTCCCCCTTATTTGGGATCACCAAAATGAGTCCTGTGTGGGGTGTAATGTAGTGTTTAAAACCTGTAATGTCTATTGCTTGAATAAAGATTATTATGTGTTAAGTATGTTGTTCATTTGGTTTCCCAGTGTTGTTAACTAAGGTTGTGATATATGTGTTGTGTGAAGAACCTATCACCTTGGTTCTTGTTCCCCTAGTTTGGGGGTGGGTTGTATTCAACCCTATGGCTGGGAGGTGAGCTCCCATTGGTCAAGTAGCCCATGTTTTGTTTTGGCTTGCAGGTAATATTTGTGTGGTTGTATAGAAATCAAACTTGGAAAGGAGGTCTTTGTGTGAAAAAAATATTGTTCACCCCTCTATTCTATCATTTTTATGCAAAAAATGAACATTAGTATAATAATGTTATGTGCTTGAGTAAAAATGAAATTTGGAGTTGTAGATGTTTTAAGAAGTTATTATTCCTTGTGTACAAAACTTGTAGAAATAAATGATGTAATAAAGGAAACACTATAGAATCTTAAATAGTTGGATTGTAAAGCCTTGTATGAAAGAGAGAGAGAGAGAGAGAGAGAGAAGAGAAAATTTATGTTATACAATAGAATGGATTCTAGTGTTATGTATATGGTTGAGTTACTCGCCCTGCAATAGGTAGAGAATAGATTTTGTTAGTAGAGAAAATTGCAATGTAAACTAGGCCATGACTGTTTTATGTAAGTGGACATTCTTCTTGAATGAACAATACAATATTCATAGAGAGATTTCTAGACTTGTAATGGTTACCAAATTAAATTTTAGAATATTAAATGAAGCTTCTCCCTGTTTTATAGTGTAGAGAATTTGTAAGGAAAATATCCTAGGAAATGTCAATAGTCTTATATATAAATATTTTTCTGCAACAAGGTATGAAATTAAAGGATATGAAATTGCTAAATGGGTATATCTATAAATATGGATGTTTTGTATATTGGTTTAGTTCTGGTTAAACATTGTTAGTAGAAAATATTGGATGTGAAATAAATGATAAACAAAATGAGTAGATATTGAAAGGTACTACTACATTGTTGTTGTATGTTTATACAGTCCACCTTTGACTTGAGTGTGACCATTAGGAGGTCTGAGGTCCTTATGTGGTCTTGAACCCCACAAACCAGCTAGTAATATTTTGACTGCCCATGTGCTATGTGGTATGAGTTTGATGGTCTTGAACCACTATCATCTTGGGTAACTCTCACTCCAAGAAATTGTCACTGTAATAGGCATTCTCTCTCTAACATAATTCATTGTGCATACCAAAAATAAGTCTAGGAGTCTAATTGAAAAATTAAAACAACAATTTGTAGGAGGGGAGAAAGTTTGTTAGCAAGCCATGGAATATGGATGTACAGAAATGCAAATGAATAAATTAAAATAAAATAAAATATTTAAACTCTGAGTGTCTGCAACTATGGCACCTAAGCTTTCATTGCCTCTCTCAACTATTTTCAAATCAACTCTCTAGCGGCCACTCTTGACTGTGTGTAGACAACTGAAGTAAAGGATGCTTTAGGGTTGTGGATTAGGGCTTTGTTTCATTACATTCAAAATGGACTCCACCCAAAATATAATTTGCCTTCAATACCCATGTGGTCAAGGGAGAGTTAATGCCTTTAAAAATGTATATATTGTTTGGAATGCTTGAAATTAAATAATAGTTTGGGTAGAAAATACCCTTCCCCCATCCCCTTTTTACTGTAGAGGTCCCAAACGATACTGCGACCATGCTATGAGATTTATATGGTGCTTAGAAATTAAGAAAAAAAATGGAAGGAATGAAACTAAGTCGTAGGCCCTCTAGTTAAAAAAAGAAATGTATATTCATATTTTGTCAATAGTAACCATAATAGTTGAGTAGATAATAAATTATATCCATTAATATTGTAAAGTTTATTGAAGGATATAAGGATACTATATATAGATAGCATTCGTGCTAGAATTGGGAAATCCACCAACTCATCAATATTTTTTGGTGTAGTAAAAGTATTCGCAAGATTATTATGGGACATATATTATAATTTAAACTAGCCATGTGAAATAAGATTAGCTCTGATATGCTTATAAGTGAATGCACCAGTGAGATCTTGATAAATTTATTTTCAAATAGATCATTAATATTCTTTGGGGGTGCATCCCACGACTAAGACCTAAAATAAAAAGGAAATCCGTGAATAAATTTCTTACTTCTAGGGTAAATGTATTCTCATGTAGGGCCCCACATTTTCTTCAAGGAAGGCCCTTCTTAAATACGACACACTTAGCTCCATGTTCTTTTAATCTTTTAAAGAACATTAAAAAAATAGAAATATTTCCTACTTAAATAAAAATAAAAATAAAGAAGTATTTCCTATTTACCCGCGAGGGAAGGAAATTATATTACCTTAAAAGGATAAAATAAAGAAAATATGAATTAAGAGAATTAGTTTTGTTTCTTTTTATTTTAAAAAAGGAAAGCTTCTTTTATTGATTTATGTTATTCCTTCTAAAGTAAATATATATGAGTAAATATAGTCAATAGTCAATATTCACTAGTCATATAATTACTCATATAAATATTTAAATATAGATATGAACAAAATGATTGTAGTATATAATTAAATAAACATACATTATATAAACAAAACAAAAAAAAATAAAAAAAATAAAATAAAATGTTCTTATGAAAAGAAAATAAAAATATGGTTTAGATTATCATAATAGAAAATAATTGAAGTGACATAATTTCCTAGTAAATTAATAAAGTTAGTAAAACATTAATAAAGATTCTAAATTAGAAAATATATATATTATTGATTTGATAAAATTTGTAAATAGGTATAATGTTAATAATTATTAATTTTATTGCCTTTGTGGGTTAGCAGAGTTGGTCTAAGTCTTGGGTTTGCTCCCCAAGGTCTTGGGTTCGACTCCCTAGCTCGTGACTTACCTCGTCACGCACACTTGGGGCGTGTGTGGATAACAAAATAATAATAATTAATTTTATTGGAAGATTCTTAAATTTAGTAAGGGTTTCACTTGTCAATATGGTTATATGAATGTGTTTTATTTTGGATGCTAATATAATCTTTATGAGAGGTGTTAAAATTGATTTATTTATTTAATTGTGTTAGTATATTATTACATGAGAATTATTTGTTCAATATTTTTTATAGAAAAAAATAAATTTGGATCCTAGGGATTGAATGGAGTATTGAATAATGTTAGTATTAATAGTTTTGTTGATTGTGATTAAATATTAGTATCAAGTGAATATTAATATTGATGTTAACTATAATACAATTAACATTGATAGGGATGATAAAACTTAACTCTTCCATTAACAAAGTAATTATTAATAGCCCGCTACTACAAACAATGCAAGTGAAAAATTAGAATTGGGTTGAAAGTTAGCATCATCCTATGTAATTTTATCAAAAAAGGGTGTTATGTTGTGTCTTTAGGTTAAATTTTTAGGCATGACATTTAGGTATCAAATCCAGGTTTTTCAAAACACTGGGATCTTTGTGGTGATATGGAACAAAAGACTAATTAAGTTAAAACCTTGGTGTGTATAGGATTCCTCATAGAGCTCCAAGAGGAGCTCATGGAATTGAGGTGCCACTAGAGTCACATCACACGGAGGTTGTCCACAGAGGGAGCAACCAGAGTTGGGACTACAAATATTGTAGGCACTACAAATCTGATAGGAGTTATTGAGCAAAGGCTAACGATGGTAGAGGTATATGTGGAGTAACCAAAGGTTGAGGCCTTGCGCGTAGAGGAGCCTTAGGGCGAGGGGCATAATGCAGGGTCTCGTGAGTGCAACAGCAGTCCCCCACGTCATTGAGGGGCACAAGTAGGGGAGTCAAAGGAGGATTCTGTGCATATTCCACCACCACCTAAGGCATCGAGGGTTTTATAGAGTGCAAGAGACTAGCTTTGTGATCTACTTCACCTTAAGCTACCAAAGTTCACAGGATCCACTAGTGGGGTGGAGGCAGATTTGTGGCTACTTAGCCTTGATAGATATAGGGTGGCTATTCATTTTTTGAGACTTTTCACTTCTACTTGGTGGCACCAAGAGGAGTGAAAGTACCACTTATCCATGGACACAATCACTTGGGATACCTTCTTAGATTCTTTAGAGTGTGTTAAATTTCAAAGCATTTTCGTTAGAGGTGTATTGATGAGTTCCATGATCTATAGTAGAGGGGCCTCATAGTGGCTAAGTATGAGAGCTAATTTCTTGAGCTTTTGTAGTACAAGGACTATATCTAGGATGAGAAGTTTCCTGTCAACCGATTCATTAGGGGGTTGAACCCCAACATTTCAAGACCTATGCAGATGGTTGACCCTGCAGACCTTAGGGTCATCGTTGAGAAGGATTACATATAGAGGAGGTACATAATAGGGCACAAGAGTCTTGTGAGTGGTTTCAAAACTGTAACTAGGGCCAACAGGAGCACAACTCTCATAGACCACCCCTTCCAGTGAAGGGGGGATTTCGACCTACATTTGGGGCTCCTAGGCCATAATAGTCACAACATCAAACCCATAGGTCTAGACCATAGCAAGGTGCATAGGTTAGATCCCCCAAGACATGACATATTTAGGACCCACACGAAGATCAAAGACCCCAGGGTCAGCAAGCGATTTCCCCTCGACCCTAGTAGTCAATCAAAGGAGGACATAGTGGTTTTGGGAGGTCTGGATCCTCTCAGTTTGGTAGGACCCATCCAACACACAGACAGACAAGAGGACCTTGTTATGTTTGTGGCAGTGCAGGCCACTTAGCTAGAGAGTTCCCACAGGGTTTTGTAGCAGGAGGACGCCATCCTGTAACCTCAAAACCCACAGTTGGAGATGTGGGAAAATCCCACAAGGTTATTGTGGTAGTCGAGAACTACCAGGCTAAGCATCAAGCCACTATTATTGAGGCTGCAAGTATTATTGAAGGCATATATATTAGTGTATTATTTCATTTAGGAGCATCAGACTCTTTTATTCCCCCAGCTATAGTGGATTGATGCAAGCTAGTGGCATCTAGGCAAGAGGATAAGTGGGAGGTAGAGTTAGTTTCAGGGGCCAAGGTGGTTGTAGATTCAGTGGTTCATGGTTGCCAATTGTCCATTGGGGCTATTACCACCACGATGGATTTACGAGTTACTCCATTGGGATCATATGGCATAGTGTTGGGTATGGGTTGGCTAGGTGCACATCAAGCTAAGATTGATTATCATCGCAAGACTATTGAGTGTATGGATGATCGGGGTATATCAGTGATGATGTCAAGGATACATAGGCCCATATCTCTCTGCATGATATTAGTTATGCAATTGAAGTCATGCATGAGGAGGGGATGTCAGATTTTTTCCATCATCATTAGTGATAAATCTAAGGACTTGACAGAGGGGTCATTAGATGATCATCCTATTCTCAAGGAGTTTGTAGATGTGTTTCCTTCAAAGTTACCAAGGATGCCTCCCCATGGAGAGGTGGATTTACACATTGATTTAGTTCTGGGAGCTCTACCAGTTTTGAGGGCAACATACAAGATGACTACACAAGAGCTTAATGAGCTCAAGATTCAGTTAGAGGATCTCCTAGAGAAGGGGAATGTTCGACCTAGTGTCTCACCTTGGGGTGCACCTGTCATCTTCGTTAAGAAGAAGGATGGGTCCCTTTGTCTCTACATTTACTACAAACAATTGAACAAATTGATAATTAAGAACCTCTATCCTTTTCTTAGGATTGATGACTTGTTTGATCAGATGAGGGGAGCCAAGGTTTTCCCCAAGAAAATATCCACAAGATAACATTCAGGACTCGTTATAGACACTATGAGTTTACAATGGTGCCATTTGGGTTGACGAATTCCCCCACAATGTTCATGAGCTTGATGAATGGGGTATTTTTCACCTTCTTGGATAGATTCGTGTTTTGCAGTTTTGCAATGTTCGAGACGACATCAGCTCTATGCCAATTTGGCTAAGTGCTCATTCTTTCAGATAGAGGTTCAATATTTGGGACACATCATTTCAGGAGATGGTATCTTAGTAGATCCTTCAAATATTAGTGCCATTGTGGATTGGTTGGCACCCACTAGTGTTACAGAGGTCAAGAGTTTTATGGGACTAGCAAACTACTACCATCATTTTGTAGAGGGTTTCTCCATGATAACACACCCCATTACTTCCCTTCAGTGAAATGGGAAGAATTTTGAGTGGACAGAACAGTGTGAGAGGGAATTTCAGACCCTCAAGGAGCGTCTCATGACTTCTCCCATTCTAGCAGTACCTGATCCGGCATTAGATTTTGTGGTTTGCACAAATGCATCATTGGATGGGATTGGAGCAACACTTATGCAAGAGGGTCGAGTGATCACATATGAGTCATGAAAACTCAAGGCTCACGATCTAAACTACCCCACACATGATTTGGAGCTTGCAACAGTAGTTTATGCTCTCACGAGATGGAGACATTTCCTTCTCAGGCACCATTTTGAGCTTCATTTCAATCATTGTAGTTTGCAGTATATTTTCATTCAACCAAACTTGAATGCTCAGTAAAGATATTGGATGGAGTTATTGTGTGAGTATGACCTTGATGTACATCACATAAAGGGGAAGGAGAATGTGGTTGTAGATGCCTTGAGCAAATGATGACATGAGCTAATGGCTATGACAGTGGGCATGGACCTGAGGACTTGCATCTTGCAACAATTGTCAGTGGATGATTGGTATTGTGAGGTTTAGAGGGAGTTTTAGTTTTAATGGGCCCTTATGAGCAAAGATTCAGGATACACGATGGATTCATATGGGTTATTGCGTCATAGAGGGTGTATATATGTTCCACAGATTGGGGATCTCCAGACAGTGATTTTTCCAGAGGCACATAGGGCTCCTTATGCAACACACCTAGGGGTGAAGAAGATGCATGCATATCTTCACCAATTGTATGATTGGGTAGGGATGTATAGAGTTATTATAGAGTTTATAGCTCGGTGTCTTGAGTGTTAGAGAGCTAAAGCCGAGCACTAGCACCTAACAGGACTTCTTTACCCTCATGAGATTCTGGAGTGGAAATGAGACACCATTTTTTATGGATTTTATTGTTGGTCTACCCTTGTCTTCTCATCACGATGATGCCATTATGGTGACAGTTGAAAAGTTGACCAAGGTAGCCCACTTCTTTCCGGTACAGACTACCTACATAGCACCAACAGTAGTGAGGGTATTCTTGGATGACATTGTCAGATTGCATGGGATTCCTTGCAGGATCATATCAGGTATGGATTCAATATTTACTTCAACCTTTTGGTGAGCACTTTAGTAGGATTTAGGCACTTAGCTCAATTTCAGTACTGTGTATCGTCCAAAGACAGATGGACAAATAGAGAGGTTTAATTAGTTATTGGAGGTTATGCTACATATGTATGTGATGGATTATCAGTCTAGATGGGAGGAGTACCTTTACCTAGTTGAGTTTTCCTAAAACAACATTCATCACAGTTCTTTAGGTATGGCACCTTATCAAGCATTGTACGGAAGAACTTGCAAGACACCATTGAGTTGGGATAGAATTGAGGAAAGGGTGGCTATTTGGTCCAAAGTTGTTACAAGATATGGTGCAACAGGTAGTTTTGATTAGAAAATGGTTATAGGAGGATCAAGATCGACAAAAGATGTATTCAGATGCTAAGAGGATAGATTGAAGCTTTGCAGTGGGTGATTGAGTATTCTTGAGAGTGCAGACTCATAAGAGTCCAATCCATTATGGAAAGGGCTCTAAGCTAACACTCAATTTGTGGGTCCCTTTGAGGTTTTGGAGCAAATAGGACCAATCGCTTATTGTCTAGCCTTGCCACCTAGCCTGTCATGTATCCACGATGTTTTTCATATTTCAATTTTGTGACATTATGTGCATGATTCATTTCATGTTTTTGGATTGGGATGCCTTACAGGTGGAGTCAGATAGCCAATTGGCACTAAATCCCATTCGCATATTGGATCGTCGAATGTTGTCCCTTTGAGGGCAAGAACTAGACCAAGTTAGGGTCCAATGGGACAGATATGATGAGGTTGTTGCTACCTGGGAGGACGCATCACAAATGAGGAAATTATACCCTCACCTATATGAGGACTTCCAAGAGGAAGTCCAACCCTAAGGGGGAGGATTAAGACCCATCTTTTCAGTACCATGGATTATATGATTGATGTCATTTAATATGATCTGCATAGACAGTTTTTAATTTTGGCTATTTTTATATCATGGATTCCAGTTTTAACATACTAATGTTATCATAGACACAATACACTTCTACATATTTTATCTTTATCAATATGGGTTTTGTGATGCTATGCAGTTAATTGTATTAATCTCATGATTTTGTTATTATTATCCTATGAGCATATGATAATGTGATTAGACAGATTTGTGGATATCGGATGTTACGCAATTGCGATTTATTTTGTTAGAGTTGATTTTTTTAATAATATGATAATTATGTCATGAGGTGAGTAAATGTGATGAGTTGCTTAGTTCTTTAAAATACTTCTACATAGATATCATGTTACAATTGCATGCTTTGTTTTATTATGATGATGGATTAACATTTGCAGTTGAGTGTGCAGGTTAGCCATGACGAGTGGACTTGGGGAACACCAAGGTGACATGTGTCATGATGATTTCTGATGTGTTATTAAGTGTTGTGTCAGTAAGTGTATTGTCTTATTGTTTGATGCCATGGTTAGTGAAAATGAATTGTGGTAACATTTTAAATCCCAGTTTTGGGGCAATTAATATGTTTTTAGTTATGTCATGTGGTATATTTATGACCCTAGGTCATAAGGTTCAGTCTTAGGGGTAACTTTATGAGTTTAAAAACTAATTTGGAAGCCTTAAACCCACTTTTTGGAAGCACTTTTACAAGTGAAGAAATTCAAGGATAAGGCATGTTTTAAGATATTACTCACCAAAAAGAGTGATATGTGTTCAAAGGGGTAGGAAAAACATGTCTCTTACATAATTGATCATAGGTGTTTAGGGTCTTAAGTAAGATTTTGTTTTTGAAAACTATTTTTTAGTCTAGGATTTTTTATTCATGGAAATTTTTTGCTATTGTTTGTGATCTCCACTACCATTTTGAAGATTTCATAGGTTGGTACTCCTCTTCCTCTTGTGTTTAAATTTATGTGAACTGTCAAGGTTGCTTGTTGGGGGTGTTGTCATGTGGAATGGATCTCCATGTGTCTTGAAGGTTCATTTTGTGTGGGGTCTTGAGTGGGAAAGATTTCCAGGGGAGGGGAGCTTTTACATGGGTATGATTAGCCTAGTTAAGAGCTTGGACTTTGTAAAAATTGATTAATTGGTGTGTTATAATGGGGTCTGGAGAAGATTGCATGTGGATAGGAGGTTGGAATGAGAGTATGGTGGTTGTTTAGTGGTATGACTTAAAGATGTTAGTGGTCTTAAATGTTAGAATTTTGTGCTCCCCCTCTTCTTGTAGATATTCTTACTCCCCCTTATTTGGGCTCATGAAAATGAGTCCTATGAGGGGTGTAATGTAGCGTTTAAAACTCGTAATGTTCATTGCTTAATGAAGATTATTTTGTGTTAAGTATGTTGCTCGTTTGGTTTCCCAATGTCGTTAACTAAGGTTGTGGAAATGTGTGTTGTGTGAAGCCCCTATCACCTTGGTTCAATCTCCCCTAGCTTGGGGGTGGGTTGTATTTAGCCCTATGGCTGGGAGGTGAGCTCCCACTGGTCAGGTAGCCCATGTTTTGTGTTGGATTGTAGGTAATATTTGTGTGGTTATATAGAAATCAAACTTGGAAAGGAGGTCTTCTTATGCAGAAAATATTGTTCACCCCTTTGTTCTGTCATTTTTATGCAAAGAATGAACATTAATATAATAATGCTATGTGCTTGAGTATAAAGGAAATCTAGAGTTGTAGATGTTTTAAGATGTTATTATTCCTTGTGTACAAATTTTGTAGAAATAAATGATGTAATAAAGGAAACACTGTAGAATCTTAGACAACTAGATTGTAAAACCTTGTAAGAAAAAAAAAATTATACAGTAGAATGGATTCTAGTGTTATGCATATGGCTGAGTTACTCACCCCGCAATAGATAGATTTTGTTAGTAGAGAAAATTGCAATGTAAACTAGGCCATGTCTGTTTTATGTAACTGGGCATTCTTCTTGAATGAAAAATACAATATTCATAGAGAGATTTCTAGACTTGTAATGGTTATCGGATTAAATTTTAGAATGCTAAATGGAGCTTCTCTCTATTTTATAGTGTAGAGAATTTGTAAGGAAAATGTCTGAGGAAATGTCAATAGCCTTGTATATAAATATTTTTATGCAACAAGGTATGAAATTGCTAAATGGGTAAATATCTATAAATATATAACAGTATCGATAGAAAATCCTAGATGTGAAATAGATGATAAACAAAATGAATAGATATTGAAAGTTGTCTATTTATACAGTCCACCTTCGACTCAAGTGTGGCCATTAGGAGGTCTGAGGTCCTTATGTGGCCTTGACCCCCACAAACCAACTGGCAGTATTTTGACTGCCCATGTGCTATGCAGTAGGAGTCTAAAGGTCTTGAGCCACTGTCAGCTTGGGCGACTCTCACTCCAAGCAGTTGCCACCATAACAGGCATTCCCCATCTCACATAATTTGTTGTGCATACCACAAATAAGTCCAAGCATCCAATTCAAAATTTAAAACAACAATTTGTGGGAGGGGAGAAAGTTTGTTAGCAACCCATGGAATATGGATGTACAGAAATTAAAATGAATAAAAGATAAATTTTGAGTGTCTGCAACTATGGCGCCTAAGCTTTCATTGCCTCTCTTAACTATTTTCAAAGAAATTCCTTGGCAACCACTCTCAACTGTCTATAGACAACAGAAGTAAAAGATGCTTTAGGGTTGTGGATTAGCGGTTCGTTTCATTCCATTCAAAATAATTTGGCTTCAATACCCACGCATTCAAGGGAGAGTTAATGCCTTTAAAAATATATAAGTTGTTCAGAATGCTTGAAATTAAATAATAGTTTGGGTAGCAAATACCCTTCCCTCGTCACATTTTTACCGTGGAGGTCCAAACGATACTACTACCATGCTATGAGATTTCTACTATGCTCAGAAAATTAAGAAAAAAAATAGAAGGAAACTAAGTCGTAGGCCCTCTAGTTTAAAAAAAAGAAATGTATTAACATATTCTACCAATGGTAACTGCAATAGTTGAGTAGATAACAAATTCTATCCATTAATATTGTAAAGTTTATTGAAGGATATAAGGATACTATATATAGATAGCATTCGTGCTAGAACTGGGAAATCCACCAACTCATCAATATTTTTTGGTGTAGTAAAAGTATTCGCAAGATTATTATGGGACATATATTATAATTTAAACTAGCCATGTGAAATAAGATTAGCTCATATATGCTTATAAGTGAATGCACCAGTGAGATCTTGATAAATTTATTTTCAAATAGATCATTAATATTCTTTGGGGGTGCATCCCACAACTAAGACCTAAAATAAAATAAAAAGGAAACCCGTGAATAAATTTCTTACTTCTAGGGTAAATGTATTTTCATGTAGGGCCCCACATTTTCTTCAAGGAAGGCCCTTCTTAAATACGACACACTTAGCTTCATGTTCTTTTAATCTTTTAAAGAACATTAAAAATATATATATTTCCCACTTAAATAAAAATAAAAATAAAGAAGTATTTCCTACTTTCCCATGAGGGAAGGAAATTATATTACCTTAAAAGAATAAAATAAAGAAAATAAGAAATAAGAGAATTAGTTTTGTTTTTTTTAAAAGAAAAGAAAAGAAAAGCTTCTTTTATTGATTTATGTCATTTCTTCTTAGAGTAAATAAACTATATATATGAGTAAATATAGTCAATATTCAATATCCATATAATTACTCATGTAAATATTTAAATATAGATATGAACAAAATAATTTCAATAAATAACTAAATAAATATACAAAATAAAATAAAAAATTTCTTATGAAAAGAAAATAAAAAATATGGTTTAGATTGTCATAATAAAAAATAATTGAAATGACGTAATTTCCTAGTAGATTAATAAAATTAGTAAAAGATTAATAAAAATTATAAATTATAAATTAGAATATATATTGATTTGATAAAACTATTAGGTACAATGTTAATAATTATTAATTTTATTGGAGGATTATTAAAGTAAGTTAGTAAGGGTTTAACTTCTCAATATGGTTATATGAATGTGTTTTATTTTGGATGCCAATATAATCTTTATGAGAGGTGTTAAAATTGATTTATTTATTTAATTGTGTTAGTATATTATTACATGATAATTATTTGTTGAATATTTTTGATAAAAAATAATAATAGAAAAAAATTAATTTGGAGCCTAGGATGGAATGGAGTATTGAATAATGTTAGTATTAATAGTTTTGGTGATTGTGATTAAATATTAATATTAAGCGAATATTAATATTGATGTTAGTTAGAATACAATTAACATTGATAGGGATGATAAAACTTAACTCTTCCATTAACAAAGTATTAATATCCTACTACTACAAATAATACAAGTGCAAAATTAGAATTGGGTTGAAATTTAACACCCTCCTACATAATTTTATCTAAAAAAGGGTGTTATGTTGTGTCTTTAGGTTAAATTTTTAGGCATGACAATTATGTTAAGAGGCATAACTCTATAGTGACAGTAGAGTTTCCTAGAAGCCGTTAGCAACATCCCAATCTAAGTAAAAAACAAAAATTAAGTCCACTTAGCATCATTATCTCTTTTAAAATTCAAATGCTAACCCCAAATTAAGTTTTTAATTTGGTTTAAAATAATAAGTCAATTTAAATTTAAAGTTGCCTATTATATTTAGTGATGCTTTTTCTCAATTAATTATTGTTCTCTAACATTGTGACATTTGGCAACCTTTGTTTCTACAATCCCCAATACTTGGAATTTAAAATATAAATAAAAATATTATAGAATTTTTTATTTTGAACGTGTCATCTATTAGGGGAACTAATATTTGGATTCTATCCAGATAAGATTCCTTTCAACAAGGTTTGAAAAAATATTGTTTTGTTAATTAAATCTTGTTATTTTCTTATAAATTTAAGACTTTATATAAGTCGTGAGCCTATGTAATAGGTTGTGACTCATTACAGAGATTGTGAGCCTTTGTAATGGGTCGTGACCCATTACACAGGCCATGAGCTTGTCTAAAAGGGCCTTGAACCTTGAATTTAATATTTTTTTATTTTTTAATATACATTATGCTTAATATTTCATAGAATTTACACTTTTTATAAAATATAATTATTGAATATAATTTTTCAATTTTAATAAAATCAAATAAATGATTAATATAATATTTTTATATTGAGAAAATAAAATCAAATGAATTCAAAAAATAATATGGATTTAAGAAATTTACCATACTATGTTTTTTTTAGTTTTTACTTTCAAAATATTACTTCATGATCCCTAATATTGAATTTTGTTTTTATGTTTCCCTTTTCAGGTAATGGCTAATCTTCAACAACCCATCCAAATAATTAATATATTGAGTGATGATTTAGAATATTATATAGCAAAGCCCATATTGACAATGCATTCTCTAGTACAATCAATTGAGTCGACTATGTCTATGAATTGCCTAGGTTTGAAACTAAATTAGAAAATATTGCATATTATATTTTATCTCCTTGTGTGGAGATTCATGAAATAATTCAAACAAGATTCCATGCAAGTCAAATCCAAGAAGGTGAAGTCATTGCAATGGAACAAGTAGTGAAGAAATTTCATGCAACTTGTGATGAACTTGTTGGATTTTGAGATTTCCTAAGACAATTGGGCTACCATGAATATTATGGAGGATATGATAATTCCTTAGTAGTATATCTATTCAAACAACAACTAATACCTATCATTTTTTATATTAACATATAAAAATGAAACTATAATACATTTTTTATAGTTTTTGATTCTTTTATATATAAATTACTAAATTATTAATATTTTTATCTTATTTATAAAAAAATATTAATTCCATGATCCTAATTTATAATGTTTAAGTGATAATATTTTTTTTTTGTTTAAGTGATAATGCAATATTACTACTTTTTAAAAACAAAGAGGACATATTATTGAACTCAAGTATTTATCTTTCATTAATTTCATACATTAACTCTACTATTTTCACAATAAAAAGTTATAATGAGATCATTTAATTTTATAATAATTAAATTATTATCTATCTAGGATGTGTTATATTCATGTTTAAATTCCTTGATATATGATTTTATATATTTTTAAAAATTAATATTTTATAAACAAATAACATATTATTTCAAATAAGTCATAGTTGGTTGTTTTCATTCAAGCAAGAATATTGTAACAAAAATGAGAGAGAAGAACCAACTATTATTCTTTCTTATGGGAAAACAAACAAATATGACATAAACTTAAATTTAGAGCTTTCTTTAAACTCAAAACCTAACCAAAACCCTAACCCTAAACTAAACCCATAACTTAACCCTATCCTTGTAAAACCCTAAACCTAAATCTAAAATTCAAACATAATATCATAACCCTAACCTAACCCTAACTCAAACCCTAAACTATAAAACATAAACAATAATCAAAATGCTAATCCAAACCCTGACCTAAACCTATCCCTAATCCTAACCCTATCCCTAACCTTAACCCTAACCCTAATTTTAACCCTAACATTAACTCTAACCTTGACCCTAACCCTAATTATAACCATAACCCTAACTTGCACCCTACTCTTAAGCCTAACCCTAACTCTAACCTAACCCTAACCTTAACACTTTAAACCCTTAACCATAATCTTAACCCTAACCTTAATACCATCCCTAACCCCTACCCCAACCCTAACACTACTATAACTTCATTTCTAATCACTCTAACCTTAACCCTCACCCTAAATATATCCCCAACCCTAACCCTAACCTTAACCCTATCCCTAACCCAACCCTAACCCTAACCCTTGTTGGTGTTTTTTCCCATTGAACCTTGAAAACCCTCTAAAGTATAGCCAATTCTTATGCTCAAGGACTTCAAGATTAGGGGCCAACAAATGGGAGATTGATTTAACACTTTTCTCCCCTACACTTCAAGATCTGTAGGACCTACGTGGGTATCCCTATATGTGAAGCAGATAAGCTTCACATAGGTGATAAGGGCTTGTAGGGCTAGTTACACCCCTTGTTCTCATTTAAGTTTAGATATCAAGCAAGAAACAAGAAAGCAAATCTAAACTAAGAAAGTAGGGAAAATATTTTTGAATATAAATTTTGTTTTTGAGGATGGGGGAGGAAAATCGTGCAATACCAGTATCTACCTTGGGCTACAGAGTCATATATTATGCATTTTATGATGAAAACACCAAAGATATCTTGGGGGTATTTTGAACATATTATAACCTTGTGATAACCCGACCTACACAAGCCTTCTATGTACCTCTACTTACAAATCCATCTGAAAAAACCATATCTTCACTATCTCCATGCAAGCATTTACATCACTCCTTGAATGACAAGTAAACAGATAAACAGTTCAAACAAAAAATGTGTTTGAAGAACCTAAAATAACCTTGCTATTAAGATTCAAAATAAATAACATTTTAGAGCTGGAGACAATGGCATACCAGCGTATATTCATATATGTCACATCTACAAGATACAGAGGTAGTGTCAAGTAAGGACTGATAAGCATAAATCTTCACCTTTTAGCATACAACACTTTCTATACATAGCACTCTGGGACCAAAACCTCAAAAGTGTGGAAGGGAGAAAAGAATCTAAACCCTTACAAAAACAACAAAACTTTCCTTTATAGTTGTGGCATAACTCAAAAAAATTGACTAGCCATAAACCCTAACCTAACTAGGGTTTACTCGAGGTAACAAAATATTTACATCAAGAGAAAAATTTAGCCAAATCCTGAGAAGAAATCCATCATAAATGACCCTAACATCCATGCTAAACCCCCATACAAGAAATGAAGAAGACCCAGAAAACCATCAACAAATCATGGCAAGGAAGAGATCTTTGACATAAAGGACACCTGCAACCCATAAGTAAGCATGGGAAACACCTCATGGCAATGAGATTTTATGAAAATAGCATTAAATTCCATACATGTCCTCCCAAAGATCAAATCATGGCACCCTGAAAGTTGCTACAACATTAATGGTGCCATCGACAAAACACGCCAAATCATAGGTAAAGTGAAACCTTCGGGCCCAAAACAACAACTGGAAAAGCATTAAATGGTCCACAAGTCCAAAAAACTATCCCTATCAGAAATCATAATGCAATCATTATTGATACTCCATACCATATCAAAAGCATTAGCATCAAGCTTTAGACATCGGGCATGTTTCATACCACCTTCCATAGGGTTAAGGAAAAGGGTAAGAGGAAGGAGCGAATCTCAACACCCGAAGGTAGGTCATCGGGGGTTAGGTGTCAAATGGAGGGATTACTGCTTAATGCAAAGTGGTAAAGTGAAAAGAGGATGAGTGAACATTGATGGTCAAAAAGAAGTCATCAGAAGTCAAAGTTCAGGAGAAGGGCTTAACACTATGCAATAAGAGGTAAGATGAGAAGGAAAAACCCAAAAGTCTAATATTTAAAGACTTAGTCAGATTTAGCATAAATGGGACCTTAGGAGGGAAACCTAAGGGCACTAAGAAGGAAAGAAGGCTTAAGGAAGAAGACAGAGGAAGAAGGAATTTTGGTCATCAAGCATTGAGAGGATGCCTTACGTCGTACTTGCAACGAAGTTAAAGGGTAAAGGGGAAGACCGATGCCTAATGCCCAAAAAACAAACACTTAATTATTTTTCTAAAATCACATCAAGGGCAGGGGTTGAAAGAGAGGCTTAATGCCTATGAAAGAAAGGTAAGAAGTAGATAGAAATGTTGATCACCGAACCCTAAAAAATAAACACTTAGTTGATTTCCCAAGCAGGAGTGAGAATTGAGGGTCAGAGGAGAAGCTTACCTCTTACCATAACAAAGGTAAGATGTAATAGGTAAATTTGATGCCCAATTATCAAACACTTAGTTCATTTTTAAAAGGAAGGGAAGGCAGTAGAGGGAAAGGGTTAAGCCCGATGGGTGAAACCTGGAAAGCTAAGAAGAGAAATGGAAAGAAAGAGAGAAGAAGGAGATCGAAGTGATAGAAGAGGGATGTAAGGAAGAAAGAAATAAACATTCTGATATTTAAAGACTTAGTTAGATTTAGCAAAAATGGGACCTTAGGAGGGAAACCTAAGACACTGAGAAGGAAAGAAGGCTTAAGGAAGAAGACAAAGGAAGAAATAATTTTGGGCATCGAGCATCAAGAGGATGCATTATGTCATACTTGCAACAAAGTTAAAGCATAAAGGGGGAGAATGATGCTTGATGCTAAAAAAACACTTAATTATTTTTCCAAAAGCACGTCAGGGGTTGGGGGTCAAAAGAGAGGCTTAACGCCTACAAAAGAAAGGCAAGAAGTAGAGAGAAATCCTAATCACTTATCATTGAAAGATCAACACTTAGTCAACTTCCCAAGTGGGATTGAGAATTAGGGGTCAGAGGGTAAACTTAATTCTTACCATAACAAAGGTAAGAGGTAATAGGTAAAGTTGTTGTCCAGAAAACAAACACTTAGTTCATTTTAAGAAGGAAGGGAAGGTAGTAGAGGACAAGGGTTAAGCCTGATGGTCAAAACCTGAAAAGCTAGCAAGAGAAATGAAAAGAAAGAGAGAAGAAGAAGAAGGATATCGGGGGTGATAGAAGAGGAATGCAAGGAAGCAAGCAAGTGATAGCTTGAAGGTCCAAAAACACAACACAACCACTTTTGGTGTTGAAAAAGGATCTTCAAACAAGGGAATTTTATAACTTATAGAATCTCTTGAGCATGATGCACCATTAAGATGTATCGGATTAGTTATAATTGATGGGAATCACAAGGGGGGTGGCACAGGTTGAAAATAGTGCTACCAATGGCTCTAGTTGGGGATGCATGTTTCAATGAAGGATGGAAAGATGCCTAGAAAATTCCCAACCTTCAAACCTCATTAAATAACCCCAGGCCACCAAATGAAAAATGGATCCAATGCTTGCCTCTGTCAAACACAAGCCTATCAAAGGAGTTGATATCCCTTAACCCAAAAAAAAACTGTCACACCATAGTAGCAAGGGTAACCTCTTTCTTGCAAGTGAAAACACATGGTTACCTCTAAACAAGTGGAAACTTGCTCCATGTTTGATCTTTTTGTTGCATGGTAACCACATAATGTAGGCTACCTCACTGTCACACACTGTATTTTCTGATTTCATACTAGGTGGAAAAAACTAAGAACTTTGATCAGCACCATGTGAAACCATGGTACCTTCATACCTGTTGACCACCTCACATGAATCAAGGTAAAGAGAAGATGCCTCCAATTCACATGGTAAGGAAAATAATGCCTCTTTACAATGTTGTCTTGCAAAGGGAAGCTCATCCTCTAACAATTCAAAATGAAAACCTTGAATCTCGGGCATACAAGAAACTTGAGAAACTAGAAAGTCACCAAACTAGATAACTTGTTGCTTCTCAACACCACCACAAGATGTATGTTAGGTCCAAGTGAAGTTCTCAACATTAGGAACACTGGCATCAATACTGTGCAAAGTAACATCTTCATCACAAAGGGATGTGTCATAGATGAATTCACTCAAAATATGGACCATGGATGACTAGCATACCTTGGGATCACCTATGCTAATGCAGGCCTCATCAACACATCCATTTAAATTATGAGACAAATTTTAATGAATATTCACACTCTTTAGTTTGTCTCTCTATTTCAATCTCTTAGCAATCTATTAAGACATATGTGCCACAAAAATTAGACTTGTGACACACATATGTAGAACTCATCTCATCAACATTACCCCCTGAAAACAATTTTTCATAGGCATCCATGTGACCAACACAATCACACTCCTCAAGTGCAAACTCATCATAAAAGAATTCATCAATTATACCAACATTTATCTCTACATTTTCATCTTCATGTACAACTACCTTTATGCTATCCTCATGAAAAAACTTAGTGACAAATTTGAAACCAAAACAAGGGATAGAAGAAGGTGAGAAATCAAACAAGGAATAAGTTTCTTGTTCATCACTTACATCACCATCATATGCATGCCCAACACAATCAGCTACCTGAACTAATTCATTTAATGAATCTCTTGCATGCATATCTTCTTCTCTGTCCATACTACTACAACAATCAACAATTTCATATCCCATACTATCAAAATAGAAATCATCATCAATTTCACCATTGCAACTCTCCACAGATGATGCCTCCAACTGAAGATCACTGCACACTCTATCACTTTCATCTGATATAAAGACTTGACTCTCTATTCCTATAGTTTCAAAATCAATAGAATACATGATATCAAATATTTAAGTCACTTCATCATACCTTGTATCTTGGTTGTTATTCCTTCACTCTATTTTTGTACACATTTCCTCCATGGGCTACTCAAAAGCAAGATCTTCACCACAATAAGATACATTACTAACTTTTTCTATACCATCTAGACTCATTTGATCAAGCCCAAGAAGAGTATAAAAAACATAATCCAATAAAGAAACTATTTCCATACTACTTTACCATTACGTCAAGCCATTAGAATATAAATCTCGGACTATAAAGCTTTAAATCTTGTGGCATGGTACTTAGATTGGCTTAAGTATTTCACAAAATAGATCAATACATACTAATTCATCAAGGCTATCTAACTCTATAGCATACAAATATTTCATGAATCTATCATGAAAACTACATAGGGATTCACCCTCATATCTCTTTATGTCATATAGTGCATCAATAGGTGAAAATATTTCAACCATAGGTTCACATTCTTCTTCAAAAATTTCCTAAGTGTGCAAAAACCTACCATTAGATAAACATTCATTATTCACCTCACCAAAGTGATCCATGAATAGTATCTCAAGCTCATGCCATGAAAAAATAGAATGTATATGATGGCTAAAAAACCAATCCCAAGCACCTTTCTCAAATTTTCTAAAAAAAAATCATGACAACATCCTCCTTTGCTATTTGATGTTTCACCATCAATTTGGTGAAAACCTGTAGATGTTCTGATTTTGATTCTTCGTAACCTCCTCTAAACTTAGGTAGGTATTCATTTATTTCTCTTGGGATGAGGTGTGGATAACCTTGGATTTTACTAAAATCTAGAGGGTTATATCTTTCTATAGAGAGACATTTTCTCTAAGGATATGATTGTGGTTCAGTCATGGAAGAATAGCTTATATAGGGGTAACCCAACTGGTTATACATACTTTCCAGTGAATATTTATCCCTCTACAACTATCTACTTTAGAATATTAAATTTCTCAACTCCCTTATCTGCTAATGCCTTAAAGCACTGAATAAGGGACAATATTTACTAGAACTTTTCAATAGTTGGGCTTCATACAAAATGTTGTAAAAGATAAATACCTGAAAATTTGTTGCAACCAAACTCTTTTGACGATGTAAATTTTTGTTGTAGATTTTTTGCCTCTTTGAAAAATGAAATGATCTTCAAGCAGCATGGAGCTCCTTCCAAGATTAAAGTATTTTTGGGTTCTCTCCACCGACAGAGCACCAGACTTCAAGAACACACCAGAAATGTTGCAATAGGTTCCTTCTTCAAGTATGAAGGTCCATGGATTGTTTGACCCAAAACTTTAAATTGGAAAAGCTCAAACTCCTTCCAAATGGATATGTCTCTATCTTCCTCAATGGAGTCACCAAATCTGTTGGTGACTCAGATGAGGCACAATAGATTTTCAATTGCTGACCCAAAGATTCCTTCAATCCAATACTCCCAATAGAGTCACAAATTTGTTGGTGGCTCAGATGTGGAGCTTCAACTTTACAACGATAAAAAATATAACCAAAGATTATTTATTCTTTCCCCAATGAAGTCACCAATCTGTTGGTTTTTTTTCTCATTGAACCTTGAAAACCCTCTAAAGGATAGTCAACTCTTATGCTCAAGGACTTCAATATTAGGGTCCAACAAACAAGAGATGGATTTAACACTTTTATCCCCTACACTTCAAGCTATGTAGGACCTATGTGGGTATCCCTATATGTGAAGCAGATACACTTCATACAGGTGACAAGGGCTTGTAGGGATAGTTACACCCCTTATTCTCATTTAAGTTTAGGTGTGAAGCAGGAAACATGAAAGCAAATCTAAAATAAGAAAGCAGGGAAAATGTTTTTGAATATAAAGTTTGTTTCTAAGGCTAGCAGAGGAAAACCATGCAAGACCAGTACCTGTCTTGGGCTATAGATTCATATGTTATGCATTTTATGATGAAAACACCAAACATATCTTAGGGTCTTTTGAAAATATTATCACTTTGTGATAACCCAACTTACACAAGCCTGATATGTAACTCTACTTACAAATCCATCTGAAAAAACCATATCTTCATTATCTTCATACAAGCATTTACATCACTCCTTGAATGACAAGCAAACAAATAAATAGTTGAAACAGAAAATGTGTTTGAAGAACCTAAAATAACCTTTCTATTAAGATTCAAAAGACATAACATTTCAGAGCTAGAGACAACTAAATACCAGTATTTATTCATATATGCCACATCGACAAGATACAAAGGAAATTTCAAGTAATGACTGATAAACATAGGTCTTCACCTTTTAGCATACAACACTTTATGTACATAATACTCTGAGACCAAAACCTCAGAAGTGTGGAAGGGAGAAAAAAACTCTGAACCCTTACAAAAACAAAAAAACTTGCCTTTATAGTTGAGGCATAACTCAAAAAAATTGACCAATCATAAACCCTAACCTAACTAGGGTTTACCTGAGGTAACAAAATATTTGCATCAAGAACAAAATTCAGCCAGATCCTAAGAAGACATCCGTCAAAAATAGCCCTGACATCCACACTAGGCCCCCATACAAGATATGAACAAAACCCAGAAAACCAACAACAAATCCTAATAAGGAAGATATCTTTGATAGAAAGGACACCTACAACCCATAAAGAAGAATGGGAAACACCTCATCCCAATGAGAGTTGATGAAAATAGCATTAAAGGCCATTCATATCCTCCCAAAGATCAAATCATGATACCCCAAAATTCGTTGCAACATTAATGGCACCATTGAAAAAACACGCCAAATCATGGGTAAAGTGAAACCTTTGGGCCTGAAATAGCAGCTGGAAAAGGATTAAATGGTCCACAATCCTGAAAAGCTATCCCTTTCAGACATCAAACTTCAATCATTCTTCATACTCTATACCATAATAAAGGCATCGGTGTCAGGCTTCAAACAACATCGAGTGTGTTTCATACCACCTTCCATAAGGTTAAGGAAAAGGGTAAGAGGAAGGAGCAAATCTTGACACCCGAAGGTAGGTCATTGGGGGTTGAGGATTGAGCAGAGGGATTACCACTTAATGCAAAGTGGTAAAGTGAAAAGGGGATGAGCGAACATCGATGGTCAAAAAGAAGTCATTAGAGGTCAGAGTTCAGGAGGAGGGCTTATTGCTTACCACTTAACGCTATGTGGTAAGAGGTAAGATGGGAAGGTGAAACCTGAAAGTTTGATATTTAAAGACAGTCGGATTTAACAGATTTGGGACTTAGAAGGGACACATGAGGCACTGAGAAGGAAAGAAGTCTTAAGGAAGAAGATAGAGGAAGAAGGAATTTTGGGCATCGGGATCAGGAGGATGCCTTACATCATACCTACAAAGGAGGTAAAGGGTAAAGGGTAAGATTTATCCTCAATGCTTGAAAAACAAACACTTTGTTGTTCTTCCAAAAGCACATCAGGGTTTGGGGGTCAGAAGAGAGGCTTAATTCCTACGAAAGAAAGGCAAGAATAAGTAGAGAGAAATTTCAATCAGCAATCCTCAAAAGATCTACACTTAGTCGATTTCCCAAGCAAGATCAAGAATTAGAGGTCAAAGGGGAAGATTACTTCTTACCATAACAAAGGTAAGAGGTAATGGGTAAATTCAATGCCCAAAAAGCAAACACTTAGTTCATTTTTAAAAGGAAGGGAAGGCGGTAGAGGAAAGGGTGAAGCCTGATGAGCGAAACTCAAAAAGCTAGGAAGAGAAATGGAAAGAAAGGGAGAAAAGAAGAAGGAGATTGGGGGAGATAAAAGAGGGATGCAAGGAAGAGAGCAAGAGACAACCCAAAGGTTTGTTTTAGGTTTGAGAACACACACTTAGCCACTTTTAGGGTTTGAAAATGGATCTTCAAACAAGGGAATTTTGCAACTTACAGAAGCTCTTGAGAATGATGCACCATTAAGATCTCCCAGATTGATTATAACTGATGGACATCACAAGGGGGGTGACATAGGCTGAAAATAATGCCACCAAACCTAAAACTAACCCAATTCCTAACCATTATTCAAACCCTAATCATAACCATAAACCTAGCCATAACTCTAACCCTGGCCTTAAACCTAGCCCTAAACCTCAACCCTAAACTATAATCATAACCCTAACCTAACTGTCACCATAATCGTAAATTTGTAACCCTAAATTCCACCTTGCTCTTAATTCTCACCATAACTCTAACCCTAACCCTAACCCCAACCCTAACCCTAACCCTAAAAAAACCCTTAACCATAATCCTAACCTTAGTTCCCTAATCCCAACCTAACTCAAACCCCAATCCTAACCCCAACCCTAATTGAACCCTAAATCTAAAAATAAACCTAATTATACCCTAACTATAAGTTGATTAAACCCTAACCCTAATTTAATCCTATTTTATCCCTAATAATAATCTCAATAATTGAATCAAAAGCCTAACCTAATTGTAAATGTAACCCTAAACCTAATCACAAGATTAGCACCAACTTGAATCCAAACCCTAAGCCTAACCCTAATCTTAACCCTAACCCTAACTCTGTCTCAAACTCAAACCTAAACCCAAACCATAACAAGAACTCTAACACTGGCCCTAAAACCAACCTTAAATAGTAAGCCTACCCCTAATTGTAGCCCTAAACCTAACCCTAACCCAAAGCCTATATGTTTTAAAATATAAAAACCCTAACCCTAACCCTAACCCTAATCCACATTCCCAACCTTAATGTAACCCTAAACCTAAACCTAATTCTAAGCCTTACTCACTTAATTCTAAAACATAACCTAAACCATAATACTAATCTGTATTCATAACCACAACTAAAATTTAAAGCATGACCTAAACCATAACCCTAACCCTAATCCTATACCTAACTATAACTCTAACCCTATCTCAAATCCTAACACTAATCACAACCTTAACACCAAGATGAATCCAAATGTAATCATAACCATTGTCCTAACCTTAATACTAACCCTAACCCTAACCCTAACCTAAACCCAATCGCAAAATCAAACCTAAACCATGTCCCTAATCTTCAATACAACCCTAACCCTAACTCTAAACATAGCAAAACCCTATGAATAACCTTAAACCTAAGCCTAACCCAAATAATAATCCCAATCCTAATTGTAAATTTAATGGAAACTTAACTCTAATCGTAACTCTAATATTTGAACCTTAAACCTAATAGTAATATTAACCATAACTGTAACCTTAATCTTAACCCTAATGTTGACTCTAACCTAACCATAAATATAATGTTAACCTAACCCCAACTCTAATAACCTTATTAATTTTACATACATAGGTAGCATATAATTTCATTTTTATGTTGTCTTTAAAATGTTTCATCAAATATATGTACAAGTATGTTATAACATACATAACATATAACTATTTTACATTTTCTTACATTAATTAAATTATTATTTGTCATTTATATTTTTGGTATTGGTCCACTAAAAAGGATTTTTGAATGTGAAAAAAAAAGAAAATAATACCAAAGAGAATATTAACGAGAGTATTGAAGATGTCAAAAGGAACAAATGATAGATGCAAAAAGGAATGAGCAAAGAAGATGACGTAAGAAAGCAGACAACAAAAGATATGCAAAAAGAAAATCAGAAGTAACAACAAAGCAATTGGAAGTTGAAAATATATTATTTGAAAATATTAACAAGAATAGATGTGATCAAACATCTCAACAATAAACCATTTTACAAAGACAATAAATATGAGAAAATGATCCAAAACTCAATAATATTAACAAAAATACATGTCAATGGACATCTGAATAACTATCTCATTTCGAAGAAGACAGAAGGGAACAAAATAATCCATAGGCAGGGGAAAGGAAAGGAATAGAAATTAAACAAAAAATTTAAATTAATGTTGAGGAAGAAGCTTCCAAATGAGTAGAATATGTTGTAGAAACCCCTCAAACTTTAGGTCAACATGACTTACAATCTACATCAGAATTAGATAGAAAACATAGAAAACCCAAATAAATTACTTGCTAGTGATTTTCAAAGAATACAAATGGTATTTCGTAATTGTTTAGGTAAGTTAGAGTCACCAAAAATGTGTTATATTTGTCAATAATGTTACATTGGAATCACAATCTTTTATACTCCTCAACGTCTTGTTTACAAGAAACATAGACAAGAAAAAGGAAATAATAGATTTTCATACATGTGAATAATATGGATCTTGGTCCCCAACCAATAAAACTTGTAAACCTCACTCAAGTGGAAAAAAAATTGATTGCACCTGTCAATCCAATTTTGTAAGTAACACATGTAACCGATGTTTAATTCAAATACAAAGGACACACAATTAGCTTTCCCCAAAATATAGAAAATGTGTCAAAAAATTACCACATTTCATTGAACATCTTCTACTTATTATAGTTCATAGAAAAGATCAACTTGGTACAAATTATAACTTCATAGTTAATAGTACCATGTTTATAAAGCAATACAATATAAAATCATACACAACAAGTTTTATTCTAATGTCACTATTGTTGCAAATTCCTTTGATACTATATTAATAAATTTAGATCGACATGTTTTCGATCAACTTAGGACCTTCCACATGGAATTTCATTTAGATAGCAATTAATTTATTTTTTTGGCCCATTGATGAAAATATATGAGGGTAACATAATTAATCACACTACATCAATTACATCAAGGCCCCCTAATGCACAAAGGGAAATGGATTTAAACCATGCATGGGTGAGCAACCCAACTGCAAATACGCCAGCATTGATTAACTGGCCTACTATTAGTTGATCTCCAATAAATGAATATGCTAAAATATTTTTGCTTGATATGGTATTTCCAACATTATTTTCTGATGAAAAATGTGATTGGTTGGAATCATGACTAAGGAGAGTACATCATGAATTTTTCAAGCACTTACTTCTTTATAGAGATAATTGCTTTAGTAAGTATCCAATATTTTGATACTACATGATGAATATGATGATGAGGCATTGTGTACATAATTCATCTCCAATTTCCATAAAAATAAGTCTATAGGAGATGCCCATTACCATAAAAAATCTTCATGAATTTATGAAAAATATGCCACACTCTCATTTATCAAATAGGTTGCTACAATTTGAAAACACTTTAAGAGGTACAAGAACATGTTGGGAAAAATGTCAAGTAGAGTTAACATACATGCTTTATTGTATTGACATGCCTACAATGTTTTCACCTTGAGTGCAACTAATTTGTATTGGCTAGATTTGTACATATTGATGCCTAAGACACCACCAAGTATTCCACATGAAGCAAAAATTTGGTGAAAACAAAATTCCATCGACTACCCTCATATTGTTGCACAATACATGCATTTATGTCACTCATATTTCAAAAATAAGATACTTCAAAAAGGTATGAATGTTCAAGATTATTAGTGAAAATACGTGTGGAAACATAGGGGATCAACACATATTCATGGATTCATATGGATGCATAGAGAACCAAATATGGGAAATATTGATTGGAGTAATGAAAAACAACGAAGAAATGTTGAAACTTATTTCCACTATATTGTTAAGGCATGGAATCCTAAACACAATATATATCAATGAAACATACATTTTTGCTTACATTAAATTATAATAATATGTACAATAATCTTTGACTATTTGTTTACAATAATACAATCAATTTACACATTAAATTGGACACTACAAGTATTCCACAATTTTGGTCAACATCCATGTCTTGAAAACATGAGATAACTCGCATAAAAAAAAAATTACAATGACTATGAGGAGATACTAAACATTGTGGAGAGACATAGATATGTGAAGAGGGTACATGCCTATGAACAAAACGAGAAAAAATGGTTTGTGGGTAAATTTATCAATACATATTATTATTTCAAATAATGTACAAAATTTATTATTATAGTAAATTATTAAATTTACGTATTTTTGTTACTCAAATTAAAATAAGGTATAATGGTCCATGACCATTAAATTTGGAAGGATCAAAAGTATATGAAGATATAGAAAATGGTGAAAAAAATCACACCATTAAGAAAAGACAACAGACTTAACTCACACAATTGATACATACTTCAATTGTTGAGAGAAAATATTGATTAGTAACCTATTTTGTTAAAATATGTTGTAATCAAATATATTGCAAAGTATGTAACCAAAGCATAAAAGAGCTTTGAAATATACCACCAAATGTTAATGTGTCTTGCAAATACAAAATCCCCAGATGATTTAGCCACAAGAGCTTATAAGAGGCTCCTCACATAAACAATAATAGAAAGGGATATTGGATCCCAAGAAAAAAGTCACATTCTTTCATAACTTCTATTAGTAGAGAGCAACAAAAGATTTATCAACCTAAATGTATCAAATGAGGTTTTCAAATGTGTAGTTATAAATGCAAAAGGTGTCAATGAAGAACAAACAATATTCTTCATTGGTGCATACAAAAACATGCCTTTTAGTATGAAAGTTGTCACTTATTGATATAGAAAAATCATGGCTATATAATCATAAAAGAAAACGAGAAAACAAATGGAATGTAAGAAAAAATACAACTATTGTAAGAGTGTTTCCTAGATTTCATTCCATTCCTACACATGACTTAGAAAAATGGATAGATTTTTTCTCTTCCAAATTGATACTTAACAAACCATTTCGAGACATTCAAAGATATATTGGCCATAATAATAAATCCATAGTGGAAAAAATGGGAGAGCTTCAATTATAACCAATGGCATTTGGAATGAGCAATACTTGCTGAAAATATTGAAAACATTAGTGACTTTGAATTTGAAGGCAATGATAATACCTAGAGAATCACCATAGAAAATGAATGGGAAATTATATCTAGACTTCATCTTTCTGAAATTTTATAAGTTCCTAAGATAAACATGTTGAGAAGAAGAACAAACATATTGGTGCAATATATTTCAAGATAAAGAATACACAAATGAAGCAACAAATTTCATTAACGTGAAAATTAATGGTTGTCTCACTCATGATGATATTCCACAATGTGTGGAGTATACAAATCTTATTGAGAAACATCATAAAACAATGAGCATTATCATGTCACACTACAACACTTATTACGTTGAGAAGTGTAACCTATAGTGGCAGCATGGGTGAAGTGTAATGACATGAGCTTGTTAACAAAAAATGTTAAACAAAATAATTAAATAGCTATCATATATGAAATAATAATAATAATAAAATTTATATGTTGACAAAGTAAAGATTAATAGTTAAAAGACACATATATAACATGAATCGATGCATAACTTTTCAAATAGAAAATAAGAAAATAAATTGAGAGTGGAAGAAAAAAAAAAGCAATAAATAATAATTATGGATTAAGAGCAGAAGAAAGAAGGTGCAATAGAAAATAATTACAGAAAGAGGATATAAGAAATAATCAAGATAAAAATTCACAAATAATTCTTTACATCCTAATTAAATAATTTTGCTACATTTTGATACTTTCAAATAATATTTTTTAAATTATTTTAATGTAAAAAAAAATCAAATCTAATGTATGAATAACATTTTAATACTTCGAAGTTATTAGAATCAACATGAATGTAGTTAAAAAGAGATGAATAAAGATGAATAGATATAAGACAAAATAAAGACACCAAACATTTTAAATATGTAGTAAATATAATAATTTTCAAGTAACTCTTAAATGAATAAAATAGGTTTTATGTCTTTTATATTAATTCTAAAGTATTAATATTTAATAATAATCATATGGATGTTATTTATTAGTAAAATACTCTTAAAGTAAATAAATAATATGAACATGATATATATAAAATAATCAAAGAACATAATATTTATAAAATAATCAAAATATTATAAATGTTTTTGATAAGATTATCAGCATTTACAGGGTGTTGACCCAAACACAAAAGGCCCCAAAGGGTAGAAAGTCATGAAAATAACAAGGTCAAAGGCCACAAGCCAGTGACAACAAACTAATAGCTAATTAGTGACAAAGTAATTTTTTTCAAAATAAAACATAAAAAACAAAGAGAAGCACCCTACTTAGCAAGTCTTTCCTAATCCTCCTTGAGAAATTTAAAGTTGTCCTACTTCTGAGAGTTTGTACTAGGTTTTGTGGTCTTCTAGTGCTTTTTTATTTCTACTTGCAACACTTACCCTAGAGTAACCACCAAGTGGTAGATGAACTTAAGGGTGAAGCAAGAAAGTTCGTTAAGTTTCCTTTCTAGCTCATCCAACTGAGATGATAGAGTAGTGAAGTCACATGTCATTTTCACACAATTAGGGTAGGTGTCCTCTTTGTGTTCTTTAGTAGTAGAGTCCTCCAAATCTCGTAGTATGGCATTACATTCAAGAAACAACCTTGGACCTTCATTTTCCACTTCAATGTCCACATCATTATCCTTTATAGTGTTGCAGTGTTCCTCCTTCTTATCCTCTTCATACACATAATTAGAGATTTCATCCACTTTGGAAATAGGCTTACTCGCTAATTTGTGTGATCTCTAAACATTGAGATTAGGGAAATTGACAATCCTTGGTTTATTAGGTTCTCTTTAGTTGTCTTCCTTATTTGTATTCTTATTGTTATCCTCTTCCTCATCATCCTTAGTAGTAGCCTCTTCCACGAAGAAGTTAGTCAGGGGTTTCTTTTTTTTTTGGCAGAGTCTTTCATTTATGTGTTAATCATTTTACTAGGACCTTTGGGGGGTGTTTTTAAGCTCATATAAACTAGTAGCAACAAATTTTTGGTTCAGAGTCCTCAGAGTTTTTGTAGACTTGAGTTGCAAGTTTGGGGATTTTGATTTCAATTCAAGAGTGGCATTCTTGGAAGGAAAAATCAACTTCCCTTTAGAAAGAGGCTTATCAAGCTTCTCAACATGATGGTTCAGGGGGTTCTCCAAATGTGGATAGTCAATTGGGGGTTCTTCGACTAGGCATTCCCTAATAGGCTTGGGAGGTCAAAGGGCTAGATGGAAATTATAAAGCCTAAAGATAAGCCCTTGGTGGATTGGGATAAATTGCTTGTCAAGGTTTTTATTCATCATGTTTATGGCTTATTTCACAAAAATATCAAGTGAAGATAGCAGATAGAAAGGGAAGCTAATGAACACCTTGTTCCTAAAGTAGTTTAACAATGGGAGATCGTAAAAATAGTAACATGAGCTTCCAAAGTAATATACTTCATAAGCATGAAACATACCTTGTCTTAAAATAGATTGGATTGTCAACAATTCGTTCAAAATTAAGAATACCAATAAGAGATTTCAATGAATTAGAAGGAGCAAGACATACATCTTTCCAAGAAGAAATATCACATGTCAAATACATATTGATAGATGAGATGAGTTTCCTTAGAGAAAGGTTGCTTAAAAATATAGATTCTCAGCTTCAACAAGAATTATCGCAAAATAATAATCAAAGTTTTGGAGGTAATTTTTCTATTCAAGTTACTTGCATTCAGTACTTTACATTACAATACATTTTATTCATTTTTATTACAATTTCATTTATATAGTACATACTATTCAATATATTTATATATTATTTTTATTTAGGAATATGTTTTATTTTAGTTGAAGACTTGGCTCAAATACCTCCACTCGATGACAAAGCATCATAGAAAAACAAAAAGAGAGAAAAACTACTATGGGAAGAATTTAAAACAATGGTTACTTTGGATCATATTTTTAGATAGGATGGACAAAACAATGAACAACAAATATTTGATCAAACCTTGACAAATATAAAGGATGCAAACCCTATAATTGATGATTAATTGTACTTATGACAAGATCAAATGTAAAGATCACTGAAACAAAGAATGAAGAATTTGAAAATAGTGTATTTATTTTCAACAAATGATAATGTCGACATCCATAATAGGAAAAAGGTTATATTTATTATCAAATCCAGTTGCACAAAGCATTGCAACAAAATTTGGACGTGTTAGTGTCACAAAAAGAGGTGCAAACAATGAACTCGATATGGAATTATTACTCAATAATAATGCAAGAGTAATGCTAACATCAAAATTATGGATAGAAACAAGACTTGTAAATGGATCTCTTGGATATATTCAAAATATTTCATATAGACCTAGAGTTGGACCACCATAACCACCAACATATGTACTCATTGAGTTTGAAAATTACATTGGAATACCATTTGAAGATCACCATGCATGTACAATTCCAATAACTACAATTAAAATGGGTAACACAAAACAAGTACCATTACAATTGACATGGGATTTAACAATACACAATTCACAAGGATTGACTCTTCAAAATGTCATAATTGATATATGACTGATTGAAAGAACTAGAATGACATTTGTGGTAATTTCTTTTCTAAATAATTTACAAGAACTAAGAATTAGGCCACCATTCACATATGAAATATATGAAAAAATAAAGTGAAAACAAGTTGCTATGAGAAAAGCATAAGAAAATAGGCTTAAAGCCTTATAATTTTCTTAACATTATTGTTACACTTTTCATGTACTTACCATTTATATAAATAATATATATTTATACAAGTATTTTTGTATTATTGTTAATGCCTTAATTGTAAAAGAATATGTTAAACATTTTTTTTTTAAATATTGCTATATAAAATTGACCTTATATTAGATGTCCCTCTTTAACTATTGTATGTGGTATTATCTATATCTACTATATTTTGATTATTTATATTATATATTTAAATATAAAACCTTATAATATATTAAATGAATTTGTAATTTTTTTTATTATGAGAAAATGGGTTTTGAGGGGACTTGAAACCCCTTACAAATAGGTTTTCAAGGGGCCTAAAACCTAATCAAAAGAAAGTTGCAAATAAATAAGAACACAAACAATCAACATCCAACCAAAAGATACACTAAACTATCCAAGCTGCAAAGATTCAGTTTTGAAAGGAACCAAAAACCTTTTACAACCAAGTTTTTACAAGGATCTTGGACCCAATCAATAGAAAGACAATACTTGAGTCATCCAAGTAGCAAAAACACATCCTATATCATCCAGGCATCAACAAACCATCTACACAAAACAAACAAAGTTGAGCCAACATAAGAATTAACTTTTTGACAACCCCAATCAACCCAACAAGCCAACCAAACTCAACCTCAATAGGAGAGGGATCCCCTCTATAAGAAAATATGCCATGAACATCCAATGCACTGTAGCCACACCTCTCCAGCAAACACTTCCACCTCAATAGGAAATTCCACCACCTCAATAGGGGTTGCAAGAGAGAGAACCAAAAAAAATGTGAGCTCCACATCGCCTCCACAAAACCCATCTCCACCTCAAAAGGAGGGGTCTCCACCTCTAAAGGAGCAATCTCCACCTTAATAGAAGACATTGATTGCAGAGAAAGGAAGAGAGAAAACACTCTAGTAGAAGGGGAAAACATGGAATCTATTGGCAATTTGGGCAGTTGGGTCTTTAGAAAAAACATTAAAAATATCCCATCCATTAGCACAGAATCAACAAAAAGGGAAAACATAGCTCCATTGAGAACCTCCAACCAAGAAACCAAAATCCTAGTATCTTCCAGACAACAATAAAAAATTAATACCTTCAACATTAAGGGCTTCAACAAGCAAAAGGGATATGAGCCAATGCCTTGACCCATCAACCAACCAACAATGACAAGAAGAACTACCAAAATGCAAGCATCTATGAAGTAGATGAAACCCAACATCCATCCATTGGTGCCTAGCAGGACAACACAATTAGAATCCAGCAAAATGCGAAGAATCAAACCAGAAGCACCATCCACAAGACCAACTACATCCCATTAGCATGAAGAACCCAACACATAATTGACAAAGTATCCAAAACCTGTCAACCTACCAACCACACACAATAGAAGCAGAACAACATTAGGAGAAAATAGCAATAGAGAGCCCAAGAGGGCAAGGGAAAACAATGCAGAGAGGATTCAGGGAGAAGGCCACAACAAGAAGAAAAACATCTACCCCAACACATCATTCAAAGCTAAATATAGACCAATCCAATGAAAAAACCCTGGTAAGGGACCCAAAGCACACACCAACAAGGATTTCCTACAGTCCAAATGCACCATAAGCCACCAACAAAATGTGAGGAAGCAAACCAGCAACACCAACCACACAACCAACTGTAACCCAACAACACAAAACACCCAATAGCCTACCATCAACAAAGCAACTAAAACCCAACAACCTGCCATTCATGTTTTGCAGTAAAGAGAGACCAAGAGGGAAAGGGGAAACAATGTAGAGACAAGTCAAGGAGAAGGCTAGAACAAGAAGCAAAACATCCACCCCAACACATTGGTTAGAGCTAAATATAGACCATTCCACTAATGAAACCCCCGTAAGGGACCTAAAGCACACACCAACAAGGTTTTATTATAGCTCAAACATACTACAGATAGCCAACAGAATGCGAGAGAGCCAACCAACAATACCATCCACACATCCAACCACAAACCAACAACATAGAGTACCCAATAGCCTTCCATCAAAAAAGTAGTTAAAACCCAACAACCTACCATCCACATCTTGCAACAGAGAGAGCCTAGGAGGGCAAGGGGAAACAATACAGAGAAGATTCAAGGAGAAGGAAAGAACAAGAAGCAAATCATCTACCCCAACACATCAATTAGAGCTAAAGATAGACCATTCCACTGACAAAACCCCTAAAATGGACCCAAAACATAGACCAATAAGGCTTTCCTGCAACCCAAAAGCACAACAAGTAGCTGACAAAATGTGAGGAAGCAAACTAGCAGTATCATCCACACATCCAACAACAACCCAACAACACAGAGAACCCAATAGCCTGCCATTGTCAAAGCAGTTGAAACCCAATAGCTTGCCATTCGTGACTAGCCATAGAGAGAGCCCGGGAGGGAAAGGGGAAAAATGTAGAGAAGATTCAAGGAGAAGGCCAGAACAAGAAGCAAACCATCTACCCTAACATGTCGTTGAAAGCTAAAGATAGACCATTCCACTAATAAAACCCCCACAAGGGACCTAAATCACACACCAACAAGGCTTTCCCACAATCGAAAAGCACCACAAGTAGCCAAAAAAATGTGAAGAAGCAAACCAACAGTACCATCCATGCATCCAACCACAACCTAGCAACATAGAGAACCTAATAGCCTACCATCGGCAAAGCATCTGAAACCTAATAACCTACCATCTACATCTTCATCATCTAGTTCAGATTCTCCATATCCCTCTCCCTCTAAAGAATTCAAACACCCACTCCCACTGCTCTTCCCGCTCTCCATAATATAAATGAATTTATAATTGTTAGCATCTATAATCATCAACCAATAAATCAAATTAAGGTAGTATAGTTAATTTTTTAAAATTTTATAATTTAATTATATAATAAGGTTACCTTATTATATTATTATCTATTTTTATCTATCGTAAAAAATGAAAATCAAATAAAATGTCGCCTAAATAACCTTATATTTTCATCATTAGGAAAAAATTCCTTGGGAGGAATATACAAAGAATATCATTCAAGGATCTCTAAAAGGGATTAAAGTTGCTTCTTCCCTACCTCATGCCTCCCATCAACAGTTCATAGATGATAGATTCATTTTTGGTGAAACATCGATGGTGGAAGCAACCCAATGGAAATCTACCCTT